>OX465402.1:9825174-11062137 GCA_950005105.1 Lycophotia porphyrea | reverse complement strand
CAGACAAAATATACAATTATAGTTCAGCGTGGAGCTGCATTCACCTCCGCAACATCGTAGAATCCCACCGATCTGCGAATACAACGAGAATACTGTTGGTGCTGCCGCGAACACGACTCTTCAGGGATGCACCTCTGTTTCTAATAATGGCGGAAAAACCATAAATATTATTATCTGTAAACATCCCTGACGCACTACCACGCCACAGCAGCTGCAGCAGCACTCTCAGTGCACTATTTTATTGAACGCGTAGGTGGTGGTGTATGTCCAACGAGTGAAGTTTTAAATAATCAAGTTTATCTATGATATTCCATTTACAAACACAATTTAAATACTCAAAAAATATTTACGCCGTAAAGACGCATAAATATCTCGTTGCCGAGATTAAAAAATAAAAAAAATCACCGCCGACTATAGTCATTAAACCAATTTGGACTTAGTCAAAGTATAGTTAAGTATCTGAGGAAATTTTTATTTCCGCACGTGTGTGGAAGAATATTAAATTAAAAATCGACTTATGTTTAACGAACCACCAGATATAGTAAAAAGGGCAAAAAACATTATATTGCCAAAAATAGTAAATGATCACCAAAATTAATCCCCATTAAAGCGCGAAATTAGAACCAGAAATTTTACAACCTGTGGTCCTACTTACAATAACCGATTCCAAATTATGATTGTTTAATCCAAAAATTGTAAATGACCACTAAAAATGTAACAGTAATTGAATATAAAATGAGATTTAAATATTATGTAACATCTTATACCTACTATAAAAGTAAATTATTCCAGTTAAATCAATATATACCTAAATAATAAATCCCTAAAGTTTGACCCTATGATATTGTAAAATCTGAGCCGATCTATAGTCTGAGCTTTATATTACAAGCTTTTATTTTCCTTCACCTGTCCGTTGTCTGGCTGTTATGAAATCTTGCAAGTAAAGACAAAGGTCCCGGTTTCCGACTGAGCTGAAATTTTGCACGCATATGTATATCGCGTGATAATACAATATTATAATAACATGGAACTCAGTAATGATAGGACGCAACCCCATCGAGTTTGGGCTCGTATGATTTATCTTGACGAGTACTTTGTCTCTAGATGGTATTCAGGGTCTGAGAATGGGGCTGGAAGGTGGCCATAGGAACTCAGTAATGAAACGACGCAACGCCATCAAGTGCAATATAAACTTCCCACGTATATCAAACGACGTTTTTCGATACACTTTCGAAGAAATAAAATTATAGAACGAAAAGTATCATTGTCATTAAAATATTTAACTATTGAAATAATACTGTTACTAAATAAGCAATTATGAAAATGATACACATCAGATTTTGTTGGCATTTTCACGGTTTGTGAAATGTTATTGCTAATAACTTCATTGATTTCACTTTTGTTTGTTAGTGAATGTTGGAGATGACGGAATAAGGAGATGGAAGGGTGTTTTAATTGGTCTTCAGTAGATATAGGAGGCGTACGAGTTTAGTATGGGTGACTTTTGACAAGAAACAATTTGCCATGGTTTTCGATATCGTTTGTTGTTATATTACAAAGTTCCTGACGTCTGCATGTACCATTTATTCCAAATATAAACGCAACCTGGAAAGAGATAGAACACTGCTTAGATAGGTATAGATCGTTTAGTGTACGGACGTAGGCTAGGCATAATAGATATTACATCAATTACTGACCTTTGTTGCTAAATACTGACTATCCGGAGCTTCTTTCAAGAACCTCTCAGCGTCATTTGTTGATTTTTGTCCAATATAACGGACTGAGCGTCTTGTTAGAAACGCAGTCAGGTTGGAATATGCTCTTATGTCGACACCGTGTTTTCGCATAACCGTGCTTTTAACATGGAATATATACTCCACAGCGTGTTAGGCTTGTATTTAATGGCCAGTTCAATGAAATATGCAAAAAATACTTGCTCCGAAAATGACGACGCATTTTTATTGATTTTTAACTGAAAAAAATTTTGCAAAGTTGCCATATGGTTTAACTTCTATTAAGATGGCAACAGGCTTTCACAAGCATTTTGTGCCTCAATCACAATATCTGGCGGCAAAGCATCTATAAAAATATTATATTCAAAACTTAAATTCGACATTTTTTCGCAAATAACAAATTAGGTATTATGACTTTTATTGTTTTTTTCCCTGCGTTTATCTTCGCAGGTTAGAGGCGACGCAAAGGTAAACCGCTAAACAGCTTAAAATGAAAAATTGAAAATTCGAACATTTTTGAGTTTAGAACACAAATCAACGTTGATTTGTCCATAAAACATTTTTTTTAAGTAATCATTTTTTATTTCTGATAGGTATTTAATTTATAGACACACTAAAAATATTCAAAATTTATTTACGTCGTTTTCTGCCGAGATTAAAAAAAACAACAAACACCGCCGACTAAAGGCATTGAACCAATTTAGACTTGGTATAAGTATACTTATCTGTGGAAATTTTTATTTCCGCACGTGTGCGAAAAAATATAAAAAATCCACGCGTGTGAAATACATTGCATGTTGAAGTGACTAATCGTAGTGCGATAAGAACCAGTATTCGAGAAAGTGTATTGAAAAAAGAATTTTCGTTGATAACATTCTTTGAACTTTATTTTTTTCACATTCGTTGAATGCTTTAGTACCATAAATAGCTTTAAATAGCACAACATATCACTGATTTTTTCAGTTTCAAATCATGTTCAGTGCAGTCTATTTCTTAGCGTTTCTTTGGTAAGTAAGATTTTATTTTCCAAACAGTGTTTGATAAAAAAAAAACCATGATTAAATTATCAGTCTTGTTTTAGTGCAACAGCTCTTGGTGCAATAGTGACACCAGTTGTCAAAGATGATTGACCTCTTATTCTAACACCCTACATCGAAAATGGAGAAACGGAAAAAGCCAAAGAATTATCCGCAGTAGACCCGAGCCTGTTCGCTGGCGTCCACAGTCACGCCGCGTACTTCACTGTTAACAAATCTAAAAAATGGAACCTGTTATTCTGGTATTTCCCCGCACAAGGAGTTGATCTAGATAGTAAGCCGTTGGTTATCTGGTTGCAGGGAGGGCCTGGTAGTTCTTCTTTATATGGTTTTTCGAAGAAATTGGACCGATACAGATTGTTAACAACACTGGTAAGCATTTCATTATGTACTAACCACCCAATAGTAACATTCGTCGAAATAATAAAATAACCAATAAAAATCTTTCAGCGGAAAAAATGCCTATCACATGGGGCTCCAGCTACTCGCTTCTGTTCATTGACAATCCGGTAGGAACTGGATTTAGTTTTACTGATGGAGGAGAATACGTCACCAATGAGGATGAGGTGATAAATTGTTGCTAAAGTGAACTATTTCTTTAAGAGCTAAAGTGCCGTTTGATTTCATTAATTTTTGCAGGTTGGCGCGTGTCTACTTAGTCTTACTCAGCAGTTTCTGCAAGTATTCCCAGAGTTGAGAAAAGCACCTTTATTCCTCAATGGCGAATCATACGCTGGCAAATATATTCCGGCGTTTGGACATTACATACATAACAATCAAAATGAGTCGACGCCAATTAATTTGAAGGTAAGTTTATTTTATACCTATCTGAGTGTCTGTTTTTAAAGTTGTCATTCATTAAAACAAGCAAACTTCACGATTCAGGGCCTAGCAATTGGCGACAGATGGATAGATCCACCAACACTGATGCACTACTCCGAGTTGGGACTTCAAATCGGATTATTGGACCCCGAACAAGAAGAAATAGTTCACAGTTTGGAAGAAAAAGCTAGACTTGCATTCGTAATTACCTTCGTCCCAGTGTACTGGGACGAAGGTAATTACGACGCTTACAGCATGGTATGCAAGTAGAACTTAGGCCATGACATTTCGTAGTCATTGACAGTGGAGGCAGGCTCCTCCTGTCCGCGTCTGACATTGGCTGTTTCAGAGCCAAGGAATCCTGGCGCAAAGTGTAAAGAAGCTTGCACACAACTGTGAGTAGAAAAAGGCTGCCAATGATAATGAACATTGACACCATTATGTGCGCACAATAGTGGCAATTTTATAGGAGCTGGCCTAGAAATTACCACAATATCGTAGTTTAATTATTATAAAAAGAATTAATATAAACTATTAAAATAAGTGTCTATCTGATTCGGTTCCTTCAGTTACAGCTATGAATCCTGCAGATGTTTTGACCCAGTAGTTTAATCAAATCTTTGAATCGGTAGCCCAACATGTCAAACCCAATACCATAAATATTTGGAGTGTATTTTGAGTGTCGGTTTTTTTTTAAGACGGTTGATGCTGTTCTTCAAACATTTAAATATTTTGCGCCTGTCAATCCGTATAATTATTTACAAGAAATTAAGGACATTGATTCATCATTCAACATCTTCTTGAATAGAGCTGATGTGCAAAGTGCCCTTCACGTCAAAAAAATAAGTTACGAATCTGAGAATCAAAATGTTCAGTACCACTTGAAATATCGCTCACGTAGTAATATATTGGCACATCTACGTTTTTCATATTTTACAGAAACGAAGATCAAAGATTTTATTAATGTTTAAAATTAATTAGTTACAAGTAATTACTTAATTATAATTATTTTTTAATAAACTTTTAAAATCTGTACTAACTTACTCTGTGCCCGCAGACAAGCCGCGCGCCGCCAAGCAGATCATCGACTCGTTCATCAAGAAGTTTAAATAAATTTGAATTTGTTACTACAGTTGTCTTTATGTGTAAGCAATCAAGTCAGCATTTTATTAAAGTAACTATGACACGATTTTAACTCAATCGGGAACCATTTGAGTGATGAACTTTCTATTGAGCACGGAGTGCCACAGGGCAGTATTCTTGGCCCTACTCTGTTTCTATGTTACATAAATGAGCTATGTCAACTTAAACTAAAAAATTGCAAAATAATATCATACGCAGACGACACAACTCTAACTTTCATTGGTGATTCTTGGGAGGAGGTACATTCACCAGCTCAATTAGGTCTAAATACTGTTTGGCGAGTTTGCCACTGGCTCGCTGCAAACTCGCTCACACTTAATGCTGATAAAACTAAATATATTCCATTTTCAATGAGGAGCACTAGGTGTGCATCGGTGTTGCCTTCCTCCCTTGAATCAATGCAGCTGCTCGAATGTACAGCCGACACAGAGTGTTCGTTATCTGGGTATTGTCATTGATAGAAGATTATCTTTTGATGAACACATTCACAACTTATGTAAAAGAGTGCGGAAACTTACTTATATTTTTAAACAGCTTAGACAGGTTGCAAATGGTAAAACACTTAAAATGGTATATTTCGCACTTGTTCAATCCATACTGACATATTGTGTAACAACTTGGGGAGGTGCCGGTAAAACAAAAATGTTGGAAATAGAAAGAACTCAAAGATTGATTCTGAAAGTAGGCCTCTCAAAACCACGACTCTTCCCCACTGCCGCATTGTATCAGGAAGCCGAGGTTTTATCAGTACGACAAATATACATCCTCTCCACTACTCTGAGACAACATTCGGATTCAACTTCTTTTGATCTCTCAAAATTAACAACGAGAAGGCAGTATGCAATATGTAATACCATTAAAATGAAATCACGTTTTGCCCAAAAATTTTATATTTTCTGAGGCCCTGAGCTGTACAATAAGTTAAACAAAGAAACAGGTATTTTTAATTACAGTAAATCTAAATGTAAACGGGTACTAACAAACTGGCTACTAAAATTGAACTACACTAAAACAAAAGAGTTACTAGTCATAAAAATTTAACAGGAATCAAAAAGAAATATCCTTCATATACCATACATCTAGTTAGATAATGATTCCACTCACATTATACCCTCTCATCCTAACTATACTTTATCACACACACCAATACAGACAAACACATACACGCACACAGACATACAGACAAATACACCAGACACACACACACACACACACAGATACAGACAAACCTATTAAACGCACCTACATCCCACACGCACCTTATTCTCCACATCTTGTCTCCACGACACTTCACACAAATTTAAAGTTCTATTATTATTTTGCTATTAAATTATAATGTTTTGTTCTTTCCATCAAATATCCATATCTGTATACCTATAATTACAATAACTAGACACCAGTATACCTAGTTATTTTAATAACCAATGAAGAATGTAATTTTTGCCTGTGGGGGGACTCCCTGGTGTCCTGAAATACAAGTTTAGGCTTAGTTTAGGCACCAGTCTCCCACAAATAAACATAGTGATAATTTTCAATCAATTTGCATGTGTTAGTTTATAAGTATTATTTGTGGAAGAAAAATAAACATTATTATTATTAAACATAATAACTTTTCTTTTCATAATTTATCTCATATCTCATATCTTTTTGCTTAATTATGTTGTACTACTCTGTCAAGAAAGTACCAGGAAACGATCAATAATACACAAAATGGTAGTTATTCATCCAAAGTTATTTTATCCCTTTTTTTTTCGGATGTTATATCATTAAATGACTTCTCCCGCTCTGGGCAGAGCGGAAGGGAGTGTCAGACTTGTACTGACTTAAACCCATCCATATTCCTTCCTTGCCCTTTGTGTTCCAGGGCCACGGTATCTCTTTCGAAGTCTCGCAGCCCTGGCGGGCATCGGCCCTTGCGGTCCCTGTTTGCTGACATCTCTTTGAGGTGTGCGTGGAACACGAACGCGCTGATTTTATCTCCTTCAAAGCATGCTCCTTCAGAAACGATACACTTACGCCAACGAATAATCCAATCATGAAAACCTTTTTAAAGGCTTTTTCCGGATTGGGTTCAATTCTCGCCGTGAATTCTCCTTTCTATCTTCTACCGAATGAAGACGCGGACGGGTGCCACGAAGTGGTAATTTCAGTTTAGGAAAAAGAAAGAAGCCGGCTGGAGATTTGCATTCGCGCTTTGATGGTTTTAGTCAGTCGAGTCTGACTTGCCCCTCCGCCTTCCTCGGGCGGAGGAAGCTCATGAGGATTTCCAACCCAAAAAAAAAATAAGGTTAGGTTAGTTACTACAATTGTCTTTATGTGTAAGCAATCTATTTTAGTCAGCATGTTATTAAAGTAATTATGACACGATTTTAACTTTTCTTTTCATAATTTATCTCTTTATCTTTTTGCTTAATTATGTTGTACTACTCTGTCAGAAACGATCAATAATACACAAAATGGTAGTTATTCATCCAAAGTTATTTTATCGCTTTTTTTTTCGGATGTTATCATAAAATATGACTTCTCGGAAGGGAGTGTCAGACTTGTACTGACTAAAGCCCACCCATGTTCCTTCCTTGCCCTTTGTTTTTCAGCACCGCGGTATCTCTTTCGAACAGTCCCGCAGCCCTGGCAGGCATCGGCCCTTGCGGGCCCCTCCCTGTTTGCTGTCATTTCTTTAAGGCTCGCGTGGAACACGAACGCGCCGTCAACACGGCCATAATAACATAATATAATATATAATATTAATATATATAGGTTAGGGGGGAAGCAAAGGAACCATTAAACAGCCTAAAATGAAAAATTGAAAATTCGAACATTTTTGAGTTTAGAAAACAAATCAATATTGATTTGTACATGAAAGTTTTTTTTTTTTTTCGCAGTATTCATTTTTTATTTCTGATATTCAATTTATAGACACACTTTAAATATTCAAAATTTATTCAAAAAAAAAACAACAAACACCGGCTATAGGCATTGAACCAATTTGAACTTGGTATAAGTATACTTCATCATCATCATTTCAGCCAAAAGACGTCCACTGCTGGACATAAGCCTCCCCCAAGTGTCGCCACATTGACCGGTCCCGTGCAACTCGCATCCAGCGGATCCCTGCAGCCTTCATCAGGTCATCGGTCCACGTAGTGGGAGGCCTTCCAACGCAACGTCTTCCGGTTCGCGGTCGCCACTCCAGAACTTTACGGCCCCATCGGCCATCCGTTCTGCGAGCAATGTGCCCTGCCCACTGCCACTTAAGTTTGGCAATTCTTCGGGCTACGTCGGTAACCTTGGTTCTCTTGCGGATGTCCTCATTTCTGATTCGATCACGCAAGAAAACTCCGAGCATAGCCCTCTCCATTGCCCTTTGGGTGACTTTAAGCTTTCTAATTAGGCCCATTGTGAGCGATCACGTTTCGGTCCCGTATGTAATCACTGGCAACACACACTGGTCATAGACTTTCGTCTTGAGACACTGCGGTAAGTTGGACGAGAAGATACCACGCAACTTCCCGAACGCTGCCCAGCCGAGTTGGATTCGACGATTGACCTCTTTCTCGAAGTTAGACCTACCTAACTGGGCCGTTTGTCCCAGGTAGACAAGTAAGTAAGTATACTTAATTTCCGGAATTTTTATTTCCGCACGTGTGCGAAAAAATATTAAAAATCCACGCGTGTGAAATACATTGCATGTTGAACCTAATCGTAGTGCGATAAGAACCAGTATTCGAGAAAGTGTATTGAATAAAAAAATTTTCGTTGATAACATTCTTTGAACATTAATTTTTTTCACATTCGTTGAATGCGTTAATGCAATAAATAGCTTTAAATAGCACAACATATCACTCAATTTTTCAGTTTCAAATCATGTTCAGTGCAGTCTATTTTTTAGCGTTTCTTTGGTAAGTAAGATTTTATTTTCCTAACACTGTTTGATATATAAAAAAAATATACCATTATTATATTAGTCTTGTTTTAGTGCAACAGCTCTTGGTGCAATAGTGACACCAGTTGACAAAGATGACGGACCTCTTATTCTAACACCCTACATCGAAAATGGAGAAACGGAAAAAGCCAAAGAATTATCCGCAGTAGACCCGAGCCTGTTCGCTGGCGTCCACAGTCACGCCGCATACTTCACTGTTAACAAAACTAAAAAATGGAACCTGTTCTTCTGGTATTTCCCCGCACAAGGAGTTGATCTAGATAGTACGCCGTTGGTTATCTGGTTGCAAGGAGGGCCTGGTGGTTCTTCTTTATATGGTTTGTTCGAAGAAATTGGACCGATACAGATTGTTAACAACACTGGTAAGCAAGTCATTGGTTATTAACCACGCAATAATTACATTCGTCGAAATAATAAAATAACCAATAAAAATCTTTCAGCGGAAAAAATGCCTATCACATGGGGCTCCAGCTACTCGCTTCTGTTCATTGACAATCCGGTAGGAACTGGATTTAGTTTTACTGATGGAGGAGAATACGTCACCAATGAGGATGAGGTGATAAATTGTTGCTAAAGTGAACTATTTCTTTAAGAGCTAAAGTGCCGTTTGATTTCATTAATTTTTGCAGGTTGGCGCGTGTCTACTTAGTCTTACTCAGCAGTTTCTGCAAGTATTCCCAGAGTTGAGAAAAGCACCTTTATTCCTCACCGGCGAATCATACGCTGGCAAATATATTCCGGCGTTTGGACATTACATACATAACAACCAAAATGAGTCGACGCCAATTAACTTGAAGGTTAGTTTATTTTATACTTAGGTATTTGGGTGTTTGTTTTTAAAGTTGTCATTCATTAAAACAAGCAAACTTCACGATTCAGGGCCTAGCGATTGGCGACGGATGGACAGATCCACCGACACTGATGCACTACTCCGAGTGGGGACTTCAAATAGGATTATTGGACCCCGAACAAGCAGAAATAGTTCATGGTTTGGAAGAAAAAGCTAGACTGTACTGGGACGAAGGCAATTACGACGCTTACAGTATGGTATGCAAGTGGAACATAGACCATGACATTTAGTAGTCATTGACAGTGGAGGCAGGCTCCTCCTGTCCACTTCTGAACCTGGCAGTTTCAGAGCCAAGGAGTCCTGGCACAAAGTATAAAGAAGCTTGCACTCAACAGTGGGTAGAAAAAGGCTGCCAATGATAATGAACATCGACACCAGGGACGTTATGGAGCTCCGTAACCGTAACCGCCCTTATCGGATAGCCGAAAAAAAAAATATCTGTAACCGTAACTGTATCCGTTTCACAAATTTCGGATAGTTTCGTATAAGATAAGTCTTATGCCCGGTTCCTATATTTGGGAAACGATACGTTTTAGTTACGAATTGTGGTTTTATATACGAGGCATAAGCTAAAACCGTTCCTATAACAAACGTTTCGTCGTGCAGCTTACTGACGGCTGGTTACTAACGGATGGGAGGGTACCGGTAAGCGTATTGTATGGAGATGAGAGTTTATGGTGTTCCTATAAATATTTTAACCGTCCGTAGACTGTCAAGATGGCTTTTCGTTATGTCATTTGGTTACCTGCCAATTTCGGTCGGTTAGAATAAAATTTCTAAAGTATTTCACTGTTTTCGCTTTGTTATTTTGAAATGTCGAGTTCAGATAGTGATATTATTAACAGATATTAACCGTAAAGTAAAGAAAAATGCATAGGCATTGCAAAAGAATTGGATGATCTATAGTACGGGAGCTAGCAACGTTTGAAAAGTATGAATTTTCAGGCCAGCTGATTTTCCTTCTTGCTCTTTCGGTTAGAGTCTGGGCTACCTGGGTAGCGGTTGCGTTCATTAGTGCGCATCCTACCTATCTAGGTAATAATCCTGGATTTTAAAAACATTTTAATTGAATTTTATTTTCAATTTTTTGTTTTTAAATAAGTTTAACTGACATAACTTTTTTTATGGCCAGACATTTTTGACAATGCTAATTATGTGCCATACGTGTTTTTTTTTTTAATAATAAATTCAAAGTATTTTTTAATGTCTGTAATTTTAATATTATGTTATTTAAAGATAAAAAAACTTAAAATTAATTTTCCAGGCATTAATTCGATTGTTAAACCATGAATTAAAATAATAAAGTCATGAAAAGTATTGCAGTATGATGCTAGTAGTTCGAGAGAGATAGACAGCGACAGTGGGGCTGTGTTTTGGAAAGGACTATTGGGAGTACATATATTCTTTCTTGACGCCAAATTCTAGTAACTTCTTCTTTGCTTCTTCTTTTTTTCTAGTAACTTTTTCTTGTTCTGCGTATTTACTTATTTTTTCACTGATTGTTTTCTGTATGTTGTGCGATGTTTATCAGGTATGTAACTTTATTTATTTTGTCCTGTAAGATTAAATCCGGTGGTCTGGTCACTACAAAGTGGATCGTCCTATAAGTCAGAATAGCACGTTGCTAGCTCCTATACTAATAATTTAACATTGATTTGAGGGACATTTGTTTGACGGATGTCAAAAGTCAGTGTCAAGAGCGCGCGCTGAACTGTTATAACTTTCCATTCTTATTATGTGTAAGCTGGATTCAATTGTGTTTGGTAAGGAAAAGAAAAAAATATCACGCAGATGCCTGCGATGGTATAGTTAGTTAAACATCTTATAAAACTTAAAGATTAATTTGTATGTAACTTATTTTATCTTGAATTTTGTGTAATTTTAAATTTAAATTTGTTTATAACGAAACGAGTGAAGAGGGCTCGGTATTTCAATAACCAACGGACATTCGTCGAAAGCAGTCAAAGAAAGTACATTGTGGAACGGTATTTTCGACTCGTAGTCTGTACTAGAGAAACGTATTGTAGTTTGTATACCACGACGATTTGGTTAATATAGGAACCGGGCTTAAATAAAACGACATGTTTCGACAGGTTTTTGTTTCACCGGTCCCGCTCCACGTGAATCTTGCAGTTTGTTTGTTATCTCTAGTCATAACATAACCCCTTTCATAAATAGTTAGTTTTTTATTATATTCGTAACCGAAACTATCCGAAACTAACGGATAATCCGAAATAATTACATATCCGTAACCGTATCCGAAACCAATATAATTTTATTCCTATATCCATATCCGTATCCAGATCCGAAATATCATATCCATAACATCTCTGATCGACACCATTATGTGCGCACAATATTGAAATTACCACAATATCGTAGTTTAATTATTTAAAAAAGAATTAATATAAACTATTAGAATCAGTGTCTATCTGATTCGGTTCCTTCAGCTACATTTATGAATCCAGCAGATGTTTTGAGCCTGTAGAAATGTACTTTAATCAAATCTTTGAATCGGTAGCCCAACATGTCAAACCCAATGCCATAAATATTTTGGAGTGTATTTTGAGTGTCGTTTTTTTTTTTAAGACGGCTGATGCGGTTTTTGAAACATTTATTAATTTTGCGCCTGTCAATTCGTATAATTATTTACAAGAAATAAAGGACATTGATTCATCATTCACCATCTTCTTGAATAGAGCTGATGTGCAAAGTGCACTTCACGTCAAAAAAATAACTTACGAATCTGAGAATCTAGATGTTTGGCACCACTTGCAATATGACATATACGATACTGTCAAACCTTGGTTAGAGGAGTTGTTGGAGCATTATGGAGTTATGTGTTACAAGTAAGTGCAAGAGACTCACTGTTAATGACAAAAGCTTTATAAAATAAAATTGCAAACAGTACTATCAGTGTTCTAGGATTGTGAATATTTCTGCGTATTTATCAAATAGCTTGTTCGACCGTACCTATAAGTTCTCATGCGTTGCGTATAATGTAAGCAATGTATGCTGTTTGTTAACTTATTGCTTATTGCTAAAATCTTGTTTTTTTTCCTAGTGGACAACTGGACTTGATTGTTGCGTACGCGTTGTCGGTCCACACATATAGAAGTCTCAAGTGGTCCGGCGCAGATGCGTACCGGTCCGCTAATAGAACACCTCTCTTCGATGCGGATGATAACACACTTAACTCGTGAGTTGTGATCTTATTATTTTTTTACAGGTGTACGGAGAAGAAATCGTTAAAGAAACAGTTTGTTAGGATGATATTACAGCAGTTTTTGATTCAAAACGATCGATGTGAAATTACGGAGGTTTCAGTTTATCATTTCAAGCATTTTGGCTGATGTTGACGTTCAATTGTTTCAGTTTCGTGAAGGCGTCCGGCAACTTCATGGATGTGATGGTGCGCGGCGCGGGACACATGGTGCCCGCAGACAAGCCGCGCGCCGCCAAGCAGATCATCGACTTGTTCATCCAGAAGTTTAAATAAATTTGAATTTGTTACTACAATTGTCTTTATGTGTAAGCAATCTATTTTAGTCAGCATGTTTTTAAAGTAATTATGACACGATTTTAACTTCTCTTTTCACAATTTATTTCTTTATCTTTTTGCTTAATTATGTTGTACTACTCTGTCAAGAAAGTACCAGGAAACGATCAATAATACACAAAATGGTAGTTATTCATCCAAAGTTATTTTATCGCCTTTTTTTTTCGGATGTGATATCATCAAATGACTTCTCGGAAGGGAGTGTCAGACTTGTACTGACTTAAACCCATCCATGTTCCTTCCTTGCCCTTTGTGTTCCAGGGCCGCGGTATCTCTTTCGAACAGTCCCGCAGCCCTGGCAGGCATCGGCCCTTGCGGGCCCCTCCCTGTTTGCTGACATCTCTTTCAGGCGCGCGTGGAACACGAGCGCGCCGATTTTATCGCCTTCAAAGCATTCTTCTTTAGAAATGATAGACTTACGCCAACGAATAATCCAATCATCACAACATTTTTAAGCGCTTTTTCCGGAATTGAGTTCAGTTCTGCCGCAAATTCTCCTTTATGTCTTCTACGAAAGAAAACGGGTGCCACGAAGTGGTAATTTGAGTTAAGGAAAAAGAAAGAAGCCAGCTGGAGCCATATCTGGTGAATAAGGTGGTTGCTCGATGGTATTTGTTAAGTTTTTGGGTCAAAAATTCGTTTACTATGATGCCTTGTGCGAAGTCGCATTATCGTGGTGCAAAATCCAAGATTTTTCTTTCCACAAATCTGGCCTTCTTACTCTCACAAACGCTGCGTAACCCTCAAATAATATTCTTTATTTACTGTTTGAACTTTCGGCAAGAATTCCGAGCGCACAACACCGCGATAGTCAAAGAAAGCGGTCGACATGACATTAACTTTTGATCGACTTTGGGGTGTTTTTTTCGGTTTCGGTTCAGTTGGAAGGCGCCACTCCGAAGCTAGTTGACTAGTTTGCACTTTAAACTCGTAAACCTACGTCTCGTCTTCTGCAGTAACAATGCGTTTCGTGAATATTGGGTCGGAATTGAATCATTCTAGCATGTTCTCAGCGACTCTTATGCGATTGATATACTCGTGAGACATAGAAAGTTCAGCGGCTATCTCTTTCAAACTTGAATGAGGATTTTCAGTCACTATTTCCTTCACTCTTGATATAAAGACGTTGATGGCCTACCAAAGCGAGGCAAATCTTCCATTACATCTTGATCACCCACCTTGATATATGATACCCACCTTTCATCGCTTTGGAATGTGCGATTCCGAGTGTATCGCTCCACTCGCCTCTTGTACTGACGAATACGGCTTGCCCATGCACAGATCTTCTGCTTCAGGAAGCCGATACGCTCTGTGATGCGGGCCAAGTAATTATTATTATAATTATGTTGGCTTATCACGAGTTGCATCACCCGAGATCCAGATTGTTTTGTTACTGGAAAATAAAACAACCTCAAAAATTGTATACAGAGAAGCTTTAAATTAAATACATATTTAATTTAGTGAGGTACCTACCTAACTCAAATTTAATATAATTCTTTCACCTACAATATCAGCGAGTAATACGTATGGGCTGTATTTTCGAAATCCACACGGACGAAGTCGCGGGTGAAGTGCTAGTCGCAAAATAAAAGAAAGAGCTGCAATAAATAATGGTAAGCCGAGACATAAGTCTGAGATGCCATTCAGCGTGACAACCCTGCTCTTTAAATATCTCAGCACATGGAACGAATAGCTATTGCGAAGCTATTTTGTTACAAATTTTAAAGAAAGTAGTCGCTGTTGTTGTGAACAGTCGACTTTATTTTCTTTATCAACTTGTAGGAGTTTTTCGTTTAGATCGTATTACGCGGTCCGATCAAGAAATAGTTAAATTAGCAAAAGTTATTTTGGAAGGTAGGTTACTCATTTATTTTAAAAAACTTCTCAATTTTTTTAAAATAGGTAGGCCTATTTTAAAAAAATTGAGAAGTTTTTTATGGGCGCTTATAAAACGTCGAGAAAAAGGTGCACGGGTCGAGTTGGTCGGTTCCTATGGAGAAAAACTGGCAAGGAAATCCAACTACTGTAGCTTCCTTTTATACTGATCTATAATTGTGGTTAGACTAATTATCTACGTAATTTAAAAACTGCACAGATTAAGAAATTATACACCTTAAACGGACAATAGTAAAATGTAGCTTAAACGGTACCTAAATGAGGCCAGAGAGTGATACCGCGATCATATTTGTGCCACGTATGGACAAATAAAGATCATTCATTGCACTGTGGTGACACCATTTTCCCGATAAAAGGTGAAATTCCAAGCCCCAATGACAGGTATCAAGCTCTGATGGCCCATTAGTGAAATAGCTTCGCGGCAGATTCTTTTCTTCAAAAATATAAGAGTTTCGTACGAAATAATGAAAAATACATAAATTTTCTAATAGTCCTGTTCCCTCAGGCATAAATATTTAAGTGTTTGCTAGTGTAAAGTTATTTTCTCAAGTGCTAATTCAAAAATAAAGCAGAGAGTTATTTTAATTATTCGGAATCTATTTTGGATTGACTCACTCCAGTAAAACTGAATTTATACAACACAGAGACTGACTAATCGTCCATGTAATGTTACAGGATGTGAATCCAGAATTCAGGTCAGTGGCGTTAAAAACATTTGATAGATTATAAGCGCTATTTCCGAATGCATTATATTTAGTATAATATATTTGCGGAACAATAACTAACGTTTAGCAGAATGCCACGTTGCCAACAACGATTACACTGACGCGCATTACTTACATCAACAACGCTCGTAAAACATTAAATCCCATTGAAAATTCGCTTGACAAAGAAGATTGCGACCTAGTTGTCTGAATAATCACTACATAAGCTAGATATCCTGTTATCCCGTACCACGCGAGTGGCGGGACACACCGCTGGCTCGAATCCAACCCGTCCGATGGCCGCCTCATCTCGCTGATGCTCGACATGGCCCGTTGGGTCTAGTAGTATCGCGTCACATGGGACAATGCCATCCCGTCTCGGTGTCAACCCGCTATGACTCCAATTTGCTATAAAGCGGTGGCGCGCCGCACTCACTTCGCTACCGCTGTGCGTCCCCCGTTTTGCGGCTTCGTCGTTAAAATTTTATGTTCAATACGGCTTTGATAGCGGATTAAAGCTAACATTATAGAAAATTAAGATCAATTTTTTTCTGAAGTGGTTACTCAACCGTCTGCTATTTTCGTCCACGTGACTGACGTATACTAGTCATTTGAGACATTTGGCCGCTTGACGCGTGACGTTTGGATGCATTTGGCATTTGCGTCATCGGAAATGGAAAAGATATAATTATATTTTCCCGCAATTTCGTAAATATTTGGATGGCGGGTTAAATTTTGTTTGGACAAGAGTCGTGATTAAGCAATCAGAATATTTTGAATTGCTTCTGTAATCAACGTTTGGTTATTTAAAATTATTTTCGAATAGGATAATCTCAATTAAAGTTGAGTAAACAGATTGCTGGCGTGTTTCCAAGGCGGTCGGGTGGCCGGCGGCGGAGGGTTGAAGTCAAGTCAGCGATTGCGATCCACTCACTCGCTAAAAGGGTAGAATGGATCCGTCGCCCACTCGTCGGGTTAGAGGCCCTTGAAATAGTTTTCATGTCTATTTTGGATTCGTATACATACATACATAATAGGGTTGCTTTATGTTGGTTTAGGCGTAGGCGGTCAATACGTCTGCTACTCTTGCAGTTACACTAGTAATTATGTCTATCATTAAGCCTCGTTTAATCTGGAGCTTGTAATTCATAATCTTATTAAAAACAACAAAAAAAACATTAAAAAGTTGAATGACAGTCGTTCCTAAAGGTACAGTTTGTACCGCAAGTGCAAACCCTACATGCTCACCATGAAAACTGATCTAATAAGAGCCTTTATTATGAATCACTTATTCTAGGTACATTACTACCTCCAAAACACCATCTATTAAGCGGCTTTCGACATCTGTCTCACATATAAGTCGCTGTGTCAAGAGATATCCTATAAGAGCCGCGGGAAGTGGTCGATGCGTCAGTTTTATGCCCATGGGGGCAGTCCCGACTCATTATCTGCAGCTCTGAGGCTTCTGCCGCTATCGTGAACACGTGATAAATGCTCTGTATTTCATCTTGAGACTTCATATTTTGGCTGGAGATGATAGGAACTTTTTGCTATGGGTTGGTTTTGTATTAGTTAAATTTATGTGAGAGCAATGATTCTAGGTTCATTTCTATTCTAACCTACCTCTTCTGCGTGTTCTTTGTGTCATGTATAAATAACTACCTTCTGCCCACGGTTTCGCTCGCCTTAATTTAGAATTTAACAATTAAACTCTTCACTACCAAAGTTCATATAATAATAAAATTCAATCATGATTCGAAAGACACGTGGCGCCATCAATCATCATAGAACGTTATTGTAGTTTTCCTCGGGAACAGTACTTTTTTTAGGCATGCTATTTCGTCCGTTTCTGTACCGGTCATCCTAAAATTTTGCATAGACCTTGTCAGGCACAAGGTCTATGCAAAATTTTAGGATGACCGGTTCAGTGCTTTAGGCATGAAAAGGTAAAAACTTACTATCGTGCAGTGTCCAGTATCCAGTGTGAGAAAGAGATGGCGCTAGACGACCTGTATAGCTGTGTCTCTTTCCCACACTAGAATTACTCCTGCTTTAAGACGTCATAGTAACCCCCCAGGTCCAATCACTATCTCATATTAAAAATATATTTATTTATTTAACATTTCAAACACAAAGTACAGAGGCGGACTTAATGCCATGCCATAGGCATTTTCTACCAGTCAATATTTGGGTGTTGCAGAGACAAAATTTTTTTTTTATCGGATTGGAAATCATCAAATGACTTCTCCCGCTCTGGGCAGAGCGGAAGGGAGTGTCAGACCTGTACAGACTAAAACCCATCCATGTTCCTTCCTTGCCCTTTGTGTTCCAGGGCCGCGGTATCTCTTTCGAACAGTCCCGCAGCCCAAGGCAAACATCTTGTGTTCGATTCTCGGATCGGGCAGTGCATTTAGAATTCCCATCAACAACTTCTCAGAGGCAACCTGGTTTTAAACATAACTGGCGAAATGAGGCTCTGTATTTACCTTTCAGGGTTACAAGCGTGCGTGATTACATGTTAGGCTACCTATAAAAAACAGTAAGAAGTGAAAATTGAAAGGTTCAAAAAATAAAACAAGGTTAAATTGTATTTATTCTAAAACACCCCATATAAATCACCCTCTGAATCTATATTAGGTATCTACGGGGGTTCGGATTCCTTTCAGTACTCCTTGGAGAAGTAAGCAGTTGAGCCCAGCTGTCATTAGTAGCTTAAACAAGAGGGGATGTAAATTAAACCTCGCTGAGAACAGGAAGCGCTGAGAACTATCCTATTTTTAATAAGTATCCGTAGCTTTCGACTCAAAAGCCATTGTCTGAATAATTATATATCACACTTTTATAATCGCAAGACTTTTTTTCATGTGAAAGGTAAATAAATATTTTGTTTATGAAGCTATTTCATACATATACGATGCTGTTACATACACGAATCACATGTGACTAAAAGAGTAATGAATTTAAACGTTGATGGATGGAGAGGGAGATGAATGATATGAAAGAAAAAGGAGTAAATAATAGCGTGACGGTTGAAGAGGAGAATGGATAAAAAAACACGTATTGGGCCGACCCCAAGTAACATGGAACAAGAGCAGGAAGATGATGAAGCTATTAGATACATACATAAACTCACGCCTTTTTCGCATTAGGGTAGGCAGGAACTACAGAACCTGCTACGATTCTTACATAAGACTACCTCTTCTCCTTTCGCCTCGTCCAAGTTCATACACCTAGTCATACACGCGCTTAGTTTTTCTACGAGAAGATTTTCTTATTTGACACTTACTCTCTGTACATGTACAGAAAGACACACCCAGATTTTACTGCTTATACTTCAACCAACTAAACATAAAGGGTATTTAAAGACTCTTAACGAAGCCGAAAGGCTAAAGTCACAGGTTTTCCTAGTTTGGGAGTCAGGGTTACAGCTTTTGTACGCCTGAACTATTGTGAACTTTGCTAGATATTAATCATATTTTAAGGATTTGTATCAATAAAGTATTATTATTATAAGGCACTTGTTTTCCCCGTGATTGCAATCATTTTTTTGTTCTAGACCATACCTGGGAACCTTCTAATTACGGAGATATTGGGGGTCAAAGTTTCAACTTTTTCAGAAGTTGTCTTTTTTAAATGCATGTTTCTAATGTTTTTTTTTTTTTGTTAAGACACCTTCACGACCACTATTATACTATACTACTATTCAATCCACCCATCAGCACAATGTTTTGAATGCGTTACACTGAGTTCTACCGTAAAATATGATTTCTCACCCCAAAAAAAAACAAAGTTTTCCCAGCAATAAATTTTGCGTAAAGTTACTTAGTTTGCTGTACATAATGCTTGGTTGACGGCTTCGTGAAGAGTCCGATTACATCCTATATGTATCATTATATTTGAGGAACCTGATATAGAATCCAGAAATAATATTTCTGGAACCTTACACAGTTATTCTCACTAACCCTCGTTCAATATAGCCACTTGAACAGGCTCCAGTACTTATTATAGCAAAAATAAACCCAATTAATGAAGCTTGTATAAAAGGTGACCTTTATTAAATGTTTGGCTTCAATCTAAACAAACAGAATTTTGTAATTAGTTGCGTAGATATTTCTTATTATTTATCTTTGATACTGATCAAGATAGGGATTAGTTTAGTCAGGTAGTTGGGATGATTTCAGTATTAACTAAATTTGCAATTTAGTTAAGTGCTGTAAGCCTAAAGAACTAAGCGATTTTTTATTACTCAAATACGTACATACGACATATAAACTCACGCCTTTTTACCATGGGCGTAGGCAGAAACCTCAGAACGCCATCTGCTACGATGTTTGCCTGGTTCACGTTCATACATCTGGTCATACACGTACGCCGGTTACGAGTAAGCACCTGACATTTCTGAAAACTAACTACTTACTTACTGTCGCTAATTAAGTCAGTGTATGTCCTTTGTCTCAAATGTTTTTCATTTTAATATTAACGTCTTATCATTTATTTCAAATTAAGAACCACCTCAAACTACTGTATTGTTAACGTAAAATTGAAAAAAGAATGAATGTTTCGAGCTGGTTTAAAACAAACCGGTAGAAATTCAGGTCATTACTCAAATCAAAACAAAACACTGGAGGGTCATTAAGATTTGATAAGAGTGTCCTTTAAACGGGCAATCGGGAGAAAATAAGATTTTCTGCTCGTATTTTTAATTAAATTGAAATATTCATTCATTGCTGTGCCTACTTTACCGACATTTATCTAAGGGCAGAATTTCTTGAAACAAAAGGGTCCTCTGTCAGATTAAATTTCCGTTGGGTCCACTTGAGCCCTAGAATGCCCTTTGTTACCCGTTACAAAAGGCTCCAGTGTTGTAACACTAGAATATTAGAATCTCACTCATTCGTTTCCTCGTTTTACTGGGCCGAAAGTGGAATTTTAATGGCTTTTTATTTTGAGTTAATGAAAGGGCTTTGCTTAAGTTTTTTGTAGTTGGGAAATATTTTCGTGTTTCAGTACAGTTACCGAAAGAACTTAGTCATCTACTAAGTTCTTTCGGTAACTGTACTGAAACACGTTTGTTGTTTCACACACAGTTTTGTTAATGGCTCATCTAGCCATTAACAAAACTATTACTTATTCAAAATATGAATTGCTAGCTTTTGCTCGCGGTTTCGCTCCCGTGATGTACGGCATGTACTCACGGGAACATTTTAATGTAGCCTATAACACTCGGGGATAATGTAGCTTCTAGTTAGTGCAAGAATTTTCGGAATTTGATCAGTAATTCCGGAGATTATCCCTACATACAAACTTACAAACAAATGTCTCTTTATAATATTTGTATAGAAGTATAAATCACTAACAAGATTTTTAAGTAGGTACACATATGATGTAATGTATAAGGCAGGTATAGTTGATTTCTAATTAGTGGTGTTTCATAACGATGTATACACATAATAAAATGTTTCTCCTATAATAAACTTCATCAGGCCCAATACCCGTCTTGAATAGCGTAACAAGCGTACTTGGATTATTGAACATTAAACTTTAGGATACAGTTTAGCAGTCTACAAGGCGCTAAAGCGAATCAATCACTTAGATACTAAGACGTGCCAGACTGTAAACATTTTCAGGGCTTTCATAATATTTTCATTTAATCCCAATGCACTCACAGAATACAATAAAAATATATTCGAGCTACGGAACCACACGGTATTGTCATTCATTTTATTATTATGTGAGCAATATTCCTTGAAAATAGGGATGTTACACACGGCACGGTTATTTTGTGAGGCTCGAACGTCGCGCAAACTGCCGCTAAACACTTTATTAGGTTACAATGAACTGTTTATTGTGTACGTTAAAATGAAGTAGTGACTAATTTTGTGATGAATTCATCTTTGCTCTTATTCTTGCCGTAGTTTTTGGGAACTTTTTCAACTCTGTCCCGCACTTTTTTTGCACTTTCACGACGTGTTTTGTGACGGTTTGATTTCCAACGATCATCCCGTATACCTTTTTGAGTATTTAACTAAATAATGATCGTGAAACAAATGGACTTTTAAAAGATTCTAAACACAAACAAACCGGAACCCTTGATGCTATTTTCATTAAATATTTCCCGATATCAAGCTCAGGACATGTCTTGTATATTTTATGGAGGGAATCCGGTGCTCATTAGCCTAATCCCGTTCGATCCGAACCGACGCGGAAACTCCGAAAAACTGGAAAACTTGGCCCCTTTTTCCTTTTTATGCCTTTTAAATGGCGCAACGTTGTTTGATTTAACTGATAAGTTGTAAAACATTATCTTAAGTACGTACCTACAGGATGCTTTATGTTTTTTTTTATTCTTTAGTCTCGAAGAAGGATATAAATAAAGTTCTTTGCTTTTAGATACAGAGTGATATTTCCCTCATTGTTTCTATTTCATTCGTTGTTTTCATTGTTTTCTTTCGTAAAAACAAGAGAAAGGAAAGGCGGTTGGTGCAGTTTCGAAGGTAATTTTATAGTAGGTTATATTATTATTATTTATTCTGTCGACTTTGTAAAAGCACGAAAAATTTTTGTTATAAAATTCACACCGAGCTTTAGTTTTTCCTCTTTGTGCTTTCAACAAGTAATTTCATTTAAATGTGAACAAGGCACAACACAAAATAAGATGCTTACGTATTTTTAACATAAAGTATTTTTTCTAAACTTGTGTGCTGTGATCGGCTGTGGAGTTTAACAGTTTGTTATGATGTAGATGATAATAGAAACCTTTACAAGGACCTTTTGTAAATAAATAAATCGCCAGAAAATAACACAATACGAGACCAATCACCAGTTCTAACGTTTCCATGACAACCTCTGTAATCGCAGCTCTGTTTACTCAAATATGTATCAGACAACGCTAAGAATAAATCACTACGATGAATAATCAGCTATAAATTCTTCCACCACGCGTTAACACACCGCTATCATCAATTTCTAAAAATGGAACGGAAATAAAAATGGAAATACCAACTTTAACGTACATAGTTGAGTTCCTAGCATACCATTCAGAAATACCTTTGGCAAAATGGTAATGGAAGCAGCGATTTAAAAAGAAACCTGACACTGGTTTCATCGCGTGTCCCACTGACACTAAAGCCAGTATAAATCAAACACAATAACATACGGACGGGTAAAAAATAAATGGAGCTAACACATGCGTTATGTGTTCCATATGTGCGCCGGTATATTGACTCCCAGCTGATTCATAACAATCTGTATTACACTGCATTCGATAAAACGAAATGGTTCGTAAAACGTTGAACACTCGCATCATAGGCCGGGGCTGAAGCACACCGAGTGGAAACAGATGGTACCAGACATACCAGTGATTTTTTGGGTAAACATTCATGTCAATGACGTGTGAGCTGTTTCTTACTTGTCTGGAGGTACCTAAGTATATAAACATAAACTGTAAAGTAAGCAATGTCTAGACGATACCTCATTTGAACAAATAACTTTTTATTTTGCGACGCGTTTACATAACTTTGACTGCTAATATCTCCTCAGGTCTTTAGATCTTTGGCCCGCTATCAAAATCTTAGGTATAAATCTCTCTCCTGTACCAAGATTTACCTTATAAGATGAATGCAAAGCACGATCAGACTGTAAAATTCGACCTCAAGCTATGTACTTAGATCACTTCAAATACACTAAGCTTGAATTTTTCAGGGTATGAATAAGACTGACTTCTAGAACTCTAAACTTACTACGGCCTAACTCAATCACACAGACTTTAATATCGACGGTTTTATGAAGGCAAAAACACATCTGATAAGTTGGTCAAAATACAAAAGCAATGAACATGCCATTGAATGACAGTTATTTCTAAAATTAAGTATAAAAATAGCGGTCTTTAAGAAGATCTTCTTTTACTCAGAGAAGGTACCCAATACGTGACTACTCGTAATAAGCAATGAATAGTCTTCTTTTGAATGTTATTACTTGTCGCGCCTTGCGTTCCAGCACATTTAACTCTCCCAGAGTCAAAGCAGTCTACAGCTTGTCTCATTCATACTTAAAGGCAGTGTCTTGTAGCCGACTAGTAGGGTAATAACGAAAGACGGATTTATACGACTGCGGTGATCCAGTACTAAAGTCTTAGCGAAGTTTGGCTGCCACAGATCTCTTTACAGGCACATAGATACAACTCTAGGATTGACAATTGAATCTGAGGCATTTACGAACATTTCGTGTTTCTATAAGTGTGTCTTCTATCTTATTGTTTTTGGGAAATTGGAAAGTACAATTATTTTTGTAATGTAGATTTTCTAAATGTTTTTGGTTTAAAATAGCTTTTTCAACTTCGTCTCTTTCAGACTTTAATGTTGTGATTTAGAAGGTATTTTAGATTAGATTAGAGCATGATTTTAGAAACAAGAATTCGTGTGGTATACTACAACTAAAAAGCTCGCCTTATGAAAAATGACGCTCTAATTAAATTCGGGACTTACAAGGTAAAATCGACTCCTCCTATAATTGAAGTCGGTTCAAATGTAGCCTATGTTACCCGGGCCATAATATCGAATCGATTGACACCTTATTCATCAAAATCGGATGAATAGTTTAGGCGCTACGGAGGAACATAAGCAAATACAAACATACATAGACTGCTAAAATCATAACCCTTCCTTTTGGCTTGGCCGTAGTCGGGTAAAAAGAACTCCATATCCGCGAGGCAATGCTGCCACCTTTCTGGGGACTTTTCCCGTTGACAGCAACCCTTTTGATATTTGCACATATTTTTATTTGACTTATTTTTGAATTGAATTAAATATTTTTTGCATCAAAACTACTGATTCAAATTTGCCAGAGCGTGTAAACGTAATACTCACACATATAACAAAATATTTTTGCAACATGTTTTCATCGGAAACGGACGACAGGTTACTTTAAACCCTGCAGACAGAAAGAAGACCCCTGCGCAGCGGGGCTACGTCGACTATAAATTGCCAAATGCGTTACAAAAAATTATTTGTTTATAAAAAATAGTTACAAAGTTTATTGTGCGCTAGTTATAATACGTTCATAAAAAAGCTCCACTTTTGCAATTAATAGCGATGCATCACGAACTCACATTGTTGCTGGGGTAACTGTTTTGCTGTGCAATGTGTATTTTTGATTAGCATTGGGATCGTTTTAATGTAAAAAGGAATTTTTTGATTTAGAGTTAAATACTAGCTTATTATTTTAAGTCTGTTTATTGTTTGTAAACCTTACTCATATTATAAATGTGAAAGATCATTAGATAATTCAAGGTATTTCCTTCATTTATTGTTCAACTTCTGCATATCTAGGTAGATTTATAACTTCTCTACATTCAAGAAAAGGTAAATGCCGTTATTACTGAACCGTTTTAATTCCTTCTAACGGCCGGAAAATTACTGAAGTATAACAAGCAAATTGATTTCAAGATATTGTTTGAGTTTGAACTGGAACTAAAGGTGTGTTAACTGCCGTCGTTTGGCAGGTTGCTACTTATGCTTTTTAGTTACCGTTCATAAACGAGGTTCCAGTGTGCTGGGTAGCACTTTGATATTGTTTATGGTTATTAGACAAATTGAAAATACGGCCAATATTTTCGATTGCATTGTCGAAAGAGGTACAGTTGAATTTGATCACCATCATCTGCCTGCCCTTCTCCCATGTTACTTATGGTCGGCGCAAGACGTTTTTTTTCATATCATTCCTCACGCAATCCATTCGTCGTTTCCTTAGTCTTCTTCTCAGTTGAATTTAGCCTTTTTTTTCGGATGGGAAATCATCAAATGACTTCTCCCGCTCTGGGCAGAGCGGAAGGGAGTATCAGACTTGTACTGACAAAAACCCATCCATGGTCCTTCCTTGCCCTTTGTGTTCTAGGGCCGCGGTATTTCTTTCGAACAGTCCCGCAGCTCTGGCAGTTGAATTTAGTCTTATCTTCAAATAGAAGTTAAAAATAGCAACACAAAAAAAAGCTTCTTTATATTTGCAGTTTGTTAAAATGCTGTTTCTAGTCCTAAAAGTACTTACAATTTTTCTTGAATCTTCAGTATCAATATTTTCTTTGGTTGCTAGAACGAACACAACACACAATTTCTTTGGTTGCTAAATAAATATTCGGTTCCAAATAGGCACCATTAGCCTTTAGTATAACCGGTATCGTTACAGAAGCGAACAGTTTGCTTACCAACTATTGACTCTTAAAACTTACGACCAAACGATGTCTAGTCAAATCGAATCAAATATTTACATTTTCCTACTAAGAGGAATATTTACTATTACTTATTACCAATAAATATACTTTTATTAGCCTTGAATAATTTAGACGTTACATTATCGTATAGATAGGCTAATTTTTCCAATTTCAAGAATATAAACGTTGCCAATACACTAAAGATCGTTTAGATATAGATCGATAAAAGTTAAACGACTATCGTCGAACTGCAGTTGCTATTCAAATGCGATGCGATTTGGAAGGCGTCCATGGCAGAACGTCCAACATGGGCACCATTATAACCATGCCAGTATAAAATGGACTTGGAAACTGTAAAAAAAATAGTTCGCGGAGGTCCATTTAACCTGGTCACGTTATACCTGGGAGAGAGCAGTGATGAGCTAACTCGCAGTTACGTACCTCAATCGTCGGCCGTTAAGCTCTGAACGAGGCCTTATGGCGGAAAAAAGGAGATAAAACAGTAAAAGGTGTGGAGCGAGTCTGTTTAGCTGATTCGATATGAGGGAGGAAATCACTTGCAAGTTGGATGTGGATTTCATTCTTTGATGTATTTCCAGAAACATATATTGTGGTAAACTTAACTTATGGCATCCATAAATCTATTTTGATAATTTTTATGTCTGGAGTGGTAACAGCAGGAGACAGAACGAAAAACCTTTGAACCTTTGTGCCTGTTGGCACAAAGGGATGTTTACAACTGGGATAAGTCCGCATTATCTGATTCACAGTCAGATGTAGAACATTCACATTCACATTTTGCTTATACCTAATCTGATTTACTTTGTTAAGAGCGGTTACCACTAAAATTTTATTAAGTATCTACTAATGGTAACTATGCTAAACTCGTTACTAACTTTAGGTGTGATGTCAGATACCTTTGTATTTATGAATATTAGAAAACTTTGGCTATGCGTGGAACGTTTTCTGGGTGAGAGACGGCAATTTCCTAGCCACCGAGCAAACTCTGCATGAATTATACTTAGGTACCTACTAGATAATCCAACTGTTTTCGTAAGGAGAAAACATGTTTTGAACACGGAGAAGATAATTTTGTAGAGACCTCGAGGCCATGTGAATACTGGGTTTGTTTTTATTTCTGTTTTATGACAATCACAGAGGATAAAGGTTATTACTTATTTTGTTTGTCAGGTGCTCATAAAATAAGGTATTTATGTTATTTTGAGCAATAACTAGTTAACTGAAAGTATTTCACGTTTTACACGTGGTTATATTAAAATCAACATAGTTTACATGTTTGCCTTTCTCCTTTACGATAAGAAATAAATAACGGATATTTATCGAGTCTTAAATAGAAAAATACATTTGTTATCATCATAATTCACTAAAAGAAACAACTTTATCACAGTACGCTGTCACTATAATTTACTCAAAGCTCTCTAAACCACTTGGAACTATTTAAAGTCATTAAATCATCACATATTTAAAGCAGATAATTTCTAACAAATCGACGATGTTATGTAAAACGTTTCGATTTCGTCAACAGCTTCGCCCCTTAATAAAGTCTTCCATGAAAATTTATGACATAGCGAAGGATGATTCGCGACTTGATGCGCAAACGGTGCCAATTAGTGAACTGTATAATGGGCACAGATATTCACGATGGATTGAACCCTGTTAATGAGGTGACTACTGTGCGTTCGTGTAATAACAACCTATTTTACAATATTAATTTTAAGCTAGCAGTACAAGCGAAACGAAAATCATTTCGAAATGGTAATATCAAAGCTTAGTGTTTGAATTCATTGGGATATCTGTCAGTCCGATGTTGTACACACGGGTTTATTAATTCATGTATTCCAATGTCCATGGAGTGAATTTTAGAAGCGTTGTTGATTAGAGTTTTGGCTTTGTTGGCGGTTGTAAATACGGTACTATTGCTATCGTGAATTGTGTGGTAGTTAAATGAATTGCGCGTTTGCGGCCATTTGTTCCTGGTGTTTAGTTGGAAATTAATTTAATACAAAGTTCATTGGCCATTTTTTTAAAAGGATTTGACAGATTTTTCTGTCTCATTTACGTTATCCGTATAATCAATAATAATGGTTAGATATTATATAAAACCTAAGTATTGTGGATAAGCACCTACTGATCATAACGTCACAAAAAACTTTTATTCATATCTATTTCTATCTCTTACGTCACATATAGGTACGTAACAAGCTTTTTTAACGAAACGAAACGAAAGCGAGCACTAGTTTGTGAAGCTTACCGAATTCACTGCCGCCATCATGCATGGGCGGTGTCGGCTACCGACACATCCTGAAACAAATAATGACGAAATTAACACGCGTTTTTCACAAACAGACACTTATTATACGAATAAGTAGGTGTAGTCGATGATAAACTTGTTAAAGTACGTCCTACCAAACGTCTTGCGAGAAGAATAGTCAAAAAATTTAAAGCTCTTTTTTTAAATGTACTAATCCCAAGAACTCCGTTGTTATACGTCGTAGTGTTTAAGACCACTCTTGGAAAGGAGTTTCTGCTGAGAAAATTATGGAAACCTCGAGAACTAGGACGCCTGATGATGTAAACTAAATCATTCTCATGTGAATAACTATAAACAGTTGCAACTTTTTTCTTCTGTTTTCAAGTCGATAGTCTTGTGAGATGAGTTGGGCTCAGTACTCGTTTACATTCTTAAGGGTGCAGTACTGCAAGCTAACGGGCATTTGGGACATTCCAGAAAGTGGGTCATAATCTGGAAACACCTCTCTCTCCCATTGGGTGTAAGAAGATACGAATATACTTCGTTTTATACGCTATCAACCTCAAAGTACCAGCAAGTAAACTAAAACTGGCACCGAGCATCACAACAGTAAACAACGCAAGACCAGAACAGTATCGAATGTGAAAACATTGAATGATCATAAAGTAAATTAACCCAAAAGCAATATCGTAAACGGAACGGGCCGGCCTTGTTGACATGTTGTATGATGTGACTCAATGAGTCAATGCTGTCTCGCGGGGCGGGACTACTCGGCTTACTCATAGGGCTGGTACTTGTTGACTGTACATAATAGTAGCTACATGTTTTAGTGACAAAGAAGAAGGCACTTTCTGGAAAAACATGGCATCAAAAAACTTGAAGAGATATATTTTCTTATATTGCCAGTCACTTTAAGAAGGGCGGAAACAGTACTGTGCCCGGGCCTAAACCTAGATAGAGGCCATGCCACACAAAGCTTGTAGAGGATTTTTTTTTTATAAAAAACGTTGCCCCGCACTAGGAATTTGCCCTGTATTGTGGGTGCGTTCACAAACATTTAAAATCACATACACAAACAGCCAGACCCGGGACAACTATCTGTAGGACATACAAATATTTGTTCCGTGCGGGAATTGAACCCGCGACACGTAGCGCAGCAGTCAATCGCTCAGCCACTGCGCCAACCGTGCCGTCAGATTATAATGTAGAAGAATAAATATTATTATAGAAACCTGTGTGGTAACTATATTTTCGAGCCGTTTGGGGTTGAAACTCTAGGGCCGTGGGGTCCGAGTGCTCATAGCCTATTTAAGGAAATTTCGAAACGCCTAGTTGACGCTTCCCGTGACCCAAGGGCTGGCTTTTACTTTGGCCAGAGGCTAAGTGTTGCCATACAACGTGGCAACGCCGCCAGTCTCTTGGGCACATTACCATCTGACAGCGTTGAGGAGGAGTTTTTCGATGCCCTTTTATAGTTTGTTGTTAGTTTATCTATTTTAGTTTAATAGTTTTTAATTATCAATGTATATAGTTAATACAATAATAAAAAATTATTATAGATAAAAAAAAAAAACAAAAAACACGCTTTAGTGACGTGTTTTTATTTCTCGTGTTTTTCTCAGCAAACCTTGTCATTTGATTACAGTACGAGTATATCATGGGAATGCACCAAAAATAACTAGTCCGCCATCTTATGATTTAGAATCACGTCAGTTAGCTAACCATGCATTGTCATTCAAACTAAACACGTAACGGTAATTTCAGTTCAATCGGAAACTGGAAAGTTTGTCAAATTTAACTTCTCAGATTTTATTACATAGTTAGTGAGAGACAACCCGTTATAAAAATATGTGCATATTTATTTAAATATGAAGAAATAGTTGTTAATTGTATTTGTTGTTGTCTGCATAAGGTTGTTTTTTTGTTTACAAATTTTATGTTACTCCGTTTGTTAATGTGTATTTTAAGAAGTTTTAATTAAACTGATTGATGTAATTTTGTATTATTAGAACAGATATAAGCGATTTGGTGTAAACTGTTAGCTTATATTTGATAAATAAATTAATATGAATATGTCTAAGAATCACAAACATTTTGGTAGCGATATATATGTTGAAAGCATCAGTAAATGATTGAAACCTGTCATCCATACTATTCAGTTAGTTCCATTATGTCGGGATGAAAATATTTTTCGCCTCTGATGAAAGAGTTTACTTACGCATAGATACCAATACGATAAAAATGTTTGTTATTCTGTCGCAGCCCTACAAAAAACACTATGCATCGTCCCACAAATATAGACCTAAACACAAGCGCATAGCTTATGAAATCACTCATCATACGTTGTAAGATGCTCGTCTAGCGACAAATAGAATAGTAGCGTTCACAGTCAGTGGGGCAAGTTTCCAAGTCCATTAATAAGATTGAATCAGACGGACATTCCGAGGCACAATGTGCACGTGTGGAGATAAATAAAACTTGACGATATTAGTGGATGCAGACAGTGAATTTTAGCCGTCAAAAGTGTATTAGTACGGCTTTAGAGGAGACTATAATATACAGTGTGAAGCCACCTTTATCTTCTACAGAACTCGCCATACTTTCAAAAACACTAACAATTTTTCAAAGTGCTGCATGAATTTTCTCTTAAAATTCTTCACATAAAAAAAATCTAAATTAAATCTTCTATCGCACGAGCGGGTTGACGAACCGACATTATAAAAAAAAACTAGGAAGTTGGAAAGCTCTCCGGGCTAATAGGGGACAAGCCAATAAAAATGAAGAATGGAGGAATAAGCCGATATAACACTAACTGGTTGTCAAGGAGATTTTTGTTAGAAAATTAAAATTTTTCACATCAAAAGGTTTCCGGTTTCCCTGTTATTTTCATAGTTTACCGATACCTATAGACATAAGTATAGGACATGTCACCATAATAAAGAAAGAGTAATAAAAATGTTAGACCAACAGTTTGATAATGTCTATAGTCGCAAATATTATAACAGTTTTTCTTTTCAAAACCGCTCAGAAACTCCATGCATATTAGTTATCCTGACTATAGTTGCAAAAAAACCGTTTTAAATCGGTTTGAAACGGTTTTTTTTGTAACTATAATCCTGACACTCTCAAAAATGAAAAAAAAGACACTCTCCTTTAATAAAAGCGGAGTAATGTTACAACTAGTATAATTTTTAGATTAACAACTTTTGCATAACTTTACTCCGTGTTGTTTAATAAGAGGGTCAGAATTTCACTATGACATGTAGACATTGGAATGTTTCCCACTTCTGCAAACCATTATAGTCTGAATATACTCAAAGTTAGAGTGGATCGGTTTCTTTTAGGCAAGCGGGCTCCACCCTAAGCCGCATCATCGCTTCATATTAGGCAAATTGCGGCCACACGCAAGCCTATTTATTAATAAAAAAAACCTAAAAGAAGCAAAATATAAAACAGTTCCTCAATAGACAAGAACGGTGGACGACTGCCACACTAATGACATCATCACATTTGACTGGTCGTACCATGCCAGTGCGCTTGAGTGCTGTTACTTTAAACGATTCATTTAACGTGTCAATATTAGTTATTGGCCGTAAGATATACTGAAGTATCTCGTACATATAATATTATTCTATCATTTTTTTTTTATAATAAAATTCTGAAAGGTCTGTCAAGAGTTTTCAGTTTTATGAAGGTTGTTATCTATCAATATACAAGTACTGATCAACTTTTTCAACAATCATCAAAGTAAGATTTTCTCTTATTCTAAAGGGTGTAAAAAGACTCTTAACGACGCCGAAAGACACTTGTTCTCCTCGTCATTGCGATGATTTTTTTGTTCTAGACCATACCTGGGAAGTGGGAACCTTCTAGTGACGGAGATATTAGGGGTCAAAGTTCCAACTCTTTTACGCTTTTTTTTTAAATACATGTTTTTAATGTAAAATTTTTACTTTAAACACCTCCACGACCTCCTTACTATTCAATCCATCCATCAGAACAATGTTTTGAGTACGTTACATTGAGCCCTGCCGTAAAACGTGATATTTCAGCCCAAAAAAAAGTCGTTTCCCAGCACAAATTTTTGCGTAAAGTTACTTAGTTTGATGTACATAATGCTAGGTTTACGGCTTCGTGAAGAGTCTGTTTACACCCTGTATTTTCAGTAGACTGTCAGTTTCTGATTTGAATATTCGACTTACCAACTAATAAAACATAAGGTGATCAAGTGCTATACCTTACATTCTTGAATGTAGCACTCGAAATTCAAAATTGGAATAAGTCAAAGTGATTACTTCAGTAAAAGTAATTATTTATGATAAGATTTTCATAGTAATTGCTTGAATTTAGAACTGTCAAAACTTATAATTCTTAGCTTGGCTTTCTTTGACGGTTCTTACTTCGTATAAATTCTTGTTGCATAAAATGTTACTTTAAACCAGCAATAAAGAATTTCACCAATGTCATGGATAAAAGTGAATTTCAAAGTAGTTCTTCAAAAGTCAGGCTATTCCAAATTCTAGTAGATGTAGACGATAAAATAAAATGAAAAATACAGTCACGTTTAGTCACGTGGAGTGAGCGATAAAATCGTTGGTTTACGACAAAAGTTCAGATAGCAGAGACGAGGAGAACTTCTTGTTTACGTATAGCACGTAACTGAGCGAAACTTGTGAATTTAAATGCTTTTATGTCTAAATCCCTCTACAGATGTACTGTGATATATGTGAGGCACGGATTCCTGAAAGGGGAATTATTATTTAACCTGGAAAGTTATACTTCCGAAAAAAAACATGACTTTTGAAGAAAAAAATGTAGGTTCACCTATTTTGACTATAATAATTTAAATTTTTACTAACTCAAACTTTTCCCAGAACTATAAAGTCTTAAAACCATATCTTCACTAGGTCTAAACATCAATCACTAATTTAAATTTTATGTAGCACACGTGTTTTCACTTAGTGTTACTTAACTGCCTCGGTGCTCTAGTGTTCGCAAGAGTGACTGCTGAACATGAGGTCCTGGGTGCGCTTCCCAGGTCGGGCAAAGTGAAATTGGGTTTTGTAATCCAGAATTTCTCAGTAGCAGACACGGAGTCTAGATTTGCGCCCGGTTGATGTCAATAGGCTCGCCCCCTATTACATGGCACTTAAACATAACTGGCGTATGTGAGTGTACTATTAGGTATACCTCTGCCTAACTCGTCGGGGTTTACAAGCGGGATCTAATGTTACTTAACTGTTATAAAGAAAGCCAAGTACATAAAAGGTGAAGCATTTCATACATAAAAATAACAATATTTTACGCTCGATAAGGGACGGGCGCAGGCGTCGCAGAACTGGGTTTAAAAAATCATTTATAACAAGTTGTAAGCCGGTGCCAAGTGCTGGACCAAGATGATTGATAGCCTGTCAGAATGGATACCTCTTGTTATGATATATTATCACAATATTATACCAGCTGCATGTATATTCTGAAGGGATTTTTTAAATATTACGAGGCTTAGAGAGCGATGTCTTAGGCCAAGGTGAAGCTCAAGGTTGATTTTAAGGATTCAGCTGAAAGTCAAGAACTTTTTTTTTATATTATAACATGCTCCCCTGCATCACTTAATTTGAAAAAGCCACACATTAGAGAGTCACAACAATTAATATTGTCTATTTTCCAATACATCTTTTTCCGTTTTTTAAAAGACTCTTTTATCTTGTTCAATTACTGAAAAGGTTATTCCTGGTATTTGTTTCAGCGCAAACAAAAAATAAACTACATTAACAATTCTAGAAAATCAGTGTTCGTAACTTGCTGGAAAGTACTGGATATAAATTATATTAAGCGTAAAAACTAAATAGAAACTCTATTTTTGCCGATATTGTGTCTAAGCTTCGCAAAATGGATTAACTTTTTCCCTGAATATTTCCGATATTTACTTTCATTATTCATGAAAAGAGAAGCAAAACCATTTTTATTTATAGTAACAATATTTTGCAGTTACCCGTAAAACTCGCGTTCAAATCCGCGCAACATTTTACTAAATCCGAATAGTTTTTACCTACGTGAATACTGAAAATGGTGTGATCGTTAAATCCTAATTCTAGCTTTATATTATTATGTTATATATCTTCTGCCTAGCCTTTTCCCAACTATGTCAGGGTCGGATATTATATTAAATATATTATATTATAATATTATTTATATTATATTAATATTATAAATGTGAAAGGAAGTTTGTTTGTTGCCTTTTCACGCCTAAACCACTGAACCGAACATCATGAAATTTTGCTTATACGTATTCAGGTGTACCGAAACGGACATAGGGTACCTTTCATCCCGAAAAAAAGTAATGTTCTCGTGGAAAACAACAATAACGTTCATATAATAATAGATGGCGCCACGTGTCTTTCAAATCATGATTGAATTATTTTATGACAAGCAGAGTACAACCCGAATTGATTGTCAAATACTAAATTAATGCGAGCGAAGCCGCGGGCAAAAGCTAGTTTTTAATAAGTAGAACTGGGCCATGACAATATAATCAAAATAGGTACCTACATTTAGTGGCAGTACCCTCATACAAACTAAAAAGCTTGATTTGGCCATAACTCGTCATAATTTTAAGGTTTCCATGACACAGACAGACAGACAGTTGGCTTGCCATAACATTAGATAATTTTGATCCCTAGTCCCCCAATGTCTACATTGAATACTTACTCGGATTTTGGAAACATATAAGATATTTTAAAACAGGTAATTCCCAAAGGAGAGTTCTCGTATAATAAGATTTTCTTATTCTTTAATACATTAAATTAATCATTTATTTGTTTACTATTAGAAGCCTTTTGCGTTCCAATTTCTAGTACTATAATAATTAATATCATTATAATAAGTATAATAAGGTACGGGATACTAATTTTTAGTTCCTGAGAATTGTAAAAAAACTGCCAAGTACATTATTATAGTCTTATGAAAAAGAATAACATCAACAGAAGGTCGTATTTCGACCTTCTTTTGATATAAAATGAAAGCACAATCTCGTCTAGCACTAGGATTAAATTCGTTGTGCTTTGACCCATTACTAATTCTGCTAAGCCTGTTCAAGATACTTAGCGTGAACTTCACAGGTCAATGTCTCCATCGCCCTTTCGTGTCAAAATAAAAAGAGACCAGTTTTCATTAAAAATGATAACAAAATAAAGACAAAGCTGCTTAGTTATAAAGGCCCGCCATCATTTTTATCACTTTGGCTCGAAAACTTTAATAAAGAAGACTAGACACAAAGTAACTGCAGGTAAATTATTACATTTTTATGCACAAGAAGTGTTTTTAATTTTGTCACGTACAACAAAAGTTGGCTGAGGTATTCAGGAATATAAATCAAAGAGAATTTATGAAGTGATGTTATGAAAACAAGGAAGAGCTTGGCGTTTAGATTGTGAGATTTTTTCAAGGAAATTGGAAAGGAATTTTCAATCTCAGTGAAGTGGAAACTTTTTGTATTTTAATAATGCTGTCTAGGAACTTAGAAAATTCTAGTTAGGTACACCTAACTATTATATTTTAAATTCCTAGACAGCATTTTTCGACTTCTAACTAGTATAATTTTCTTCTTAGCGTGTCAAGATGGCAATCAAAATTGTATCGCCCCAGAATTGAGCTACTAGTTTAGTGCGATTTGTTGGCGATATTTCACCCAGGTAAGCATGGATATTTTTATTTTCTTCTATATACATACTTAATCCACAATCCTCTATTGTCAAAAAAACAATACCATTTAGAACCTAGGTATAGATCCCATAGCAAAAATGGATGTAATTAATTAATACATAGTGACCCGTACATTTTGAAACAAAAGAAAAAAGGTACATTGTTCCAAAAAGTCAATAGCGTATCAGTCCGTATCAAAGGCATTGGTTCAATTACTAAATTCAAACAGCTGACAGCGCACAGATTAGATTACTCAACCTCCAGCCGACCCAGACTGACTTTTTGTGTAAAAAGGCCAAGTTCCATTCGGATTTGAGTGAGCAACGACGCGTACTAGCTGTCGAAGCTTTAGGACCACTTTGGGCTCACCGAAAGGGGAATGGACACAAAAAACTGAGCAATAGTGATAGCTATGGTATCCTCCATGAGCATAGAGGTATGCTGCCATGAATGAAACGTTATTTTTCACGGTAGAGTCTAATTTCTAGTTATTTATATTTTGATTTATAGATTGTATTATAGAGTTTTATGCAGTTGTATTTTTTTTCTTATTTACCGACGTTTTAATAATTATTTAAGTTTGATTTGGTAGCTTAATAATGTAGATTCTGTCTTCTCGGCGAGATACTAGTGTTCCTATGGTATTATAATTTCCATGCACCTTTTAGTACGGAACTCTAAAAATATGTAGGTAGTTATAAAAAACTCTTTTTCTGTGCCACGTGCAAGTAAGAAAAGAATGTAATCAACATTCTTTTCTTACTTGCACGTGGCACAGATTTTCCTCAGTTTTGATTCAATATAAAATATCTAGTTTTCTTTTAAGTCTATTTTTGAAGTCTGTGTTGTTTTAAGCTTTATATACGGGGCGAACGTTGGCGTTTCTAGAAGTTTCTTTAAAAATGTCTTGAACGTTGTAATTGCCATTTCCGAGAAAAGCTTGTCAAAATAAGCTTGGTAAACGGAAATTGTATTATTCATTTCGATCGAGCATAATCTTTTAATTAGGGACGTACCACTATCTTATTCGGTAACGTCCATCAAAGTGTCTTTGGCACTAATGTTACGTCTTATAATATTCATCTTAAGATATTAAAGACATGTAACCCGCTAGCAACACAGGCCATTGGTAGCAGATAATTTAAATACCCAATATTCGGAAAGACAGTTTAAATAAGAGCATATTTTTACCAGTGCAAGTTTAGATCGACTTAGATCTTTCAATTGATTTTTCATATGAAAAAATATGAATAATCCGTCTATCTTACTAATATTACAAATGCAAAAAAAAGTAAATGTTAAAAAAGTAGAAGACGTGAAGTGGAGTAGTACTGTAGTTAGTATCATATAGATGTCTGGATGTTAGTTGACACTCTTTCACGCAAAAACTACTAACTGGATTTGGATGAAATTTGCACACACATAGTTTATAAACTAGATTAATAAATAGGATACTTTTTACCCTGTTATTGCGATGCCGTGGGACAATTACCGAACTCCACGAGGGCGAAGTCGCGGGCATAAGCTGGTACGAATATAAATACAAAATCAAATCACACACGTGGAGCGTCATACTAAAGTACTCATAAAGTGAAATGGCTTCGGCCATTAGCAAAATTGAATTAGTGGCCGCTATAGGTTGACAATAGCACTCCACCGGGGTACACAAAGCGGGATAATCCGTAAAGAAAGAATTCAGACCGAATGTTCAATACATATATATGCTTCATTCACTTTTTGCCTGACAAAGACCATACGGGATTAAAAAGGATGGATGTCTACGTTAATAAATCCGGCCTGTCTGCTTTGTTTATCTATTCTTTGTTCTTTTGAGGGACGACATTCTCATTTGCCAGGAGTACTTTTTGGGACACACGTTTGAATTAAAGGATTTTAAATTATGGCGATGATATTATGGAAAGCAAGGTTAATCATGTTTTTATACCAAAATAGCACCTCGCCCGCGGCTTCGTCCGCGTGGATTTCAAAAATAACAATGACTTTTATAGACAATATGATACCTTGTGTTACATTATTGCAATTTTCTTAACGATCTCTAATTTTTTTGGGAATAAATTTTATCCTATGTTATTTCCTGACAATTTAGGTCCAGTAGTTTAGAGCGTATTCGGTAAAAGCAAACAAACAAACAAAACAATCTTTGCTCTTTATAATATTATAATATATTATATTATAGATATAACACGCAGTGCAAAAGTCTCTCATGTAGCAATTCTAAAGAGAACGTTCACGAAATGTCGTCTCAAAACTATGTTACTCAATAGTACCTAATGTCCTGCCTTCAATGTATTTTATGAACTAGTAAATAACCGAATATTGAAACCTACATGTGACTGTGTGCTCACATTTTATCGGATTGGCATGAGAGATGTTTATTGCTTTGGCCCGAATCTCGGTCAAGTTCCGATATGGGCCAAATCGGACGTTTAAAATTGGCGCCTGATTCATGCCATTCAGAGAATACCTTTTTAAAGCAGGCTCGTAAACGTTACGGCATTTTAAAGAGCAAGATATGTTTGCCAACGAATTTAGACCGTTTTACTGATGAATAATAACACTTACAAAAGCAACTTACGTTATTACTTTCCATACATATAAAAAAATTGAAAGCCAATCAGGAATACACAGTACCTATTGGAATTGACAAGCAGTCTCAAAAGGACAATACAAGACTATTCACCAGGTCTCTTTTATGAAAAGCTTATTAATTTACTCATCCAACACAGAACAAAAGCATCCTTTGTCAATAACGAAAACGTTTACTTAAAAAGCCCAAACGAACTCATAAATTGCATTACTACACATAAAGAAGTCTGGAGCATTTGGCGGTGCAGTACAGAACTAAACAAAGCACATTAGCCAGCGCAAACGTTTGCCAATTTCTTTAGAGGTTTGTTACCGTATGCGAACGTAAAGTGCTAATTACCGCATAACAACTTATGCAGACGAACGTTTTGACGATCCGCCGTCACGGTTTCCAATTTACCTACTGACAAAGTTCACATACACGTCTTGTGTGTATGTGAACTGTGGCCTTTTCTAGTCATCTGTTCTCGGTTTATTTTCGGAGATGATCAATGGTAGTGCAGTGTCAATCAAAATGGTGGCTGACGACGTACTATGACACTTTTGTTTGCAACGCGTAGGTGTTATACAAAATGATTCACTGGTTTCGAACAGAATCGGATCATGCACAGTCTGACTATTGGGTAGGTAGGTACTTTCGGGCCTATTTCAAAAATCTGTCAAACTTAAACGAACATGTTGTTGGACTCTGACAGATACTTGGAGTTGCGACTGCAATTAGTCCGTACCAGTTCCACAAAGCCCCAGTCGCTCGTCTGCATAGCCCATAAGGACGGGCCGTCAATGGCTGTCTGCCGGAGCCATGTTTATATCACAATAAAACATTGTTTTACGACAAATGCCGAGCAATTCCGAGTCCCGCCGAGGCGACGGGTGATTCTTTTATTTTCCTCCACAATGGTGTCAATTGTTCTGGTAAATGTTGGCTGCAGTTCGCGCGTCTTTGAAAAAGGCGCTCGCTAATTTGATTGTTTGTTATGACGTCTATTTTGTATTCAAAGCTAAAATGTACTTGTAGAATATATCTTTAGTACCATTGGTAGGTAGGTTTTGGATTTTTCGCAAGAACGTCAAAAGATTGCATTTATTTTCAGCATTTATTCCACGTTACTAACCAATTTTTTCCGTGCGATTATTTAACAAAATTAGAAAACCTACACAAAATAACGTTCTTGGAATTTGATCTGCAACTAATAAGTTAACAGTTGTACATAAAATATCATGTTTCATGTAGTAGGTACGCCAATGGATTCCTACACTATCGCTGGCGAGACGTCAAGTTTCATAGTTTCCGGTGGCCGTTTTGTATATATCTCGTGTCCTATTGCTTTATTAGGGAATGATATGATGCCGGGTGTGTATTGTAAATACGTAATGGTGGTGTGTTGCATGATTCAGTCATTTGTTTGAACTTTACGGAACTTACGGAATATGGAACCCTCCACATGAGTGGAGGGTTCCATATTTAAGACGGTAGTAGATTGCAATACTTTTGTTAAAGGTAGATTACATTGTAATCGTACAGTCAACAAACACAATAAGTAACCAGAGACGAAAGATATAGTTGAAGTTTTCTTAGAAACCGATCGAAGTTTTCGAATGAAATTAATGAAAATAAACAATTAGTTAAATTAATTAAATTTCATTTGAAGCCGTGCAACAGTTTCTAAATAAACTGCAACTATATCTGACGACCAATGATGGTTACTTATCTATTTTGTTGACCGTACATAAAATAACATCACGCTTGTAATCCCCGAAGGGTAAAGCTGAAGTGTTTTCCCACATTTCGCCAGTTATGTTTAAGTCCTATGTAATAGGGGACGAGCCTATTGTCATCAACCGAGTACAAATCCAGACTCCGTGGTTGCTACTAAAAAATCCTGGGCCCCTAGGACCTCACGCCCAGCAGTCGCGCTTGCGACCCCTCGGCCAACAAGGTACCTACAATCTAATCTTCTACTTTGTCTTAGGTAACAATGAGTACAATCGAAAATCTATACATACTTACATAGTATAAAACAAAATCGCTCCCGCTGTCTATAGGCTTAGTTTTTTAAACTACGCAACGGATTTTAATACAGTTTCAACAATAGACAGAGTGATCCAAGAGGAAGGTTTATATGTATAACATTGCACCTGTGCGAGGCCGGGGCGGGACGTTAGCTCATATATAAAGAAAAGTAACAAATAATTCAATTGGCACTTAGCAACATCGCATCTTCATATTAACTCTAAATGCCAGATATGAGCCTATTGTTCAGAGCATCCAATACAGCACCAGTACACCATCACCTTTGATTTGACGATCACCGTATTGCTCAAGCGGTAGAGGGCCAACATTTCCCAGAACAAATTATTTCCATGGTTATTGCAGCATTCTCCTTCATTATTCATGCATGTTTTTTTCTTCCATACTTTTACATGCTCTATTACTCGCAATTATCCACATTCATACTCAAAAGTTTCCTCACCGCATTGTTCTTCCAGGCTCAAAAATTAAAATAAGAATCGCAACGTAATAAATTACCTCTTGCCAATAATTTTCTGACTATTTGATCAAATAGTGTGTGTTAAAGGCACTCTATAATACAAGAGCAGAGTACTCAGTATCATCATTCATCATAACAATAATTTATGAATGAATGTTGAAATGCGTCCAATATAAGCCATGTGCCAAACTATTACAAGTAGTCTACGATCCAATCATTTTACGTGGCTATGTATTTTCTGCTTCTTTGGTCTACGTATAATTTATTTATTTTTATTTATTTATTATATTTAGTACAGCATAAACCATTAATACTAAATTGAGTAAAGTAATCCTTTTACTCGGCCTTCTCACAGAACCTCAAACATTCTAACATTATCGTCTTACGTTCATCAGCCAACAAGGTCCAATCCGGGTCAATTATCATAACAGATACTACCTTAATTTTCTTAGAGGACTTTAAAAGTTAATTTCTTTTCACAATTTGACTGTGGTTAAAGTCCAAGACTATCTGTCTCTGCAAAAAGTAAGCATCAGAGTAGGTCATCATGTGGTCCTCATGTTATAACATGGGGATTAACCTACTCTGATGTTTAAAAAATATACACGATTTAAAGGACTTCTAAAATTTTGCGGATTCCGGTATCATCATCATCGGCCTAGCCTTTTCCCAATTATGTTGGGGTCGGCTTCCAGTCAAACCGGATGCAGCTGAATACCAGTATTTTACATGGAGCGACTGCCTATCTGACCTCCACAACCCAGTTAATACTGGGTAATATGATACCTATTGGTATCTCTGAACGGAATTAATGGAATTTTACAGTTTGCGCGTCAATGTCACTTACACCTTAAAATCAAGAAGATCACTTATAAAGGTTCTAGCTGTGCCGCAGCATGATGTTAAAGCCTATTTATAACCTTCCCATCATGAATTAATCAAATGCAAAAAGAATTATCAAACTAACAAATTCTTCAGCTTTATTATATTAGTATAGATTTTGTCAAAAAAACACTGGCACACTGGCACACTGACACACTCTGCTGACTTCTTCAGAAACTACAATCGTGACGTTTCATTAGACGTATGTAGTTCTCCAGATAGATGTCGTATCGTCGATGAATGTATTAGATCAATCATGGTAGCCCGATGTATCGCAGTCTGGTTCTGACAGGGACATAGATACGACGTGTCACTGCTTGATGAAGTGCTTCAATTATACCATAGTGTCTCCAGCAACATAGATTTGGGGGAAAGGTTTATAAGCAGCTAAAAAAAGAAAGTCAATGTTCTTCCTAATAAACGTGCATTACAAAAGTAGTTGTGTAAAAGATGGCATCTTATGATGATGGTTAAAAAATATTTGAATTCAGCGTTGCACTAATCAGATTTCTTTTGTTAATCTGTAATTTTATCGATTCTTCTGTCGCCAAATGACAGTTCCCGTTTCTACGCGTCCTGATGGCCTGGACAAAGTGACAATTTATCTACATAAAGGTCTTTGAAAACAAACAAAATATATCGACCATTTTAACTGTTTAACTAATAGCAAAGCCTTCATCATCATCATCATCTACAGCCCGACTTCTCCAACGACTGGTTACAGGCCTCTCTTACAAGATAAAGTCTTACTGAATGCAAAAAAAATACAAAACAGGAGTTCCTTTCACAAATAGTAACACCAACGAATTTGCCACAATTGAGAAATAAGGGCTCACAACCATCATCACACTGCCCTTGTCCCATTCTATTTGGGGTCAGTGCAACACGTTTTCTTTTTCCATTCTCCAATGTTAGACGTCACGGCATCATTTACTACTTTCTCTTTCATATCATTTCTCACACAATCCATCCATCTTTTCTTTGGCCTTAAGGGCTCACAACCGCGAATATTATAAATAACACATTACCACCATGTCATACAAATACGTTCAAAGAAAACCGCTCCAAACATAATAACGTGCAATTCCAAGTAATTCTCGCACAAGTGTTACAATATATGTTGGAACCTGCACATGTTGCGATGCACTAATAAAGTCAGCGGGATTCATCGCTCGAGGATTGTGTTGGTAACTAATTTAACATACGGTAGCTGTAGTTACGACTGGGAACGAATGCGACCGCGGTATTTTATTAGAGATATATAAACTTGTGGGTGAATTAGGTATTTTGATTAATGTATTTTTGTATTAAATTACTGTGCAAACTTTTGAACGTGTTGCTTTGCGCTTATTAAGAATCACATAAAATGACTTACTTATAATATATTCCATGCTCCTTTTTTCTTCCCAATACCTACAAAATCTTTTAGTGAACATATTTCCAAGATATATCCTTTTCATCCATCTGTCTGCAGGCAAGTATCGCGCATAAGGGTTGGCGTTACCCCTGTACATAATCAAGTGTCACTGCCACGGGAGAATGACGTCGACTTCTGACAGCATCATTCACGGTGTCAGTGAGTTCCGGGTGAAACCGAGCGTGCTGCAGCGAATGCGGTGTTGACGTGCACCTGGTGTTGACAGGGTTATGACATTTTTTAATAAAAACTAGCTATTACCCGCGACCTTCGTTCGCGTGAAATTATTATTAAAAATCCCCTTTATTATAAGCACTTCCCTATTTGAATCGAATTTCGTTACCAATTTCAAGGGTTTTTTATTCTTTGCACGGAACCCTAATTATTTATCTAAAATAAAAGTAGCCTAAGTTACTCTTTGTTACTTCAGCTATCTGCCAGTGAATCTCTGCCAGTATATCTTCCGTCAAAGTCGGTCCAGCCATTTCAGATATTAGCCGGAACAAACAGACAGACACACAGACGGACAAAAATTGTAAAAAATGTGGTTTTGGTATATGTATTGTACCGTGTATACATCCATATGTACTTAGTAAAAAGCGGTTATTTTAATATTACAAACAGACACTGCAATTTTATTTATATGTACAGAGTACAGATGTACGAGATGTACAGATATAGGCTAATAAGGACTTAAACTTCAAAAACGGTGAAGGAAAACATCGTGAGGAAACCGGCATGTCCTAGAACCAAAAATTCGAAGACATGTGACATCTACCAATCCGCACTGGGCCTGCGTGGTGGATTATAGCCCATTCTCTCTCATTGAGAGCAGGCCTGAGTCCCAGCAGTGGGAACATTATAGGCTGATGATGATGATGAAGGACTTAAACTAAGGATGTTAAGTTACAATAACCAGTTTTACATTTACCAAATGCAGAGCTAGAAAATATAAGCACAGTATAAAAATTGTAGCTAACGTATCTATTTACAAAACCTCTTTAGACTTACGAAAATTCGAATGACTACAAGAAAAACTTATATATTCTTACAATCGAATGTATCTCCTCACAATCCAATAGTCCGTGTTATCCAGATTGCCAAAGGAATGGAGATAAGATCCACAAAACAAATTCTTGGTCGCTATCCGATAAAAGAAAAACAAACTAACAATAAATCCAGCGAATGAGCTCCAATATTTCTATTTACGTCCCAAACGGTATCATTTGAATAATTTCCACGATTCCGCAGATTCCTAATTTCGAGTTGTCTATAGAGATTCGCGACAATAGGGGCTCTTTCTATGGCCGTGGGGAGATAACCCCCTTCTACCCAGTCACCCCCCTTACAAAGTAATGTCTAAAAGTGAATGCTTACGACGCTTTTTGTGAGAACTGCGCTACTAACCTTGTCGGTGACTTGAAGTTGGGACTCGTCCGATTCTCTGTAATAATACGGAATCTATGTTTGTGTTTGTTATGTCTGTTTTCTTTGTCGGAGTAATATAAGGTGTTGCGGAATTTTCCCAAGTCCATTATCGCTGCTGGTTTTGCGAGCTCTCCGTGCATTTTCGACATCAAAAGTTCATAAAAATTATAAGTTATCATCATGTGATCGGAAAACCATTTGCACGAGTCTTGCTGTAAAAGTTACAAGTGTTGTAAAATTGTTACGTTATGAACCAAAGTTTCTTATTTTGCATTCACTGCAGAATTAGAACGACTTTTCCAAATGGAATTCAGAAGTGGTTTAATAAAAACTCAATTTAACGTGTCGAGGTAGCGATTGTACCTGGTTATTCCATTGAGAAGATACCATCAAAGTAATGTTAACAACGTATGTAGATGTACAGTTTCACAAGACGACAACTGCAGTAAATCCATCACTTTAATGGATCCTCTATAGATTATCTCTCTGAAACTGAATACATGAAGATACGTGCACAAACACGAGAGTCCCCAGTATCTGTGTAAGCTCTGACGGTCGGGAGTACAGTCGTGTGATTGTGTATTGAATTTGGGAAGCACCGAAACAGATTGAACTGGCCCTAAGATTGCCTGTGTGTCATGTATAGAAATGTTTGTACGTTGTATACGGGGGATATGGTTATTTCTTGGTAGTTTAATAATCGAAACTGACTAAATGATTAATATAAGAAAAGCTTAACGATGTGTTTTATGAGCTATGTTTTCTTTAATGTCATCGTCAAAAATGATTAAAAAAAAATGAATTTCATATTTTACACGCAATAGTTGCTTCCAGTTAATTAAAATCATAAAAAAAAGATGAAACACTCTAGCAGAATTCGAAACAACAGGTACTAATGTCTTGTCAAATCAAAGTCAACAGAAACAGTGATCATCATTGTGGAAAACAAAAGAAAATCCTGTTTTTCAGTCAGAATGAGACACGGCAGTGTTTAGAGCGACAATTTATTATTTTAGAAAGACAGCGTCACATGACGGCATTCCTTAGCTCTTCTTAGCAACAACATAAAAAAACTGTGCGTTAAACAATTCGGACTTATTTTGATCTTGCTTTGTCATACTGACGGAAATTCGAGTGTTGTTTTTAGTGGACATCGCGCTGCGCAGACTAATGTTGGGTTCCTATATCTTACTGAACGTTGTTGTTTTTAAACAACGAGTATCAGTGTGTTGTTTTTATTTTAAAATCTTTTTTTTTTTGTTTTCCTTGGCTGTCCCACTGCTGAGTAAAAGGGCTCCCCCAATTAAATTAAAAATTAAATTAAATGTAAAGACTAGGAAGATGGCTAAATGATACTGCTGCCAATAAAATGAAATTAAATATATTGCGGACCAAAAGCATTATAAAGTAGCGAGGGAGCACACGCGATGACCGCTAATCGTGTAATTCCTACCATGAGCTCTTTTTCCGTGCCACCTCAAGGCAGCCCTCGCGTTACGCGTCCAGATCGTCTCGCACCTCCTCTCCACCTCGGCGGCCGGCGTCGTCCGTTTTATAGCACCCGTCATGTGGCGACTTTTGCCCAGCGGTCCTCTTGCATGCGGTTAACGTGACCCACCCAATTCCATTTTACCCTAGTGTAGTTAATTGGGAAACTCATAATAACGTACAAAAACTTACAATGCGGTTGGTGACGTCTACAGTTAAAACGGTTTTGTTTTTGATATCTGTTAGAAACCAGTTTAGTTTACCAGTTCCCATCGGAGAGACGGCTTTGATCATGTGCCGTCTTCCATGAAAAGGCCCCATTGGAGCTCCTGTATAGTGAGACATGGCACACAAATCTCGTGGCCAACACAAACATACAGACGTCTAGCAAAGGCCTTATTACAACATTGGCAGGAATTGAATTGAAGCCTGGAGTCAGGAAGTGAAATCACAGAGGCAGAGTTTGATTTACAATGTCAAAAGGAAATGAATACAGGTGAAATAGTTTTGAAATTGATTTCTTGTGTCCAGTTTCCAGGTTAGGTGTAAAATGTTCCTTAAAAACAAATTTTTAGAATAAAGTAAAATTGTAAGTTCAAGTTGTCATTGTAAAAACCATCGGCTTTACATGGAAACTCGGTATGTTTACACACCGAGTTTCCTCCGTGCCTCGCGTGGCCATCCATCCAAGGACCAACCTAGGTAAGCGCGTAAGCATACACTATGAACAATATTATAATTATGACATACATAATAAACAATATATTTATAAGGTTAGAATTAAAAACCTAAGTCCCAAGAAACTTCAGTGTATAAAAGCTTATTTTAACTAAAACTTGCAAACTGTACCACCTAGTTCTAAACAAAAGTTGCAACTCAAACCCGGTCAAATGCTTGCAAGTATGTATAAGCTCAAACTCGCTAGTATACGCCACATTAGTATTCTGCAGTTACGTCGTTTCACACGGGGGCCGAGCCAAGAATGTAAGCCATTTAATGGATCACTGGCCGAATGTATCAGTGTACAATTCAGCTTTTATTTATATTATTATTGTTTATATATTTGTTTGTCACTAATACGAGGGTTATTTTTGGTGTTGTTTGAAATAAGGGTGATATTGGAGGTGTTTTCATTCGTATGAGGAAAATATTAAAGGAATATCCAGTTACTTCTTTTGTCAATCATTGGTGCCTTTTCTACATGGATGTAAGGTAAATTTGCAACAGATATATTTCTGTGTAGTATGAAGGTGTCCATTATTTCCTTTATTCGTTTTCACACATATTTATTACATTTATATAAATATTCATTTAAAACACAATATAAAAAAAAACTTTAAAAGATATAAAATAATAGAAGCCCACCGGTATCGGGAATAGGGTCCGAGCTACCGGTGGCCAGGCTCAGGGCTATTGAGAGAGGAACCTCCTAACAATACGTGCGTGCTTTCTGAATCATACCCTTAATCTTTAAGGCAGCTAACAAGGTCACGGGGAGCTATCCAACTGTCTCGTGGAGTGGTTGTGTCTTGAACCGTGTTCTTCAATTTAAATATCTAGGGCATATTGTTACGGAGGATTTGAAGGACAATCTAGATGTGGACCGGGAGCGAAGAGCATTGGCGGTGAGATGTAATATGTTGATCTGAAGTTTCTCACGCTGCACGGGTTCAGTTAACATAACTCTTTTCAAGGCATACTGTCAAGTATTTTACACGTGTAGCCTTTGGTCTAGCTTTACTCAAAAAACCGTTCATGCTCTTCGCGTCCAGTACAATAATGCATTCAGGATGCTGTTGGGGCTGCCACGCTTCTGCAGTACCTCAGGGATGTTCGCAGACGCCCAGACTGACAGCTTCGCTGCAATCCGACGCAAGCGAGCAGCGTCCTTGTTGCACAGGGTGCGTGCCAGTACCAACAGTCACCTGAATGTCATTGCCAACAAACTGGATTGTCCTTTTATCTGGCGTTTAAGTCAACTACATGCTCCTGTAAATATTGTGAATGTCTACTAACATAGTTGTTAAGTTTTTATGTTACTAACATCTTTGTATGTAATTGTTTTTGTACACTAACATAGTTTTTAAGTGATCTTGTACTAACATATTTTTATATAATTTTATTCTGAATTAAAGAGATTATTACATTATTATTATTATTAATCCAGCTGCCAAGCGACAGCCTCCTCAGATGTTGGTTGAGGCTATTGGCTATTAAAACCATTGGCTGCCACGACTATCGCAGAATGACCGTTGTACTCACTGTACCCATTATTTATTATTATCAAGACGTTCCAGAACTTGAAAGAAATATTTATTAAGTGCCTTCACAGCAGAAAAATGTTATCACCCGACATTTGTATTCAAATAAATTAATGGCCAAAGTAAACAACGTAAATAACAATGTTGTTTCTACTTGCAATAATTATTACACGAGTACCGTCATAATACATCAATTAACGGATTTATTTTAATCGAAACGAGTCAAACAAACAAATACATGCAAGTATACTGTTATATTGTAAACGGTGTAGGTACCATACCGATGCCATCAATTACGTAATTTGTGTTTACAGGTGTTTACACTGATGCAGCAGATTATAGTGCCTGCTGTAAATTTTGGCTGTACCTATGTATGTGTACCTACATAGTTTCGTATGTATAGAGAATAAAAAGCTAGCATCGGTTTGTGGTTCTATCGGCCGACGTCAAACGCCAGTCGATGTTGTTGCAGCAAGTGGGATAGGTACGTAGGTACCTTAGCTTGCTTGCAAAGGACGCTCAACAAACACATCCTCAAGGCATGAAAGCATCCTTGAGGTATAAAGAAAAGGGAATATGCAAGTAATACAAAACTTTTTAATATGCAAGTAATGCATTATATTGGACCATATTACAAACAATGTGGTACACTTTTTAAATTTTCTAACTTTCTTTTTAAATTTTTTATTTCGGTTTTTATTCTTTTTTTTTTTCTTTTTTTATGTAGCGTGCTTTTGCTGGTAGTGACGTCAAAATCTATATGTCAAAGAAACACTTGTTTGAAAAGTACCTAAAAATTCACTAGGATTTTATTGTAATAGTGTACTCGTAGTTGCAATTTTTTGTTTGGATGAAGCACATACAATTACTAAAAATATTCTATTAAAAGAAAAAATTAGATACGAACAAGGCAAATTGAGGTAAATGATGCCACACCATGGCTACGACAGTCAACAGACGTTTGAACTGAACAGTGGTAGAAAATTGTAGGAGTCTTTTTTTTTCATCATCAAGCTGTAGTCGAACTTAACTTTTAATACTTCTCTTGGGTTGATATTACTGTATTTCATTGTGTTATGTTTGTTAAAATGAAAGATATACCGTTGGGTATACTTGGTTTATTCATAGGAGACTCAAGATAGATTTAAAAGACAGTATCACAGACAGACTTGGTACAGTAGTGGTTGTCTCAAGAGAATAACAGACAGGAAAAGGAAACATAGACAATGCTTAGTGATGTACTTACTAATTACTTACTAAGTAGTGTTGTCACAACATATTGATTTAAGTGAAGACAAATTTACATGCCATTACACCTGTAAACTTAAGGCCATGCTGAATACCTGCCAGGGCTGCGGGACTGTTCTAAAGAGATACTGCGACCCTTGAACACAAAGGGCAAGGAAGGAACATGGATGGGTTTTAGTCACTACAAGTCTGACACTCCCTTCCACTCTGCCCAGAGCGGGAAAAGTCATTTGATGATTTTCCATCCAAAAAAACAAAAAAAAAGGCCATGCTTATTCACTACACCTCTTGTTCTTCTATAACCATGCCCGGTTCATGAAATGTAAAACTTTTACTACATGACATAAAACGTTCTGTCTGTTTACTGTTAGAGAATTGTTCAGGGGGACGAGCGATTTGCCTAAGATTGTATGGTTACCCTCCTGGGGAATGAATTCAACTAACAAACACGATGTAAGTCGGTCTGACAGAAGCAAATCTTGTTGCTTGCATTGTTGATTGTAACGAAAAGCCTTTCAGTGAGTTCAGCCCCCTCCTTGTATGTATATGTGTACATAATACATGTTATCTAGTACCTTCGCACAGCAAACATGTGCGAGCTTCCAGGTGAACGAATAAAGGCAAATGTTCATTAACTTACTCACCTATAAAGTAAATTAACGATTTGTACGGCACACTCCCGAAAATTTTAATAACACATTAAAATGATCATTAATTTTACAGTCGATAAGCAATTATAACGCTTGATTGGATAATTATGTAGCCATGTATGATTTTACCTTTTAATTATTTTATTGATGTAAGATTTTCTAAATGAACGGTATTTCTTTATGGTAAAAAATTTACGTTTCTTGGAAAAAATTGTTTAAGCCTCATTTATCTTTTTTTACCAGAGATTATTTATGTAATAGTACATTATGATATAAGTACGGTAAGTTGAAAATGACAGCCGAGGCGATATTGCTAGCCCGAGCCGTAGGCGAGGGCTATAAGAAAGCAGAGGCTGTAATTATCAAAGCGCACGTATGTCATACGTTTTATAACATATTTGCGAGGAAATCAATAAAACTCAGACTTTCTTAAACGAAATTTTGATACGCTTGTAATTATCAATCGGTCGAGTTTTCGGGCAGATTCTTAGAGTAGCCTCTTTCGCTGCCTCTAAAACTTCAGGCGGTGTCGAATTAATAAATTCATCATTACTTGACGACATTTTTAAATAAAAACAATACAGCAAAAAGAAAAAGCGCGCGGAATAATTTTTACTTGTTCACAAATTAGTGAGCCGCGCGCATTAGCGCTTTTTTTTTAAGGCAAGGCACAAAAGCAGCCAGTATTACTAATATAGTAAATTAATATTTTTGTGTTTTTGTTACAGATAAATGGTTGTAATCTATTGTCAAAATCAATTAAATTAAAGAATTTAATGTTTATTTATTATATTTTATCTCCCAAAGTTAATTTTATTCATAAAATGTTGACCACTTTTGTGACATAAAAACTCTTTGCTAAGATTTAAAAAAGTACCGTTCGTTTTGACGGAGCATCTTGAAACCGTGCGTTTTACATTACATTACCGCACAAGTAAGTAATGAGATACAATACGATATTGAAATTGGTGAAATAAGATACCCTTTACGAGCAAATGTGTTATAAAATATATTTATGGAGAAAAACGCTCTAAGAAAAGAATGGAAGGCTATGCCTTTGTCCAGCAGTGGGACAGTACAGGCTAAGAAAAAAAAGATTATTTATATGCACAATAGTAAAATATACTTTAACTGACTGTTCACAAAAAGTTTGCAATAATAATAAATAATAACTAACTAGCTTGAGTAATTATTTAGCGCCTGCCTTTTCAGTAGTTTTACCAAAAAGAGTTTTTGAGACATCAAAAACTCTTTTCTTAGTAATTCGCAGACATTTTCACAGACGCTTTAATTTTTGTTCTACTTCTGCATAACTGCCCTAGTTTCGTTGCATAAATATTTTTAAATGTTACCGTTAACATTTGGCAACACAGCTAATTTTGTTAAAATTCTACGTAGACAAAACCAAATTGAGATACTGAAACAAAAGAAAACAGCCTTAATTCTGCAAGAGCTTTTTCAAAGGTTGATTGGGTCCATAATTGTAAGAATTCCCTTCTATAACATATTGTTTAAATCAAGATGGGGTCTCGTAAAACAAGATGAAAGGCTTCTTCGCCCAGAGAATCTTCGTAACGAGGTTTGCCCGAAGAACATTCTCAAAGTTACAAATATCTCAACTTTTTTGTACCTACCTGTTGTATGGCTCAATTTTCAGGAATACTCTGCGTACTTAATGCTATTGAAGCTTTAACTTTATATAAACATAAGTTTTATGTGTGTTAAATAACAGCTGAATAATATACCTACTTACAACAAATGAGCAGAGGTGGCCCAATGGCATCAGCCCCGATTTAGGAGTTGATAGTGGTGGGCTCGGAACCCGGACCGCCCCACGCTGGGCCCACGTGGTAGATAGGTAACAGCCCATTCCCTCCAATACAGAAGAAACCTGTAGCAGTGACACATCAAAGGCAGATTATGCTAAAAGATTATGTTCAAATGTTCATCTATCACACAAATGAAGAACTAACTTCAAAATAGCTTATTTAAGGAACGAAATTTCCTTAAACGCCTAGTTGACGCTTCCCGTGACCCAAGGGCTGGCTTTTACCTTGGCCAGAGGCTACGTGTTGCCATAAAACATGGCAACGCCGCCAGTCTCTTGGGCACATTACCAGCTGACAGCGTTGAGGAGGAGTTTTTCGATGCCCTTTTATAGTTTGTTGTAAGTTTATTTATTTTACTTTAATAGTTTTTAATGATTAATGTATATAGTTAGTTTATCCTATTGAGTTACTATAATAAACTAATACAAATTAAAAACCTTAAAAAATATATATACGTAAGTTATGCGCGACTTAAGACCATATATAGAAAAACCCGACAACAACAGTTCAGCAATACCCCACCAGACACAACACCCGTCTGGTTTGAGGATCCTCTCTCGCCTTCCTCTCTCTTTTCTCTCATTCCATAGAAATAGGTGATGAAGAACTTTACACCATGCTCTTCATACCCCTTAAAAAAAAAACAAAATCTTCTTTTTTTTTTATTTCAATCTATTTATTTTCAAAAACTTGCAAATTAATTATTACATAAAAATAATAGAACACAATCTTTTTGAGGCAAGATTATGTGCGCTATCGATTAAGATTGTTTTTTTTTAATTACATACTTGCTCACATTTTTTTTTTCCTATTATAAGTAGGTACATTGCTTCGTAGGTACTTAGTTCCGTTCTCCACTCTCAAAACAATCTCGAACTCCATTCAAACTCAAGACTATATATAGCATCAAGCTTATTCAACTATGTATCTACCGATTTGACATCCAATTACAAATAGCTACGCATTGGGTATTTTCTGTCCATTTCTCCCTTATTGGTGTAAGCAAACATGGTTCCTGGAGCGTAATGTATAGACGTAAGCAATTACGACATGGCCATTCAGCCCGTACCAGCCATATGACGGAACCGATAATTACCGGTGAATATTATATGGGCTTCTGTTATTAGATATGCTGTGTTTTATTTTGATACCCGGTATTTCGTGTGTTCCATTTTTGAAAGCTTTTTTGGGATTATTGTTTTTGTGAGTAGTAATTAATTTAATAGTTAGTCATTTTGATTATGAAGGACATGAGGTTCTCGAACACGGTAACAGCAACAACTAAACAAAAGGGAACAGTTATAATTATGTTTATTATAATTGTAGCCCTGTTTACAAAGTAACAGATAAATCAGTCCAGACACACACACACTTTTCCTGTAAAATATCTTTTTGAAAAATCCACTAATGATAAATGATGTATATTTTGCATATTCGTTTTTACAAACACACGTTTCCACGTCATTTTTAGGGTTCCGTACCCAAAGGGTAAAAACGGGACCCTATTACTAAGACTACGCTGTCTGCCCGTCCGTCTGTCCGTTCGTCTGTCTGTCACCAGGCTATATCTCATAAACCGTGATAGCTACACAGTTGAAATTTTTACAGATGATGTATTTTCTGTTACCGCTATAACAAATAATAGAAATATAAATTATTTGATAACTAAAGGGGGCTCCCATAAAAGAAACATATTTTTTTCGGTTTATGGTGCGGAACCCTTCGTGCGCGAGTCCGACTCGCACTTGGCCTGTTTTTTTTTAAACTAAATTTCGCCAGTTTTTCGTACCTGACTACTCCGAGGAGAAACAGGCGCAACAAAATCAGAGGTCGTATCGTCGAATCGTAGGTCGTAAGGTCCAGACATCATCTTGGTCACACACATGAAGACTATAATGCAGATAAGTGTCTGAAATGGTCTTTTGAAGATAATGATTTTTATTTTGTCATTGCGATGGATATAAACATTTTCGACAACATGGAAACACCGACAAAGCTTGGCCACGCAGGACTGATGTTTGTTAAATGATATTTTTAGAAAACATTATCGGCCATAATGTGTGCCAAACATATGCAAACGCGACTCATTTGCATGCTTTTTGAATACGTTATACAATTAGTCGAGAAAAATTGCGTCGGAGTTTTTAATGTTGCATTTTTTAATGGATAGAATTAAAATTCTGTATAATCCTTCTAGGTCACTGGGATTGTATGGGGATACAGTAATGATATTGTAGAAAGTTTTTCACCCGTTGAATAAATACTTAAATACCTTACCTACATCTTAGTTCTAAGTAGGTATATTATAATACATCTAGAATCTTAATTGAGGTCATACCATCTCAGTATAAACTGAGGACCTATCTAAAGAATAGCCTTATATTGGTAAGCAACACCGGGTGCAATCACATATATGATATGAATAGATATATGTTCTTGAACTGTGCGATATACCACTAACATTTAACAATAGAAAAGTGTTCATAACTCCAAAAATACTTTTCGTATAGAAACTTTTTCAAGTGCAATAAAATGAATGTTTTGAATTTGAAGTCATTAAATTACTGAAGAGAATGAAAACAATGGTGCTACAAGACGAAATAATTAGAAAGAAAAACTGGACACGTAGACGTCAAATCTTTTTACTTGAAAAAAAAAAACATAAAGCAAACTAAGAAATATAAAAACTGAAGTTAAAGAAAGAAAGTTACAGGAGCTCATAGCTCCTGTAACTTTCTTTCTTTAACTTCAGTTTCAATGTTTTCAATTGAAGAAAAAAAAATTATAAGAAGTTGTTCAAGTTATTTAAGTAACTCATTCTTCATAGAAAAGATATTTTTAATGATTAGGTTGTGGAATAAAATAAATTAAATAGACATTATGGAACAGAGTTAATAAACATTTCGGAAATTGCTGAAAAAATCTCTAAGTGTTTTCAGTCGGATAAACAATAAGAACAAAAAACATCAACTAATATTGTCGTAAAATTTAAAATTAACATTGTCGTAACATCCCAATTTTTTCTTATTAATTTTAATGAAACCGAAAAAATGATGAAAAGAATTAGAAGAACGAGGTCAGGGCTGCCATGGCAACCTTGATTTTACGCTCCTCATTACAGCCCGTAAAAGTAACACCGACTTCCCCCACGCATAATTTAATTTAAAAAAATAAGGAAACTCTTTTGTTCCGAAATTAAGTTAGGCCTGTAATTAAAACATAATATAATTGGGCCACGTTTATGAATGGCCTATTAATTTTAAGCTGGAGTCAAAAGGATTTTAATGTACGGGTAGGAGCGTTTATTTTGTGGAAAGTTTGTAAACTAGCGGGTCTCACGGTTACTTGTTTGGGATCACCTGTATTGCGATTCCGGCTGCGAACGAATTAATCCCTTGCGAAAGTTCTGGTTTTCATTACTAGTGGCAGACACGCGTTGGCTTTCAGTTGTAAAAGCTTATCATGTAACTCGTAGGGCGTAGCTATGTTCCGAACTTGGATGAAAGAGTTTTGTTACGTTCTGTTGAATCGGTGTTTTCTGTGATTTCATTGCTTAATCTAAACTAATATTATAGTGGTAAAATTTGTTTGTAAATTTGTTAGTTTGTATGTAGGAGTAATCTCCGGAACGAATGATCTAATTCAAATTTTTTTTTCACTGATATAACGATACATTATTCTTGAGTGCTATAGGCTGGCTATACATTATATTTATATCAAGCATATTAGCCTAGCTATCACAATTTTTGCGGACAAAGTCGCGGGTAGTGCTAGTCTATGATACGTTGAATGGAACTAGCGGCTTTCTGAACCATTAGAGACGGTTATACGCATCTTATTTTAAAATCAAATAAAAATTTAGAACTGTCGTTTTTTTTATTAAAGGCCTACTGTTTACTTGACCTAGATGCCAGTGAAAAAAAATTTCTTACATTTTTACTATTGACTCGGTATAGACGAGATCTAGAATATTTTCTTTGAGTGTCAGTAGTCATAAAAATTTGAGGTAATATTTAGATGTACTGTTATTACATTTCAAATACCTGTAAGTAATAAAAGCTTTCCATTAATTAGTGTATATTAACTGAAAAGTAATGTAAGAGCTCGAATATAGATGCGCCAGCGGCATCGTTCCTACTTCAGTGTACTTGCCAAAAGTCATCATCATCTGCCTAGCCTTTTCCCAACTATGTTGAGGTCGGCTTGCCAAAAGTAATGATTACTAATTTACTATAAGGACCATTTCATCTAAATTATTGTTGTTATCATCGTGAGCAAAACAAAGACGATTACTACCTCTATCTTTCTACCGATTAATGAGTCTTTAGTAACGGTAGTGGTCTAAGATACCAGTGACTCATGCCTGAGTCATTGGTATCTTAGGGCACTTTTTTATAATTATCATCAGAATCATCATCTGCCTAGCCTTTTCCCAACTGTGTTGGGGTCGGCTTCCAGTCTTACCGGATGCAGCTGAATATCAGTATTTTACATGGAGCGACTGCCTATCTGACCTCCACAACCCAGTTAGTACTGGGTAATACGATACCCCTTGGTCAGATTAGTTGTCAGACTTTTTGGGTCACTGACTAACTGTTACGACTGTCAAAGATCTACAAATGACAGCCGGGACCAATGGCTTAGCGTGCTTTCCGAGGCAGGGAGGAAACTCGGTATAGAATGAGTGGTCACCCATCCACAGACCAACCTAGGCAAGCACGGCTTAACCTAAATATCAACCCGAGCGGCTGTTGCTATTTAGCCACGAGCTCCTCCTCATCATCATCAGGATATGATATGATAAACTCTTTTTTTACAAAATACTATTTATCTACAAGTTTCAACCGTTGATCATGAAGCCACCCAAATAATACCCTTACAAATTCTCAGGCATTATTGAACTGTAAAATAAGAAACACACACACAGAATGCGATCTACGGCATTAGTTTACTTGGTATATTTCGCTGAAACTTTTACTACCACAAAGGTTGCTGTTCCAATAAAGGAGAGAGATAAAAAAGACTACCGCAAAGCTTCCAGTAAAATAAAAAAAAACATAATTTAAAAATCACGGCCAGTATATAAACGACACATGAATACCATGCATCTATAATAGACTTCATAGAACAATGCCATACATCCATATGTCGGAAATCGTTTGGCAATGCACCAACTAATGGACAAGGCAACAAACATATCGTGTTGAACGGAAATTTTATATCTCTGATCATTAATATTCAGCCGCATGTTGGCTTTGAATATTGCTTTATTTATTTGTCGTATATGAATGATTTGGGTCATCGATCGTTTTTTGAATTGTGGAATAAAAAATGTGGTATAAAAGGGACCGCCATATTATAGCGAGATATTCGTTGAATCTTCACACATTTTCTCTAGTGAATAAGTCATTGCAAGATACGTTTTTCAGTAAGTACCTACGGTTAAGTATAGGGATGTGTTTTATTTTAAGAGGGTTAGGACCAACGATAGTTTTTCCCTGAATAGTTTATTTCTGTAATTCCCGGATAATACCCGACATCCACGCAAGTAACAGAAAGAAGCTAGTACAAATAATAATAATAGTTGCCATGCCTTTTGTTCCGAATTCTCAATCGTGTCTTGACTACATAGATTACTTTGCTACAATACGCCTCTTTGTTCGGTGTGCCTTACGGCCATAGGCCTCCTCCAACATCTTCCACTGTTGTTTATCTGCCGCGACTCTTAGCCAAAGTGGTCCTAGGGTCATTTTCAGCTCGTCCTCCCATCTTCTCACTTTGCGGCCTCTACTCCTAAGCCCATCTCTTGGGTACCAGACAGTCACCTGTTTACTCAATTTTTCGAGTTTACAGCGAAGCATATGGCCTGTCCATCTCCTTTCCAGTCTGTCGTTACGTAGCAGGATATCTGTAAGTTTTGTTTTCCGCCTGATACTGTATTCCTAACCTTATCTTTTAGCCTTAGTCATAGTATGCTTTATTCCATGGCTCCCTGGCAGTTTGCGAGTTTATCCCTGTGATTTTTCGTCAAGACCCAGGTTTCACAGCCGTAAGTGATGCAGGGAAGAATACAGGTATCGAAAGTCTGCTTCTTGATTTTAATGCTAAGTTCTTTACTTTTCATAATTTCCTTCAGAGCCCAGAATTTCTTCCAGCCAGTGGCAATTCTCTTATCAATTTCTTTGGACATTTGATCACTTGTTGATATAATTTGTACTAATGGGCCAAATTAGTACAAATAAGTACATTGTATGAAATCGTTTCAGTCTCCTTTGTAGCAATAAGGTCAATTCCCAGCAGCCTGCCTGCAGCGGCCTGTGTCCCAGCAGTGGGAACATTAAAAAAGGCTGATGATGATGATGATGATGAAGGTCAATTCATAACACAGGTGAATTCACTAGAGGTTTAAAGTGGATCATATAGTTACATGAAATTAAGACGAGGAACTATAGAGGTAATGTAGAGGGTTGAGGGCTTTGACAAACCTGTTTTCTCTTCTTCGCAAACTCACTTCTCCTTGTTATCTGACTTCTCATTTCAATACTTATGCTCTACGCATAGCAAGAATCTCCGTTCCGCCAATAATTGTCTTCTACGATGTCCTTCTCACCGCTTTGGTTTTAAAAAATCTTCTTTCTTTGTCCAGACGGTGTTTCTTTGGAATGCGCTCCCTCAGAGTATCAGGATAGTGACCAGTCGGTTCACTTTCAAAGTGAAAGCTCGAGAACCTATATTCAAGAAGTTGGCAGATTCGTCTCAAAACTAGGTTGTTGTAGTTTTTATTTATGTCTCTTAACTTTATATATTGTGTTACATGTATGTATGTATTTATTCTTATATGTATTAGTTATAAATATTTTCTAGTCTTTTTTTCTGTTTTTGCAACTACTGTGTATTGTCTCTGCATCACCCTAAGGTAGACTTGTAGAAAATTCCCAAGGTCCGGTTTTAGTTTTTTATACTTGTGCATAAAGTTTTAATAAATAAATAATGTGTCTTTGTACTGTTTGAATTTTGACTTTGGGTACTGAGCCCAGCGTTGTAAATTCAATGTGTTTTATTTATTCATAGGTATTACCTAGTATGTACTATTACTGATACGGGATTTTTTTAACGATAAAATGTCAATCCTGTGTCCTTCCTGCCCTTGTCCCATTCTATTTGGGGTCGGCGCAACACGTTTCTTCTTCCATTCTCCCCTGTCAGATATCAAAATCGTAAGTCATGAATTCTAATTCAAAACACTTTATAAGCTCAAAAATATTTACTAAAATCAATAACGTTCAATATGATTGTTGTTACTAATGTACTAAGTGTTGCGAGGCTGAAGAAAATAAATCTTCATGTACATACAACGCTCGCCAATTATTTTAATTTTGTAGCTCACAGAGGTGATTGACCTTTGCGCAATTTTATTTCTCTTGAGCAATACATTACTCTGTTTTATGTTGTTTTCATACTAGTACACCGTTCTTAAGATAACGTTTCAATTCAAAGCTCACATGACAGACCGAATAAGATATTTAAGCGTTCTAGATCTTAGAATCTGAAATCTCAAAGGAATAAAAAGGAACGTCTGAACATAATATAACAATATCACGACGCACAAGTGTACCTAATAATACACCCACACTTCGCCAGTTATGTTTAAGTCCAACACCATAGGGTGCGAGCCTATTGCCATCAACCGGAAGTAAATTTAGACTACGTAATTGCTACTTAGGAGTTCCTGACGAAAAAACCCAATAACACTTTGCCTGACCCGGGAATCGAACCCAGGACCTCGGGCTTAGCAGTCGTGCTTACGACCACTAGCCCATCGAGGTAGTCGGGAACTACTGAAGTAAAAGAAAATTCAGTAAATTTATTACAGTTACAAAATTTACTTGACTATCCCCTATTGAATATCAAAAAAATTTACGTCTGAAACTACGAAAGTTAACCTGTAATTGGAAACCTATCTTCTAGACCACTGAACTTATTACGCTATGAATAGATTTGCATTTTATTTTTCTTTCATATTCGTGGATGATTGAGACGTGCCGCGGGAAAACAATAAAAATATTTTCTTTCCAGCCAACAACCAAAATGCTACAGCTAGGCAATATAATTTAATACAAAGTACCTCATACAAGTCAAACAAGAAATTCAATGGTAGTTCAAATAAATATTATATTTTTCAGAATTTTATATGTATAAAAACTGTGTTTACATTATAGAAATAGCAATATGTGAATGGATTGATAGAAATTTTCCAAAAACGCTATGTTGTGGCAAAGATAGCATTGTGGCAGCTGTATCGCGATATCAGTCAGCGTCACGATGCTATCTTTGCCACAACCTCTCTTGCAAAGTCCTACGTGCCCAACTGAGGTACCGAATTGATGCAGCCCACCGTACATTATGAAATGAGCTAATTAAATTATTGAAGTACTAAGATCTATCATAGTTAAATAGTGTAGGTCCTAATGGATAGTTTTTTGAGTTACCATAACCTAACTACATAGTAAAAGCTACTTTATCACCAAAAATCACACTAATATAAATACTTTGACATAACATACGAAAAACATTACCTATATCAATCCTTTGCAAACCTCCTTATTTTCCATTGCAAATACAAAAACCTTTGAAAGCGATTAGGACTTCCCCTAGGATTCATTACCCTAAATTCGCTCCAGATCAAAACACCCATTGAAAACAAAGACTGAGCAGATATGACACTTGACGCTGTTCAATGGCTTAGAAGTGACGTGACGTGGAAACCTCAGTGAGGCGGAACGCAAAGCCTGCCGGCTGTAGGGCCCCAGAGCTCCCTTTAAAGTACTACCGCTTTAGCCTTGAGCTTGTTAAACCCTTGTGTACCTATATCGTTGGCTTGAGAGGTCCAAAATTAGCCAGTAAGGGGCCTGTCGCATTGAGAGTTAAAAGCGGGACGAAAGCGTTGCGTTATTTTGATTATATTTTTGATAGAATATAGCTCGATTTCCCATCTTGGCTAAGGTGCGGTGTCTAAAGTTTTTTTTATATCCTCTTAATCATTTTCTGGACTGAGTGAACAGAATACTGTAAAAGAAAACGCAAGGTCTAAGCGAATTCACAGTAAGTTAAAAAGTTTTGGATTAGCCTAGCTTTCGTTCCTTAACACCAACCTTATTCAATGAATGGCTTTTAGTAAGTATTCCGTCTTCTGCCTGCAATTCCCGCAATTGCTTCTCAAAAGGAGTTTCTGGAATTGGAATCGGCTGAAGATCTTATCTATCCTGATAGCAGTAACTACCTTGGTGAGGTCTTTTGAGTTTAATCACGGAAAAAGGTCTGTTTTACATATGATTATAAACGAGGAGAAAGGCTTACGGTAATAATTAGACTATTTTTATCTGAATTAATATGACATTTTATGTTTATAGTATTTTTTTAGTTTGGCAGCCTCACGAGTACTGTCTTATTGGTAAACCGAAGACCCTTCACTCAAACGATTTAAATTAAAGCCTCTATAAATGCTGTTTGATACACTTAAACCTGAATGACCTAAACATGGTTATAACCACAGAGATCAATCAACGTACAAATACAAGAAAAAAATTATATTAATAATTCCAATTTCCGACAAAGCAAACTTGCAAACGCATTCACAATCAAGTTACAATTCAATAAACATCAAGGGTACTTATGACGGGGGCACTCACAGGACTGGCAGTAACAAATCCGATACTCGGAGGTAATATGGTAAAACTCCCTCCGGTTGATTTTAGCTCGCTTTCATCATGAAATAGGCCGGGACAGTAGGACAGCTCCATACAACCAGCCAAAACACGCTTCACGTACAGTGAGTACAAGCGCACTTTAGATTGCGATAGGCATTTGTTTTTGGCATTTTATCATACGTAAAACCTTTTTTTTGGAGGAGATCCTCATGGATACGCTTCGTCTGGGGAGAAAGGAGGTTTATGTCGTACTCCTACCGACTAAAACCTACTCGTATCTTCCCACTACTAGCAAGAAATCTGACGAAACGAAAATTCGATGAAATAAAAATCTGTCCAAACGGAAACCCGAAGGAGATATTTGCAGATTTGCGCGTACCACCAACTGGTACTAGACCGCCATGCCTTGCGGGCCATACGAAAGAAATAGAGCATTCTTTCGTATGACCCACAAAGCACTCATGTTTACACAAAGAGTATCTGGTACAGCGACAAGCAAATACTCATTGTGTCTCTACAGAATGTGCATCAGCTTGTCTAGTCTCTGAGCCAAACTGCTTCAACTGACACTTACGGGATAGCTTCCATGATTTTCAATTATTCTGAGCTCCTGATATTCCACGCTGTTGTAAGCGCCATGATCGCGGGATGACTGGAGAATGCGGATGGATGGCAAATAAATTGTCAAATACATGACATGTCATCCAGTTTTAAGTATGTGCAAAAGCAACAGCCGGCGTCGTAATAAGGACTCCACAAAACCTAGGGATACTGTGAGTGTGTTTTGTTGTGACTTGGAATCGAGTTTCAGTAGAGCGCAAGAAAGAGTGTAGACAGATTTGTCTGCACCTAACAATTTATTTACCATTCACTTGCATTCTCCAGTTAGCCCACGACCATGTTTTCACTTTCATATGGACTCAAACTTTTGTACTTCTCTGTTTTGCGTGTTCAGGGCCCAGTGATCCGGAATGCCAGTGCCAGTGCCAGTGATTGGATAAAGGGTGCCGCACATTTCGTAGAGAGCGAGAGTGCACGGCACGACGAAGTCCTGAACGGTGGAATTATTTAGTAAGTTGTATGGGATTCAGTAAGGTAGCATGAGATGCCGATTGTACAAGGATTTTTTCTATTTTGTTGATGCATTTCATTTAGTGGTCCTAAGTACTGACCTATTTATTCTTGAAATGACCCCAATACCTAAATATGATTACTTTTCTATATTTAATTAAACCATTAGGTAGGCTTAAACTATTAGGTAACTTGTAAAGTAATACTCAAATTAGGTCACAAAATACCTAAGCTTAATAATTTCTAGAAATAGAATTCAAATAAATTATAAGTCCTAGTACAACTTCAATTTTCAAATAAGTTACAACCGGATTTAATATCAGTAAAAATCTAAGATTTAATTTTAAACTAGCATTCCCTTACTCAAAACATAAAGTCCAAAATGAAAAGTTAAAAAAGAATACTTTCGTACTTTGAGTAATCGGATCAATATCATGACCTGAATTCTTTTGAAGACTTTTCTTTGCTTTGGGTAAAAGCTCCAAATTAGTTAGACATAAGTACCAAGGTTTGAAAATAAGCAATAAAATGAAAACACGTATTTTATTTTCATCTGAAACGGGTTTTTTCCGCCAAGAATTTCTAAGTAGCAGCCACGGAGTCTAGATTCGTGAGCGGTTGATGGCAATGGGCTCGAAATGTGGGTGTACTATTAGGTACACCTCTGCCTAACTCTTTAGGAATTACAAGCGTGATGTTATGTAAAACAAAGCGTCACAATCAATAAAATCTAGTGACGAAACTTATTGTTCCAATTAAATACTACGATTTAGCTACTTTCCTTCCGTCAAACATTGGGCTGGGTGCCAAGGAGTACGTTAAAATATTGTTGTCATGTGGACTAATAGCGCTCTGAAAACAGTATATTATTATACTCATTAGGCAAGATGTAGTATTCGCTAAAACGAGGAAGAATTTAGAGGACACTTTAAAATAAAACTGAGTATTTATATTTGGCTATTTATAATTTGGATGTCACGTAACTGAATTTCTCTCTCTGAAAACACGTGTGCACTTGCTGAAGATTATGCAATTTGTTGCGTGAATACGGAAATTTATTTTCTTATACGTATCTAAGTAGCACTACGCCCGCGACTTCGTCCGCATAAAATGTGATAGCTCGGTTAATATGCATGATATAAATATAATTTATAGCCTATTTAAAGTACTCACGAATAATGTAGCTTTCTGCCAGTGAAAGATTTTATTAGAATTGAATAATTAGTTTCGGAGATTACCTAGGGGTTAAATCTTAGAAACTTACAAACAAATTTTACGTTTTTATATTAGTAAAGATATAAACAATTACATACTTTTAAATGGTGAAACCTGTTTGTACACACGGCATCACATCAAGATCAAAGATCTTTACATATTCAGTATAACGTGGCCTCGCTTTGTGGGTATATATTTTCTGTACAATGAGAGATCCGCATAAAGTGGTTGTGTATAGCTTGATCAGCCGTCGTGCGTACCTCAATGATATATAAACTATAAATACGTTACCCGCGCTCTGTAGTGGAAACACGAATGTGAGGTAATTACCGCAAGTTCATTTAGTCGCGTCCCAACCGGTGTCGCGGCTGTACGTGATATTAAAATAACTTGTGTAAATGATTTCCTCAAAAAGCAAAAAAAATGCCACCCTGTGTTTTTAGGGGATGTAAAAATTATACTGCAACTGTAAAAGATAAAAAAGTTTCATTTCATGCGTAAGTATCAAGAAAATGTAAAATGTATTTTAATTTATTTTTCGATGGCTTCTAATGGCGGCGGGCGCCTAAGGTACCTAAGTCACGTGCCGTGCGTACAGAGTCTCAAAGTAACTAAAGAAATATATTTATCTCTCTCTAACAACAGGAGTTCCGTAGATTACATTTAATTTTCTTTCCCTCTCATCGTGCGTCTAAGTACCTAACTAGCTACCGATAAGTTTTACGCTGTTTTCGAGTGCCGCATCTATTTATAATACGTCATTGGCGTACCTACTTTAAATAGACGCTTGCCCTTACTCTTCGACTATATACAGGCGTGATATTATGATATTATGTTACATACTTTTACGTATACCATTAATTTGCTGACACATAATTAAAAAACCAATTAGTAGAAACAATATTTTACAGATGAAATAAAAAAATAATAAAAACAGTCTACGTCCACACATTGTTTTATTTCCCTCTGAACAATTATTTTACAGTTTAAAATAAAGGTTAACTTAAAAATAAAAGATAAAAACACTAAGAAAAATCCACGGAGTGTCATTTGACCAAACTATTCCCGTCCGAAGAGGAATGCGTCCCCGACATCTGTTGGGCACTAACTCACTCCTGACGTTAGCCGTATTATATACAACGTCAACTTGTATAACTACGAGAATAACAATTGAAAAACCTTATAAATAGATGACGCTGTCCCTTTACATTAAGACTAGAATAAGACATCGCGTATACAATTATTTGGATAAGCTTCTTGAGAGGGAAATTCAGCTAAATGGATCGATGTCTAATTCAATTCGACATAGACTCTCGGTATCGTATGAAGTAGGTACATTTTTTTTTTGATTATATAAATTTTATTATATTAATTTTATTGTATTGTTTTAAGGTAAAAGCGCCAAGGAAGCCCGCAAAATTCAAATTTTCTAACGGTTTTTGCAATTTTCAGGTCAGTGTCTAATTCTATGTTATTTAAAACATGATTTGCGACCGTAAAAAAGATGGTTTTACAGAGTTGTAATCATTAAATTCATCAATAAAACCCTCTAGGTTAATTTAATCCCATTGAATTTAAATGACTATTCCATAAAAACGTGATTCAATGGGCTTAAATGAACTTCGCGGACCATGGCGCTTCCCCCTTAAGTAACTCAGGATGAAAAGCCCCACTATCCAAGATGTCATCGTTAGGCAACCTATACTCAAAAGACTAAAGAAAAACATCCACACGCTGAATGCCATGCCATGCTTCTCTTTTCTCCACACAAAGTGCAAGTGCAAAGTGTAAGTCTGCCATACAATAGCCTGTATTGCATTTTATTGAATCTCCTGAGCGTACAATATAATAATCTCTAAAGATTCTTGTACCGTAAAGGTCAAAATAAACGAGCATGATGTCTCAAGCCGCTATTGTTGTTATTGATTGAAATAGATATCGGATTATTTGTAGGCAGACCACGATGCGTATCTCTCTAGAGCAAAAATTGAATCAATGTTTTGAAAAGCTCTAGAGATATTTGAAATATCGAGTAAAAACGAAATGTATATCTTTAAGAAGCTGTAATTTTGTAATACCTATATATTTTTATTATATAAAAAGTTAGAGAGATCTTTACAACAACAGACATATCTTATACAAATATTAGAAGCTGAAGATTTTGTTTGGTTGAACACGCCAATCTCAGGAGCTGCTGGTTCGAACTCAAAAAATATTTTATAACACATTTGCTCGTAAAGGGGCTCTTATTTCACTAATTTCAATATCGTATGGTACCTCATTACGTACTTGTGCTGTAATGTAAAGTAAAACGCACGGCTTCAAGATGCTCCGTCAAAAACGAACGGTACTTTTTTAAATCTTAGCAAAGAGTTTTTATGTCAGAAAAGTGGTCAACATTTTATGAATAAAATTAACTTTGGGAGATAAAATATAATAAATAAACATTAAATTCTTTAATTTAATTAATTTTGACAATAGATTACAACCATTTATCTGTAACAAAAACACAAAAACATGAATTTACTGTATTAGTAATACAGGCTGTTTTTGTGCCTTTGCCTTAAAAAAAAGTGCTAATGCGCGCGCCTCAGTAATTTGTGAACAAGTAAAAATTATTCCGCGCGCTTTTTCTCTTCATTGTATTGTTTTTATTGAAAAATGTCGTCAAGTAATGATGAATTTATTAATTCGACACCACCTGAAGTCTCAGAGGCAGCGAAAAGGGCTACTCTAAGCCTCTTGTCTGAAAAATCGACCGATAGATACTTACAAGCATATCAAAATTTCGTTTAAGAAAATCCGAGTTTTATTTATTTCCTCGCAAATATGTTATAAAACGTCGTATGGCATACGTGCGCTTTGATAATTACAGCCTCTGCTTTCTTGTAGCCCTCACCTACGGCTCGGGCTAGCAATTTCGCCTCGGCTGTAATCTTCAACTTACCGCACTTATATCATAATGTACTATTAGGCCTACACTAAAATAATTTTTCGTAAATTTTAATCGAAGAAGGCTTTAGGCTATATAACATCGCACTACGACCAATAGGAGCGGAGCATCAATGCAACATGTTGCAAAAACAGGAAAAATAGCATTTTTATGATAATTTGATGAAGGTTGCAGGCAACAGCCAGTATCTAATAAACTAGTAACCTTAATGGTAAGAAAGAGAAAGAAAGAATAAAGTTTATTTGACGTCAGTTCATTGAGCACACAATAAAAAAAGAGCTCATCTTGCAAAACGGATCACGCGGTTTGTTTCTTTAATCTCCGACTTTACCTCATATAGCAGTTTTCACCCAATCTTCTTTAAGTGTATAGGGTTTTAGAATAATTGGCATAAGACTAACATGTTCTGCACTAACAAACTTAGCATGTAACTATCATCAACAACTGGTTGTTTGATTCGCCCAGTCTTTGAGTTTGTTTGAGTACGTGTCTCTTTGATCTGTTTGACAGAACTTCGACCAATCGGGCTTTGTAACACAGTACTGGCAAGTTTGTGCTTTCATAGTACACACGGCGACTTATCAAGCTATACATACCAGCGCTGTGACATTTGTCTCAAATGTTACAGCACCATGCTGAGATAGTGGCCTTTTGGTTTCGCACGGGACTAATTTAATTATATATATAATTATGTCCTAATTTTAAGTGTATCTCATGTGTCCTGTTGTGAAATCAATAAATACTTTTTCTTTCTTTCTTTCTTTCTTACATATCCAGTATAACATGGCTTCGCTTTGTATAGATTTCCCGTACAATGAGAGATCCGCTTATACTGGTTATGCATAGCTTGATTGCGTACAATGCTTTATTCCTTTTGACAACTATCCTAATGCTGACTTAAAGAACTGCATAACCCATTCACTGCCCAGTACTTCGCGAAAACTTCGTGAATTTCGTTCGCGGGCCCACAACCCGAATCCGAGTCGTAGTTATAATGAACTATAGATGACTTGCATTCATGCCCAGAACCCGACTAGCGAGTCCATAGCTACGGATACGGATAGTGCGAACAAACAAATTATTGTTCGACTCATATGCTGGGTTCTGGGCACTGAATAGGTTATGTAATATTCTCCCTGGGAGTAAATACGTACCTACTTATTTGAAAACCGGTCCCTTAAACCGATACGTTATAAAAGTCAACCAAATAAACGAATATTCCTTTGCTAAAATAGGTATAATTACTGTACAAGATCAGCTAAAATAGTTCTATTTAAGAATTCGTATTTCGTAAACATAGACGCTTTTAATTCACCACTTACCGTTTTCAATTGTGTAGAAATGCATTACGGACAGACTAAATAACGCGAACCATTATAGTTGTAATATTTAGCGCCTGATGTAATGACGCACATTTATATAATGGATATTATATTTACGTTAAATACGCCATCTTGCTGATTGCTTTTTATTTTTAAGAACTGAGTAAATAAATGAACGCAGTTTTACTGAGCTTTTCATCGACTATAGAGTTTTAAGCCAACGAAGTTGCGGTAAATATCGGTTTTAGTGGATGTATTAAGTTTCATTTCTAGGTAGGTAATTAGAAGTACTGATTATATATGTATGATAACTGGAAAAAAAATCAACACGAACATAGAATCTTCTCCTTTTTGGAAGTTCGTTAAAAATACGTGAAATACAATACTTGAATTCCCCGAACCAGGCCCAAAGCATTGTATTAAAGGTTTGTTTTGCCGGAATGCGCACCAATAAAAACACCAAAGTATAACAATCGATTTAAGGCACCAAACAGCATCGATTAACCTACTGATATCAAGAATAACATTGTTTACACAAACACTCGTTTAGTGCGGGCTCGTAAAGGTCTTGCACTCGCCGAACACTTGAAATAACTTTATTGATGGACCAGCCATTAAAGTTTCATGGTTGCTGTCATAATGGCCGCTGTTCGGCTCATGTTTACATTGTCGCGCACATAAATTTGCACAAGCAAACTGACAAACGGATTATTAATTATGTTGTACTGCTTTGTTGACGGGGTAATCTAAGATGGTTATAGTAATTTGAGGGCAAAACTTAAGTTATAATTTCACAGGAAACGTACAAAACGTAAACCTTATACTAGCTACAGAAGTAGGTAAAAAGGGCAGTTTATATAAAAGAAAATCACTTACTCAATGAATTTAATCTTTACGTTAAAAATTTTCAACATAAGCATTTAAAAAAAAATACAAAAGGATTTTACTGATGACAAAACATGGCTGACTGACACTTACTTTGTTAACGCCAATTCGAAATTTGAAAACTACAAAGTGACGTCACGTAACAGTTTGTACATTGTAACGTCAGAATCGACGCATAACTTCAGCTCATAAAAGAGTCCGCATGCTCGTTCATTCACTTTTATTTAATGGAAACAGTAGTTGAACTATAACTCACGTAATGCCTAGTAATGGGTTTTTGGTTGAAAAGGAGCCAAACGCATTAATACATTCAGTCGATATTGTTTTAACATTATTTCAAGTGTAGAACTCAATAAGAGTGGTATATAGGCAGTTTTATGCACAGAAACACACACAAGAAAACCTACAGTAGCGGATTCGAATTTCCCGATATCTGTAATCAAAAGTAAGTCTTACTTTTGTAAGTAAGAGCGACAACAAAGCAACTACTTATTGTTTATTTTGCAAACAAATTTTTAGCGAGAAACAGTCGTAGATTTATGACACAAATTGTACGACAACACGTTAGGAACGTTTCACAATTTTTTAACAATAAAAGCCACAACACAATACTTTACTCTATTTAATAATATAAGATTTCCGCTAACAACAGCATTTTAAAGATGACGCAATTATTTTGCCTGACACTGTCCGTGAATGCTAATTTTAAAAAAAACATTAGATGAAATGGATAAATAGACGTCCAAATAGAAATAAATAGGCGGATGAAAGTCTACGATAACTACGCCTGCTACGCACCACGGCATTTTAGATATTTCTTTTAAAATTTGCAATTTCGCGCCGCTAGGTCTTGAGCGCCAGGTTTTATTTTAGAAATCCTCGTTTTTTTTAACATTATTTCACTTCATTAATGCATGAATCTCTCTGACACGTGACTTTCATGTTTTATTTTTAATGGTTATTTCATTGTGCAGACAAAGGAAATTGAAACACAAAATGATTAGACAGCACAACATCACAACTAATTTTAGATCGTTGAAATAAATAAAAAAATACGAAATTAGTTTTCACAGAAAATTTTCTACTATTAAGGCTAAATAATATATTATACATAATATTTTATTAGGTTAAACTAACTATATACATTGATAATTAAAAACTATTAAACTAAAATAGATAAACTAACAACAAACTATAAAAGGGCATCGAAAAACTCCTCCTCAACGCTGTCAGATGGTAATGTGCCCAAGAGAATGGCGGCGTTGCCACGTTGTATGGCAACACTTAGCCTCTGGCCAAAGTAAAAGCCAGCCCATTTTAGATCGTTTGATTTTATTTTTAAAGAGTAACAAAAAAGTAATATCTTTTAACTGGCTGAAAAGAATATGACTAAGTATGAAATTATTGAAGACGACACAAAGAGCGACGTAACAGATGTTCGTTCGTTGTATTGACATGTTGATAGATTGATAAATACAACTATGCGCAACGTGGTCGATTTGATAGTTCAAAAATTATGCTTCAAATTACAAGATAAAATACACACGGAGTTCCAAAAAGTGCTTTAAGCACACATTTGATATATTATACATACCTAGTGGGTACACTGAAACTTTACGACTACTTATGCCTAATACGGCCGGCACGGTGACCGATTTCGGGCAGCCTACGAGCATCATAACCTTTAAATATTATAACTTCCATAAAGTGAGCTAACCCGTCCGAGGCTGGCAACCCAGCCAGGGTTTTGTTTGAATATTTTATATGAACATTTCTCGGGAACATCCTCAGACGCAGCTGGAGTGACGGTCACATGTTCAATGTATTTATACAATTTTTCTTCAACGTTTCTCGTAAATAAGCGCTATGAAATATGACGTAGTTTCTATGTTATTATGATCATCTCTTGTTGAGAGATGGTGTTCTAGTTGTTCGCTTTACTATTTTATTGAAGAAACAATGACATACAAACATACACAGACGTATGCAATAAAACACATTGTTTCAGTCTTAAGAAAATCGACTTTGTATTCCAGACTTTAACCATAAACACTCAACAGGTGTTTAAAAATTGGTTAAACATCAATGGGAAAGCTCTCAATTACAAAATCGGACTGTTTAAAAATTTCGAACAGTGTTTTTGGTTTTCTTTAATTCTCTAATCGTTTTTAGTACAATTCAAACCATAAGCTTATAATAACAAGTAAACAAATGGAATGATCAAATTATGCAATAAAAAATTTGAATAAAATTCAGCATTCCAACATGTGCGCGGCGCGATTGGATATTACAGTCAAACACAGATTATAAATAGTGATTTATGGCAACATTGAAGCAGCAACGAACAATGAATTTCGTTATTTCATTGAATTATTGGCGCAATTTGGTAATGATATTACTGGTTAAATTTTTAAGTATAAATAAAACATGTTTTAGAGCGGATTTCAGCTAATAAACTGAACGCTATCAAGATTTCTAAATGGTGCGCGGCGTTCAAGTTCTGCCAGTGTCAATATTCCAAAAGCGATTATGATACTAGTCGCTATAATATCTACTAGGTAGTCAAAAATAATCTGTTAGCCAGCCTAATGTTATCGCGGACCTTTATACCCAAGAAATAAGTATAAAAATTAGCGAAACACGAGCCCCAAGCTTTTCAGTAAAAAAAATAAAGCCCGCGGTCCCTACAGAAGTTTGTGACGTTTTTGTTCGCATTACCAGCCGCGTCGGAGCGGTCACGTAGCGCCCACGGATTAGCGTAAAACGTAGGCTTTAAAAAATTGAATACAATAAAATCTTACTTTTTCGCACTTTTCATGTCGGCGCGATGAAAACGTGAGCTGTTTTCTTTTGTTTTTATAGGCATTGGTGAATGATTAATGGATTGATGTTTGATCTTTATAAAGGGCCTGAGTTTAACCTGCTGTATCAGAGTGAGATTCCGTGACCGCAAGAACTAAATACCTAATTTTATAAAAGCTGAAACCTGTTCTATGGAAGTACCTTAATAACGTAAGTTCAATTATAATTTATCATACTTTAAAGGTGTCTGGCAGTGGGTTTATCTCCACACAAAATGTCTGGCTTTGGAGGAGGTGAATCACCATACCAACCCTTAAGTAATTAAAAAAATCACGCTCTACAGTATGACGACGAAAAATTTTTATATAAACATTTATTTTTCTATATTTTTTATATTAAGATATTTAATATAAATTATTTAATTTTTATACTGCACAGTTATTTAGCACACCTTTGCCACCGGAAATCTGCCAAAGCCTCCACGATCGACTTTTCTTAATATCCAATTGTCCTTACTAATAAGGTACTTCCACAGAAAAAGTTTCAGCTTTTATAAAATACCGTAGCCGTGCTGTGGTCTGGCGTTCATGGGAACTTGGTCTATCAGGTTAGTAATTAAACCTAGTTATAGTTAAACTTTATCGTAAATAACTGGTCTTTCTTATTATTTCATGCTACTTTGCAACATCTAAATGTGTAGAAAGCAACAATTAAGTATACATCACAAAGCAAACAAATTAATAAAAACAAAATAAAACTCTTTTACTAAAATAAGCCATAAAAGTTTAAATACATATACCCTTATCTCATGTATCTAAATTCAAGTGCGCGAACACATCCACAGAATAAATAACTAGACACGGATAAAATAAAGGGATAGTTAGAATGCAAATGAAGTACCAAAGAGAACCATTAAGTACTCTATACGCAAAATTAACGCAGTAAATAGAAATTCCTCCACATTTTATTTAAAAAAACACCTTTAAATTCGGAATTTTTCCGAGGACTCGTTAATTTTTTTTTATGTTGGCACTCTTGTTCTAATTTAGCTGCCCCGACTCCCATTGAATGCAAGTGCCCAATTTCTCTCGTTATTTTATTTTAAAAAGAAAGATTATTATCTGTTTAAAACAGTTTTTTTTTTTAATTATTACTTTTAATATTTTTTTTTATTTAGTTCCTGCATTCTTAATAGAATTCTTTACTTAAAAGGAAATTAAGCCTATTTAGCTGTAGATAATGCACTGCAAACAAACTAGGTACTTCTGGAAAAAATAAAAAAATAAAAATGGAATAGATGTTTTCCTAGAACACCGCTAAAAGCCCAAGGATGAGGTTATTTTTTATGATATTTATCATTTTCTCGTTTAAGAACTCAAACTCGCCATCTTAATTTGCGCCCTGTAACAAATTACACACTTTTTCTTAACAAAAAGTTGTTTTATAAAGTGCCTCAAGGAAGATTGATGTCCATTAGTAGGTAATTTCCTAAACAATTTCAGCAAAGGACACGGCGCTAATCGAACGAAGCATAATTATTCCATGTTTCTCTAAATCAGAGGAAATGTTCGCTTTGTTGCCAAAATGAGCGTAACTCTTTAGAAGAACCAAATCATATTTCTGCAACTTACGACTTAGCTGGATAAATCTAGGATCTTTTTGAATTCTTTTACTGAATTTCAAAAATGTTACAGTATTTTCTGCAGATTACAGATTATTATTTATGAACAGGAACTAAAATTAAAACAGTACCTAGCAGCGGCGAAGGTTCCATAGAACTCGACTCCTACCGGATTCCCTTTGAAAAATGGCACAGTCAGTATTCTATACAAAAATAATATAATCACATTAAAGATAATTATATACTCCGGTTTACCTCTTGCAAAAATTGACCCTTCGCTACTGGTACCTAGCATCATGTATTTATAGGTATGTATCTAAATATGTCACACGAAATTTAAAAAAAAAATCTTTTCATACCCATTGTATTGTATTTCTCCTTGTGTCTAAAATTCTTGGCTTTCATTCCTAAGAGAACATTCAACGAAATGTATTTCCGCGGAATTTGTTAATTATTGTTCTAGAATCTTCGTTTTAGAACGAAATAAATCCTGTGATTTGTTTTAGTTAAATAAAGCTCCTAAAATGTCCACTAGAACTTCCATTGGTGTCAGTTATACAAAGTTATTTTTTCTTCGTCGCTCGTGCTGAACAGTTTGACAATTCAGAACATTACACCGCCGCGCGGTCGTATGGGCGAAAAGCCGTGTGTTACATTACAAAGGGTGTCAGCCGACTTGTTTTTATTTCTATTGCTCCTGATTGATAGAGACCCAATTCTTTAGGAACTATTTTAAGCTGATGGATGCGTAACTCGCGTTGATACGGTTACGGTTTATTAAAGAGATGACATTTGTTTTTAGAACTATATAGGTCTACTAATATTTTACAGCGATGAATTAAAATCTTACTAATATTATAAATGCGAAAGTTTGCGAGGATGGATGGATGTTTGTTACTCTTTCACGCGAAAACTTCTGAACGGATTTGGATAAAATTTGGCACGCAGTTTATAACCTGAATTAACATACCTATAGGATACTTTTATCTAGGTAGTATGATCCCGTGCGACAATTACCGACCTTCACGCGGATGAAATCGCGGGCATAAGCTAGTATCAATAGTCAATAAGCGTTTTATATTACTAAACAGTGCCGGTTCCATACTAAGGACTATCAAATGTTTCTATCAGTATTGAGACCCAACTCAGTCCCCCGTTCTTAACCAAAACGATCAGTGACACAATCAATATGGCGCATTGTATTCCGAACGTTCATTCGACCCACATTCGGCTACGTTTCCTGACGATAACTCGAGCAAGCTTCGCATCGAAATTAATTTAAATAGGAACATCCTTGTCTCTCTGCTCCACTGAACGCGATTCGATTTGCAATTCCTACACCCCAATAGTTCCGTTTCGTTCACTAACTTAAACTTACTAGAAAGTTTGCTCCCCCAGTCTTCACTCGCTTTTATTTGTTGTGGAATCGCTCGCCTACGTAAGCTGAGTTAGTTCTTATTTTTTAGCTTTCAAACCTCGTGGTCGGTGATGCGGAAAAATCCCCGTCGCTGCCTCGGCTGTGATAAATTACCTGCAAATAATGGATAGCTACTTTAATTATGTTGGTTGGGTAAATATGTTATAGTTTTTGTCGTATTTTTTGTGGAGAAAAATAATTCAGACGTTAAAGTTTGTACGTGCTAGTGAAATAAAAGCCAACTTCGGAAAGTATATCACTGAACAAATAGTTGAACATCAACTCCAATGACATCTGTTCGAATGACATTTTAAATTATAGAAGAATAAAATAAAGCACGCAATCAAATGACAACTGATTCTACGGTCAAGTAGTCACATAATACAAGAAAAGTATCAGTTCCACACAATGCGATACTAAAAATATTCTAACAATCTCCTTTAGTGAACCACATAAAGATGTCCCTACAAAATATTTAGATGGGCTCGTAAATCCTTCAGACAATGTTTTGAAAACGAACGCGTTCGTAGGGTACCTACGTTTAGTACAAAGTAGTCGCCAAATGTCTATACATAATTTTCAAGGAAATGCCAAGTAAAACGGGACGTCATTTAGATGGATAGAACAAATGGAATCATGTCGGCGTACGCTCCGAGTCTCCGAGATGACGACATTGAAAATCACATTAATTTTTGAATTTATGTTCCATGAAAAAAAAAAAGTTGTCATTTGATTGTCATCCAGAATTCGTTCTTTGTTGTACCTACCATGATTCTATTTACGTATTTTACTAAACTTTTAATTGGCCCAACGTTTTTAAAGCATCATAAACTACGTCGAAATTAGGGACGAGTGACAGTTGTTGATCTATTATAAATTATTTGTTGTACATTGATGCTCCGTTTACCCGTCCAAAGCTGAAGTTTTAATGTTCAAACAAACGCAAGCGGACAGCTGATGGTTTGAACCAAGCTTCCTAAGATGTTTGTGTACCTATGTACTTATGTAGTTTCGAGCGTTGCTAATGCGTTATGTCCGACATCGCGTAGACCACAGTTGAATTACTGCCGAACCGACGTGAAACACAAACTTTAGCTAACATACATATGTGCATTGTGCATGTATAATGCAGCTAACATTGTACCAAGTTAGCTCTTAGTCTTATCGCAAAGTTGCTTGACTTTGAACTTCGGAACAAACACTTAAGCAGCAAGATGTATTGGACTTAACTTTCAAACAATCGAAGTAGAATAACCAAAGACGAAATAAATTAGAAACAAAATCGTTGTATTATTGAGTGTGCTTGAGTAGTTCAAAGTCATGCAAGCAAAATTCGACCGTACATCCATAAAACAAGCTTACATTCACAATTCCGTAAATAAAAGTAGGCCGCCTATAACACTACTGTCCCCTATACCACAGATTGTTCTAAATATTTGACGGGCACATAGTCACTGGCGGACTCTCACGTCATCTACGAATAAACACTAGTACGCACCACAGTGGAACGAATGTATGGGAGCGGTTGGACGTAGACATGTCCGAAAAATAAGAGTAAAATTATGACAAACTAATGATGCCATCTTATTCGATTACTTAATGCCTTCATAAATTGTGGTGATGAATTTCTTCATAACTCCCATATTTCGGGAGTAATTTGAGAAAATGTGAAATTTTACTATGAAAATGAGTGTATCGAGCTCTCTCCCTCCTGATTCCGGGCTTGTTTCAAGTACCGGTCTCTAATATCGTAATGCTATTACTAAGAGCTATATTTAATACTAAGACACATAGTGCGCCAAATGTGCACTTTCTGGGATAAAAGGAAATGAAAATTAAAAAAAAAAAACGTTTTTTCCCCATTTGTATTTACTTTAAACCGCAGACAGACTTATTAAGAGGTCTATAAATATATTATATATATACAGAAATATATATTAACAAAAATATTCACAAGAACTGATGAGAGTATGACTTTTAAGTAAGTTGATAATAAATTACCTAGTTTCATTAAAAGTACAATAAATAATTAAGATGTAAGCTCTAATTTACTAAGTTACACATTTTAAAACAATAACATCATTTAATTATCTTCGTCATCATCATCATCATCAATTAATTCAAATTCAGAATCGATGTCCGCTAAATCATTTATGTTAACAAATTCGATATCACTTTTCTCAGAATCCGTAAGCTCATAAAATTCCTTAAAAGAAGATTTTTTTACAAACTTATTTCCTTTTGGACGGATACTTGTAACAAGTGGATCAGAAGACAGTAAAAGATTGTGCATAATATCTTCATTGCATGAGATACTGCTATGCTTTCGAGAATGCCCCTCTCTATATTTTCTAAAATCTTTATTTCTAGCCTCAGATGCCTCTTCGGATAGAAAACCAATGGGCACAATTGACATGTTCTGAACTATGTCTGGCCCATGCATTAAAATTTTATGAAGTGAAGAAGGCATATAATACCATGGGTATAACTCCACGTAAAGCTTAGCAGTATCAAAGCAGAACTCTCGGAATTTAGTTACGTTGATCTTCTCTCCTGATGAAATACACTGCAAGATCACACAGATTTTTCTTAAAAGCATAGCATCTATTCCGGTCAGTTCAGCAGATTTAGTGTAGTTTTCAAAAAATCTCCTTGCCGAGTTGCCATTGTTGGTGGATCCACTGCCTTGTTTCACAACATCGAGAAGTAAGCCCGTTTCTCTTCTTACAGCCTCTTGAACTCTTTTCTTCCTGTCATCAACTTGCCTTTTTGCTATATCACCCCTTACTTGCCATGATTTTATGTCTAATTTGTAGGAAATGTGTAATAAGCATTCCATTGAGCGAATCCAAGCGTGAAGGGTGCTTAAGCTATATTTATACATGTCCTCGTTTGCGTGTTTATCTTTGATTAACTCTAAATTATTCATTTCTTTAGGACAAGCCTTGCATATGTCACACACTGAAGCTGCTGTATCGGATATAATGGAATGAATTTTACCATCAATCATTGTCAACAGCAGTTGGTGTTTGACACTAATTCCATCAGTGATGGTGGATGGAGTTAAGGCTTCAATCTCTGCTTCGATTTCAGCCATCTCTCTCTGCACATTTTCTTTGGTTTCCTTTATAAACTTAAACAATATTGGCCGGCAAAATGAAGTGGAAGATGGTCGCTCGTTTTCCCAAATTGTTACACCTTTTGAGACGAGCCGCAGTGGTACAAGACTAATCATAAAATTACTAGCAAGATCGATTTGCTCATCTTCACTCGTCCTTTGATGATAAATGCTTTGGCTAGATGATCCGTCAAAACCCCATTTGCTGGTCAATACGAGCTGTTGATTGGGATCAACAGGGGTTTCTAACGACCTAATAAGTCTTCTTGAGGTTAAATCCATCAAGGCTTGTAATTTGATTTTTGCAGAGCTCTCTGTAACTGTGAGATCTTCTTTGGCCGGATAGCACTTAATTTTTTCTTTAACCAACATGTAGTAACTCGGGTATTGAAGAGCTCCTTCTTGAGTGTTGAAATCCCGAAGAGTGTTATAGCGCCATTTCGATAAGTTCATCGATACATAAAGAGCCAATGCCTTCAAAGGGGATATTTCCCGTACCTGAATTGATTTACCTTCAATGAAGGCTTTGATTTTTGAGGCCTCTTCTGGATTCTCCGTCAAGTATTTCATAACATAAGCTGTATCGCTTTGTCCTGCCTTTTGAAGCGCCCTTTCGGCCGAAAACATAATTTCAGCGCTGCTACTGCTGCATGAAAGACTATCTTCAGTGCGTCTTCTTTTTTGCCGGTTACTAAGGTCCTCAAAAGATTTACGAGGACTAGGATGTGTACAAGTTGAAGCATCAGATTTAGCAGGAGAAATTATGGGCTCGATGACGTCACTTATATTTTCTGTAGAAGGTTCCATATTTTCATTCTGTAATTCCGGCCATTGAATTGCAGCCTGTAGCCAAATCTCATGTTTCTTCCGAAACTTATCTGTGCTTCTTCCAGACTGTGTCCATTTTGCATAAATGCGGTAGCAAAATCGACGACACCAGTCTTTTAAACTTGTTTCAGCACTTTCACATAACTGAACACAACTGTTATCTTTTAAAACACTGAACAAATAGTTAAAGTCGCGTAAATCTTTATGTGCGCGTGCGCATAAAGCAACGTGAATATCAAGATTTGTATTAAAATTTGGAAAATACATTGCGAGATTAGCTTGGATACAACGAGGTGTAAATCAACACTGATTTTAAAGTTACTAATAGTGACCTATTTATATAAAATCCAGGTATCCCAGGTATCCTTTGTTAAATATTGCAAGGTAATTAGTTATTGTGATAATTAGTAAATGATGCATGCTAAATTAGTGTATTAAGAGCCATTTAGTAATTAAATAATAGCAATGTTCTTATCAGTAATCATTAGTGCATCAGTTTTATATGTAAACCTTAAGTCCCTAATTATATATCCTAATTAGCTTATATCTTCTCTAATTGGCTGCTCAGAAATGTTATTGTAATAAGGTAAACCTTTAGAAAAACGGTTTTAATCAACAAAATAAACAAAAAATAAAAAAATTGTGTTATAAAATAAACATCACTCTTTATCCCAGAAAGTGCACATTTGGCGCACTATGTGTCTTAGTATTAAATATAGCTCTTAGTATTAGCATTATGATATTAGAGACCGCTACTTGAAACAAGCCCGGAATCAGGAGGGAGAGAGCTCGATACACTCATTTTCATAGTAAAATTTCACATTTTCTCAAATTACTCCCGAAATATGGGAGTTATGAAGAAATTCATCACCACAAGTTATGAAGGCATTAAGTAATCGAATAAGATGGCATCATTAGTTTGGCATAATTTTACTCTTTTTTTTCGGACATGTCTACGTCCAACCGCTCCCATACATTCGTTCCACTGTGCGCACTGAAAATAAAATATTATGCGATCGCATTTGTAACGCACAGTCAGAAATAGCCCCGTGTGTCACTACAGTGTTCTCTGGCCTAGTATGGCACGAGGGACATTATTGTCTCACACATTGGTACCGAATTCGAGACATTGCGTGCCAATTTTGACTGCTTATTAAGACGAAGAATGATTGTAATGCATGATGCATAATGCGTTGCGTTTTGAAGTACCGACGGGTACTTCAAAAAGGAAAACGGGTTCTCAATTAGTCGGAATCTTTTTTTTTATGTAAGTATGTTCACCGATGTTCACCCAACAGCCGCTCGGGTCGATCTTTAGGTTAAGCCGTGCTTGCCTAGGTTGATCTGTGGATAGGTGACCACCCATTACATGCCGAGATTCCTCCATGCCTCGGAAAGCACGTTAAGCCGTTGGTCCCGGCTGTCATTTGCACATCTTTGGACCCTAAAAGTCTGAGAACCCGTCTTACCAAGAGGTATCGTATTACCCAGTATTAACTGGGTTGTGGAGGTCAGATAGGCAGTCGCTCCATGTAAAATACTGGTATTCGGCTGCATCCGGTTAGACTGGAAGCCGACCCCAACATAGTTGGGAAAAGGCTAGGCAGATGATGATGTTCACCGATTACTCGAAGACGCCTGAACCGACTTGGAAATTTTTTTGTTTTAGTAAAACTGATTGACTGTATTCGAAATGAAAAGTCTGCAGCAAAATTCTCTGCAGCTGACAAATGACCACAAGAAATGAATTATTCAGATATGAAACTTTGCTTTCATAACTTTAAAGTGTGCCCCGCATTCTTGTTCTTTATCGTGTGGTTAGCGCCTAAACTGGTGTCAGAGTTTTATGCCGCCCGTGGGCCCCTGACTTGGTTTTACATGCCATCGAGAAATATCTCTCAGGCACGCTAGTTTCCTCACGATGTTTTCCTTCACCGAAACAAATGATAATTATACAATACGCACATGAATCGGAAAAATCAGAGGTGCGTGTCTTGGGTTCGAACTCGAGACCTGCGACTTGGCAGTCATTGAAAATTAGCAATTGTTTCTGTTATTGCTTATTGACATCGATAACTAATTGTAAGTACTACTTTTTAACAATATTCTTCACACAAAACAAAATCAAAGTAACAAATAATTTAAAGTAGCTCATTATGACAACCAAATCAGCGTAACACAGTGCAATAATACACGGACCATTAACTCACTGTCTGTGAGTACTTGTGCACTACCCTTACAGTGTAGTGCAGTTGTCTATGACGGACTTCAGCCATTGCTGAAGTAGAAACACAACACTGAACATGTTTTATGTCACAAATATTTCGTGAAAGGCATTCCTTTCACGAAATATTTGTGACATAAAACATGTTGCAAAGTAGAACCGACTGTCAGTAAATAATAGAGCACCCACACAAATCGCGCACATGCGTTATACCAATCGCGTCACACTTGGATTAAAACCGACAACGTTAGACACACAGCTATGTAAGCGTTGAAAAGAACTTATGTGAAAAAAGTGTCTCCACCCCTGAAATCCCGCTTTATCTTCACGCTATGACTAGCTAAAGGCCCAAATGAGTCCTTTTTTGTTAGGCACCCTTCTCCACATCAATTTTCTACTAGAAATTTGTCTAAGCCTCTCACGGATTATCGCGTTTCGTACCTCAGCGAGCTCTTAATAAATGACTAGGTTCAGAGTACTAATGTCGCGAAAAACATTATGTATTTTTAAGCTGATAACACGGTACTGGGGCACGTTCATAGAGTGCCTGAATTCTTTACGACCGCATTGCCTTTATTAGACTTTAGTCACGGACGAAAATTGTATTTTCCGTGGTAGAGTAAATCTGTCCAAGCTGTTGTTAACATAAGCCACAGTGAGATTAGTCAGCCAATAAGTACAAGTAAGGTACTTTAAAAGCTTTTACGAAGTTCCGGCTCTCGTCTATGCAACGTTGAAGCATCATGAGGCTAGTTGATATTCTGAATAATTCTCTTTTGTTACCCTTAATCAAAGCACGGCGAAGCTTCTTTTATTAAAAAAAGATAACACAGTCAGAATTTGTAATAAGTATCGGTTTAAAATAAAACATTATGACTGTAGCTTTGTAAACCTTTGTTTGCTTTGAACATAAGCGTCTAAAAGAAGAGATGGCTTTAGTTATGTAATATGGCTGACCATTAAACATGAAAAAAAATATGGAAATTCTGGCCAAGTGCGAGTCGGACTCGCGCACGAAGGGTTCCGTACCATTATCTATACAATATTAGACTATGCATGTATGGGGACACGCTTTAATTTTCATTTTTTTTTTTCTTTATTTGGGCTGTAAGGCCTTGCTTTTTGCCATATTTCGTTATTCTTGGTCAACGGGAACTACCATATAGGTTTTCGACCCAAAACCTATAGGGTACTTCCGGTTGGCCTAGAATTGTAAATTGTGGTTAAAAGCAAGTTCTTACAGCACAACTAAAGAGAAAATTCCTAAAAATAAAAAAGTTGAAAATTAAGATAAATTTTGGTACTTACAACAATCTAAATTTGCCCATATCTTTTTATCGTAATGACTGTGGACCTTGATTTTTGTCACCTAATAGGGACTATAGACCTCAGTATCTGGTATAATTTCAACTTGCTAAATCCACCCATTCCTGAGAAAATGATCTTATAAGTGTTCCTTTTTCTACCTTTTGAGGTACGGAACCCTAAAAACAAAATCGGTGTACAATCCTACATACATCATTATCTGCCTAACCACCGCTTCCAGTCTAACCGGATGCAGCTTAATATCAGTATTTTATATGAAGCAACTGCCTAACTGACCTTTTTCGGATACATACTCGTACATAGTAGTTTAACGTAAATAAAATATATTTTGCAGGCTGAAGTATTGCAAAACATTCATCGAACATGGTTTCAATTAGATACAGCCAGATTAATCTGAATCCGAAAACGATTTCCAATATTAAAATAAAAAATTCCATAGAAGTTGCGAACATCATTTTTGTATTTACTTAATGAAATAAAAATAAACGGTTTCATTATTAAAAGGTACTTAATCATGAAAAAAGCCTGGCAAAGATTCATGTTTAAACAAAGCACTGGTTATTTTTCACTTTATCAATGTTATATTTTAAAGCCAGTTTACCTTGAGTATAGAATAAACGCTTTAAAAGTATAAATGTGTATTCAATTGCTACGATTCTTTCAGAAATACAAATCATATTATCTGATGTTCATCTCCATGCGGCCTTTGACGATAAAACCTTCTCCGATGATACTTATTTACTTACTATGTACATTGATGAAAGGAATTTTCCACCGAAAAGGATCTATTTACGACTGTCTATCAAAACAGTCCCGCTTTAATCTTTTCAAATAGCGTATTTTCGGGCAAAGATTGTATAGTACCGTACAGAATTACGTTCAAACATAGAATTGTGGAGGAAATTGATTTCATAAGCAGCTGTCTCTTCACATTCCCAACCTATATTTACTGACGAATAAGAAAATGTGAGTTCGCGTCATTCATTCTGCGCGAACATCGAGTAATTAGGGCGATGTTTGGTGTAAGGGAACGGATAGAAGGTATAACGTATCGTCAAGAAATATAGCAAGAAAATAATAAAACAAACGATTACTTACTCGTACATGGTAGACGAAAACCCGAGTTATTCGACGCGGGGGCGTCCGTGACATGCATGAAGCGTTACGAAAGAGGCCTCGGGCAAACCCCTTTCACATCATTTCTATTCAGGTCCTGTGCCAGTATCATGAGACCTAAGTGCTAATAGTGATAACGGAGAGTGTTTCAGAGTCGGCTCCACCAACAACCGAGTGCCAATTATATTCCGAGCTGACTATGGCTGGGGTTATTTTGTCAGACGGACCGCTGAACGATTTTAATTAGAAAACTAAACTGTAGAGGCAAACAAAGACTCTTTGCTGGAACATCACTGTGAGAAAATTAGAAAAAATAAAAATTTTGTTTCGAAAATTGAATGTAAATGACACGGGATTTCGTTTGTATATCAGGATATTCAAGCCCGCTGAGCGTTCCTAGAATGTAAAATCAACTAGTGGTCTACCTTTGCGTGTCTGTAATTGTTTGTTTCTAACAAACGTGGTAAAGGAAATTGTCCAAAATGGCCCTGTGCACAGAAAAATATCGGACATACACGATAATTAATTTTCTATTTTATTATATTAGTTGCAAATACTTTTGTAACACGCCACGACTAGCTGCATGCCAAAATGAACATTTTAAAGTATTTTACGCGACTAATCATATTTATCGCCGCCATCTTCGCCATATGCCAAAGGTTTAATCATATGTTTTTATGTATTAATATTATTAGATACAAGTATAGAAGAATGTTATTATAAGTAAAGTAGAACATTGTCCTAGTTGTAATTTTAATGGTATTAATATTATCGTATTACAAAAGTTGATGTAATTCAGTTTGTAACGTATGGCCATAGTAAGTCTTAGGAAATATCGATAAGTCGTATCGAGTTTGCCACCCATATTTTTGACGTGACTAAATGGCGGTTGTAACTTGACTGTCAGTCTCTCACCTCACCTGCTGTCACTGCATCGCTTGCTTATTATTTAAACGTTGCAATCACAGTATACACTTAGGTTTTAGAAAAAAAACTGCATAGATACATAATTATCTAGGTAGCTAAATGTCATTGTTTTTCAGTTTCTTAAAAATCACTCGGAGCTATGACAAACTATCCTAATAATCGTTGTTATGGTTCGATCATAACCTCAAAATCTGATCCTTTTTTTGAAATATATCTATTCTGCAGCTAGTCCGCTATAAATATAAGATCTTATGGGAGATCAGATAGGAGTTTACTAATGATCTACAATACAACACATAATATTCCGATGCTCTTGGTTCCAGGGCGAACAATGTAAGGGTGCAAAGCAATGTCCCTTCTTTAGGAACTTGATTCGGTTTTAAGGTTATTGGTCGTTGACTACCTCAATGGGTTTCTGGAATAGTATAGCACGCGCAAACTAGTCGCTCGTGGTCACTTCTACATGATTATAACTAGTTTAAGTGGACACATTCAGCTGTTGAGAAAAAAAAATATAATTTAGTTATTTAAGAAAATCTTTAAAGGATTAGTAAAACTGGTACCGATAAAATGTAGATCGAGTGCGGACACCGGAATATTTGTATGGAAGTGTCCTTATTCGTAGCTGCGTCTGTAATTTTGTCCGTGCTGATTTAATTGAGCCTTTGAGAAAATTTTCCAAAATTGGACTTTTTTCTAATATTAAAATAATCACAATCGTTATCCAAAGGCGCCTTCAGTGGCCTTTGAATTATAAAGCTACGTTCACACTGGCTCGCTCGCTTAATACCGACCAATGACAGCCGCACTCATATATTTGCAGCGCGGACTTTGTGGGCGGAGCTCTATTGTGTTTACTTTAGGGCTGACCGGCTTTTTTCCTCATTAATTTTATTATTTTCAGTCTTGTGGTCAATGTGGCTCTGGCTTTTTCTTGTGGAAATAATATAGAGAGCAATAAATTGTTCAACTGCAAGAACAGAATGATTTTGAGGTTGATGAGGTGTACCAATTATTGCATGTTATTCGTTTTTTTGAAATATTAGCACTGAAACTGAAACTATTTTTCAATGACAAAAAAATAATGAAAACTTACACTTCGAAGATACTTTAGAGAATGGCGACCATAAGTTTCGCATTTAAATCATGTCTTTAATAAAGTGCTTCATCACATCACTAACTCCTTGAATCAATGACGACCACACACGAGAAGAGATAAACACATAACCCCTTAACTTTAACACAAACAGTATAATCCGCTAACATTTCTTTTAAAACGATTTTTATAGCGAATAAATATAAATGATCAATAAAATCAGCCGTAAGTCAGCCCTAGAAACGACACTCGGTCGTAGTGTCGCCGCTGGCCCACCGCCAGAACAAATGTGGAGCTATGAGCAATCCCCTTAATAACCTGTATCGGTTAATCAACCCGATACGGCGGAGGTTGTGCAATTAGATCCGACTGTCGTGTGTAACCCGCTGTCTCATTAATTCTGTGATTCAGAACATATTGACAACCATTGTATTGGTGGTCGCGTTTCAAAGGTGTTCTGTTGCCTGTTAATGTCAACTGACAAGCAAGGCAGGAAAAGCCCTTTGTTTGTGAAAAATATGTTATGAAATGTCATGATTGTATTTCAAAGATAAATTGCGTAGTAATACGCATTCTCTAACAGTACAGAACAAAGCAGTCTTAAAATGAAAAATATTTTCAATTTCCATGCAGCTAGATTCCTGTTTCTCCCATATAAGTACGACAAAAGATGACTCTCAATGAAGTTCAAGCATTCTCACGATTTCATAGAGGGCAACATGTTTTATTGAACGAACAAAAAACAAGCAACGTACACGGGACACATCGGTACTGAAGTATTTAATCCTAGCTCTCTTTGACAAACCCGGAAAAGCGAGAGTTTTCTCCATGGATGACAACAGGTTAATAAAAGCAAACAAATTGTCAAAGGGAGTTGTTATGAAATACCCGAATAGTATTTTCGATTTTGCTTTTGAGCTTACAAAGCTGCGGAATATTTCTACCACAAGTGTAGCTACAGTAGGTGGGTCATATATTTTACAAGTTATGTTAAGTTCTTAATAGAAGAAACCAATTACATTGTGCATGCCCAACCTATGAAGTGAACCCATGACTCCAAACTCAGTAATTGTAGTTACTTTCAATCACAAGCCCAACAAGGCGACTTTATTCATCCTGAAAATGTAGAAATTAAATTGGGATCCGCCACTTATTATGAACAATTTCCCTCGTTTTACGAATTATAACGTTAGGCCAACAACTCATCAGTTTAACATACAGATAGCTCAGAATTTAGTGCCGGCGGCTTGGGCCAGGTAGTGTGACGTCACGTAGGCAACACACCACACGTGATACTACTACAAATAACCCACAAAGCCTTTGGGATGCTCCACCAATCACGCTCACTGGCGCTCTAAGTACGTGCATACTAAATATTGGACGAAAAGCGAACGCGGCCCCGGTACGTGACGACTATAGACTAAAGGAGATTCGATTTTTGCCTACCTCCTTTTACTTTTTTCGCATTCAGTGAATATGATATCGTTTTTAATAATTGATGTTTCTGTTTTCGGGTTAAGGGTACTCTGTTTGTTTATACAAAGTTGGCAGACGATAAATGATGTCTGCGTGCATTAAAGTTTTCGACAGATAGTTGGCTTTGGAATCTGTTCTGTTATATACAAACAATTTTATATGATTATGATACAATTTGCAGATTACTGATGTTTTTGTTACATGTCAACGTGCTGTGCTTGCGATGTTTGTATTATTACATTAGGTTTCTGTTGTTGTAAGTAATGTCGATATTTTTCATGACATGAATAGACCTGCTACCAAAAACGGCACATGACAGAAAAAGTCCTAAATGTATAACGTAGCTTTCAAATTCATTCAATAAAAGCCAACATACAAATGGGGGACTGATGTAGCATCAACTTGATTAATACAGTCGCAGTAAAATTACAACCGTAAACGAGAAATGTTACCAGTCAAATTACTTCGCTGGAGTGACTCGTCTCGGATCTTCATCTGTAATTTAGTCCACGACAAACTTTACGAAATTAATGTATTCAATTTTAAATGCGCGCCGCAAAATAAGCAAATCGAAGCCAACGCAGATAAATCTACGTCTCCTGCTCCGTGAGGGATCATAACTTTGTAAGCCACCTGTAATTGACTTGACCGTCGCAACGTTATTTTCTAATTTTGTGTCGACGAAATATTAGACTGTCCTATTTTACTAACTCGGACCATTTATTTTAAATCGCACTCCATTTCCAGTGACGTCACAATATTTTAGGTGGCCGTACGTTGTGAAATTCAAAAATGGAATATAATAATATGAAGATTAAGCAACATTTAACTTAGAACTTGCCACATAAAAATATTGCAAGCGCAAAATTGTACCAGCGGGAATTGTGGAGAACAATATGCGTCTCATTTTCGGTGGTTCTTTTTAGTGTCGTACTTGTTATAAAAGCAAGGCAATTTCGCTTATCGCGCTTTCCTTCTAAATGGATACGAGAATATAAAATAGACTTCACTACAATGCACCTGTGCGGCGCGAACATCAAAATGTGATTTTGTTTTGTCCCTCGTTCGGATGTAAGTGCCATTTTCGGTCTAATACATTACCTGTATAAAATTTGCGGCTAGAAATTCTATCTGGGTTTTAAAATGTGGATTTCGGGGATTTACGGTTTGGTCCTATGCATTTTGGTATGTTACTGTTTGTTTATGGGGAATTTTTAACCGCACCTTTATTTATAAATTTAAGCAAACAAAATTTCTCCACTAATAACTTACTGCGTAAAACAAAAATACTGATTTGCACACAAATTGATCAATATCACAACTGAATTGGTCACCAAATTTTTGTCGAGTTTCGGACTGCAAGTCGAAGTCGCGGTGTTGAACGATCTGCGACGATAGGGAACTTAGGGCACCCCGAGGTTAGGTTAGTTACGTTCCTTTAAACCCTTTAGATAGCAATAGAAGCCCCGCGCAGCGGGGCTTCGTCGAGTTTCCACACTAAAATAGAGATTTAATTTTGGTGATCATTTAGTATTTTTGGTGATCGTTTACTAAATCTGGTGGTTAGTTTTAGATTCACTTTTAGTTAACAGATAAGTAAAACAGTTAAGCTTTAAAGATCTAACAGTATAGTATAATTTATTTATTTTATGAGCAAATTTAGTGTGCAATTCAGTATTTTTGGTGGTCATTTCGAATATTTTTATTGAAAAAAGGGGATTTACAGTTAAAGTATTAAATACCACCCTTTGTTTATGTAGTTGTATGTGCAAATATCCATGAATTATATAGTCCCATATGTCCATATTAATGTCCATTGTAGGTAATTGGAATCGTAGTCAACTTATAACTTAAGAACATGCATTTCATTAAATTTTAATTGATCTTTGGTGTAATTAAGACGCAAAATTAAACTCAAGTTAAGAGCATAAGGATAAATTTTAATAAAATTCCTCTTCGACCGATGTGCTCAGTCATTTTTTAAAGAGAGCAGACCTTGGTTCGGCAAAAAGTAAAAATGTTGAGCTCGTGCGAAGCAAGGGTTCAGACCGCTAAAACATTCAGGGACGCGTGGGACGACCCCATTGTTTTTATTATAAGCAAGCATTGCACGCGTTTTGTTCTTTTCCCTTGTTGGAATTATGATAATGGAACCTTTTGAACAGCGGCTGTGTTAAACGATTTAAAATAAAATGATGTAGGTATTCTCGTGCCCGTAACGCAAATAAACGAAACTCCTTACGGGTACGCTCGTTACAGATAGGTATTTGCTTAACGAAAACAGAACTCAATGTTTAAGTAACCTTTTGAAAGTATTTCTCATTAAAAAGTACACTTGAAAGTTAAGACTTAAAAAATAATAGAATTTATTTTCGCTGTTTGATAACTGTACAAGCTGTTTGAATACAGGTTTTCGTTTTTCTAAGAATAAATCCGCACAAACACCGCTCTGCTTATCTTACTACCTTAATATTATAAATGCGAAAGTTTGTGAGCATGGATGGATGGATGGATGTTTGTTACTCTTTCACGCGAAAACTGCTGAACGGATTTGGATAAAATGTGGCGCACAGGTAGTTTAAATGTAGGTAATCTGAATTAACAAATAGGATACTTTTTATCTCGGAACTATGATCCCGTGGGACAATTATCGAAGTCCATGCGGGGTGCCGCGGGCATAAGCTAGTTTATTATAAAACAAAGTTACATGTTTAGTTGAATTTGTAACGTATGCCGTTTCCGTCACCGCGGGCCACAACGTTACTCAGTGCTTATGCTCTCCTTTATATTCTTTAGTGGAGCGAGCATTCCTTCAAACAGACGGCTCCATACCACGGAACTTAAATCTCTCATACTAAAATAATAGAGTTGGGAAATAGAACGTCTTTGTTGACATCACTGTGTGACACACGGCCGTGAAGACCCACAAATAATTCCATTCTTCCTTTAACCCGACACTGCTCGTCTCAAGGTTGTGTGAGCGAGAACAAATACACAGTTATCGTTCCAATATTTTTTGGCCAACCATCGTTGGCCATTTATTACGGCTCTCGGCATATTAATTTTGTTTTGGCGTTTTCTATGAGACAAATAAGATGTTTCAAGATACTAATAGGTCTGTTATGAAAATATCATTACAGTCATACATTATTAAGGAACTTTCTATCTTTTAATCCCATAAGAGCGTAAGTCAATTCAATAAAATTAAATGGAAGTCAGTGACCTAATTATGGCAGTTTGACAAAAAACGTAGAAATGTTCTACAACTCATTGTCACTGGTTTATAAACACAGGCAATCAAAGTTCCAAACGGGTCGAAGGTGTGAAATAGTTCTTTTAAATGGAAAAAGCTTATAAATTTTGCATTCTTCGTAAGTGTTGGGTACCTATTACAGAGGAATTACAAAATGTTAAGTGGTACTGAATAAAAATAGAAAAGAATAAGTTTCGACACAATAAGCATAGCTTATCAAAGGAGCTTGTGGTTAAATAATAACACCCGGGTCGATCTTCAGGTTACGCCACGTTTGCCTAGATTGGTACGAGGATGGGTGACCACCCATTACATACCGAGTTTCCTCCGTGCTTCCACGTTAAGCCGTTGGTCCCGGCTGTCAATTGTAGATCTTTGACAGTCGTTACTGGTTGTCAGTGGTGTGACAAGCAGTCTTACAAAGAGGTAACCTAATACCCAGGAGCAACTGGGTTGTGGAGGTCAGATAGGCAGTCGCTCCATGTAAAATACTAATATTCAGCTGTGTCTGATGATGAGTTTATCAAAGGTTAACAAACCAATATCAGAGTAGGGTTATGATAATTAACATCAGTCAACGAATCTCATCACCATAATTGTGTAAAGGTTACTATGATATAAATCCCACTTCTAAAGGCAATTAAGTAATACCAATAATTCTGCTTATTTTGATATTTGCATGAATACATACATTATTTAAATAACTTACCATAATAGGCAGTTAAACTGTATAGTAACTACGCTAATATCAATTAAATACAGTTTGTGGTAAACCAATATCAATTAGTTAATGTTATTCGTTATTATAAATCTGTTGTAATCTCACTATTATTTGAATTGTGATTTAGAAACGTGTAATGAATCCAAGCTCATTATTTACTACCTAGATAGGTTCATCAATTTTCTTGGGAACCGTGTATTTTAACTACTCGAATTCGCAGATATTTTTGTTAAACATTTCAAATATAAAAACCCTCTCATCTATTCTGAAAATGTCTACTGTGGATACGTAAATATTCCCCTGCTTAACATAACCTCCAAATATTTTCTCAATCTTGGCCAGCAGCACTTAAAAGTCACTTGTCTAAGCAAACGCATACCAAGTAGGACTCCCGAATACAGATCTCAGATAATATGATTGCTGCTCGCCGCTCCGACGAGCCATGAGTCACGGGTATAAGTGAATTGGCCGTTGGCGCGACGAGCCGCCATATTGGAATATGAAATCCCCACGCGCTACGCGGCTGTGGCTTTTATTGCCCGACTTTTCCCGAAAAGAGTTGCCGATATCTACCCTCTTGATAAATAGTGTTGTTTTCGCCAAACCGAGTCGTGTTTGTGCCCGTGGTTGGGCTCCACTATCGAACGTATCCACCATTACGGAACGCCACAGTTAACAAGAAAACATCGTCGGCGCCAGCATCTTTGTTTATGTCTGAAAGCCACGATTGGTTTATAGCCTGCTTGATTTCAATAAAAAATGACACAAAACAAAAAATATTATTGTGACACAAATAGGCTGTTTTCAGCGTTTATGGACAAGACAACGTTCGTAAATGGTGTTTTTATCAATTATTTATGTATGGTAAACATTGTTGAATGAGCTTTTGGCCACGTTTCAAAGGTTAGTTTTAAAATCTTAAGAAAAAAGGAGAAACATATTATAAGTCTTAGATAAAAAGCCGGCCAAGTGCGAGTCGGGTTCGCGCACAAAGGGTTCCGTAACACCAAACAATTTAATTACAATATTTTTAAAGCTGTATGCATGCATGTTAATGTAAAACAAAGTTTCTGCTGCAGCTTCACGAAAAAGTCCCATATTATCTCAAAAGCTAAATATCAAATCTTATTTAAACCTATTTTTATTATTGAAAATTCTTTTTATGTTCTAAAAACCCATTCTTTTCCGAATTCTCTTCCTCTTTCTTCAAAAATTAGAGGATTTTACGGCATCAGAAGTGAATATCTCATCAATCATTGACTTGAAAAAAAAAAGTATTTTAGGAACAGGAACGGTAGCATATTTTTTTTAACCTTAAATTTTTGTATCTTTCCAATCCTACGTTATAATTTTGCATGTTGTAGGCATCAGCTGGTACCTTATTACTTTAACTTTTAGGGTTCCTTTGCCAAATGGCTAAAAAGGGACCCTTGTAGATTCGCTCTGTCCGTTTGTCTATTTGTCTGTCCCTCCACCGCCATTTTACTCCGAGACTGTTGCCACAAAAAATTTTAGACAGTTGAAATTTGAAGAGCAGGTGTCTTCTATGAACCGCTACACAAAACCGGTGTGAATTTCTGTTCGTAATTTCACACCGGCAACACATTTTGTGGCAACAGTCTCGGAGTAAAATGGCGGTGGAGGGACAGACAAATAGACAAACGGACAGAGCGAATCTACAAGGGTCCCTTTTTAGCCATTTGGCAAAGGAACCCTAAAAGTTAAAGTAATAAGGTACCAGCTGATACCTACAACATGCAAAATTATAACGTAGGATTGGAAAGATACTTATATGCACACGAGAAAATTACAAACATAAACTTGGAGATTAATTTAATGATAATTGAATACCATCCAAAACATACTAATGAGAAAAACATAAAACGAGACGCAGAGGACACTTAATAAGCGCAGAATACGTTTTATCTCGTAATTACCTAGGGATTACCAAAGTTAGGCATACTACCTACGAGACATAATAGAAAAATCTGGTTTCTTACGAGAGTTACGAAAGAAAATGTCGGCATAAAACGATAATTACGTGAACGGGTGTATAAATAATGTTTTGTATTAGGTGGCAACAATACGACGGCGTAGTGCGGGCGCTGTTGGGCGCCATAATGAATTTCATAAATTACCCGCTGCACACGGCCAACACGCGAACATTGTTCCAATTAATCTTGCTTCTTTTGCTTTACGAGACTTATTGGAGATTTTGACAGCTGGGCACGAAGGTATGCCTTTTTTCGGATGGGAAATCATCAAATGATACCCTGACTAAAACCCATCCATGTTCTTTCTTGAACTTCGTGTTCCAGGGCCACGGTATCTCTTTCGAACAGTCCCGCAGTACGCCTACGTCTACCAGAATAATGTTACAACGGAAATCAAAGTAGATACATATTTTAGATATGAAAAGGTGCTGAGGGAGTCTAGAGGCGTGCGTGTGAACTCTTTGGAATGAATCAAGGGCAGGGTTATTGGGCTAATGAGTAACAAGCACGGCACGCTTGAAAAACACGCTCGGGCTTTGAAAGTTTCTGGTGACAAAATAAAGATCAATATTAAACGGAATAAAACTCCCAGTTAATGGGAGTTGGGTGTTAGCAGTTCGAATGACTAATGGAAAGTTAAAATCGATAAGTTATAGATCAGTCTAAGAAATATTTAGGTACTTAATCCAAAATACGACAAAGAGAGCTACAGTAACATCTCATTTCCTGATGTTGATTTCATCTCACAAGATTTTTGTCTTCAATTTTGACGCCCGCATTGTATATTGTAATATTATTCACTTTAAATTAACTTCTTGGACTATTAAATATAATGTTAGCAAAGTGTACACTTAACAAAGTCCCTGATCCTCTTGCTAGCAGATAGACAAGACGGACAAAGTTCTTCAAAATAAAATATTTATCTATCAACAAAAGTTCAAAAGACAGCTCGACATACAGCATCTATTACATGAACTGAAAAGTCTGACTCAAATATTAATCTCGTAAACAAACTTTACGAAAACTTAATCGTTTGGCAAGTATTAAATAATACTTGAGTATCTTTTTGTTTGTCGAGAAAACAAAAAGGGACAGATCTATAATTACAGGCCGGCTTTAATTAAAGACAGCTTGACATTTCTAAGAAGGAGGACATAGGTTTAATTATAATCGAACACAAATATCATTGGGGCAGCGTTGGCGTCGAGGGAGTGATTGCAGGTCGACGTGGGAGCGAGACAGACATATCACACGATTTATTAGGGTTATCAAATGTCATTGTTGACATTTATGTTTTCCTAAGACATGAACGTTTGAGTGAGGATTCAGTTTTTTTTTCCATAGACACGACCTCATTTCATAAAACCTTCTTCGATGACACTCCATTTAACTTTAAGGCTGTATCAAAAACCAAACTTTAGATAATCCAGCCCACAGGCCAACAATATTTCAGTTCATTATATGTGTTCTAAAGCTTAAAAGTTATAATCAAATGGTCATAATCCGTTAGCTTAGCAGCCCTACTCGCATGACAAGGAGCGATGTCGGGATTGCCCTAGTTTAGAAGCTATCAAAGCATTGTTTGTCGCGGCGGCTACGTAATGGGCACAGACGTAATGTCAAGCAGGTCGACGGAGATATCTTGTCAGACTGTCCGGAGACCGAAACTAGCGTAGTTTCGCCCTTTCGGGATAATCCGATTGGAGCGAGTGACGTTTGCGACGCTACTGTGATGAAGATCTACGGACGGCTTAAATCCACGTCATTTTTAACGCTCGAAAGATCACAAAATAAAGTTTATTTTGTTTTTATTGCGTAGCTGCCAATCTTTATTTAAATTCGTGAATACGTTGGCTGAATACTGAATATTTTGTACTTAAAAATGTTTCACGGTAGATAGATATTTTATCAAAAGAAGCAGTGAAATATAAAACGTAATCTAATGAGATCTAGTTGAATTTCAAATAGATCTGAGCTAAATCTGAGATAAAACAAATTGAATTTTGTCGTTGCGTACATTTTATTATTGGTAAATTCATTGACAAAAACAATCAGTTATACAATACCCAAAATGAAATTGGATAAAAAATGGACAGTAATGCAATGAAACAAAGTGAAAAATTCAGGGCATTAAAAATCGAAAAGTAAGTCGTTGCTTACAGCTCATTGCATTTGACAGCAACGGACAAAGGTTAATTATCTTATTGAATACGTTCCCCCCGGCTCCGGGGAACTTCTGCAAAATTTCAAATATTAAAAATTTAATTCACAAGTGCCGTAATCTGACCGCCATTGTTATTTAACTTGTAAACAACTTGCTTTTTATATTTATTTGCGATTAACACTTTTGAATAACCCATTGAATGGGAAACTTCGGCGCCACTCCTTATTTTTAATTGCGAGATTTTTTATCTATGGATTGAATTTTAACTGTTAAATATTTTATAAGTATTTTTTTATTTGAATTCGTCAGAAGTTTTTTGGAGTTGACGATAGATTTAATTCAAGTTCGTCAAACCATTTTTATGCGTATTTCAGATTTTTACTGTTTAATTACTATTAAACCGAAAAACACATTCAAATGTAGCAAAACCACAGCGGAAACATAGTCAAACAAAACTGTGCTCCTAGTCCACTTCCCACAATATCTCTGAGTCTATGCGAAAAACCACCGGCATCCCGCTGCAAACTACTTCCTTGCGCGACCCAACTTTTGTAAACTAACTTACGAACTACATACTTTCTATAACGGGATGTCGCGCCCGTAGCTATATTCCATAAATTAAATCCTTCCATAGAATAAGTGAAACTGGGAAAAGCGTAACGAAAAGAAGGCGAACACACACAGAATTCGTCATAACGCCCGGCGAAACAAGTTGGAAACTTGCCGAAGAATATATTAAAACTTTATCAAAGCTGAAAGTTCCATTTCCTCTCCAAGTGTCGTGGGAATCCTCTTCCCTCCCTGCCCTCGGGGGTACGTCTTCCAAATATACTCTCTGACAGGTGAAAATTAAATTAATCGGATGTCACGTTGCGTGTTTTTAATTATCTCTCAGACTTTATTAGACAACTCTAGATTCAATTAAGCGCCCGTCTAAAGTTCGAAATAGGCTTAAAATTATGATAATTTGAGATAAACAAACTTTTAAACTTTATAATATTACAAAGCCTGCCATTCTAGGAAAAATTGTCTGCGAAAGTTTGAAACGAAGGAACTGACATTGATATCAAGTACCTAGAGAAGGAAAGAATAATAATATAAACACGTGCGTAGCCTCTCCGTGCGCCGCGGTGGGCCACGCACGCTACAGTTGTACATAGTTGTGGGTGTGTAGCTACCAGCCTATGACCGTCCCACTGCTGGGCAAAGGCCTCTCCTCATACGGTGAAGACACGAGCACTGATCACCATGCTTGCTCAAGACGAGTTGGCGATTTCAGACCAGAATGAAAGAATCATACCAGTAGATATTTTTAACTTGAAGAAAGTTATTCTAGGAAAACTCAGTCATTTCATTATACCCAGTAACTCGGATTCTGACACTCTTTGTGCTCACACAGACTAATTAAATCTTTAATAAGGAATTCATTAATATTAAAGAACAGGTAGCTTCAGCGTTCATTCAAAAGTGCTTTCATATTTCAATACAGATTTCACTCGGGTGGAGCAAAAAATAATGATTGGAACTTACGTCCGCTCTTCTTATAAATATTCATTGTAGTATAAAGTTTCATTTCTACGTTGAATCTGTGTTATAAAACTGAGGGTATCAGTAGATTAATTGCTTCCAAGTTAATTGATGTTCGGGACGTATGTTATGAGCGATTTTATGAGCATACCAATAACAATTTTACGACTCTATCGTTCTGAGAGGAACAATTGACATAATAAAAATGCTGATCGTTGCAAACTGGGATGTTAGGGCGGAATTTTTAATCTTTCATCATGAACATCTCGTTCGAGAGTGGTTCATTAAATGTTATTGAGCTTTTCCAAGAGCATGAAGTGCAACTTAATATTAATTTTAATAAAATGTACCCCTTTTCCTCAAACGTAACACAGTTGCAGCGTTCTTCGTCTTACCTGAAACAATAAAGAAAATTTTTGAAAATTTTGTAATCATCTGCCTAGCTTTTTCCAACTATGTTGGGGTCGGCTTCCAATCCAACCGGATTCAGCTGAATACCAGTATTTTAGATGAAACGACTGCATAACTGACCTCCACAACCCAGTGAGTACTGGTTAATACAATACCCCTTCGTAAAACTGGTTGTCAGACTTTCGGGCCACTGATTACCTGTAACAACTGTCAATGATCTAAAAATGGCAGTCCGGACCAACGGTTTAAAGTGCTTCCCGAGGGACGGAGGAAACGTAATATATAGGTTTTTTAAAGGTACATACTTTTAATATTTTGCATAAATATTTTGTCTAACATTATTTTGTCCGTCGGCATGATCTATTCGGTACTTTAAAATAGTTGGTCGCAATGGTCGCGTAGGCGCTGTTGATATAATATTTTCAGAATTATTGCATGTTTGCATCAACGTATACACATGAAACAACATTTTCGCATTTTCGTCTACGTAATAAGACAGAAGAGAATTCCATAATTATTAAACTAAATTATTAATCATGAAACTGTTTATTTTTTGATTTTGGCAGATTACGGCTACTCCATATTATTTCTAAAATATATAGAAGACAAAGTTCAAGGCAAAAAAAAAAAAAATTGAAATGATTAATTTTATTTGCGGAGGTTTGTTTACATTCTAAGAAATTATAAAAGAAAATGTGTCATCTCAGAAATCCAGATGTTTTCATTTCAATAAGCGTGAATCTCTATGACAAGCAATTATTCATCACGAGATATTAAATATGTATATCTCTTATAATAATAGTTATGATGATTTGATACTCAAATATCTTCGTTCTTATTTTAAAGGAGAACCAAGCGAGCTACACTTTTTTTACAGCAATATTTCATTTAGGTACTAAATATGTACCAGTATTTTACATGGAGCGACTGCCTATCTGACCTCCACAATCCGGTTAGTACTGGGTAATACGATACCCCTTGGTAAGACTGGTTGTCAGACTTTCGGGCCACTGACTATCTGTAACGACTGTCAAATATCAACAAATGATAGCCGGGACCAACGGCTTAACGTGCTTTCCGAGGCACGGAGGAAAATCGGTATATAATGGGTCCATCCACGGACCAACCTAACTTGTCCCAAAGATCGTCCCGAACGACTGTTATTCCAGCAAATACATGTGCATCTAACAAACGTACGAGTACAAACAACCTTAGTTAGGAACGTTCTACACTAGTCTAAATTATTCGAAACGCGAGCAGGCAAACAGACGCCGTGTAGTACAGACTGCCTTCGTCACTCCTTATCACACACTCTGTTACCTCTCAAAAGAGGGGAGGAGGCTAGAAAGTTGACTTCTCCCATGTTTAATTAGACATTGTACATAATAGCATTGCATGGCATTGCTTGGCATTTGTATTGTTATTAGCTGCGAGCCGTGTGGTGAAACACTTTACATTCTCACTGTAGTGTCTTGGAGATAAAGTTGGCTTTCTTTCTTCAATTTTTTAGTAAAGGAAATTATTGAAAATATCAAGTCATAATAAACAAGAAAACTGCATAGCGTAAATTGTGCTTATTACAGGGAAAAGTTGTAGGTATTTACGGGCAGATATTTTTTCCAAATAAAGCTCTAGATTACTAAGTTATTGTTCTGTGTCTTTAGTCAGACGATAATACCAATATAATACATTTTGACGTTTCTAATAACCAAGAGCTAACTCTAGATACTAAGAAGTACTTTTTGGAAGGCTGTTGCCCTAATAAATAAGTAAAGCTACAAGATTAATCATAGCGTTTCGTACCAAAGTTCAAAGACGATCTTCACGGTAAACTGTCATCCTTCTGTCAGAAATCGCAAGTAATTATTACATACAAACGGTAAGAAGGCTCCTAATCTCACGTTGAAACAATTTATGATCAGACTGCTCATCAACGTTCCTGTACGCTTACGGTTCCTTATTATGTGTTAATTATGAAATAATTTACACATCTTCCTAGCCGCGTCTATCAAATCTGTTTATTTTGTTAACCAACAGTATGGAGCGTCTTTGTAGTAAATTAATTGTAAACTGTATGGACTTTTCTTATTGTGGTGGAAGAGGGTTTAAAAGTTGAATAAGAAATGGTTTCACCAATTTAGCTAAGTCAAAATAAGTTATGCAGCCCTAAAGTGCAGATTATACGTAGAAACATTCTCACTGAAGCTTTCTTAGATATTAAGCATATTTTGGTCAACAATTCATTATTTTAGAGAAAGCAATAAAACATTTTATTTCGTCTTGATAACTTTAGTCAATAGATTTCGTAGTTAATGACTTTCGGCTCGCCTTATCAACGAAACACAAAGGCTGTTATTGTGTCCCAGAATCTCTCTTCATTGAAGTGTCCAATTACCCACTACTATATACTGTTTATGACATATTTTATTACAGTAATGAACCACTACGTAAACATTGTTTTAAAACAAAGACATTATTCTGTTTTTCTTACTGAAATAAACAGACGCTTCTAAAGACTTTTTCTACAAAGTTAAGCTAAGGGTTCAACAAAGTTAGACCTTTCATTAACGCCACTTATTGTGTTACGTTGTTACCTAAAACAATGAAAGTGTAGTGTATCCACAAATTACTACAAGGAAAACCGAAACAAAGGGGTTCATCAGGCAAATAGAACATGCCGCTGATTATACGAAAATAAACAGGAACATCTTGATCAAAGTGTAACTGTTCATTTGTTCTGACTCATTTCTCCCCTGATCTCCGTCGACAACCGTATCGGGTTACGTCAAAAATACTATAAATGCGAAAACTCCCGCCATAAACGTAAAAGAAGAGACACATTACTGATGCCACACAAGATCGAACAAATAAACCCCCTGAATGAAGACGAGAGCTCCTAAGCTTCCGAACAGTACCAAAACAATAGCTAGCAAAAAGAAAACGAACGATCCTGTTAAAACCCTCGTGACGTCACCTGAACGAATTAAAACTTCCGTCCTTGTCACGCGCGATGATCCCTACACCTCTCACTCTCACACAGGAGGCAATTGACCTATTTTCGTGCGGGCGTGCAATAATTTCACGAAGGGCGGTCTACATAGCTTTAGTTATAGATTTGCCGGCTTGCACATTCTTAGGATCGCATCGACCGAGTTATACTTTCAATTTGGCCGTAGCTTTGTAATCGTTATGGCCAATAACAGCACGGATCGCTGTTTACGAAGATTGGATACAAACTCGCCAGTAACTGCTTTTATTGCGTACGCAGTCCGCTCGTACAAATAGAATGTTTTCATATAACCATTCGTATATCACACTAACCATAATCACTGTTGTTTGTTTAATCTGAAATTAGTTGCCGCTTATATTTCGCTACGGGAGAACTTGGCCTCTTAATATCGTTTAGACTTGAGATAAAGGCGTATCTACTCTCATTTATGTATGACAGTGCGCTTATTTCATGTTTATTGTTCAACAAGAAGTCTATATAATTATAAGGTACGTAAGTAATGGTCTTTCGGCGAAAGTTGTAGGTAGTTGAGTTTGTTCAGCGCGGCCTTCTCGGTTCCCGAGAGAGTCTAAGTCAAACATAAGGAAACAAATATTATAAATGTTCCACGCTCAAATTGTGAACTGAAAAGTAAGTAAAATTGTACTTTGCCAAAGAAATAACGATACCTTTCGTTTTTTGTTAAGTAGCTATTTCTGTTGTTGAATTAACAACCCGTATGCCTACCTTTATTTTCTCTGAGGCCATGTTATTCCCTTCTCACCTAGTCTACAGATATTATCTTACAACAACTGAGCTAATATTCAAGTCCCAGACCTACACAAACAAAACAACGGAGCCTTGTCAAAATAAATTAGAATAACCATCCTCCGCGCAACACATGAAAATGAGTAATGTTCCTTTTCGAGGTATTTTATGTTACACAAAAGACCTAAAGTTTTTACAGCCAACCTTGAACTTTAAAAAAACAAAAAAAAACGTAACAAGCTTTAAAACATGGCCTCAATACACTTACCACAAACATTATTTTATAATTTATTCCCCTTACAAAGTTCGAGGTGGAGTAGACTGGGCTACCCCAATATACCTTATCAATAGAAGCCGGGTAGCACAACGTAACATCGTACAAAACCCGTCAAAGCCGCAGTTAGGCAGGCAATATAACGTTATATTTCAAATAAAATTCGTACGCCAGGCCGGGCGGCCGTGCCATTGGGCCATTATTATATTTTTATAATATATGTAATAAAAGGTAACTGACATTAGCAGTGAGAAAGCCAGCGCGGCTGTTACGCACGAGTGGCTCGGTAAGACCAGTCTGAAGCCTGAGGGCTGAGGGCGAAGGGAGGAGTTTTTGGTATCCTGGAATCTACTACCAATTTGCATAGCAATTCACATATATCTACCATTGTATATAAGTAAAGCTATAGGTTTACTTTTGCCAAATCATGACATTTCCTCGAGGAAAGGTCGGAAAAACAATCCAAAAATGTGAGTTGTACTTAATTTATAAAATGGGAAATGATGAATAAATTCTCAGAATAATTACTTTACAATTTAATGGAACGTTTAAAGGACACCGATATTTCAAAAGGATTCATACCAAATATCAGATTCAAACGAATTTATCGGCCGCAATAAAGAATTGGACACGTCACCTGTTTTTGAATTGAGAAACCGGTGACATGTCAATTCTTTATTACGGGTATTTTAACAGAGAAGCAATGGTATCAGCGAAATATCCGCTTTGAACACTATGCTGTCGGATATACGTACTTTGAATTAAGTATGTACAAAGGGGTTCGGGGTTCGAGGCGTTTCGGGTAGCACCTCAAGCTACCCGAAACTGTCAAATTTTCCCAATCAACCTTGAACCTAATACTTTAGCGATAAAGTTGAAAATCTATTAAATAAATTTGACAGGTTGTAGTAGCTTGATGTACCTCACGAAAAACCAGACTTATTTAAGGAAACTAAAGGCTTGTTAAACTATTTAAAAAAAAATGGACAGATATTGTATTTTAGCTAGGTACCGACCAAAACTTATCTGAAGATGTTGGAACAGGCTATATCAAGCACACGTGGCTCAGCCATTGACTTTTACGACTGTGGTACCACGTATCTTAACTTATGCTGAAACATTGAAACTTTTCCTTAATTTCCGTTCCATGTAGGTTGGCCTCCAGGCGATGCGCAACTCGGTGCGCCCGTCGCTTGTTTTGTTAACCCTACCAAATTTTCTGTATCCGCCGTATAGACAGCGAGAAAAAAATGGCGGCGTGCGTGCAACTAATAAATCTTTCCACACAATAATGGCAGATCTCTTTTTACTAAATCCAGTGTGCGTTCGTGTTGTGGTTTTGCTAATGCCCTGTTATCCTCGTTTATAAATCATTCACGTCGATGCCACGTTTTCAGCTTAACTGGGTTCACGGTAATGGTGGGCACGCTAACAATCGTACTTTTGTAAGAGCCCGTAAATATTGAACGTGAGCGCTTTTATGTTTAAAGCGGCAGTAACAGCTTATGTGATTATTAGATTTAGAGGGCAATAGTTTTTTGTGGAAATTGCTTTGTTTTTACCTTAATTGAGCAGCTAATTGGACGTGGAATGGATATTTTGATGAGTGAATCACTAATCACTCTGTTTTAATTGAAGCTCGCATATCTTATGTTGAATAGCTTTTGTAGTATTTTGACTGTTTTGTTGCGAATATACAGGGTGGTGGTCTAGTACCTTCAAGGAAAAATAACAAAAATAAAAATACATATATTGATTTAATTTCTAAACTTTCACAAGTTATTATGCCTTGTGTCTGTGACTGTAGCTTTAGCCTTCTTTGTTTTTCTGACATTCAAAAGTGCCTATAATAGTCTAATTGAAATAAATGCTTTTAAGTTTGAAACAACAATAGAAAGACTGTTTTGATGCATGTATAAAAAGACAATTTTCTTTTTCATAAATCAGATGTGAATTTCTTCAGAAAAGTTGTTTAATATGACGGGTAAACTCACCTCTTTGAAGAATGCAGATGACTATTCGCCACCCTGTATTAACTGTACAAGCAAACTCGCTTTGACCAATTACAATTAAACATTTAAACTCAACGCAACACTCCTAAAACCACCTTAACAACGAGCCTCGCCGTCCAAATTCCAATAACTAAAGAATATCTGGAGCAGTGTTATCATCAATCAGACGAATACAGTTTGATACCGCTGGAGATCGGCAGCGCTACACACAAATCAGCCTTGTCCTCCACCGACGGTTACGACTTCCGTAACGATAGGTATCTGATACATCTCATGCTTCCTTCCCAGATGTACCAACATAAATTAATTTTATGTAAACTTTGTGTATTTTAGAAATAGAAACCATATTAACTGTACTCTGATTGTGGGCTGAATAAACGGTAGTTTAAGAACGAGATGCAGAGATGTGTATTTCTTCCAGCATTATTGTATTCGGGTTCGTTTCGTGGATACATTAAAAAAAATCCAACCACTCCGGGAGTGCCATTTAGGAAAGCCATTTTTTTATCAATCTTGGTATTACCATTGATTGCTGGGTGTTGCCGAGACGTCATATTGTCCAAAATTGTGAAGGTCATTCATCATCATCTACCTAGACTTTTCTCAACTATGTTAGGGTCGGCTTCGAGTCTAACCAGATGCAGCCAAATACTAGTAATTGCATCTTAAAACAATGTCTATATCGTTCTTTTTCACAAGCAACTAATACGATGATATAGATAATTAGCACAATAACATAATTATAGCCGATGTTGATGACGTAGGCGATTACGTCGTTAGCGTAATGTTATTAAGATGTGATTGAATTATCATTGAAGCTTATTAGCAGACGCCTGATGAAAAATAACTTTTATAGCAGAATATCAAAAAAAAAACTTGAAGTTAGTGCTATATTCGTAGCTTGGACAGTATTTCTAATAACCAAAATATTATACCTAATTAAATTTGATGATAAAAAACTTATCTAATTGCCCACTAACCCGTATCGGTCACAGTAGCAAGTTCAAAATTAGATTTAAACTGACTTTTTGTCTGCTCTTATTGGAGTCAAAGGTGTTATGTAGGAAATAGCCCGATTGCGCTGAAGCACTTCAATTTAGACTCTACAGTTAAAACAATAAGTTATAGACTTCTATTCTTGTGTTGGGTGATTCAAACGGTGACGTGCAAAAATTAAATATATGTAATTATTAAGACACGTCTGGCTGGTTATTCAAGTTCACATAAGAATGCATGGATGGAATGGAAATGGAATGCGTGCTTGTGCAATTCAAATAGATGTAAACAAATAACCGATAATGATTTCACACACTTGGATGAGGTCCAGATCACAACAAAAAACATTTCAGCAGAGATCTGCCTCAATGGCAAAAAGCACCATCCATACATACACTTGCAAAAACATTCCCCGTCTAACGTAATCAGTCAAAAAGATAAGGCCACTCAAATCAACTTAAAAGGGTATGTGATAAATAGGGGAGACTTTTAAAAACACGCCATCTATCGGAGAGAAGCGAAATTTCCTTGTTGACTCTTCCCCTGTAATGCAATTATTGAGTGATCAAACAATTTGCGGCTAGACTCGCCCGTCGGTTCCCCAAGAACTCACTTGCGTAACGTGGGTACATTTATTATGGGAGAAGCGTCTCGGAGCGACAACATAAATCATTAGCATTCCCCGCCCCCCACGTCTGCGTCGCATACCCTCCCCCTTGTGTACTGATTCATCAGGTCATCGTTGGGATAGATTTAGATGCTGCTACTACAATGATATTAATGTCTGTAGTATTTATTGCCTCCACGCTGTTCTGAGATTAAAACGACGGATGTTAGATGCTTATCATTTTTGTTAGTCATAAACGTCATCTAAGGGAAATATCTTCTGTTGGGCTTGTAGATTTATTACGTACCTACTGCTGAAAAACTGCCACGTATGAATTCTTTTTTTCCGTAGAGTGTTTTCAGATGTTTCTGTAACTTAAAGTAGGTTTGTTATCTTGCTTTTTCCTCAAGGGATCAGTTGGTTGAAGCGTGATGTGACAGAAACTCACGCGTAGCCATGTCAAGTTACGCGAAGTCAAAGGTATGTTCCACTAGGACAAAGTTTTACTTTCTTAAATAATTGGATCATGATGATTACGTACATAAAGATTAATAATTCAAATTCCTACCACAAAGGACTGGCAATAATTCAAATACGTACTAAAATAATCTAGACCTATAATCATTTTCGGATGAGGAATCTTCGTTTCATCGAAGATTCCTCATCCTTCGACTCAGATGATGAGGGTACATGCCCAATACCCGAAAGATCGATGCAAGATTTAGTAACGACCCTTATGGCCGAGCAAAACGTCTGTATATTCGATCAGGGTCGTCACCTGTCATTTTATTATGGGAAATTTGAATAAGCGATTACCCAACGATAAAAGATACGATACTTGCTCCAGTTTCGTAATAGCGCTTACAGAGGGTTGGGCGAGGTGAAAAATAAATGTTTTTGGGGAAAATAGGGTTCAGGAATGTTGGGGGAAATAGTTTGGAGTTTATAAGCCTTTGGTTTTTATTGTGCTGACAAATTGTAAAAGAAAGTTTTGTTACCTTTATTTATGTCAAAAGTTTTTAAATGACAACAACATTAACTTTCTTCTTTGATTGCGGATCTTTTTTTTGCTATTTACACAGTTTTGTTGTACAAACATTGCTTGCCGTAATCATGGTTAGAAGCGTAAACGTGGAGCGACGGCAGCTAGGTTCCCGTTACAAAAAACCAAATTGAAACATTAATTCTACCGTAATATGATACTTTCACTTATTACTCCATTGTAAAGCAATTAAGAAAGCGATATTGGAAAGTAATCAAAAATTAATAATCAGCCAAAAGATGGACAAGCATTAAAAACTCAAAGATATCAAGTTCTAAACTAAACAAGACGAAATCAACTTCGTTACAAACTCGGATCGATCAAATTTCACTCTCCCAAGTAATTAAATTACTGATCATTACAACTAACAGTTAATTAATGGATTTCAGAGTTACTTTTACACTTCAACAGAGTTTGGGAGTTCGTAAAAAGTAAATAAACGCCTCTTCTAATCTCGAGACTTTGTTGGAACGTTCTCGGTACAAATATTTACCGTTATGTGCCTACTAGCCCAGTCTGAAACTTTATTTTATTACGCCCAAGTTTTTACTAAGTCTATATTTTCATTACGTTATTTTTGATCGTTAGACTAATATCGTTTTCTCATTCAAGATATATTTATTTTACACTCAAGAATTTATTTAATATCGCCATGCTGATTTTTCGTTTCATGGACATTTTTGAGATTCATACAGGGCGTTTGCATAGCTTTAGACATAATCCTTGGATCCTACAATTTAATGATAAAAATCTCCTTCAGTTACTCAGACCAAAAAAATAGTGCCAGCTCACTTTTAAGACTAAGGTAAAGTCCATACAATCTTTATAAAGTGTGCTGTTTCAAAGTGCAGAGGGCACCAGGACCAGCGGGCATAAATCATTGCTGTCGAACGCCTTCTATCGGGCTGACACCTAAATCGCAGGAGGCATTACTCATTGGGGACACGCTACGAATAAATCCCAGTATTTTTCCTTTTTTCCTTAACGACATTCCACTTTGCGCCCTGGAGACGGTTCCGCGTAAGCGCTGATTTTTATGTGTTGTCAAATGTAAGCAAGACGTCACGAGACGTCCTTGTGAGATAATGCCCAAGTTTATTGTACGCTAAGTGTGTATTTGTCCTTCGTAAATCATTTTATGGAGTTGCCGATTTATTTTTTTGGAGGGAGAAATTGTTTGTGTCCCTCGGGAATTTACGTCTAACGCAAAGTTAATCTGGAGAAACATGTATTTTCTCTTTGTAGCATAATTGAAAAAATAACTATGGATTTACAAATCAACAACCCATCAAAGTATTTCAATACAAACTTTATGTACTCTTCATTAGCTTGCAAAGCAATTCGAAACTTGAAGCTATGCATACAGATCTCGATATAAACAAAACGCGATAAGGCGCCTGTCAAACTTTTTTCATTTCAGGCATCGAGAGCCAGCGAATCCGACTCACATTTAAAATATGGTATCCTTACGAAGGAGGCGCGATGCCTGGAGCGATGGCCGTTTTACCGACGAAACAAGTGCTTGCTCATTTTAATATTTCCAACTTTCCTTGAGCGTGGCGTCATTAAGCGAAAAAAATGCTGCGGGCGAAAGTGGGCAAGCCGGGTCCTTTAAAACCTCTTCAGTCCATTGTTGTATTTTTTTCCCTTTCAGTCCGCGTGTTTTAGGAATTTAGTTACGTTGAAAATAATGTTTTCTTTTTAATTTTGCTCCGTCTCGATAGGGGTTTTGTTTAGTTAGGAATAATTGGTGCCGTTTTTTTATCCGAGTTTTATGGTCAATCATCTTGTGTAAATAGATCTGCGAGATTCTCTTATTTCCCCAAATTCCCCTTCTTAGATCCCTATAAAAGTACTTTACCCGTATAATATAAGCATGACAGAGAAATATCACACAAAACTGGTTGTTCTCAGCCCGCTTCGTATGCACTAGTCTCGTCACTTCGTCATGTTTACCCCAAACTGTCTGGTTACGTCAGCTATGCCTACAACTAAATAACCGCCGCCAACGCCGCCCCTTCATACATAATTACTTCAGATGACGCCCAACTTCACCGAATACGTAAAACATTTCCTCTACAAACATTCAAAAACAACGCGTCATCTTAAAAAAAACTATCAGCGCACATAACCGTGGAAACTTAATTTAGACGAGCAGTAATAAAGCTGCGTACTCACTAAATGACAATGTGTTGGCTAGCGCTGACCACCAGCAACATTGTGCCACGCAGACAACGCAAAATGTAGTAAAACAGGTGTTTAGATTGTTTATCAACTCTGAAACGTGAAATAATACACATCAATGTCAAGAATAATGCTGGCTGACATTAAAAGATTGGCTACCTAATAATCCTGGGTAAAATACCGTGAGCTCATGACCCTGGCTAACACGTCAATATTGCCCATTTTTCTCTGCCAGTGAATACACAACTTTAGACCGTCACTAAAACAAAATGGAAACTATGACACGCATGAATACGTACAGTTCTGTTTTACGTAGGGATACCAAGAAACGTGATTCACCTGCGCGTACGTGAATACTATTTATACTTTACCTATAGTTTCTATTAGTGAGTACTAACATTCCGTTCCTTCAGAACTGTTCTACTGTTCCAGTGACATCGGAAATTGATTGAGTGACAAGAGAAGTAAACAACGACTTCTGTGGAAGGTAATCGAATCAAAGCAATAAGGTATTTAGCAAATAACTAGTTTATTGGGTACTTCAATTGCCGGATGCATTTTCCGGTTAGGTACGCTCATATTTCACTGATGAGCCACAGTCTCTTTGCTTTTCGTTTGGTTAGTACCTAACCCGGTGTCACAGTTTTATGCCGCCCATGGGCCTCTGTTTTGGGTTTTATGCCGTCGAGAAATTTCTCTCAGGCATTCTGATTTCCCCACGATGTTTTCCTTCATCGAAACAAGTGATAATTTTACAATACACACATGAATCCGAAAAATAACAGGTCTTGGGTTCGAACTCGAGACCTATGACAGTATGACTTGACCCACAGTGAAAGTACACATTCCCAAGCACAATAAATGTATTCGGAAAAACTTTGCTTACCTAGAAGTATTAATGAGTAAAAGTCAGACATGTTCAGTGTAACTCTGGAGGGGCCTTTGACTGTCAAAACACCGCTTAATATATTGTCAGTCCATTTCTGCTTACAAGACACTTACTTTCAAGATTTGCTTACTTCATAGCGCTTACATGTGTGAATGTTAACACACACGCATACGTCCCTTCGTCTACGACAATCAGTTCGTTGCGTTCATAAATCAAGGTTGTCAAACAGCTTGGAACTTGCCAGATATATTGCTGTTGCGACTCGTTCCACTAAGCTAAAAAGTTACTGACACCTCGTATGGTCAGTTGAATAGAATATTTTGGTTCAATTTGCTAAGATACTGAAACACTAACCAAGATAACATGATCTGTTCATGCCAATTGTTTTTATGTCATTTCTACTCTGAATATAAAATACTAGTACGTTACCCGCGACTTCGTACGCAAACATTGTGATAGCTCGACTAATATGTATGATATAAATATAGTGTATAGCCTGTAGCACCCACAAATAATGTAGCTTTGTGCCAGTGAAAGAATTTTTAGAATTGGATGGTTAGTTCCGGAGATTACCCCCTACAAAATTCCGTTCGAGTAAAAAAGCTTTCTAAAATGGAGCTGACTCCCAATTTCAACTAGCGCTTATCAGCATTAGCAAAATTAGATTTTCCAGCAAACGTTCTCTGAATTACAATTCATATTACATTCAAAGTTCACATTACATATGAGAAAACGTCCTTTATATAATATCCATTCTTTTATAATATTATAAAGAGGTATTTGTTTGTAAGTTTATATGTAGGGGGTAATCTCCGTAACTAATGATCCAATTCTAAAAAATGTTTCACTGGCAGAAAGGTACATTATTCGTGGGTGTTATAAGGTATAAATTTTATTTATATCATACTTATTAGCCGAGCTATCACAGTTTTTGCGGACGAAGTCGCGGGGGAAATGCTAGTTATTTTTGTTAGAAATATTTGTAAAGGTCATTACGAACACAAGCCCAATGCAATGCAAGTATATGAGCCGTCATAAATGAGTGGCCGACATATTTTTGTCGTTCACGCCCACCGTTCATTTTTACCAAGACGTTTTATTTTTAAAACGCGAACCACTGATTCACGTTTCCTAATGCCTCTGAATATGACATTAATTAGATCTTTTTTAAATGTCAACGCAAAATTCAAATTAAATCCTTGATAATTAAAGCCTTACAGAAACATTGAATGAAGTTTGTTTTTGCACGTCTTATTTGTGAAAGCATAAGCATGGCATAATCAGCCCATAATGTTCCCACTGCTGGGACACAGGCCTCTTCTCTATGAGAGGGAATGGGCTATATTCCACCACACGGACCCAGTGCGGATTGGTAGATGTCAATTGTCTTCTAATTTTTGGTTCTAGGACATGCCCGTTTTCTTCACGATGTTTTCCTTCACCGTTTTGAGAGTAGTGGTGATGAAATAAATTACACAAAGTCGAGGTATGTCAAGGGGACTTACTACTCGTAAGGCGGGGCCGCCACCACTACGCCACCGCTGCTCTGCTGGGACACCGATGCTCTCTTGTGGTTTTTGGGAATTAGTGAAAGTATACCCATTATTAACAAAGTGTCTTTCTGTGAGTCAGAAGTCAAAAGAGGAGAATCGTATACTGTACTTGGATCTGTATAAAATAGGTAAGCTATTTTAAAATAATACGGAATTATTACGAGTTGATTTCAAAACTAACCGCGCGCTCCACGTCTTTCGAGCCAAAACACTTTAGAAAGAACATTCTAATTTCAAATACTTATAACTGGTGCTCTGCAATAAAACGAATTTCTCTGACATTTCAGCAACCAAATAAAAATGGCTGTTTCATGGCGAATTTTCACCGTGAACCATAAAACAGTTTTACGAGGCTAGAACGTATTTAGTTATTAGTTTATTACACACGACGCGACGCGTTCAACGTGAGACAACAGTCGATTGTCATATTCCTGTATTGCGTCAAATTATATCATTTGTAGACGATGAAATTATAGTATACGTACTTTTAAAGGACTTTTAGATTAGTTTAATTTCAAACTCTTTTAAATTACAGATATTAAAAATTGTACTATTAGTATTGTTGTATTGTGTAATTGTAGTGGTGTGACCGTCGGACTGCCAAGACATAGGTCTCGAGTTCAAACTCAAGGCGCGCACCTCTGAGTTTTCGGATTCATGTGCGTATTGTATAATTATCACTTGCTTCGGTAAAGGAAAACATCATGAGGACACCAGCATGCCTGAGAGATATTTCTCGACGGCATATAAAACCAAAACAGAGGCTCATGGGCGGCATAAAAACTCTGACACCAGGTTAGGTACTAATCAAACGAAAAGCAAGAAAGAGCCACAGTCTTCTTGCTTTTCGTTTGATTAGTACCTAACCTGGTGTCAGAGTTTTCCGTGAAATATGAGCGTACCTAACCGGGAAATGCAGCCGAGATTCGAAGTACCCAATAAACTAGTTATTTGCTAAATACCTTATTGCTTTGGTTCGATTACCTTCCACAGTAGTCGTTGTTTACTTCTCTTGTCACTCAATTAATTTTCGATGTCACTGGAACATGTTCTGAAGGAACGGAATGTTGGTACTCACCTAGAGAAACTAAACATATAAATAGTATTCACGTACGCGCAGGTGAATCACGCGTGCGTGTCATTGTTTTAGTGGCACGGCTTGTAAAGCCAAGACAGAGGCCTATGGGCAGCAGAAAAAGAACTCTAACACCAGGCACTAACCACACGTTATAGAAGAAGAACCACATAGCAGCTACACTCCAATCTCTTTCTTCAAGAAACGTTTCTCTCTTACCCTTCCATCTCTGGACGAAAAGTGGAATAGCTAACTTCTGTGAAGTGCTACGAAAATACTTCATCACTTTGTACATGTCGCGTAGCAATTACTGATTTACGTAGCGCTACACCTGCTACGGCGTAGCTTATTGATAGTGATTGATGAACTGTTCGGGCCGTAAGACAATAAGAATACTACATTTACCATATCACTATAGGGTGACTGGTAATTAGTGAAAACAACTTTCCCAAAGAAACATTTTTTTTAAATACTCATTCACTTTTATCTCAATAACACAGCAGCCGCATGAAAATGTTTAGATTGTTGCTAAACTAAAAGTATAAAAAATATGTTTCTTTTTGAAAGTTGTTTGTTATCACGTGTATAAGTATCTGTCACTAATTACCAGTCACCCTCTATATTTTTGCCAGTAAGTTAAAAGTAGCTTTGAGTTAAAAAAAGTTTATTGTGTCACACTTTATAAAATACTAGTGCTTGTAATAATATAATTCAATCATGATTCGAAAGACACGTGGCGCCGTCTATTATTGTTGTTTTCCTCGAGAACTATACTTTTTTCGAGATGAAATGTCCGTTTCTGTACACCTGACAACGTATATGCTTTTAAGATGATCGGTTCAGTGGTTTAAACGCGAGAAGATAACAAACAAACTTAATTTTAAAACATTAATGCACATAAGCTTGTACGGGTATTTGAGCGACGATGAATGAACAAATTTTATTAATGTTTCATAAAAAATTTCTTGGTCTTTGTACTTGATCGAATTCTTTCAGTAAACACAATACTAGCAGTAAAAATAAACGCTCATTGAAAATTCATTTATCGAACGACCTTATCACCCGTAACAACGTCATAATTAAAAAAAAATAGGATCTGTCTGTCTGTTTACGGTGACTGATCTCGAAAAATGTTGGACAGTAGAAGACACTACAAGAGCGATTGTCGCGAAGTGATAGTAGATACAAAGATAATCTTGTCCACATTATTAAAACTCTTGATTTTGTGCCAATAGGAGTAAAGATTTTATTGTTTGTAGAAAAAAAGATTTCGTTAACAAACCTACGCCTATAAGTTTTTGTGAAATCGAATGGTGAAGAAACACAGGTTTGTTATTTATCGGTCATAGCAGTATTTTGTCAACTCTAATTTGGTTCAGTAAATTGATCCATTAACATAAAAATGCTGGTATTTAACGAGCGGCGTCGACTGCCGCACTAGTTTATGGAGATAAAACATTTTAATGAGTTTTTATATGTTTTCGATTGTGGGTGTCTCGACGAAACTTGTTTGTTTCAAGCTACTGTGGGTACAGTCAAGCACTAATTTTCTTTTCAGTTTGCTTTTCAATTACTTCTTTAGTTTGATTTTAGGATATTAACGAACTAACTAATATTAACTAACTTTTATATTCCCCATTCAAATATTTTCGCGAATGGAAATATGACTATACCTACAATTAATTTCTAAAATCTTTTCATACCGACTTTGTAATTAACCTAAACTAAATGAATACTGGGTTTTCTAAGAGTGTTTACAAATGAAAGTCCTATTTTCAGATATAACATTAATGATGTCTTTGTTTAAGAAAGTAAGCAATGATTGTGTTGGCGACACTTCAATTTCTTTTGAAGCTTCTATAACTAGAGATCATTACTCTGTTGTGGTTGATGGACTTCGCCGGATCTACTTAGTACTTTACTTTCTAAATTGTAGTATCCGAACGAAACAAAATCTTTCAAGAAAGTGGCCTATGTCAGAAGTTAGGACACCAGGTGGCCTACCATGACGTCTTAAAGCAGGAGTATTTCCAGTGTGAGAAAGAGATGGCGCTAGACGACCTGTATAGCTATGTCTCTTTCCCACACTGGAATTACTCCTGCTTTAAGACGTCATAGTAAACCCCCTTTTTTTTTCGGATGGGAAATCATCAAATGACTTCTCCCGCTCTGGGCAGAGCGGAAGGGAGTGTCAGACTTGTACTGACTAAAACCCATCCATGTTCCTTCCTTCCAGGGCCGCGGTATCTCTTTCGAACAGTCCCGCAGCCCTGGCAGGATAGTAACCCCCCTGAGCTACACGACGAGGGTGAATCTTGAAATTCATTGATCCCCTGGCGAAATTTATTTGATTCCCATGCCCACAAAAATGTTAATTTCTCTATTTCGGAACCAGCCCGCCAAAAGTGATGCCTATTAGTTTAATGTGTTTATAATTAAGTTAAATTTTATATTTAATTATTGCTAGTAAAAAAATCTTTTTAACTAAATTGCGCCAGGGGAATCAACAGAGTTTTCCAAGATTCACCATTCCTGTGATGCATAAAATGGATTTAAAACAAAAGAATAGGCGCAATTATTTCAAATAATCATACCGTAAATCAAGGCCCATTTCATCGTTTCAGACAAATGTAACTGAAGAAAATATTAAGTGTAACAATACCTTTAACGAAGCCGAAAGGCACTATAGTTTTCCTTGCCATTGCGATCATTTTTTGTTCTAGACCCTACCTGAGAATATTCTAGTTGCGGAGATATTGGGGGTTAAAGCTTCAACTTTTTAACAAGTTTTTTTTTTAATAAATGCTTTGAATGATAAACCTTAACTTTGAATACATCTACGATCCCCGTACTTTTCTATGCACCCAGCAGCACAATGTTTTGAGTGTTTTACATTGAGTCCTACCGTAATACGTGATTTTTTAACACCAAAAAAGAAAATCGTTTCCCAGTCAGTTCGATGTTTCGAAATCTTTACGTAGAGTTACCAAGTTTGATGTATACACAGCTTCGCGAAGAGTTCGTTTACACCTTGTATAATATTATCATATTACAAAACATGCAGTCAACAATCATTCATTATGAATCATAAAACTCGCGTGACTACATTACAACACCGCGTACCTACATTAAACAGTTTTGACTGACGGGATTATAAAATTTAATTGGCACATGTACCGACGACTACTGCACAAAACTACACTTTTTCTTAGTCCTACATGAAGTGTGTACGGAAACAATGTGACAGAACCAAGGAACGGTGACGAATCGACTGAAAGCAGTGTCTCTATTTTTATTTTCCATTTTTTCCACTACAGTAGCCTTGACTGGCATTCAGAACGAGCAATGAATAGAGAAATGGGCGTTTTGCTCCTGTCTTTGTGGAAACAGAAATGTGACAGAAAATTGTGGGATGTTTTCAAGGAAAATAATTGTTCTGGTTCATAATTATGTCGGTCGATTTGGTGTCTTGTTCCGTCGGTTTTCTATGATCTATTATATCAATGTTTCACACTCGAAAATGATTATATTTATACCTACCCACCTATTTATTTAGTACAGCACAAACCATCATCATCATCTGCAAACAAGTCCAATACAGGTTTGGTCTCCTCGAGCATGTTGAGCATAGCACTGAAATAAAATCTACTAATCTCTTCCAAAATCTGCGTTTATATAAATCAAATATTTTTATTCAACGGCCAATATTCATTGTTGAAATGATTTCATCTGTTTGCTTTTACTTAACTGAACTTAGAGCTAACCATAGCTTTGCTTACTGACTTAGTTTCGTTCGGTGTGGATTTATGCAAGTTAAAGCTATATGTAAACCATAGCTCTCATTGATTTTAGTATGTAGTATGTATGTATGTATCTACATTCTACTTTCAAACAGTCCTTGATTTAATCTGGGCGTGCCTTGGAAATATCATGAATATTTTAATCTAAGGTTTTCCACGTTATGCTTTTTTTTCGATACAATCTCATGTTAGTGTCAAAATGAGTGACAGCGTTGCAACGCCTTTTCCTTCTTCATAAATTATAGAGACTGACGTCGTTTCTAGAACTATTTTTTTATGCGACTGTAAATACTTTTAATGTACCACTTTACTCTTCTCTTACTACAGAAAATATACTCAAAAGTGGCCAAGTGTGAGTCGAACTCGCGCACGAAGGTTTCCGTACCATTATCTATATAACATTAGACAAAAACGGCCAAAAAATCACGTTTGTTGCATGTATACTTAAATATTTATTTTATTTTAATTTAATTATTTATTTTTAAAGTGCATATTTCAAGCGTCTACCTGTCGCCGTTATTAATATCGAGCAAAACAACGGCAAAAAATCACGTTTTTTGGTTGGGAGCCCTCCCTAAACATTTATTTTAGTCGGTTTTTAATATTTCTTGTTATAGCGGCAACAGAAAGACATCATCTGTGAAAATTTCAACAGTCTAACTATCTCGGTTCATGAGATACAGCCTGGTGACAGACGGACAGACAGACAGACGGACAGCGGAGTCTTAGTAATAGGGTCCCGTTTTACCCTTTGGGTCCTTTGGATCCCTCAAAATCACGAAACAGTAAGAAGCTTAGTAACGAAGCACTGAATGAAGTTACACAAAAATCACCAGCAACGACAGTTTATGTCTTTTTCGATGTGCAGGCTACGTCGACTATCATACTAGTCACTCTAAACTCCTAAATTATGGTGGCTAAAACCGTTGACCATAATGCTTTACCCCATGATTGTACCAAAGAAATGTCCCACTGTCGGAGACAATAGAAGGTCACTGGTGTATCATAGCAATAGAATTCGCCTTGGCAGTAGTAGTACATTACTCGGCCGCGATTTGGCTCGCACACAACTGTTAAAACAGGGAACGACCGGCATCACCGAGCAATAACAACCGCTCGACGCGAGCGTACTTCCAATCATTATTCGTGTTTTGGCCATTTATTTTTTGTACATACACGTACAACCGTGAACTTTAAGGGTTGTCGGTGAGTGTACTTTCATTCTCTTGTAGTTTTAATGTATTCTGCAAGGTCGTATTAGGTGTGAACACTTTGTGATTAGTTGAGCGTAAATAATGCGTTTAGGTACACATTAGTAGACTTTATTTTCGAATTTTGGAAATGTAGAGGAAGTGAATAATTTAGTATACTTATCATCATGTTTTTCTTTCGGTATATAAAGAGCTTGAGTTCCTACAGTATCAGTGAATCCTTGCATTGTATTTCTCAGACTTATATCGCTTATAGATTGGCCTGATTTATATTTGTTGATGCAAAACTATTTCAAGATGCGGCCAGTAAATATCGACTAATCCGAATCGTAGTTAGAATATTACAAACGCTGGGTAAAGGTCAAGGTGCTTGACTATGATTTACAATAACTAGCAAGACACAGAACCATAGACATACACCATACTTATCCAAATTAACTACTCTCTTATTCTTCCACATCTCTACCTGCCATCATTTAGTTAATTGATTTCCTAGCTATATTATCTTTTAAGTAATACATATACTCCATATCATCCTGCAAGCCCATCTATTCTTTAGTATCTGATATCTATACATACTCACATAAAACGACAGTACTTGGGAAAAACACGCCTCTCTTATGTCACACGTCTACAACATGTGCAAAGAGTCCACCACATTTTTGCTCACTAATAACTCTTGGTCTAACATTATTATAACAAAACACCGTTCTACTGTAAACACGCGCCACCATAATGTGCCGTAACTCACATAAACTAGTTTTCAATGACACGTATTACTATCAGCTGAACTATAAATTAGAAAGGCATACTCCGCTAATCATTGCAGTTGAAAAATGTGACAGTCATAATATCAAGGGACAATCTACTAGGCTGCAGGACTGTTCGGAAGAGATATCGCGGCCCTGGAACACAAAGGGCAAGTAAGGAACATGGATGGGTCTTAGTCAGTACAAGTCTGACACTCCCTTCCGCTCTGCCCAGAGCAGGAGAAGTCATTTGATGATTTCCCATCCGAAAAAAAAAGGGAAAATCTACTATATCTACGCGTCAGAAGGTACAATTTGTACTGCTGCCCTTTTAGCATATTACGGGGAAGGTTTCAGCAAGAACCTGCAACTTCCTAATTTTCTTATTGCAGTATTTTGTAACTAAATTTCAAAAATTACGGAAAAAAAACTACTGCAGATAAATGGGAAGATAATATTATCGAGTCTAAAATATCAATTTACAGCAATGGCAGCAATTACAGGTCACATATTTTTATTTAAAACTGTTGTATGCAAAAATATATTGTTTACTATGTAAGTACGTATTTAAATGCCAAGAGCACGACTTAAGCGTCAAAACCAAAAATATTTTATAACCAGTCACATACGTTTTTTCAACGCAAGGGTAATAATAAAATATGCACACATTATTGTTAAATATGGATGTTCCTGAATGGGAGGGAGATCTCACACCTTGTTCTATATTTATTTTCATAACACATTGCTATGCTAATAACATATTTTTATGGCAGACACCGACGAAAGATGGTAATGTTTTGCATAAATCTGTCACCGGTATAATCATAGGTAACAATTTGTACAACCTACAGCCTAGTTTTGTTTACTCTCGTAAATATGAGCGTGGTATTATCATCTTTATGTGAAATGTGTCTGTGATCAAAATAGCGTATACTAATTTAGGGTTCAGTGAAATTTATCGCTAGGCAAATCGAATAGAAATACGGCGTTTTGTAAAAGGTGGGATGATAGTGAAAAGAATATTTATTTATGCGGTCATTCACTGCTCTAATAATAGAAATCTTAATTTATAAATCTACCGGAATATTTTTCATATTTTTTAAAAGTTGGCGTATGGATAGACTTTGTTTTGGTGCTTGGAAGTGGAAAACTAACAAAAACGAATAACAGATGAATAGAACTTTGAATTAAGGACGCCTATCTCAGTTGTACAAAGTTTTTTATTTAAACAATTGTTTTCTTTAGGTTTCAGATCCGCAGACAAATCACGTGCCAACTTGTAACAAAAAGCTTTAAAATATAATTATATATAGTTACAATTAAATTTAGCGGCCCACGAGCCTGAAAACAAATGATAAACTGGTCCCGCCCACAGCCAGGGGTCTTGAATCTTGATATCTGAATTTATAACGCCTACCTTGGCGACGACGTCAGACTTCAATATTCACTGATTTTTCGGAATCATGTGCTTGTTGTAATAATTATCACTTCCTTCGATGAAGGAAAACATCGCGCATCGTGAGGAAACCAAACCAGCATGCCTAAGAGATATTTCTCGACGGCATGTAAAGCCAAGTCAGAGGCCCATGGGCGGCATAAAAAGTCTGACACCAGGTTCGGCTCTTACCACACGAAAAAGAAAACAATATTCCTGAATTATTGAAACTCTAAAATAATTATTGTCATTAAAAACATTAATATATAGTGTGCTCTAAATAAAATAAATTACTTCGACTTCAGCGCTGACTCATAACCACAAATGCGTATGTTTGCTTTCAATCACTTGTCTTCCGTGAAAATGCAAATGTCATAAGTAACATCTTTCATAACAATGTGGGAACTGTTACGTACGTCTGCGCATAATTAACTATTACGAGTATAAATAACAGTGATTTTCGGTAGCTATTCCATTTTTCTCCAACCAGCTTCAATTCTTTCATTAGTCGAGACTCGTTTCAGTTTTTCTTTTTTGTCTTAAGCTTTGGTGAAAACGGAAGTGGAAATTGACTTTCTTTCAAACTCTTTCTATTTTCTCTTCTAATTAATTTCTTTCGTGAATGAAAGTTTAGAGTTCCTTAAGAACGAACGACATTGCTCCGTGGAGTGAAACTAGGGTAAATCTATGGTTACCACAATTACAGACAGATGTAACAAACTAAGCTGATAATTATGTATTTATACTTGACAATTCAAAACTTGACTAATTTATTGTATTGTGAATATTATTTATAATAATGAATTGTGTTCTAAATATTTATTATAAAAATTATTATTGATTGTATCCTAAATATTGAAATTTTTGTTAATTTGTAAGTTATATCAATTTTAAATTCTTATATTGTCAAATTGTGTATGCCTAATGGGTAGTTTTTTGAGTTACCATAGCCTACCTATCAGACCTACTGTTCACCAAAAATTACACAAATAAATACTTTGACTTTGACAGAAAACTGATAAACTCGCTGGTTTATTTATTATCCTCTTAAGCTATAAGTTAGCTTATTACTTGACAAAAATATTTCTGGGTGTTTTGCCTAAACCCAAACTAAATCAATTATTTCAAAACTTCACCTCCAACTCCTTGATTTATCACGAAAACCTCAAAAATATTTATTTTCTATGCTCGACGCGCCACAACTGACAACACTTGAACGTTTTTTTTTTTCGAAAATTGTTCACAGATTACCATTATAATGTTTCTAAAAAAAAAAACATCAATGAAAATGCGTCGTAAATTAAATTGTTCGTTTCTTTTTTTCTACACAATTTCATCGAGCTGGGAGTTAAAATACGCGGAGCAATCAACACGCGATTCGGTTGCTCGACATCATGTACATCATTTTGTGGCCCTCCCTAGGGGTCGAGGAATTAGCGACTGTGTGACTGTGTGTGTATGCTGCAGCTTTTTTATATTATGTACGTCAATTTGTAACAATTTTTGTGTCCGTATATAATTTTTTTATTCGTTTCAACATCGATTTTTGGAATAAGCCTCAACGAAAGATCTTAGAAGACAAAATTAATTATTTTAAAAACTGCTTTTTTTATAAAAACCAAACATCTACCGATGTAAACAAGTATTTTTTCTGTACTTGGAATCTATTCTGTAATGCAAACGCAAATATGAGAAATATGAAAACTTGCTATTTTCTTGAATTACTTCCGTAAAACCATTATTTAACCAGATACCATTATTTAACTCATAAATACCAAAACGCAGATAATACCAAAACGATTCTGCCAACTGACGTAACCCCTTCGTGCGAACCTAACGACATCTACATAGATTCTCATATCGCAAATACATGCACGATTTACGAGAAGCGTCCCTTTGGGTTGTACCGATGAATATTTGACGAGTAAACACCTGTGAAGTCCTTCTAGTAGACATGGATATCTATGGTGTTACTGTGACCCGTCCTTAAAATACTCAGTACCTACAAGGTTTATTTAACTACCCATTTCAACGGTGCGCTTAAGAAAATAACTGTTATTTTGATAAATACCTATTATTTTCGGGAAGGTTGTTAACATCAATTATTTATTTAATTTGATAGAAAAAAATTATGACTCGCTTCTTTTTGTGAGCAGTGTTTAATAATTGTTGTCTACAAGAATAATAAAATCGTCATGATTACTGAAAACGTTGTAATAAAAGGAAATACATTTAACTATCCGACTATCCGAAAAAATAGATTTGGAACGACTTCTGAAAGTGGTTCGCGGTTAGCTAGTGACAAATATATTTTTTACATTATGCCATAATCATAATTAAGTACTGAAGGATGATATGGCTAGAAAGAACGTGTCTGCTGAGATAGTGAGTAATAGAGAAGAATGGAAAAAGAAGACATACTGCACCGACCCCAAATAAATTGGGATAAGGGCGGGCCAATGATGATGATTCTATAATCAAAGACAAACTAAGTTCCAATATGCAAATTTAAAAATATTATACATTTTCCAATTACTCCATTTGGTGTTAACTAATTATAAGTATAAACATACCCGTAACAAACAATCAAATAACAATTCACTTATACAAAAGACAGTAGAACGATAGACGGAAGTTTGAATAATTTCCCTCGGGCCTGAAACGAAGATTCATAAATAATAACTAATTTCTAAGTACGCTCACATTTCTCTCTAATCTTATTTACAAAGGGAAATTAACATAGCGCATTCGTCGTACCTTACGTTGGACACAAGCGCCTCGGTTTGTTAGTAAAATACGTATTGAAATGAAAACTTTACATATTTTTTCTTAGATAGAGAGGAGACTCAATATGTGTGATGATGTTTTTGATTTTTTTATTTGATTGTATTTAAAATATTTAGTCTCCATTTTGTCTAGATTGGAAAGTAGCGTCTTTGATACTTGGATACGCAGGTCAACCGGTGTTGGTTTATTGGTTGGTAATTTCGTTAATTAGGAAATGAAGATTGTATTGTACGTGAAAAAGTCGTTGAAACTTTCAATTTTGCTGTATTACTTTAATTTTGTAATCGTTCGTGTTCCTATATAGGTAAATTGGTGAGATAGGTATTTAATCGTGACCCAAGGGCTGGCTTTTACTTTGTGTTGCCATACAACGTGGCAACGCCGCCAGTCTCTTGGGCACATTACCATCTGACAGCGTTGAGGAGGAGTTTTTCGATGCCCTTTTATAGTTTGTTTTTAGTTTATCTATTTTAGTTTAATAGTTTTTAATTATCAATGTATATAGTTAGTTTAACCTAATAAAGTAAGTTAAAGTATTTATTGAATTATGTATTTAGAACTATACTTTCTCTTTTACTCCAAATTATTCTATTCGTATATCTTTCTCTAAAAATTGTCACACAAGAGTTTAAACCTTTTGGTTACCGTATTTGTAATGTAATAATATCCAGTATTTAATTGATTCCATGAATTTTCACTGAAGCGTCTTTAAAATATTTGTTAACTCAATCACAATCACTCATTGCTTCTATTAATTTTCTATTTACAATTTTAATTAAAATATTTTTTATAAAGATTTTGAAATAGATACTTTTATTTCTATTATAATGAATTTATCTATACTTATAAAAATAGGAAGAACATTTAATTCCCTAATATTATTGAAGGACTATCTTGATTTAATAGCTTTTTATGAATAACTCTAACTATCAGTCTATCTATCAATCATTTTAAAAACATTTTTTTTTCCACTACATATAACAGACTAATCCAGAACAATTTCCTAGTGTTCTGTAAAACAGCCCTAAGTTTTCCAGACCAAAGTGTCACTTTCCACATAATTCTGGTTTAGTATTTGTAGGGGACATTATAGCCCACTTAGCGTTATGACTGAAGGACCAATCAACTGACAGTTTGACACTTTATTATTGTATTAATGGAACATGATTCTATTTTATTGTTGAACATTATTATTTCTTTGTTGACGCTTTTATTTTCATCTTGAAATTATTATCTGTACAATTTTAGTATATTATTTGATTTTTTTATAAATTGATGGTTGTTTAAGATTGTGAATAAATAAATCAGCGCATTTGTGTTAGATTTCTACCCGATTACGGCGAATCCAAAATGAAGCGTTATGCCCTTCTATCATCCTTCTGTTATTTTAGCAGTCTATGTATGTAGGTATGTATGTTTGTTTGTTTGTATTTACGTATATTCCTCCGTAGCGCCTAAATTATTCATCCGATTTTGATCAATAAGGTGTCAATCGAGTTGTTATTATGGCCCGGGTAACATAGGCTGCATTTTAACCTAATTCAACAATAAGAGGAGTCGATGTTACCTTGCGAAACCTCGAATTTAATTAGAGCGTGATTTTTCAGTAGTAGTACTAAAAAATCATACACATTCTTGTTAGGCAAAGTTGTCCGTCGAAAACTCCTCAGTTACAGACATTGTGTTTGAATTGAATATTTTCTGGTACCCTTCATTTTTATAAAAATGTGATGCGGACTTTTAATTTACATTTAGGTATGGTTACGCAACTATTTTGCCAAGTGTAACTTGTGAAACTTTAAAAGGTTTTGTGTGAAGTCCGAGGTTCAATTCTGTGATAATTGTTTTAATTAATTATTAATGTAGAGAAACTAGTTTTCCCAAGTTATAAGTTGACCGGGAAAGCTTTTCCTCATGTTACTATAATACGAATATAATTCATCAAATGCATGAGGAAAATTATAATACCTCATCTTGAAACTCATATCCCTTTTGAAAATCAAGCAGCAATTGTTTTGTTATAATTCATTGTCATTTTCCGTTTCTTAAATTAAGCATTAATCATAAAGATGATTATTAAACAATAACAACAAATAAACAACACAAAGTAATAATGAATAAGTAAACTTAATGAAAAATGTTCAAAAAGAAATATAAGAAAGCAAGACAAAGGAGAAGGTTACTAATTATACTTAAAATTCGCGTCCGGGGGAGTTGGTGTTACAATTGTATGAACGAAAGAAAATCGCCCGCTTTTTTCCCCGACAGCGTTGGTTAGGCGATTATTGAAATCGAAATTGACAAAAGTTTTGTAGGTCATAAAATATTTTGTTTATGTCTATTTATATTTGGTAACTTATTTATTGTATTACTTAATATAGTAGGCTTAATTAAGATGCGAAGAATTTTGTATACGTTTCCAAACAGCTTGTTAAATAAAATTATGGGAACAGAAAAATTACCCGCCGATTAAAACTGGTTACCCTATTTTTATGTGACTTTTAAATACTAAACGCAACTTATTATACGATTACTATTTTAAATTTATTTGAACACCAACCGTGTTCAAATACATTTAAAATAGTAATCGTAATAAAGTAAGTTTCCACACAGAAAAACCAGCTGCATAAATCTTACCTTGATAAAGTAGGCGTCTAGAAGTCGGCACACAAATAAGTCCAAGTACTTGCACTATATATCACTATACAACACGAACGTACGGACAATCACATCTCAATAAGAATGGAACTTCCAAGTTTTTCTCTAGTTTTGTTTATTGTAGTCACAACCTCATGGGAAATTATCCTCCAACTCCCAGCGACAATCTCTCAACGTTTGTAATGGAAATGGAAACAGAAACGCAAACACTACAACAGGTACCAACATATTATATACATAAAATACTTAATTTTCACTATTTTATTCATAAAAATATTTGCTTGCCTAGCGTTAATCACAACTTACGGGAGTATTAACAACCAGATTATATTTGTAAGTCTTTTTAGGACCAAAACGAACGCACTCTGATCTTCTTCTCGATTTTTCTTTGTATTTAATCACAACCATGGTCACCCATCCTTCTATAGTCTACAAGTCCACGCTGATACACGGCTACATCTCTTTCCAGTTCTAAACACTAATTTAATCTATATTCACAACACTGAAGAGGTAAACATTGAAACACGTTAAGATTTACATCGTGTTAACTTGCGCTGTCATTTCTTAATATTCCCATATTAATTCACGGAAACATCGCAAAGTTGAAGTTTACGGAGTACTTTCATATTTACAAGTGATTTATTACATAGTTTTTGGCACAGTTAACTTTGACGGAGTTCATACTGAACACGTGAAGTTTAGCAGCGAGACGCGGGGACGCGCGCGTTTTCCTCTAACTCCCAACCGGCCACTGAACACACGTCGAAATATGCATTTATAAATAGTTATATGTATCCACGTCCAAGTGTTTCACTTATACGCGAACCCGCCGTAGTTCGGAGGACGGCGGTGAATGTCAGGTGATGTCGGAGCTGTCAGTGAAACTGTGTTTTCAGTTTTCCAACGCGACGTGTGTTCCTCGTACTGTTTGTGCTCTGTTACTAGAGGCACGCGTTCTACTGCAACTGCTGAAAGGCGAAACCTGTTGAAATAGGACGGGGGACTGTGTGCGAGCGAAATAGAACGACGCCGCGCGACTCCGTGCCGAGTTTCAGGCGCTTATTTTGCTGGGTTCGGGTGTGTGCGTGAAAAATCGCGTGCTCACGACCGGCGAATCGGTGTTAGTGAGTTGTGGAAAACTCTCTTTAGGACGCTTTCACAAGCGCAAGGATTTTCATGATCCCAAACAGCGCCCCTTACACATTCTATTGAACATCGCGTACTTTGTGCTTAAGTTTGTTTTTTTAACAATTCATAGTTTTTTATTGAAAATTAAACATTTATTATTGTTTCAACTAAATATTGGCTTGCTTGCTGATTTTTTTTTTCTCAACAGCTGTTTTCCATCATTGAGAAAAAAATGTTGAATATTGACCTAGTTTATGTAGCTTTCTTTTGAATTAAAATCAAACGGTGTAGTAAGAAGCCAAAAAGTGTTGCGGAATGAGATAACCGAGTGCGTGTCAGTAGGTCACACACAGTGAAGGGTTCCGTAGTCGAAATAAATATTAACGTATACTTTTTATTTACAATCGTATTGATTGTTTAATAAAATATGTTTGTATTTCAGAGTATTTGTCGTAGTTGTAGCCGTAATAGGTAGGTATATCATATTTTTTTAACTATATTAACTGATGTAGCAATGTCAATTTCGGTATGTATTTTTTTTGGAGCCGAAAAACTCCCCACACTTCTATGTGCATTTTTATTTGTTTCATCCATAATTATTAATATTTTTTTTAACCATTATTTGGTGACGTACACTTACTTTTCAATTTTGAAAGATGGACCAAGATTGCATGTGGGCCTGAAGACGGGTACCGTGTCACTGGGGCAGATTTAAAATATGCTGGCATGACTGTGAAGACTTGGTCTTGAAATGTATTTTTATTTGTATACACAATTGTAACACATTTACACAGACATTAAAAGCTTCACAAAATAAGATAAAAAGTGTGTGGGTTTTATTTTTGTTTTGCTTGGTTAAGGAGTCCTAAAAAAATGACACGTCAATAAAATACATTTAGTCCTGAAAAGCTCTCAAGTTTAGGTGTAACTTGTACTGAAACGGTATTTTGGATAATAAAAATTGGGATGTAAGGAAAATTTTCCGTAGTTTTTTTGTTCATAGTTATGAAATAAGAAAGAACGTCGTCTGAAAAAAATATTGAAAAAAAATATTATATCTGAACACATTAATCGAAATCATTTCTTAGAATCGGAGGTGTCGTTGTAAGAATTAATCAATTTAAAGAGGCATCAAGTCCAATATAAACAAGAGGCCACACAGACGCGTATCGTAATCAAATAGCACGCAACTTGGAGGCTGTGTAGGTCGACAAGCGAGATAAAAGAACGGCAGAGCAACGAGTGCGAGCAAGCCCACGACACGCACCGTGATGCGCACGCAGCGCTCGATACACCCCACGACCACCACACTCACCCCCCCACCAAATCTATACCGAAATGGGCGACCACCTCTGACAGTTCGCTCCAATGTAGCGATGTACCCTTCATTATATCGGGAATCAATTGACAAATGGGCACCGTGCGTTTGTGGTCGCTGCCCGCACACCGCCGACCACGCAGCAGCACGCACTGAGAACACACCGCGACCTGCATCCTTTACACGACCACGACGGCCCTTTGTTTATCTTTTTTAAAAGCTTCCTAATGGAGAGACTTGTACCCCAAAATCTTAAAGAACGGTCGCTTTGACGACCGTACCTAAGAATGTTCGTCACCAATTAATTGAATGTCTTTACCTTTTGAATCTCCTTGATGTTACAACGAAACTCAAACACAAGTATTTTTTATTCTTTTCGTCTCGTGTTCTTCGTTATTGTTTTATTCGTTTCATATTTTCAAGCCTTTTGTAGAAGGGTTTTGTCTGCGTAGTTGAAAACTAAATTGAGTTTTAAAGTTGACGTGGCCAACAAAAAACTTGAGCCCCGTGGGAAATTGGGGATGTACAATTCTTGGAATATTTTCAAAGCCTGAATTTATGCTATGTATTTATTCTGTAATAGAGACTAAAGTCCGATGGCAAAAAAGCAAACTTTTCAATCAAATTATACTAATCGAGTATTTTCTATCACAACATGAATCAACATTCAATAAAACAAAATTCCAGTCATCAAAACAAGCACTATAAACAAAGCAGTCACTGCTGTTAAACACAAAGCCGTACATTTTTTCATCACACGAAAATTTTATGACCTTCCATTGTTCTGGCTTCAGTCATGCTCAATTATGACTAATTAGGTGAACATGAAAGCGGTGCAGGTTACATTACGAGACGGGAACACAGCTCCAAGGGCGCCGCGAGAGGCATTCCACTTTCCAATGAAAAAAAGCCCTTCAGAATTATTAAATTTGACCTCCACGAGCGCTCTGATTGCTTGTTTTGAAATATCAGGGGAGGAGAGATAAAATTAACATTTAAAGGATCAGCGTGTCCCTTGGTATGTCTTTAGAATTGCGTTTGAAGCTTAAATATGAACAGAAAAAAATATTTAGAAGTGCTGAGGCGTGTACTGATTAGGTAGGTAGGCAGACAATGTAATACGTCTTGACGCAGCATCTTTGATGTATCGTTTACTTATCGTTAAAACTGTGCCATGCGTAAAGAGTGTGAACTTGAACTTTCTCCGGCCGCCACGTGTCGCGTTCGGTAGCGCCATCTTTATACTACGCTGAGAATTATACAAGCGTACCGTAGTAGTACCTTCTTAGGTACAATATACTAATGTATCTACAACCTAAATGTAATTTATTATTTTTTCTTTTTGATCATTAATAATCAGAAGACATATTGTTGCTGTTTATTTGACTTGTATTTCCTGATAAGTTAAGAATATCAACCCGTAAACGCCCACTTGGGCTCGTTTATTTAATATTACAGTGAGCAAACCGGAGGAAAATACCTAAATAGGTTAAAATAAACATTGATAAACATGGAAAAATATTGGAAACACAATAGGAGCACACCCACTACCATTCCGAAGTTATTTTGTATGACAACATCCTTCCAGGTATTATTTTCTCGTCATAAATACTTTTTTATGAAGAAACGTTCCAGTTTTATTTAACCATATTTTTTTCTTAGAAAGCAAGACCCGAAGAAATAAGACAGAAGTATAAAGGTTTCTCTTTTATTTCAGTGTACGAACTACAACAGAAACTATTGTCATTTAGATAAATTAAGATCCAAACTGTCTTCTGTTATGGGCGCGCTTCGAGGCATCGTCCGCTGTCTGCCGACATCTGTTAGATATATCATTTACAACTCTATGGTAAAACCTCACCTAGAATACCCAATAGAGGTTGTGTTTTGATGTGTTTTGGCCAAAACACATTTAAAGTAAATCGAAACTTGTCAAAACAAAATCATAAAACTCTTATTCCATTACCACTACCTAACTCCGACAGAAAAAGTTTACAAAGAAACTCTGTCACAGATATATAAATGTAACACATGCATATTAGTACATAAAATATTAAATAAAAATATACATTCTAAAATAACATTTACAAAAAAAGGACAAACACAAAAACGTAGTACTAGACGAAAAAACAACATATGCTTAAGACCACCTCGTACTAATTACGGAAGGAAAAATATACTATACGAAGGAGCAGAGTTGTATAATAAATTGCCTAACGACATTAAAGAGATTCAGTCTTTTACTTTATACAAAAAAACCATAAAACACCACATCTTAAAAGATTTCTCTAGGTTTTAAATTCAACCCACCACCACCAAATTAATTAGATTTACATCTACAGCAATTGATATTGTTTAGTAATCAGCTAAGTATTAAGCTAATTGGGATACCTACTCTGTATTTCCTAAACATTACAATAAGTACATATTATAAATAGTTAGAGGTGTAATTGCTATTGACTTGCCTTCAAGAATCGATATGTAATAGTACACTCACCTTCTCCTTTTACCCACAATACTGCAAAACTGTGCAAACAAAGCAAAAACTATGTGTCTTACTGTCTACTACTTAACCTATTTATTTACGAGTACCTACCTTCTTCATAAGTAATTCTTATATTTAGTTTTAAGATTACCTTGTATTTCTCATATTAAGTGAATTATAATCTTTTTGAGAAATAAATGTCTTAAACCGTATTTACGTATATGGAAAACCAAAACTAACTCAACATCCACCGGTAAATGACTGGAAAATAGGTGAACATTTGAGGAGAAGCATCTGTTACTGAATACGAACCGATTCAAATCACAGACAAAAGTATGTTACCCCTGCCTTCAAACCTGAGCGAACGCAGACCGCCATAAAAACAGCTAATGAGTCCGATTAATCGCATATGCGAATAAAATAACCTCTCACAAAGTTGTCACTGTGCCAGCGACGCACCTAACTCCGTCGGTTGGGAACCACCAAAATAATTAGTGTGTCGCATTCCGTTTCTATTGTTAGTATCGCATTATTTCTAAATTGTTCATTATCATCATAAATATACATCTTCAATCCCCGAAGGCTTAAGTCGAGGTGTACCTATTAGTACACCCACACTTCGCCAGTTCCATTTTAAGCCCCACGTGGTAGAGGGTTGAGCCTATGGCCATAAACCAGCTACGAATCCAGACTCTTGAGCTATGACTGAGAAATGCCTGATGGAAAACCCAACAAAACTTTGCCCGACCGAAATTCCCGGTCCTCGGTCCCCGTGCCCGGTCTGTAAATCGAACCCTGGACCTAATGCTCAGCTGAGCAGTCCCGCTTGCGACCACTAGACTAGATCTCATAAAATTAAGCTGGTAATGCTCCAATTAGTGAACTACAAGAGATTGCTCGCACATTTGCAGCGCCTAGTGCTTCTAATTAGAAAATCATTAACGCTGCGTTATTGCGAACGAATGGTAACAACGTTTTGTCGTAATTAGTATTAGGATTATATGTTGCGTTTTAGGTCCTCTGAGAACTTACTATGATGCTCTCTCAGGTAGAGCACCTATCAAAAACAAGTTTTAGTTGAAATAAAAAATCAAAAAATGCTGTAGAGAATATTACGAATAAAGGTACTATGACTGCCTCGTTGATCTAGTGGACGTAAATTCGTCTGCCGAGCAGAGGTCTTGGGTTCGATTCCCAGGTCGGGCAAAGTGTTATTGTGTTATTTCATCAGGAATTCTTCAGTAGCAGCCACGAAGTTTGGAGTTGCGCCCGGTTGATGGCAATAGGCTCCCCCCTATTACATGGCACTCAAACCTAACTGAAGAAATGTTGGTGTATTAAGTGACACCTCTGGCTAATCCTTCGGGGATTACAGGCGGGATGTTAGGTATGTTATGTGACTTCCTAGTATCGTATCATTCCTATAGAATACACAAATTCCCGTGAGAAGACCTGCGGGTATAGCAATAATCAAATATAAATTTCATAGTGGTACCAAGGTGGCAAGGAAGAACAGGCTGGAAACTTGATCGAGGTTTGATAAGAATTGACAGTGGTGGAAACAAAAGAAAACGGGCTCGTTTATTGAGTGCCCTGTTGAACAAATGGCTTCGTTTATTTTATTTCTTTTATTATCTGTAGATAATTATGTTGCGTCAAAAAATTAGTGTTTTTTTGTTTACTGAAAAGTCAGATTACTGGAAAAGAGATTCAAATCAATATTTTCAAGTAGTTTAAAGCTAAGCCTACGCACTTCACAGAGATACTTAAGAAGAAATTTGGGTGGTCTTTTTTCCTTACAAACGCTCCCGCCTGTTTTCTTTCTGGTTTATATAAATAATTTGGTTTATGCAAATACTAAAAACTAAAAACTATCGCTGTCTCTCTGCGAGCGTGATTTCGACATTGGTGCGATAAAGTCAACTATAGTCAAATGTCATAATTCGAGATTTGGCTCTCGACTATTTCCCCCTCCAATATTCGACCAATTTAAAAGATATTTCATAAACTGAATAAGAAGGATATATACTGTGTCCCTAAGATTTACGTTTTTCATTAATAGTTGTTGTTGTAGTGTTTTTCTTTTTCTTAAAAACAAAACAAAAACAAAAAAAAGTTGTCAAATTTGTACACTAGGCCTTTGATGACAGGCGATCTTCATAGGCATTTTTTAGCGCTTTGCAAAGGTTCTAGTGCTTATACATCTATTATGTATCTTCAAAAAGGTAAACATAGGGACATATAAGAGGTTGATATTTATTTAACTGTAAAAAATCATAGCTTTAAAGTCATAAACCAGAAAGAAAACAGCCGAGAGCATTTGTATGGAAAAAAGACCACCCGCATTTCCTCTTAAGTAAGCATAAAAAAAAACAGGACAAAATGCGAGTTCAACTCGCGTGAAGAGAGTTCCGTGCGTTTTTCTATATCACTTTGAATATGGAAATTAGATTTCTTATGAATTTCCTATTTTTTTGTATTTTTTTCAAAATTTTCGGCCCTGTAGTTTCCGAGCAATAAATAACTTCAAAACTTTTTATCTTTAAATTATAAAAAAATATATTTGAGACGCTCACAATGAACCCTTTCATTTGATATGGAACACAATACAGTATTCAAAACCTTTTTTTTATTTCATTTCTAATTTAACTCCCAAAAGTAGCCTCCATGATTAAAATTCATTAATTTACTTTACATGTCCGTCTTGGGGTCACCGAATTACATATGTGCACCAAATTTCAACTGAATCGGTCGAGTATATTCGGAAAAAATCGACTGTGACAGACGGACAGACAACAGCTTTATCCTATAATGGTTCCGTTTTTTCAAAAAACGTATGGAACTCTTTCGGAAAAGTTAATAAATCTTAAAAGCGCTTGCAATTTGCTCAAAAATGTAACGAACAAGCCTCTTGGTAGCGAGCAAAACTTATTAGCAAAGCTCCATTTAAAAAAAAACACAATCCTAAACGACGCTGCATTTACAAAGATACGTCTAGGTTCATCAAATAGACGTTCATGTGGCACATCTAGTTTTAACTCAAAGGCGCCTAAACATAGCGACCACTAACAGCCCGCTCAGATAATTTATAGAGCACATTCCGTCCGTTTCGTGTTTTGCTCTGTGTTTCATTTCGATACATTCATGGAGTGTTCGGAGGTGTGTAAACAATTGTAGCGAGTGGAGCAATACTGTGTGAAGTTTGTTTAGGTCGGTGATGCGGGCTTATTTGTGGATTGCATAACCTTATTTCTGGAAAACTTTCCTTTAAAAATAACGCACTGGAATCACAGTTGTTGATGTGCACTATTTGCAAAGCAGATTCATTGTGATTGTTGAATTTGGGCAACGAAACGGGGAATTATATCATAAGCTAAAAATATTTATTCGGAACCGATAGTTAATTAAGTTTTTCAAGCTTTTTTTTGACTGCCTCGTTTGTCTAGTGGTGGCAAGCGTGGTTCTGGGTTCGATTCCCAGATAAGGCCAATAATTGTTATTGGGTTTTTCTATCAGGAATTTCTCAGTAGAAGCCGAGAAGTCTGGATTGGTGCCTGGTTGATGGCAATAGACTCTCCCCTATTACATGGGGCTTAAAAATAGCTGGCAAAATGTGGGTGTTCTAATGGGTACACCTCTGACTTCGGGAATTACATTACACGGCGTAATGTTATGTGTTTATGTTATTTTTAAGCAGTTACAGTACAACCTCTCATTAAACCTGCAACCTAAACCTTAGCTGCAGTTTAGGAGCTAACTCCAAACAGTTCTTACATAAAAAGCACTTCACTTTCACATATCAATGACAGACACAAAAAGGCAGCACGGCTGTCGAAGAGAAAAACGTGTTATCTGATAGTTGCGCGCCAAACAAACATACATCCATCCGCACAAACTGTCGTGTTTATAATATTAGTAGGATTTTTGTGAATGGTCTACTACAATCAATAATTACATTATTAACATAACACTGAATAGAGCACTGCCAACAACATTTTAATGTAATTGAAACATCAGATAAATATACTCTGCAGTTCTACTAACTATATGGTAACCAACTCCAACTCTATACAATTTATAAAATTGTAAACTAAACTATAAAGTTAACAAAATGTTACACACTGAATGTCTACAAAATCTTAATCAAACCTCTATTGATAATAAACACAGAATAAAACCAACAATAAAAGGCCACATAACAAAACAAAATAAACGAAACATTTAGAAACAATAGTTTCAGATCCGTCCTCGGCTACTCCGCGACAAAGAAATGGGTCAGTGTCGGTAGAGAAATAAAAATACCCACTTGTGTCTATATTGAACGTTACCCTTTTCATCTTCAGTAGCGTAGAAGTAACACGTCACGCAACTCGACAGCCAAACCGCTTTACGTATTCATAGTGACTTGTTGCGATATGCTTTATGGACAAATTGACATTTTTGAAGTGAAAACTTCTTTAGCATTGTTGTGATTTGAAAGTCTATTAAACGAAAAAGCGACAATAAAAAGAGACAGACACATAAATTCATAAGATTTAACGTGGGAGAAAAAAAGATAAGAAGCATTATACAGTGTTTATCTTTAAGCCAACATTTTTTAAGGTTTCACTTCTACCACGTGTGAATGGCACACATGTTTTTTTTTCAACTTTCTTTGCTTAGAGTGTCGAGAAAAAACATGGAAAGTATTCTGCATGAATATACTAAGTTAAAATATTTGCACCTATCCATCTTTGGCAAGCAAATACTTATGTTCATTTGCACTTACATTAAGCAGCACCTTAAATTGTGCCTGAATACTATTCCACATTTATGTAGCCATTAATTTTTCAAAACAATGACAGAAAATGTATTTAAGATAGGAAGAGATAGTACGTAAAAATTTTACCCCTCAGGGATCCCTCAGGGAGGTATCCGATAAAGATCGACTGTATATAGTAAAACTACCTCAGAAGGACACAAAGCACTTACACTCCCCTTGAATACGTGCGCCCCATGGGATACAGATTAACTATTATTTCCTTCTCTAACAATATTGACATAGGGGTATATTCAATTGCACGCAAAAACTAAGAACACAATAATCCGAATTTTCATTACAGGTTTATGAGGATGAACTGAAATAATATATATATAATGCGGTTTCTTTTGCTAGCTATTTCTTTGTCAAGCGCAGTAAATAAATACTGGGATTTAGAGTTCTGTACTCATGGCGCCATCTGTTGCAGAAGCTGTAAACTACTGGCGACGAAGTTCAAGGAAAATGTATAGATGAAGTGCTTCATCAACGAAACTAAGCGTACAATACAATAAGGTTTGTAAATTTTAATTGCAGCTACTTAAACAAGTAGCTTCATTGCATTTAGTCATAAACATGAATGTGACCACCCCTTGGGCTAAAAAGAATACAAACATAGTATACAAAAAAACGCATAGTTCCAAAAAAAAAAAAGAAGAAACTTGAAGACAGAGATCCATCATCATCATCATCTGCCTAGCCCTTTCTCAACCATATTGGAGTGTAACCGCATGCAACTGAATACCAGTATTTTACATGGTGCAATCGTCTAGCTGACCTCCACATCCCAATTGGCAGCTACTAACGCAAACATAAAATAATATAATGATTTTTTCCCTGTTTTTTTGAGGAGCTATGGCTATAATAATAGCAGCCGCTTGAACCGGTCGTGCGTACATTGGTCCGCGGATGGATGACCACCCAATACATACCGATTTTCCTCCGTGCTTCGGAAAGCAAGCTAAGCCGTAGGTCCCGGCTGACAGTCGTTACAGGTAGTAAGTGGCCCGAAAGTCTGACAACCAGTCTTACCAAGGGGTATCGTATGACTCAGTACTAATTGGGTTGTGGAGTTTAAATAGGCAGTCACTCCATGTAAAATACTGGTATTCAGCTGCATCTGGTTAGACTGGAAGCCAACCACAACATATTTGGTAAAAGGCTAGGCAGATGATGTTTTTTTTTCGTTTGTACCTGATCCTGAAACTTTGGATCAGTACTAGGTACATCAGTCTGCACTCATTCTCTCACAAGTTTCCGTACCTTGTCAAGTAGGCTGACAAGCACAGCGATAAAGCTATTCATGGGGTGACAAATCGCTTGTTATGACTGCGTCTGTACTTCGTGCCAGGTGCTCCACTTTTCATTTAGGGCTGCCCATATCTCGGTACATGTTGACATATCAATTACGATTTAAAAATAGAAACGTCTGAACGGTATGAGATGTAACGATGTGTTGATCATTATTTTAATTGAATACATCATCGTTTGTTATGTAGTTCTTACTTATCGTAGACTCATCAACTGCCTAGCCTTTTCCCAACTATGTTGGGATCGGCTTTCAGTCTCACCGGAAGCAACAGAATACCAGTATTTTATATGGAGTGACTACATATCTGACCTCCACAACCCAGTAATTAATAATTATCCTCATAATTATCATAGATTATATAACTAAGATTATATATATTATATACTTATGATTAACTCTATAAAATACTAAAAGCAGCTTTTCTTTACATACTCATTTCCGCTATTTAACTAGATTTTCTTCGTTTAACGGCAGCAAATTTAACAAAATCCTTTATTTATTTTATATTATTATAGAAATAAGGTCAATCAGTATTTGCATGTAAACACATCCCAATTTCCTTCGATCACAATTTTGTGAATGTATCTGCCTTTAGTTCGCGTTACAAGTGTTAGATGGCGCTGCGATACCTTACTTTAACAAGACACCTACTGTATATTATTTCCTGGAGGTACAAAGGAAGCCTATTATATTTATATAATAAAGCTAATCAATCAACGTCAACAATGTATAATTAAATGGAATATAATATTGACAACGTTGTGTACATCCTGCTATATGTTTACTAAAACCTGTTTTTTTTTTATTACAAGATGGGTTTGCTCTGGACCTCTATCCCGCCTGATGAAAAGCGATGGATGAGGTCTATGATGGAACGAGCGTGCCCAGAAGATGCCTGTTCACTCTTGCTTTGAAGGCAGGCGGGTTGAATGTGGGGGAACACAGATGGGCAGAGAGTTCCAAACCTTGGCTGTGCGCATAATAAACGTGGAGGAGAAGCGCTGAGTACGACTAGTCGGGTTATCAACCAATAGTGTGAATGGTACGCCGCAGTACGTCTGCTAAAACCTGTTTAGGTCCATCTATAAAATTTCAATATTCCTACAGGTTTGTTAGTTGGTCTTTAAAATATGTACCTAGAAACACATATCCTCCATTTTTGAAGTCGGTTACAAATTAAATAAATAACAAAGCAAATTAGACTAAATTTCCTTTTCTGGGGAATAACCGGAACATACACGGTGTAATAATAGCGTGACAAAATACAATAGGTACCATATTCAGTAGGCACATGCATGTAGATACTCCAGTTATTTAAATGTAGGTGCAATAGGGTTTGTGCAATATTTCTGTAAGGTTTCATCAGTAGTTTTTGCAGAAAGAATAACAAACATCAATTTTTTCATTCATCCCTAAACTTACGTTTTTAAAATACTGGCAGGAATAAATCGTATAAATCATAATGAGGGGAGCTGTTTCGCTAAATAATAACAGCCGCTTGGGTTGATCTTTAGGTTAAACCATGCTTACCTAGGTTGCTTCGTGAATGGGTGACCACCCATTACATACCGAGTTTTCTCCGTGCCTCGGATACCATGATAGGCCGTTGATCTCGGCTATCATTTCGGGTTGTCCCTGGCCCAAAAGCCCAAAACTCTGACAACCAGTCTTACCAAGGGGCATCATATTACTCAGTCAGTACTAACTGTGTTGTGGAGGTCAAATAGGCAGTCCCTCGAAAAGGTTAGGTAGGTGATGGTAGGACTAAATCATATGTGAAGTTTGTGCAAATCAGGATACCGTTACACCGGTGTATCACGACGAACGGCCTCATGAGTATTATCCATGTAATACTTAAAACCTACTTGCACTTTAACTCATTTAATTATTTATAATACCTGCGTAGATTGAACATGTGTGGGAATTACTTATTGTCAATAACCTACAAACCTAACATAAAGATAAGGTATAATTAACCTTACTAGTATTTCCTCTATAATATTATCCTACTTATTAATAATACCAGCTAGCAAATACACGTTGAAATGTCTTAATCCCCCAACCACGTTCAATAATTATCTCTCTATAATAAATTGAATATTACAAGGATAACTGTTTGTACCGCTAGTGAATATTATGAATGACACTCATAGTGTCCGTAAAAGTGAGCCATAATCAGTATTTCCTAGTTTAGAATGTTTTACCTGTAACACAATTAATTTGCTGTTGTTTTTTCCACAACACGGCCGAGTTTACCTATGAATTCCAATAAAAACTGGGGTCACCTTAAATATGTTACTACTACTACGTACTGAGTTGAATTTCAGATGACTCATTCGGTATACGTAGAAAAACGAATGGAATAAATTACACTTACGTATTCGTAAGCCGCAACATTTAAATCAATGTCAGGGTTAAGATAGACGACCAAAAAAATATTGAAGTAGATAAAAAGTTCTACTGCCTCGTTGGTCTAATGGTAGCAAGTGCTACTTGCTGGGCATGATCTCCCGGGCTCAATTCGCGTGTCAGGCAAAGTATTATTGGGTTTTTCCATTAAGAATTTCTCAGTAGCAGCCACGGAGTCTGGATCTGTGCGCAGTTGATGGCAATAGACTCGCCCTGTATTACATGAGACTTAAACATAACTGTTGAAACACGGGTGTACTAAAGGGCACATCTACATAACCCTTAGAAGAATACAGGCGTTGTGTTATGCGTAAGAAATTCTTTTTGTAATTCATTAAAGTAAAAACTCACTTCAGCTGTTGCTTGTAACCCTAACCAACTAAGGGCCAAGTTCACCGACAAGATAACGGTCTGATTATCTGAAAACAGCTGTTTACCATAAATTTTGGTGTTCACGAAAGCCAATCTGATGATTAAGGGCCATGTTCACTGACATTGAATTAGCGATAACAGTTGATTACTGTGTTTAATCATCAGATTTGCTTTCGTGAACACGAAAATTCATGGTAAACAGCTGTTTTCAGATAATCAGACCGTTATCTTGTCGGTGAACTTGGCCCTTAGAGAGTTCAAAGTTGGTTTAAAGTTTTACTTGTGCATAAGGCTGCATTCACACTAAAGCATATAGTCGGCCGCCGACTTTGATGTACGACGAAAAAAATTCATACTGTCTTTTGTTGTTCAATACATTTTGAACTGACGCTCACATTCGGTGGCTGGCTATACAGTGTGTGGGAACGCGGCCTAAAATTTTAATAAATAATTCCACATTACTTCGTAAAACTGAGTCACTATCGCACTGGCCATGACCGGGACATCCCCTATGCTGTAATGAAATAGGTACTTATCTTTATGTGGAATTTGGCTGCGAAAAAGTGCCCTGGGAACACCCTATTCCGGGTGTAAAGGAGTTTTTCACCTCAGCTCCTCAAACAAGCAGGTTTTGCTATTTACAGACAGTGAGCAAAATTCAATTATGCTGCGAGCGTGAGACAAGGTCACTTTTTTTTTATATACCGAGAACCGTGCAGGTCTACTCGCAGAATTCGAAAGATTTCAAATTCACTTTATTCTGTCACTTTCACTTCGATACGAAAAAAGCGACAGATAGAAACAAGTCGATTCGAAATTTGATTTTCAAATTCCATATCTAGTAGGCCTAAAAAGAAACAAATATAAAACGTTCGGATACCGATATTGTAAATCGATAACCGTGATATTGTAAATCACGTGTTTAGGTTTAAAATGAAAAAATGTTATATTTTCGAATAATATAATTAACTCAAGATGAAGAATGTATTTATTTATAGTTGTAACAATATTTAATAGTTTCAGAATGCATTTTAAAAAAATGACATAACACATTAAGTGCTGAAAATATCACATATGTGTGCGTACTACAAATACGGCTACGGAAAAATACCGCTACGCGCTACGAATTACATAGTAAATCCCGAATCATAAATATATAGTTTTTTAAAACAAGCTTTTATTACTTGTTAATAAAAAGAACTAATAGGTTAAAAATAATTAAATTCTGATAAGAAATATACCATTTTATAGGTACATTATATTCCATTTTTTTAAATAAAAGCTTGTTACATTTGGACAACAAGAGAAATAAAGGTGTGACGTACTTTCCTTCCTAGGTTATATTGATGACATGATGATCTCTTAATAACTAGTCTAGTTACAATATAAAAATTAATTAATGACATGAATTTGTGTGGTAAAAAAAAACATTGTTGGACAAAAAAGTCAATGAAACAAACAAAGTCACCGAATTCCGAAAGTAAAGTTATTTTAGATTTTTTAGAGCTGTTTTGGAAGTTGGTTTTTTTTTGTTTTATATATACTTGAGTTATTTAATTAATTTTAAAAGTTTTGTGTTGTGTGTGACTTGTTAATTAATAGCATAATATTTGTTTTTCAGCTCAGATTTATTCCAACTTCCAATTGATTTTCGTCACTTTCTCTACAAGGTTCCACTTGGTAGCAATCAAGCTGCAATCCTTCGAAATGACTGTGCCAACCTACTTACTTCACACAAAAGAAACCGTGCAGGAAGTGCGAACTAATTATTGATAAACTATTCAAATAGAGTTGGTTATCTCTAACTGACATTTTCCATTTACCATAACTTGTTTGTCCTTTCCTTATTTGTTTCATTGAAATTTAACCATTTTGAGGTGTTTCTAAAAATGTCGTTTATGGAAATATGTAATCATTTCTAAACGTGAAATTAAACCTTAAATAAGGCACCATCTTTCCTTACATGGCGTAGAAATTCCTTAGAAACGATATAAACACTTAGGTTCGGCTATTATCGGCTATTGACCTTTGGTCTGACACTAGTTACTTTTTTTTTTTTTAACAGCCAGTACTATCCCACTGCTGGGCAAAGGCCTCCCCCAATTCCTTCCACGTGCTCTTTTCCCGTGCTCCCTCGAACCAGCAACGCGTTACGCGTCCAGATTGTCTCGCCACCTTTTTCTGATTCGGCCTCGGCGGCGCCGTCCGTCTTCCGGAAACCATCATGTGGAGACTTTTGCCCAGTGGTCATCGTGCATGCCGCTGACGTGCCCCACCCAATCCCATTTTAGCCTAGCAGCGTTCTTGCCAGCGTCCACTATGCCAGTTTTGGAACGCAGCGTAGTGTTACGAACACTGTCTTGTCTTTCTTAAACCCATCGTATGACCAACAGCACCAAGCGCAGGGTCGAGGTTGATGGGCAGGAAATACATTATGTCGATGAGTAAATCTTACTTATTTGTAAAAAAATCTTTACCATCATCATAACACTATCTGATCGTGATCACTGTCGCGATTTCAATTCACACGAAGTAAAGATGTGGAATTACAAACTAAACTAAATTTAAGTTGAGTGCATCTTTTTCTTTCTATTTCATTAAGAAAAGGACAGAAGATAAATTTCGTTTAGTTTGTGAACAAGGAAATCGGCACTAGTATTAACTTTAAAAATGGCTTTTAATCAATTAATAACACAGATATATCACATTTCTATAAGTCTTAGAATGGAGGTGAACAGTTTAGGAAACGGATCACTATTAGTAAGGGTCCGTTATCTTATTAAATGAAATAATAGCGGCATACTATACCTCGTTGTACGAGGCCAAACGGACAGGTGGGTTTTCTGGTTACTGGCGCTACAGTCGTAGTCGTAGGTTCACCTATCGACATCAAAACTTTCTTTTTCTTCTCGTTGATATCAATCTTCATTGAAGACACAAGTTTCCCGTCAGCCTTGTACTTCACATTAATTTCCAGGATCATGCCCTCCGGTGATAAAGGTACTTCGTGATGATTTAACACATGGCTGTCTATGCCGGCGACTAGAGTCAGGCACACGGCAATCTTCACGCACATATTTGAATACATTATTGTACTTTTGATGTGTTGAACGACCGGTGGCGAGATGACGAATGATTGTGGGTCTTCAGTAGGACGTTGTTTTATATCTTGTTAGGGCAAGTATGTAGAAGACGCGTTTCTGACGTTACGCAAACAGGCGTTCCCCGGAGGACGATTCCGCTAAGATGTACTGTGAATCATTTGGTGACGACTTCAACCGCTACATTACAAAAAAACCGGTCAAGTACAACCGGAAACAACGGTTCACTAAAAGATACGTTCTACTACGACTATCCCTTCTACGTTCCATTTCCCATTTAATACCATTCCCCATTTAATACTTCCTTCAAAAATTCAAACCATAATTTGGTGGTTTGCGCTACAAGCGCAAACCACCAAATTTTGAGACAAAGAATGTGTTTTATAACCACCTATCAATGAACATTAGTAACATAACCGTTTGTTCCATTCCCACAGACAAACTGTGAAAACGATTTTATAGAGCATAATTCCTAAGTGAAAGTATTATAAAAACATTTTTAATTAATAAATGAAAAAAAAATTTCAATACTACATACACACATCAAAAAAAGTTTGCGATCGCTTTAAAAAATCGAAATCTTTATTGTGACGGTAGATTATAATTATGATTTCTTCTACTTTTTACCCCACTGCGTCAGAATGAGGGTAATGTTTTTCGAATGTATGTATGTATGTATGTCCAATTTTTGCAGCCCAAACGGCTGGACGGTTTTAGACAATATATAAGGTATCGTTGAATTCTTCAGAATTGTGGTAGTGAAATAGGCTAAATTTACAAAATGGCGCCGCCAAATGAATAAGAATGGGGGCGGGGGGTTGGTTTTTTTTCTTACTATAGGAATATGGGTATCAAATGAAAGCTAGTAAAAAGATCATTTCAAAAATATACATATCATATCACGTCCATACTACTGTTTTAAAACAAATTGTAAAAAGCGTACCTATTCTAGCAAGAATATATCAAGTCTGGAATGCAGTTACCTATATTTAGTTAAAATATGTTTAAGGGAGGTATATCCTATGTGTATGCATATATTATTGTTGTATATAAATGAAGCACTAGATTCATTTAAATACTGTTATAATATATTTAAATATAAGATTGATACACGTACACGACACGGAGCCGGTGAGAGAGTGACATGATACATGTCATATTATATGGCGTTCATACCGACACCCTCTTCTGAACGCAAATCCATTCCAACTGAGAGATGGCAGAGCTTCGTTCGATGTAATCCCTTTGTCAACGCATCTGCCAACATGAACTTGTGCTTAAGTACTCCAATAGTATCTCCTTGGCAACAACCTTTTCTTTCACGAAGTTGTAGCGAACATCGATATGTTTGCTGCGAGCATGGAAGACATTTGAGCCTTGCGACAAATACAAAAGACATCCCACACCTTAATGATAAAGTACATTTTTCAATACTTCAGTTTCATTTTCAGCCTTTTTTAATTGAGTCCCGGCTTCAAAAGGAGTTGGTACAGACTTACAATCACACATTTTAAATCTATGTAAAATTTTCTCTATGTACAATGTTTGATCCAAAGATGTTTCCTCCAAATTAGTGTTTTGTGTTATATTAAAACCAATACATAGTCTGGCCGTACCAAGATCCTTCATTTTGACATTTTCTTGTAGTTTATTCTTCACAAATAACGCTGTTTTTTCATTATTGAACATATAGAGCAAATCATCGACATTCACTGCTATGAACAGTATATCATATTCATTTACAATTCTGTAATGCACGCAAGGATCTATTGTTGAGCGCTTCAATAAAATGTCAATAAGGGCAGCATTAAGTTTCTTATTCCATTGCCGGCTGGCTTGTTTCAGGCCATACAATGCTTTGTTAAGCCGACATACTTTATTTTGAATTTCATAACATGGTAGCAGTGACATATAAATTTCTTCATCTACAAGTCCTTGCAAAAATGCTGAGATAGCATCCATTTGATGAATTCTTAGTTTGTACTTAGTCGCTAAGCCAAACAAATATCTGATAGATGAATAGCGTATAACCGAAGCATAAACTGCATGGTACTGTATACCTTTTGTTTGTTTGAATCCTTTTATGATAAGACGAGCTTTGTATCGTGTTATGTTTCCAGTGTCATCTCTCTTAGTTTTATAGACCCATTTGCAGGGAATTACCTTTTTGCCAACAGGTAGATCTATGAGTGTTATTTTCAATTAAAGATTTATATTCGGTTTCCATTATTTGCTTCCATAATTCAGAATTTTCACTGTTTAGTGCTTCAGTGTGATCTTGTGGGTCGTCATCCAGCAATCTCATTGCAGATTCTGATTTAATGCATAAATAAGACTTAGGATCTGAACCGTTGCTCTATACTTCTCCTTTTTGTATCTGTGGATCTCAACGAGGTCAGAGATTTATAGTTACAGGAGAACTGGTACTTAATGAATCCGTAGGTATGTATGTCTCATCATTAGGGTCCTCATAATGACTTGAACTATTAGAGTCTGAACTGTCTTCTTGTCTTCTTCGGTATTATGAGATAGTGTTTGATTTTTATCGGTCTCAAAATATACAATGCAATTATAGTCATGGTCATGTACTGGTTGAACACAAACCTCCTCACGCTAAATATCACCAAAAGCAAGTCCCCCCCGCCCTTTACCCTAGGCATTGTAAGCCAGCCCCCCCGTTCCCTCAAAATCAGAGATCACGCTTGCACACTTACTGATTTTTCTACTTGCAACTGTACACCTATCGAACGAACTGACAGCATTAAATACCTTGGAGTAATCATCGACAATCTCCTTAAATGAAAAAAAAACAGATCGACTCTACGGTGAAACGTGTGCGAAGATTAATTTATATATTTAAAAAACTCAGGGTTGCTGACTTCAAATGTCTGGTTACTGTCTACCTTCCTCTCGCTCAATCGGTCCTTGGGTATTGCGTGAGCACGTGTTGTGGAGCGCACAAAACTACCATGCTACGTCTACAAAGGGCGCAGAGGGCTGTACTAAAGTTCCTATCAAAGAAACCAATCCGCTTTCCGACCTCTATTCACTATCCAAGGTCCTCACAGTTAGGCAGCTCTTCGTCCTACAGACTGTACTCAGAAAACATAAACAGATTCACTACGACCCAACTTATAGTACGGCAAAACGCCTCTCTGGCAGAGTTTGCAAATATTTGCCCTGTGGAACAGCAGGAGCGAGAAGACATTTCAGGTTTATCAGCCCCAGGCTCTATAACTACATAAATGAGACCTTAAATATTTATAATTTACCCCGTAGTCTCTCGAGAAGGAAGATGACTGAGTGGTTGAAATAATTGTCATATGACGCAACTGAAAAAAATGTGGAAACTTGGCTAAGGGACCAGGGTCTGATGATGAAGCTGGAAGGTGGCCATAGGATCTCCATGATAAAACGACGTAACCGCATCAAGTTTGGACTCGTTTGATTCGTCTAAATGAGTAGTTTGTCTATAGATGGTATCCAGGGTCTGATGATGGAGCTGTAAGGTGGCCATAGGATCTGCGTGATAAAACGACATAAACTCATCGAGTTAGGGCTCGTTTGATTCGTCTAAATAAGTTGTTTGTCTTTAGATAGTATCCAGGGTCTGATGATGGAGCTTGAAGGTGGTCATAGGATCTCCGCTATAAAACGACAACCCCATCGAGTTTGGACTCGTTTGATTCGTCTTGACGAGTACTTCCTTAAAGTTCTGGTTAGAATATAAAAATTAATTCATGATTAGAATTTGTGTGGTATGCTTAAAAGTCTACAACTAAAAAGGGTAAAATAAAAAACTTTCTGCGAAAAAAAAACCGACTTCCAAAAAAACACTAAAAAAACTAAAATTACTTTTTTTTAATTACTTTCGGAAGTCGGTGGCAGAAAATTATAATGAAACAAACAAAGTCGTGGTTATCGGTGGATTTAATCTTGTTGTTAATGAATAAGGCTTTAGCTACCTTACAAGTGTTTTTAAAAATTTTTGAGTAACTTGCAACATATTTATTAAAAGTTTCCGAGTAGATAATAAGGCCGTACAGCTCAAATAAACGCTTCCTACTTTTCCTAATACCCTGTTGCTGTTGCCCAGTCACTGAACATAATTTTTTTTAATGTATTACTGTGTAAACTACCGAAAAGAATTCATCATAAAATTGATTAACATTTTCAATAATATGGCCCTGAATGCTGAAATTACTAATTAAGTTATTATTAAATTGATTCGAATGTTGCTGGGTGTCATTTGTCTAGATTTTATCTGGATTTTTTGTAATGGTGCGTAGTACTCGAATAGAACGATTTGACCACTGTGATCCAAAGGTGGGTAATTCACGATGGATTTATCTCAGCAAGTTTTGCTAAAGCATCTTCCATTACTGACTCAAATATAGAGGAGTTTTGATAATTTGGGGGTCTGTAAACGCACACTATTAGATGCTTATCTAGCTCAACACATGACAGCTCAATATTATGTTCAACCGATAGATCAACAATATCATTACGAGTCTTAAATTTAATACAATTTTTAACTAAGATTAATGAACCCCCACGAATCTTAGCTTTCCGGTTAAAGAAACTGCCTACACCGTAATTTGCGTAATTAATTAGCATTTCATAGTCTGTTAACCAATGTTTAGTAAAGCAAACAATCTCAAACGTTGTTTTTCTAAAAACAATTCAATTTCTAGTTGCTGAAATAAATGCATAGAATTATGCTTAGCCCCTTTTTTACATTTAACTATTTGAGAGCAAGACGGTATACTGTTGTTGTTCGGTGTAACATTAATTAAATTTTCACTCGTATCTTCTATTGTCTTAGTGATTAGTTTAAATCTAAGGTAATATTTGTATAATTACAATTAGTATAATTACTAATTAGAGTAGAACTATTAAACTGTGATAATATAGCACTTATGAAAGCTAATAGCCGAGTTATTTGACGTCTAAAACTAATAGGCAGGTACGCATTATTCCTAGTTGACTTCAATTTCGGAACGAAACTGTTGGTGTCGAAAAATGACAACTGGTCACTATACTGACTCACTAATAATTAGATTAGAGGATAAACTGATTTTGCCTGCTTGACAACTTCTCAAATATTTTCTTACAATTTAGTTTTAACAGTTGAGTGACATTGTCAGTTATATTATCATCAATTTTAGCATTCGAACTATTACCTACAAGTACAGATATAATGGCATTAGGATTTAATTCCTTCCGAGTTATGGATGAGATTATCTGCTTGTAAGAAGCCTGAGGTGTACAATAATTTTGCGAAGAATGACTTAGATTATTACTTTTGGCCAGGAATAAAAAAACGTAACGTAATCACAAAATAACGGTTTATTATTTCACTACAGCACAAATTAACAGAATAACTACAATACGATAGTTGTTGTTGTTAGTTGTTTGTTATTATATAGTTGTTACTCCACTCAGTGTTCCATAGCGAATGCCCCAATGGCGGACGGAGCGATTCTTTAAGCAATTTACCCCACCACTCGCAGTGGTGAACCGTTAGTCAAAAAGTTACCAACAAATAAGGAATTAATCAGTTTAAATACCTTTACAAACTTAAATCACGAATAATTTAGTATTACATGATTGTTGACACAGATTTTATTAATAGATCAATAAAAGCATTTAAACCTAATAAATTCACAAGTGCATTGTTCTTGATACATTTATTGACTAATATTTACTTGTATAATGATTAATTATAATACGACCTAACATTACTAATTAATTTTCTTAACCCTTTTCCTAAACTATCTGAAAACATAATGGAGCAGCAACAGTGTGTATTACAACAAAGCAGAGGACTACTTTCTGTTTGTCCTACCTGTGATGAACCTTGTACGGTGTTTGGTGAATTTTGAATGGGGATACAGTCCCGAGCACTTCCTAACTGGGTCGGGTCCTCCGTTTCCTCAGGTAGGAGAGTTTCAGGGGTGGATTCCCTTTGTGATGTACATAATATGTTGTTCCCACGAATATAAGACATAACCGGTCGTTTCATTGCAGAGTCCCTATGGCCACCTTCCAGCTCCATCATCAGGACCTAAATACCATGTAAAGACAAAGTTCCCGCCAAGACGAATCAAACGAGTCCAAACTCGATGGGGTTGCGTCGTTTCATTACTGAGTTCCTACGGCCACCTTCCAGCTCCTTCATCAGACCCTGGATACTATCTAGAGACAAAGTACTCGTCAAGACGAATCATACGAGCCCAAATTCGATGGGGTTATGCCGTTTCATAACGGAGTTCCTAAGGCTACCTTCCAGCTTCATCATCAGATAAGCTCCATGCCATCTGTATATTTTATCTGTTTCTATTCTATTATTTCTGTTTCTTTTTTTTTAATTTTTTTTTGAGATTGGTTCTGTATAATTTTGAGATAACACTATGTATTTGAAATAATACATACATACATACATAAACTCACGCCCTTTTCCCATGGGGGTAGGCAGAAACCACCACCGTTGCCTCGTCCACGTTCATACATCTGGTCATACACGCACGCCGGTTGCGAGTACTATGCACTTGACCTTTCTGAAGAACCTCACCAATGAGGTCAGCGTATGTTCTTCTAGGGCGTCCCCTCCCGGCGTTGCCACTCACATCTGCCTTGTAAATACCTTTTGTTAGTGTTTGGAATCATTATGATGTGATTTTTGTTTTATTATTTTAATTTGAATGTAATTGTAATTTTGATTTTAGCATTTTTTAAATTTTGATTTTAATTAATTTTAATTTTAACTTTAATTTCTAATTTTATTTGTTAATTTTTATTATTATTTGTTTTTAATTTGTTAACGTTTTAAATCTGTATCTTAATTTATTGTAATGTATTTAAATTTTTTGTTGTTTTTGATTTTGATGTTGTTATTTCAAGTCACCAAAAAAATCTTGAATATCTTTAGATTGTAAGTACCTTTTTTGGCTTTATTTTATTGTATCATAGATAACCATTATTGGTGCATGTTGTGTTAGCATGTAAGTAATTGTTGCACTTATAAACGTACTATTAAGTAAGTATAATTATAATATTTGGTGTAAACAATTGTAGGCTAACCTAAATAAATAAATAAATAAATATTGTATTATCACGCGATATACGTCCATTGAAAAGTTAAATTTGGGGTTGCATTTTTCAGAGGAGTCAATTTTATGTTTTAGATAGCAAGAGGGGGTCTGTTTAAAGTTAAATCCAAGTTTGTGGGGTTGCAACCCTTGTCCCACGGCCGCCATCTTGGAAAAAGGGGTTGAAATGGTTTTTTGGTTTATCTCACAAAAAAAATTGGTTAACATTTTTTGTTGCTAATAAGATTAACTACAACTTTTTGATTAGCAATAACTTTTAGTCATAGGACTAAAAATAAAAAAGTTATAAGCGAAATACATGAAAAATATTAATGGTTTGCCATAATTTTTAATCATCTTTTATTTTTTTTACGATAATCTTTTTAATTATTGATAATGCAATATTGTTCTTAATTAATTATTGATTTGACACTCCATCATAAAACCTTGAAATTATTGAAAAAAAAACAAACAAATCAGAGTTACCGAGAATACTGCGCAGGTAAAAAAGGCCCAAGTGACTGTTTGGGGATAAAAGAACATTTACTACTATTATTATATTTAGTCCATAGGAGGCGAAGTTGTTGTGATTTAGAAAACCACCGTGGATTATGCCTACTGGGGATACCATGTAAAAAACACACGCCTCCAGACTCTACCTCGTAGGTGGTGTAGAAAAGATTGCCAATGATTAATTAATAACAATATTGCATTATCAATATTTAAAATGATTATCATAAAAAAAAACCGGCCAAGTGCGAGTTGGACTCGCGCACCGAAGGTTCCGTATAAACTTGTAGGTATTTTGTTATTAAACTACATATTTACACTTTCAGATTTTTTCCTTTACATGTGCTGTAAGAAATTGTTTCTTGCCAAATTTCGTAATTCTAGGTCAACGGTTTTCGACACAAAACCTATAGGGTACTTCCGGTAGAAATTAAATTGTCAATTGTGGTTAAAAGCAAGGTGTTACAGCACAAGTAAAGGGAAAATTCCAAAAAATAAAAAAAGTTGAAAATTAAGGTAAATTTTGGTACTTACAAGTTTTCGTGAAAATTGAAATTTGCCCATATCTTTTTATCGTGTTGACTCAGGACCTTGATTTTTATACACCTAACAGGGACTATAAACTTCAGTAACAGGTATAAATTTCAACTTGCTAGGTCCACCCGTTCCTGGGAAAATCGTTCGTTACACACGGACAGACGGACAAGAGAGCGATCTTATAAGGGTTCCTTTTTTACCTTTTGAGATACGGAACCCTAAAAATGAAAAGATGATTAGAAATTATGGTAAATCATTAATGTTTATGAATACTGAAAAATAGTATTCGTCTCGCAGCGGTGTAAAACCTTAACTAATGTATATAATTTAAAAAGTTCATTATGAAAATGTTTCCTTAAAGCACCATCTATAAAAATGGCCTGATGTAATTTTTTTTCTAAAATGATTAGAAAAAAAGTTATATCGACCAATAGAATTTTTTATCTCAAATTTTCTTGAAATTTCGCTTATAACTTATTTAGTTTTGGTTCTACGACGAAAAGTTCCGGACAAAAGTTGTAGATAATCTTATTAGCAACAAACAATGTTAACTAATATTTTTGTTCGTCAGATAATCCATAAACACCATTTCAACCCCTTTTTCCAAGATGGCGGCCGTGGGACAAGGGTTGCAACCCCACAAACTTGGATTTAACTTGAGACTCACCCCCCCTTTTTTTTACGGATGGGACCTATGAGTGTAAAATTTCAGCTCAATCGGAAATCGGGAAGTTGGTCAAATTAAACATGCAAGACTTCACGCGACGTCGCGTGATATAGCAATTAACATGGAAAGAAGACCAAATTACTGAACTGATTTTGATGAAATTTCTATGGGACCAATCGGGAAGTATATCCTTTCACATTAAAGAAGAATTTTTGAAATCGGTTTAGAAATTACTGAGTTATGAAGTAACAAACACAAAAAAATAAAAATACAGCCGAATTGAGAACCTGCTCCTTTTTGAAGAAAGTCGGTTATAAAACTATTTTGTTCTCTAAGTTATGCATAATATGTGTGGGAATCTAACTATATTGGTTTTATAACTTACCGGTGGTGCTATAACAAAGGAAATACCCGGAGACACTTATTTATATTATACATCGTTTGATAGACACACCGATTACAATACTTATATGCAATACTTACACGTGATGCTATAACAAAGGATAACCCGGAGACACTTATATATATTATACATCGTTTGATAGAGACGCCAATTACAATGAAACAAAATCATCAATGAAAGTTATACTCCAGCTAGGTCGAAAGTTCTCATCACATACAAAATGAACACATAACACATAATCAAAAAACTACATTATGTATATTGAAATTAGTTAAACTAAATACTTTAAGGTGCTGCAGGTGGGGAAAACAATACTTTGTTTCCTACTGGCACAGAGAGATCTACCAAAACTACTACGTTTGTTACTGCATGCGGCACTTTAAAGTATTTAGTTTAACTAATTTCAATATACACAATTTAGTTATTTCATTATTTGATTAAGTAAGTATCTTACAAAACAGTGCATGGTGAATTATACATTACTCAGTCGAATTTTATATAGGTATTGTGATACCTGTTTTTCCTTTTTCAGTTAATTATTTTGATAAAATCTGAAAGTTTCGGGTAGCTTGATCTGCTGGCGTCTGTGCGAAGAAAAAAACTGGCCAAGTGCGAGCCGGGCTTGCGCTCGAAGGGTTCCGTACTATAAACCGAAAAAAACACGTTTCTGCCTGTCTGTCACTATGCTGTATCTCGTGAACCGTAATAGCTAGACAGTTGAAATGTTCACAGATGATGTATTTCTGTTGCCGCTACAAATAATAACAATATAAATTATTAAATAATTAAAAGGGACACGTTTAGCTATCTGTACTGTGTCTGCCTGTGTGTAGCGTCCGTCTAGATATCACACTTCATGAGATACAGCCTGGTGATAGTCAGCCAGACAGACAGCAGAGGGACAGTGGAGTCTTACACTGGTATTCAAGAACGACTCTTTGCTGTGCGGACACATAGCATTGAATGGGGCGCTGTGATTGGTTAACGTTGTGAAGCGACTTCACTCGGGTTGACTGACTGACATATCTGTGCGTTCATTATAATGAGCGCATAGTGTCGTTCGTCCCTCAAGTATTGTTTATGAATAGGTTTTTGGGACAATGTGCGTCCGCGCGCACTGAGTAACGTTCATGAATACCGGTGTTAGTAATAGGGTCCCGTTTTTACCCTTTGGGTACGGAACCCTAAACAGTTTAGGCTGTGAACTTGACGCTCACAGTCGGTGCCTGGCTATATACTGTGTGGGAACGCGGCCTAAAGCTTTAATAAATAATTCCGCAGTACTTCGTAAAGCTGGGTCACTATCGCAATGGCCATGACCGGGACGGCACATATGCTGTAATGAAATAGGTAATCTTTATGTGACAAATCATTGATCGACTAACGCGTTGGAAATTTGGCTGCTAAAACACGCCCTGGGAACTAATGGGAACTGGGAAAAAAATTCCGAGTATAAAGGAGTTTTTTTTCCAAGGCATTTGAGTTTATTTGACTACACATTATCATAACGCCCCGCCACGCAAAACAACCCAGTTTGGGCCCCAATTTATCGGGTCAAAATTGCTGCAAATTAGGTCTAGTATCACCCATTTCAAGGAATGCACCCAATTACCAATCACCCTAGAACAGAGTACAGAGTTATCACAGCGCCAAATTCTGCAGGTTGCTACTTAGAAATTCCCTATAATAGGGAAAAACTCAATAAAACTGCCCGTTTCGGGAATCGAACCAAGGATGCCACGCTCAACAGTCGCGGGACCAAGAGACCAATGAGGCAGTTACATAAAACTATGTTTATAAGAGCTAGAAAATCAATAACATCAACTAACACCTAAAAATACTTGTGTCACCGGTATTGCGAAATAAACATAATGGTTTCGTTCCACAAAGTTACGTTAAAGCAGCTTCCAAAAAAAGTTAATTATGTAGGTACCTGCTTTTCTAAAAATTTGAATAGTGTACAATACATGTTTCCTGTGTCATTTTTATAATGAATAATATTCCTAGACAAATATGCTATTAATTAACTAAAGGCACATTACCAGCTGACAGCGTTGAGGAGGAGTTTTTCGATGCCCTTTTATAGTTTGTTGTTAGTTTTTTTATTTTAGTTTAATAGTTTTTAATTATAAATGTTAGTTGTGTGTTAGTTATGATCCTATCGAAGGTAATAACTAATTGATTTTGTATTAAGATTAAAATTAATGATTATTGGAGCATCTCAAAATTAACTAAAATCACACACAAATAAATTTCTATTTTTAACCGACTTTCTTCAAAAAGGATGAGGTTCTCAATTCAGTTGTATTTTTTTTTTACCTCATAACTCCGTCATTTCTAAACTTATTTAAAAAAATTCTTCATTTATGTGAAAGAATATACTTTCCGATTGGTCCCATAGAAATTTCATCATAATCGGTTCAGTAATTTGGTTTTTTTTCCCCACGTTAATTGCTACATCACGCGACGTCGCGTGAAGTCTTGCATGTTAAGGGAGATTGTCCAGAATCGCCGTGTGGATGAAAAAATATCGGACGTACACGATAATTAATTGTTTATTTTATTATATTTGTTGCAAATACTTTTGTAACACGGACTAGCTGCATGCCAAAATGAACATTTTAAAGTATTTTACGCGACTACTAACATTAATCGCCGCCATCGAATTTATTTCGAATATATCAATAAAAAATAAATGTACGTAGAAATAAAAGACACTAAAGCAAGCAATGGTGACGTCAAGTGTGTGACTGAAGTAATATATAAGTCAAAAATGACCAAAATAAACCGCGGTGTGCCTCAAGGCTCAATCTTGGGACCAATACTGTATATTATTTTCACTAATGATTTATTGAATTTTATGAATAATGCCCAACCCGACGCAGGACTTGTAATGTTTGCAGATGATACGAACGCCATAATCGGGTCACCAAATTTAAATGAGTTGACAGAAAATGTAAATAACTGTTTGGAAAAACTTTCTTCTTGGTTTACAGCGAACAATTTAATAATAAATACAAATAAAACCCAAGCGATGTTGTTCAAAACAACGTCACGTAATAAAGATAGCATAGATATAAAGCTCAAAAAGGAAAATATTGAACTAGTAAAGGAAGTGAAATTTTTAGGAGTTTACATAGATTCCCTATTAAATTGGAAAAAAGAACTCACAGCCATTGATTCCTCAATATCATCAGCTTGTTACGCGCTAAGAAGCCTCAGGGACGATATTGATATAAAACAACTAAAATCGGTATATTATGCATTGGTGGAATCCAGGTTGCGATACAGCATTATGTTTTGGGGGAGCAGTTACGAGTATAATTGTCAAAGAGCATTTATACTGCAGAAACGTGCGTTAAGAACGATTGTCAGAATCCCACAATGGGAGTCATGTAAAGAGTATTTTAAAAAATTAGATATTTTAACTGTTCCAAGTTTGTATGTGTTAGTGTTACTTAGCCACTTTGCGAAATACATACACGAATATGAATCACAAGAAGAACGTGAATCTAGAGAGAAAACTAGAAGAAAAGTTATAAAAAATAAAATTGCTCCTAAGCTTGGTATTGTTAAACATTGCTCTAAATATCAAGCAGTGGAATTATTTAATGGGTTGCCCACTGAATTAAGATAATTAATTTACAAAGGTACTCTATTCAAAGCTAAACTTAAAGCATTCCTGTTAAATAAATGTTTATACTCCGTATCCGAATTGATGACAAATGATGATAAATAATTTTTATATTTTAGTAATTTACCTACCATTACTTCTTTAATTTAATTTTTGAGAATAGATTTATAATAATTTGACATGATAATTTATACAGTAATTATATAATATACCTAGTAACTATTTGAATTCTATTGACATTCTATTGACTTATATATTAACTTTCTTTTGACATAAGTATATTATTCATGATTTTATTGTTAATGAAATTTACTGTTTGATTTTGATATTTTATTGGTTTAGCTGTAATATTAATAAGTGTACTAAATATTTCAAACACAATGAAACTATTAAAAAACTATTAAACTATTTAATTTTTTTGACATTATATTAAATTTCTATTGACATAAGTATTGTAGTATTGTATTCTTGATTTTATTATTAATGAAATTTACTGTTTGTTTGGATATTTTATTGGTTTTAGATGTAATATTAATAAGTGTACTAAGTATATATTTCAAACACAATGTGAATTGTTAAATGAATGAATAAATGAAAAAAAAATTCAATATCATTCCATATATTATTATTACCTAAAAATGTAATTTAAAAAACCTACTAAGTATAGGTACTTTATGAATGAGGTCATACTCGATTTTAAATAGGTAGTTAGAATAAGGAAAATAATAAAGCGTACGAAAAAATAAATAAACTTCCAACAATTTGTAGTTGACTGTAATACTAAGCTTGGTTACAATGAATTACCGAAAAATTAATACAAAATTAACCAGCAAAAAACGTCGTATTTAAAAAACAAACATGAGCTTATTTAAATTACAATTTAACGAAAAATAATAAACTAAATTTCCAAAAAAAAAAATATAAACTTCGGAAAAAAATACTTACTAAGTTTGCGAAAAAAATACTAAGTTTCCGAAAACATGTTCTGCTAAAATAATCGTTTTCTTAACCTCTATAACTTAGGATGCAAGCGTCGGGGTGCCCCAAGTCTCGAGCTCGCATTGCTGGTGGTTACTTTAAACCAAAATAGAAATTGGAGCCCCGCGTAGCAGGGCTTCGTCGACTACGCCTTATTACATTTTGATATTTATCTTGACCTTGATTTTTTCCTGTTTTATTTATTTATAGGTTAAAACGCAATTTTAACTGGTAGAAAAATATTATGTCAGCAAATGCTGCTATGATTTTCGGAATTTTCAGTACTTTATTCGGTCCTTTCTTTCTCCTTCAAATGTACTGCTTTAAATATCTTGCGACAACGCAAGATATTTAAAGCAGTACATTTCATATTTTGAGTATGCTCATAATTATTTTTTTTCGGAACTTTTATTACTACCCTTAGAATAATGCTGAAGTGAACAAAACCTACATATTTCATCATGATCAAAATTACAGGGTTTTCTGTTTGATTATAGGAATACTATTCATTGCGCGACTGGTCTCACGCCAGCTATGTTAATTTTACGACGTAATTCAAGATGTGGGTTGGATTTTATTTTACCACAAAGCAAAAATTTAGATAAAAACACTGAACAAACAGTAATTAAATGTAAGAGGTGTTTTCAGGTAGGAGAAACTGTACGGGCGAAATGGTTTATCGCAAGAGTTTAGGTGTCGTTAAAAAGAAATAATAGGTTGTATGAAATTTATTTTAACGATTACGGAATTAGCTGTAACAGACAACACATAGATCAAATGAGAAAATACACTACTTCGAATAATAGTGATATAGCCGTTGTATACTGTTAGTAAGAATGTTTATTTGTTATTGTTACCCGTTTCCAAATTAATGTTGGAGGGAGATAAGTTATAAGTATACGTACTTACTTAATTAGCTACATGTTTGGTAGTGAGGTTACCGACAGCCAGTAATAAACTAGCCTTGGAGCAAGACGGTAGTTTAATTCGTACAAACATTCTAAAGGGTGTAAACAGACTCTTAACGAAGCCGAAAGGCACTTGTTCTCCCCGTCATTGCGATCATTTTTTTTTGTTCTAGACCATACCTGGGAACCTCCTAGTTACGGAGATATTGGGGGTCAAAGTTCCAACTTTTTCACAAGTATTTTTTTAAATACATGTTTTTAATGTAAGATTTATACTTTAAACACCTCCAGGACCTCCTTTCTAGTCAATCCATCCATCAGCACAATGTTTTGAGTGCGTTACATTGAGTCCTACAGTAAAACGTGATTTTTCAGCCCAAAAAAAAAAGTCGTTTCCCAGTACTAATTTTTCCATAAAGTTACTTAGTTTGATGTATATAATGCTTGGTTGACGGCTTCGTGAAGAGTCTGTTTACACCTTGTATTTTTTCACATTGTGTCGATGAGTATATCTACTTGCACCAGTTAGTATCTTTCAGAAACTACTTACTTATTTGTAAAAAAATCTTTACCATCATCATAACACTATCTGATCGTGATCACTGTCGCGATTTCAATTCACACGAAGTAAAGATGTGGAAACACAAAAAAAGAAGACAGTATTAACTTTAAAAATGGCTTTTAATATATTAATAACACAGATTTATCACATTTCTATAAGTCTTTTAATAACACAGACATATCGCATTTCTATAAGTCTTAGAATACAGGTGAACATTTTAGGAAACGGATTACTATTAGTAAGGGTCTTATCTTAAAAAAAATAATTCGTAGGGAAGCACAATCCCTTGTAGTCAATATAGTCATCCGGACAGGTGATCACTCGGATGTTGTGACGGTTTCCAATCCTGGGCACAGACTCCGTGGTCAATGTCCTAACCTCCACTGGCACTACACTCGAAGGTTCACCCATCGACATCAAAACTTTCTTGTCCTTCTCGTTGATATCAATCTTCATTGCAGACACAAGTTTCCCGTCAGCCTTGTTCTTCAAGTTAATTTCCAGGAACATGCCCTCCGGTGATAAAGGTACTTCGTGATGTTTTAATTTTAACACATGGCTGTCGATGCAGGCGACTAGAGCCAGGCACACGGCAATCTTCACGCACATATTTGAATACATTCTTGTACTTTTGATGTGTTGAACGACCGGTGGCGAGATGACGAATGATTGTGGGTCTTCAGTAGGACGTTTGTTTTATATCTTGTTAGGGCAGGTATGTAGTAGACGCGACTCTGACGTTATAGTCCAAGATCCCTGAGCTTTATGACATAACTTATTTTCACAAAGATGAAACCTTAGGTTCTGAGTAGTGTCTCGTGTACTTTTAATACCTGCGTGTTTGTGGAGTTTCGCTCTGTGACACCTCGGCAGGTGAGAAAGGTAACTAAAAATAAGAGTTACTTTACTTATATTTACATGGCTGACTTTTATATATATGTTTTAGAATATTACTCTGAAGTAATATCAAAAGTATCAAACGCTATTCATGGGCCGAAACTTTGTGAAAATCTTTGGTTTCATCTTTGTGAAAATAAGTTATGTCATAATGCTCAGGGATCTTGGACTATTACGCAAACAGGCGTACTGTGAATCATTTGGTGACGACTTCAACCGCTACATTACAAAAACCGGTCAAGTACAACCGGAAACAACGGCCCACCAAAACATACGTTCTGCTACGACTATACCTTCGACGTTCCATTTTCCATTTAATAAAACTGTAATAAAACTGTAGCGGCACTACAAAAAGTACTAAGCATCATAGAACAAAAAGTACTAAACACCACAAACGACAGCGCCATCTATGACGAACTAATCAACAAAATCCTACATCGCAATTAAAGTTAACCGTGACTTAAGAGTTTATACAAGAACCCGACAACAACTGTCGGGCAGTAGTCCACCAGTCCTAACATCCGTCTGGTCGGAGGATTCTACCTTTTCTATGGGGGATGTAGGACTTTACACCCTGTTCTTTCACACCCCAAAAAACTATAACCTTCAAAAATTTAGACCATAATTTGGTGGTTTGCGCTACAACTTTTGAGACAAAGAATGTGTTTTATAACAACCTATCAATGAACATTAGTAACATAACTGTTTGTTCCATTCCCACAGACAAACCGTGAAAACGATTTTGTAGAGCATAATACCTAAGTGAAAGAATGTTATAAATATTTTTAGTAAATAAATGAAAAAAAAAAAAGACAAAAATGTTTAAATACAACATCTGTGATATTCAAATTAGTAGGTCAGACTGAAATCCTACAGTGATTATTTTACGTTCTACGGCAGAGATCCCTCAAAAGTGTCAGACGACCTTCTAAGCAACAGGGAAGCCCCTTTCATGTCCGTTTTATGTCTAATCAACTTTCTTAATATATATATATAATATCTGGAATACATATTAATATTAAGGATTTTTTTAACCAGTTGGAAACAATTTGGAAACCCTCTAATCAATGCGAATCTATTCATTCTACGAATCACAAAGCAAGGACACTCGGATCTTTTTGATCTTAACATAACATGTGACTGTATCGAAATTACAAAAATCATCTTTATAGGTAACTCCATTTTTAGGGTTCCGTAGCCAAATGGCAAAAAAACGTCTGTCCGTCCGTATGTCATCCACTTTTTTCCGAAACTATAAGAACTATATTGTTGAAACTTGGTAAGTAGATGTATTCTGTGAACCGTATTAAGATTTTCACTCAAAAATAGAAAAAAAAACAATAACTTTTGGGGGTTCCCCATACTTAGTGCACCTTTTTATCGACGTTTTATAAGTGCCCATCTGGGCCTATGTGAAATAAAATATTTTGATTTTGATTTTGATTTAGAACTGAAACTCATTTTTTTTTTTTCATCAAACCCATACTTGTGGTGTACCTATGGATAGGTCTGCAAAAATGATATTGAGGTTTCTAATATCATTTTTTTCTAAACTGAATAGTTTGCGCGAGAGACTCTTCCAAAGTGGTAACTGTAACTTCTAAAATAAGAGAATGATAAAACTAAAAAAAATATATGATGTACATTACCATGCAAACTTCCACCCAAAATTGGTTTGAACGAGATCTAGTAAGTACATAGTTTTTTTTTAATACGTCATAAATCGTAAACTGGTCTAATGTTGATCATGGTACGGAACTCTTCGTGCGCGAGTCCGACTCGCACTTGTTGAATTTCTATCATTTAACTGAGTTCATTCTTAGTGTTGAATTCCACTATTATAAGTGGAATTCAACACTAAGAATGAACTCAGCCATATTTCCCAAAATGGTTGAAGTTGATTAGAACCCGGAAATCGGATTACAGAAGTTTTGCTTTGTCTTAAGTGATATGATCGTGGCCTTCAGTATGACTAACGTAGAAATACGGGAATCAAAAGTCAAGCTATGTTTATTACGGAATGCAAGAAGCTTTGGTATATCCCATCCATCTCAAGATTAAATGAAAAAAAAGAAGTATTTTCATACCATTTAGTATCAAAATATCTTATTTTGATACAACTTTGAATGGATACAAATACCTACGTCCATAATTTAATTCCGCATTGTTTTAATTGTTTAAAATGGAGGTCATTCGAGTTCGTTTCACTGAACCTATTTCCATGCATCCATACAGCATTTGAATCATAGCAACATTTCGATGCGTCATGAATTCATGATCATCAAACGTAGCTTCGAATAATCTCTATAGTCATTTCTCTCATTAAAGACGTGTGACATGCAGCCAAGTGTACTCAAAGCGTGCATTTGATCGGTGACTAAGTTCAGTCACCAGGTCACTGGCCTACTTAGTTCGCAAGTTATACTAGTCACCGTATACGCAAACTATGAGAAAAGCCTGAGGACAAGTACTTCCTTGTCGGAACCTACGACGTAGTCTCTTCCCTACGACACGTTAGGGAAATAACAGTAAAATGAGCCACTGCCTATTAATAGAAATGATAAAGGACGTAGGTAATAATTTACATAACACCTTGTAGTTGTCTGATCATTATACTACAGTTTTCCTACTGTCGTATCAACACGTGATTGTACATCTGGCGGAGAATAGAGATCGCTTCCTTGATATTGCAGGTGCAATTCAAACCAACTTTACTATAACAAACTACTGTCATAAAACATGATCATAGGAAGATACTCACTTATAAATGCAAGGATAACATTCGCAGGATAGCTGAGCGGATCTAGATGAAATTTGGCACAAAGATATATTATAGTCTGGAATATCACATAGGCTTTTTATCTCGGAAGTACGATCTTGTGGGCAACCGAACTTCATTTTGTGGGCGAAGCCGCTAGCATAAGCTAGTACATACATAAACACACGCCTTTCCCTCATGGGGGTAGGCAGAAACCACAGATCGCCACCTGCTACGATCCTTAATCATACACGCACGCTGGTAGCGAGTACTACGCACCCGACCTTTCAGAACACCCTTTTTTTTTGTTTTTTTTTTTTTTTTTTACGGATGGGAAATCATCAAATGACTTCTCCCGCTCTGGGCAGAGCGGAAAGGAGTGTCAGACTTGTACTGACTAAAACCCATCCATGTTCCTTCCTTGCCCTTTGCGTTCCAGGGCCGCGGTATCTCTTTCGAACAGCCCGCAGCCCTGGCAGGCATCGGCCCTTGCGGGCCCCTCCCTATTTGCTGACATCTCTTTGAGGCGCGCGTGGAACACGAACGCGCCGTCAACACGGCCTGTCGTCAAGAGACGGACGGACGGCGAGCTAGCCCATTACTCTCCGTCCACAGGTCCGCGTCTACGGTGGCCGGAAGCCACCACGTGACCCCCGACGCCTGAGGCGTCTCCCGCGGCGGCTGGGACGAGAGGTTCTCTCCCTCTCACGCTCCGCCACCTCCTTCGCTAGCATGACTGCTTCGCAGAAGGAGGTGACGGCGTCCCATTCCCTTTCGCTCCGGACCATGGACTGGACCAGGGCCGGACGCGATAGGTCGCCGCCGCCGATCGCCGCTACGAGGACACGGCGGTGCTCCGCCCAAGCGGGGTAGACCTCTACCGTGTGCTCTACCGTATCCTCTGGGCGACCCTCACAGTGGTAACACCCGGGCGTTTCCTCCCGCCCGATTCGGTGCAGGAACCTCCCGAAACAACCGTGTCCGGTGAGGACCTGCGTCAGGCGGAAGGTGAGGGTGCCGTGGCCCCTCTCCAGCCACTCCTCAAAGAGGGGACTTATCGCCACTATTGTGGCGTGCCCTGCACGGGGTTGCGATAGTCGCTCTCTCCATGTCGCCATGAGATCGCGCCGGAAGTCTGTCCGCAGTGCAACAATTTGCCGCGGCAGCGGAGTTTCCCCCCGGCGTAGTGCCTCTACGCGCCACTCGTGTAGGCGCGCGAGGACTATCGCCTCCAGATCCCATGGCGGCAATCCAGCAAGAAGGCTCGCCGCCTCGCCGGAGATCGTGCGGTACCCTCGGACTAGCCTTACGGCTACCACCTTCTGGGGCGCGTTCAGGTAGTGGGTGGCTCGCCGCCTTAAGGAACGCGCCCACACCGGGGCCCCGTAAAGGGCCATGGACCGCACGACCCCCGCGTAGAGCCTCCGGCAGGAGGCGTTTGGACCCCCCAGGTTGAGCAGGAGCCGCCTGAAGGCAGCCCCGGTCCGTTCCAATTTGGGGGCCAAACGTCGGAAATGCTCCACGAAGTTCCACCGGCTATCGAGGACGAGCCCTAGGTATTTCAACGTCGACTCGACGCCGATGGGAACCCCTCCCGCCGTTACTATGGATCCCGACGGTGGCGCATTCCGAGGCCCATGAAAGCACATGGCCTCGGACTTGTACAAAGCCACCTCGAGACCCAATTGCCGGATCCTCTCCACGACTATCACAACCCCGCGTGTCATAAGTTCGGCCGCCGCCTCGTACGACCTCCCCTGCGCCAGCACCAGCGTGTCGTCAGCGTAACAAACTACGCTGACGCCACCAGGGAGGTCGGCGCGCAGCACCCAGTCGTAACCGATGTTCCACAAGGGCGGCCCTAGAACCGATCCCTGTGGAACACCGCACGACATCTTTTCAGAACACCCTCATAGGTACTCCTGTAGGTAAGAGGTACTAACTATCGTAAGGGATGGGCAGAAGTGTTCCAATGTAATGCCGACATTTCACTACCTTATGTCTCTTCAACAGTAGGCGAACCTATTGCAAAGAACAACCTCCGACTTGCTATATAGCAAATAATTATGCTAATGGAAAATTCGAGTAACAACCCCCGATCTGAGCATCAAACTTGCTTCCCGCACTCAGCAGGCACATTTGTGACAAATAGCTCAAATGAAACTGTATTTTTCTCAACTATTCGATGATACTGTATAACATGTTTATTTTATTTAGCACCGATGATAAATCTCACAATATAATATTCTGTCAAATGTAAGTTAAAAAAAAAATCCATGCGCCCTTCCAAAAAAACATGTATGTATGCCTCTGCATTGCAAAGCTAATGACGATCTAAGGACAAAGTCCAGGCTTCCGCCATCAAAAATATTATAAGACAAGTCAAGGCAAGAAAACCCCCTTTAGGTATGTTCCCAAAGGATGACTTCATGTCTGCATTATTCAAAATCGTGTCACAAAAAGGTTCTGCAACAACTCCTCCTGTCACCCGTCATTCGAGCAAAAGATCCTTGTAACACTTCATACAGTTCCTTACTTCACAACAAGTGTGATTCAAAGGGCTTTTTCCTTATAGTCGTGCGTGACACTGTTAAAATGACGCCGAATCCTTAATCCTTTTTATTTAAAAACTCCATCATGAAGATGAATCTACCTACGAAACCACAAATTTTGAGTAAGACGCGTACTAGAACTAAGAAAGGACAATACCTCGTTTGGACACCAAAGAAAGAAAGCAATAAATCTCAGTGAAAGGACAATACCCAAACTTATGGCATTTTTTAAGGTTCCGTACCCAAAGGGTAAAAACGGGACCCTATTACTAAGACTCCAATATCCGTCTGTCTGTCTGGCTGTCTGTCACCAGGCTGTATCTCATGAACCGTGATAGCTAGACAGTTGAACTTTTCACAGATGATGTATTTCTGTTGCCGCTATTACAAGAAATAATAAAAATATAAATTATTTAATAATTAAAGGGGGCTCCCATACAAGAAACGTGTTTTTTTTTCAGTTTATGGTACGGAACTCTTCGTGCGCGAGTCCAACTCGCACTTGGCCAGTCAGTCAGTTTTTATAAGTAGCTAAGCTACTAAAGTGTATGTGTGTGTGTTTTAGTGTATGGCACAAGAACCATTCTAGAGAAACTATTAATTTAGTTCAAAAACAAAAAAATATGGCAGTTATGTAAAAGTCGGAAGATTTCACACAGACCCGTTATAAATCATGAGGAAGAGCACACTTTACCAATAAACAAAACACAGTTGTATTTCACAATGAAGTTTTATTAATCAACCAAATATAAGCACGTATCACAGTATTTGGAAGAGAGACAGATTGGTTAATTTGTAGTCTAGTAGTCATTGGGGATACAGTAACCCTTCCTAGAGGTGAACCCGGCAGGGCACGTTCCCACAATCACATTAGAACGGCTTTCCAAAGTCGGCACGTCGTTGTTTTTCTTGAAGAGATGTTTCAGCACTCCTGAAGGAGCTTCGGCCATCGACATCTCCACTTTCTTGTCCTTTTCGTTGATATCAATCTTCATTGTCGACAGGGGGTGACGAGGATCTTCCTTGTTTCTCACAGTAATCTCCACAGTCATGCCTTCCGCTGACAGAGGCAGAGTGCGATGTTTCAACACGTAACCGTCGATGCTGACGATCAGAGCCAGGCACAAAGCGATCTTCACACACATATTTGAATACATGGTTGTATTTATTAATGTGGTGATGGAGCGCTGCCCAGTTGAGGAGTGTGCTTGGTCCAGCAAAGGCAGGACTTTATATACCATTAAATGACGTAAATTGGAAATACATCGTTACACTTTTTCCCTTATTGCGCATATCCTTAGTTCTACCATCGTCATACTTCACCATTATTGCGTGAATCACTATGCATGTTATTAATTAAAGTCATTGTTGTTTACAGTAGTAAAGTTATGAGGCAAGTGTTAAAAACACTTACGTTTAGGACATAAATCTCCAAATGTCCTGCTACAATGTACGGTTCTTGTCTTGTGTTGTCTTGTTTTGTTATTGTGTCTTTTGGCATTTTTTAATCACCAATATGATTATGTAAAAACGATTTGTACGAAAAATATTCTACGTCCCGTCCTATAATAACTCATGCCTTGTTGGAGCCGCCTAAGGTTTCTTAAACAATGAGTTCACTGCAACTCCTGAAATTAAAACTTCAAAAAATGCTGAGACAATTAAGATTAATTATTATGAAATATGGTTATACTTTGCGAAAATCCATGACGCATCCTGCATCACAGCCTGGTTTTTTTACGGATTAAACACTCTCACAACATTTAATGGTTTGGAACAAGCAACTAACTGGATCAGAAAAGGACGTAGAATATAATATGAAGTTCCGCGAACCGGAAGACATTGCGTTGGGAGGCCTCCCACAAGGTGGACCGATGACCTGGTGAAGGTTGCAGGAATCCGCTGTATGCGAAACACACGGAACCGGGTAATGTGGTGGTGAATTTCACCACTTACACCGCGTCGTCGGTAGCAGCGCAGAGGTCACTTCGGTTACATGTTTTAAGGCTAAAGGGCAGGATAGGAGGTGGATCATAGTTTACGGCACAGCCCCACAACCACACCCCACTGCTGTTTCATTGAGATAGCCCCACTTAACGAGGTTGTAGTTACGTTGTTCGTCTAGAGTCCGGGGACGGTTCCAGAACTTTTATGTCGACCACGGAAGATTCGAACCTGCAGGAAGATACTCACTACTTTAGTTTACATGATTACATCAGGCGTCAGATGGGTTTCCTGAAAGAGACGTCGCGGTTTTTAAAAACTTTGCTTGCTTTTTGGCAGTTGGGTGCCATATAGTGGATGTCTGGTGTCCGACTCTTGTTTGTGTTCCTCCACTTCGCTTGCGACTTTTCTACGGACATGTGGAGGTGTTATACCTTGGTGGTGGTTATTTGTTTATTTTTAACCTGTCTCGTTGTGACTGCCTTGATGGTCTAGTGGTCGCAAGCGCGACTGCTGAACATGAGGTACTGGGTTCTCAGATTCTCAGGTCGGGCAATGTGTTATTGGGTTTTTCCTTCATGAATTTCTCAGTAGCACGCACGGAGTTTGTACTCATGACCGTTTGATGGCAATAGGCTCGCTTATATGGGACTTTATCATTACTGATAACTGGCGAAATGAGGGTGTCCTAATGTTTTAACCTGTATAGCATAGTCTCACTACAAAGCAAAAACTTAAGGATTAAGTATATCTTACTGATTTAAGAAAGACGTAGATTTAAAAGAAAAAATCGGCCAAATGCGAGCAAAGGGTTCCGCAGCATAGGTCAATTTACAGTCAACATCAAATGTAAATTTGGTTTTCATATTCATAGTGTGTTAATAAATAACAAAGTTACTGCTGCAGTTTTGAGAAAAAATTGCATATCTCAAAAGCTAAATTTGCCTTTCTATTATATTCAAACCAATTTACATTGAAAGTTCTTTATATTATGTTCTACAAAACTACTTTTTTTTTCAAAATGTTACAATTACGTCTTTAGAAGTGAATATTTCACCCACCATTGACTTATCAAAATAGTATTTGAGATAACTCGATATAATTTTTAAAAGATGTCGTCAAAAGACCCCGCACAGTAGCTTTTCTTCATTCTTCGATTACATGTATGGAGGGGGCCACCCCTATGTTTTTATTCGTAATCTCACATCGGTTTCGTTTAGCGGTTTATACAAGGAAGACACCTGGTCTTCAAATTTCTCTGTGTGGTAACAACAGTCTCAGAGTAAAATGGATGTGACATACAGATGGACAAACTGGACGTATCTTTAAGGGTTTTTGAAACCCAGGCTGCGGGCTGTTCGAAAGAGATACCGCGGCCCTGGAACACAAAGGGCAAGGAAGGAACATGGATGGGTTTTAGTCAGTACAAGTCTGACACTCCCTTCCGCCCCAAAAAGTACTCTCATAACTTTGAGGAAGCTAATAAAAAAGTCTAAGTAGCCAGCTTTGTGAATTATAAGGAAGTTTAGTTATATATTTATTATTTTACACCGTTTGTTATTTATTATACACTGGAACATTTAATAAAAAACAAAAGACAGTTGTATTTCACAATGACGTTTTATTAATCAACCAAAAAATTGCTCATTTCGAAGTACATATTTGTCAGATAGTTTAGGTAGCTAGTTAAGGTTATTTATCTATGTAGTAGTCTCTGTCTCCATATCTATGTAGTCGTCTTCGTCACTTTGGGGCAGTATACAGTTAATGCCCGTATAAATGTAGCCCTCAGCACATTTTCCAACATTTATGACACCGTTGCGATCCTGTAACGTCGGCACAGCATTGACATTGTCGTGGGATTGTTTCGGCGCTCCTGATGGAACTTCAGCCGTTGCAATCACCACTTTCTTGTCCTTTTCATTGATGTCCACCCTCATTGTCGACAGGGGGTGACGAGAATCTTCCTTGCTTCTCACAGTAATCTCCACAGTCATGCCTTCCGCTGACAGAGGCAGAGTGCGATGTTGCAACACGTAACCGTCGATGCTGACGATCAGAGCCAGGCACAAAGCGATCTTCACACACATATTTGAATACATGGTTGTATTTATTAATGTGGTGATGGAACGCTGCCCAGATGAGGAGTGTGCTTGAACCTACTAAAACAGGACTTTATATACCGTTAAATGACGTAAACTGGATATGCTTTGTAAGAGACCTTTTAAAATGTGTCTAATAGTTTTTAAATTAGTTATCCTCCTATTGCAAAGGTAGTTATTCAAACTCATCAGCTAATAACTTAATTTGGTAAGGACAAACATTTTCCTTAATCATACAGGAAACCTATATTTTGAAACAGTGAGTTGTCAATTTAACTTGACCATTTTTTGAATTGCAAATGTAATTCACAATTGGATTTGAAATCTTCATCCGTCGGATGAAGATTTCAAATCCAATTGTGAATTATCATCATCATCATCAGCCTATGATGTTCCCACTGCTGGGACACAGGCCTCCTCTCTATGAGAGGGAATGGGCTATAATCCACCACGCGGGCCCAGTGCGGATTGGTAGATGTCACATATCTTCGATTTTTTGGTTCTAGGACATGCCGGTTTCCTCACGATGTTTTCCTTCACCGTTTTTGAGAGCAGTGGTGATGAAATATATTACACAAAGTAATGCGCCTGCCTGGGTTCGAACCCACGACTTACTGTTTGTAAGTCGGGGTCGCTACCACTGGGCCACCACTGCTCAATTGTGAAAATTATCATTAGCAGCAAAATATTTCTCAAACACTATGTATACGTATCTATATTTCATTAAAAGTATTCCTGAATCAGAGATTATAAGTATTTAAAAAGTATACAATGTATGTTTTGCTGTAATAAAACAGGTTTCTACTAACAAGAGACATCCCGCTGCTGACTATCTACTTCTTTATTGTGTGGTGAGTGCCTTTCCAGGTGTCAGAGTTTTTATGCTGCCCACGGCATGTAAAGCCAAGTCAGAGGTCCATCTCTGACTTGGCTTTACATGCCGTCGAGATATAATCCAGAATATTCCACATACCTACTATCTACGTAGATAGTATCTTTTTCATGGCTAACATAAAAACATAATAATGGGTCTAACATACTTATTAATGATGTAAATGTTGGACAATTCAGTTGATTAGCGAGAGACAGCATGTTTGGGTTCATAATGTATTTTGCAACTACATATGTTTCATGGTATTACGTAAATTTTGAGTACGTGATTCTAATAATGAACAAGCAATTGTTGTAGTTGGAAAATCATCGCGGTCGGGGCCCCCCAAACCGCGAAATAGTATGACTCAAACATCAACGTAATTTATCCAGCTTGCTGTCATTGCTGTCATTACCATTCTGCCTATTTAATTTACTGCAACCATGTCACAATCAATGTATTGTATCTATAAAAAGCTAAAACGGAATCAAGATACGGTTTCCAGTTTTCCATAGATTACCATACAACTAAACGATAAGAATGTAACAAAAACCAAAACAACCAACGAGTTTTGAATTTAATAAATCATTATGTTGAGTAGGTTACTTTTCGATCTTAATTTTTATAGTTCATGTAAAGCAATGAAAATGTGTGTGTATTATGTAATAGAGGAAAAGTCAACGATGTTTTTAAAGGTTCACATATATACCTAAATAAACTTTTAGTGCCTTCTTCCTAAACTATTGCCGTCAACCAGACTTTGTTTATAAGTACTCCTATGTACTTATAAACAAAGTTGTAAAAAATGGTCAAGTGCGAGTCGGACTCGAGCACGAAGCGTTCCGTACCATAAACCGAAAAAAACACGTTTCTTTTATGGGAGCCCCCTTTAATTATTAAATAAATTATATTTTTTATTATTTGATGTTACAGCGGCAACAGAAATACATCATATTTTGTGAATATTTCAACTGTCTAGCTATCAAGGTTCATGAGATACAGCCTGGTGATAGACAGCCAGACAGACAGACAGACGGACAGTGCAGTCTTAGTAATAGGGTCCCGTTTTTACCCTTTCGGTACGGAACCCTAAAAAGGGAACTATGTCTTTTGGATTCCATTTTGGAGGCCATTATTGGTTGAGGATCTCGTGCCTTAATAATAAAAGCCGCACGGGTCGATCTTCAAGGAGTGCTTGCTTGCTGGCATAAGCTACGCTTGTTAAGGTTGTCCCGTGGATAGGTGATACAGAGTTTCCGGTTTTATTGAGGCAAAGAATAATAACTTCAAATTGTTACGTTAAACCATCAAATGCAAGTCAGTCATGATGACTCCACATAGGTAAATGGCATAATGCCATCTACATAACCGAATTTTATTATTAGTAGTTTTAAAAATGTTGGGTTAACTTAGTTTGATCATTATTTATCACTATCAGTACATAGTATAAAACAAAGTCGCTTCCCGCTGTCTGTCCCTATGTATGCTTAGATCTTTAAAACTACGCAACGGATTTTGATGCGAGTTTTTTAATACATAGAGTGATTCATAAGGAAGGTTTATATGTACATAACATGCATAATATAGTAGAGAAACACTGATAATTTTAGAGGTTTCTAATATGATGTCGTAAATAAACACATTTTTTTGTAACATCGCACCCGTGCGAAGCCGGGGCGGGTCGCTAGTTTATAATAAAGTTTATAATATGAACACATACTTAGTTTTAATGAAAAGTTTTTCTATGTTTCAAAGAAGATTCAGTAACAATACCGTGACATCAATATCAATAACGATACGGTAAAATAGTGTAACAAGGAAATAAATAAAAACAAAAGACAGCTGTTTTCAACAAGAATTATCAATATAATAGTGGAAGTAGGTTTTATCACAGGATTTAAAAGCATCAAAGAAAGTGTCCATTTGTTCAATCGTCGGTGGGGAAGCAGAATCCCGCACGGCCCACCGTACCCTCCGGGCAGGCGCCGACACGGATTCCGTTGCGGTCCTGTAACGTCGGCACAGCATGGACACCGTCGTGAGACTGTTTCGGCGCTCCTGATGGAACTTCAGCCGTTGCAATCACCACTGTCTTGTCCTTTTCATTGATGTCCACCCTCATTGTCGACAGGGGGTGACGAGGATCTTCCTTGCTTCTCACAGTAATCTCCACAGTCATGCCTTCCGCTGATAGAGGCAGAGTGCGATGTTCCAACACGTAACCGTCGATGCTGACGATCAGAGCCAGGCACAAAGCGATCTTTACACACATATTTGAATACATGATTGTATTTATTTATGTGGTGAAGGCTTGCTAGCTAGGGAGCTTAATGAAGAATATGCTTATTCTCGTTGAAAATAAACTTATATACTAGTGTGATTGTATAACTGGAATTCCCTCAGATGTGTTTACTTAAATAGGCCCTTATTCTTATTCAGTGAATCATTCAAGGAATATAACGTATTGCGTATTGCCTGCAGATAAATTTATTAATGTCATTACATAGTAATTTCTTTTGTGCTTCACTTAAGTGAAATTAAATCTTATTCGAGATCCACTTGTCGAAATATTCGCAAATAATATGAGTACCTAACCGTTTCCTTGAGAAAACTGATTTGTCAGTGTATATAATGGGTCTTTTGGACGCTGTCTGATAAAAAAATTGTCATTCGAAAAGTGCTAATACTTGACCTCTTTGACAATGAAAGAGTTTTTGGTGACTTTCTTCAATCTAAAAAAATCTGCGTTGCTAGATAATTTCAAAATTGACAAACTTTCCCATATGAACGATCTAAGACAAGATTTGCGAGGACAAAAGTTACTAAAAAATGTGAGACTGGATGATGGTTCTCATAGAGTAAAAACATTCATCGATGTAAACAATAACAGATACTCAGTTTTAAATAGGAATTAATTATGAACAGTAAAATACAATAGAAACCAAGGACACAAGTAACTACAGGTTGTAAAGAGACCCTTCACGAAGTCGTCCACCAAGCATTATGCAAACTAAGTAACTTTACGAAAAAATTAGTGCTGGGAAAACGTTTACGCAAAAGTTTTGGGCTGGAAAATCACGTTTTACAGTAGGACTCAATGTAACGCACTCAAAACATTGTGCTGTTGATGCATTTAATAGTACAGAGGTCATAGAAGCATTTAAAGTAAAGTAATAACATTATTTTTTAATTTTTTAATACGTGGTTAATGTTTGTACTTTGACCTTCTATATCTTCGTAACTAAAAGTTTAGGGTATAGTATAGAACAAAAAAAAACGTGTGGCACTCGGAGACTGCCGCGGTTTAGCTATTGCATAGCATTTTTTATCAACTTATGTAATTATAATTATTTATTCACTTTCGTAGTGTCAGATATTGACAAGCCTAGGTTATTATTTTTAATCTACTGCTGGAGCTAGGAGGTTAGGTTGTATAGGTAAACCTATACAACTGACGCTACGTGTTAGGCAGTAGGTGTTAGGTTATTTTCGTTACGTTACATTACGAAAGTTACGTTACGGTTATTTTCGTTACGGAATTTCTGGATTCGGTCTCCACGCTCAAGGCCCGCGATAGACGCTATGCAATAGCTTAAAAAATATTGCAATGACGTGGAGAACAAGTGCCTTTTGGCTTCGATAAGGGTGTTTTATACCCTTTATGTTCTTCGTTTTTCTCAGAGATACATAGTACGTTCTGCCAAGTTCAAATTAATGTAATAAGACCTTTTTAATATTCTAAATTACTCTTGACATTTAGGCATTCCAAATATAAACCGACTCACAGCCTGAATACTAACAATGTTACTTTACGATTACCATAATAGATTGGCTTACAATATACATACTACATAGTATCGAGGTTGATCAGGTGTAAGGATCTTTTGATATCTAGATCGTTTTTTATACTCATGTGAATGTGTTAGATACAGAGATTTGGCAACAGTACAGGGTGAAGAAAAAATAATAAAATTCAAATTCTGGCTATAAAGACAGGTGCTTGCTAGGTAGTGCTAGGGCAAGGAAGGAACACGGATGGGTTTTAGTCAGTACAAGTCTGACACTCCCTTCCGCTCTGCCTGGAGCGGGGGAAGTCATTTGATGAATTCCCATCCGAAAAAAAAAGGCCAGTCGTCTTATTCATTAGTAAACTACTTGCGTCATGAAACTTCTAACGAACGTAAATAAACAGTACATTTATAGGAATAATAATGTTAATATACATAATGTAAATATTATTTAATAAATAAAGTAATTAGTAACGGAATCTGGGATTTTGTTTTCCTTGCCTTACCCAAGTCAGACCAATTTCAATAAGTACCATGAACTTACCCACCTATTATTAAATTACTATTTACTAGCTCATGCCCGCGGTTTCGCCCGCGTTTAAATTCGGTAATTGTCCCACGAGATCGTACTACCGGGATAAAAAGTTATGTAAGTACTATATGTTAATCCAGATTATAAACTATGTAATCCTTTCAGTAGTTTTTGAGTGAAAGAGTTACAAACATTCATCCATCCATCCTCAGAAACTTTCGCATTTATAATATTAGTAAGATTTAAATTCCCTAGGTATATGACATAGAATGTACTCTAAACCTTTGATTGCCCAATGGTAACCCGGCCAATCGTGTTACTTTGTGTACATCATTTGAATCACCACTTGACACTCAGTCCGGTGTCGTTACAAGACAAAAAAAAAAAAAAATGATCCACGGTTTGAATGTGTTCCAAAAGTAACAAAAAAAAATATTCGTACGTTACAAAAATAGTGGAACAGATTGAACCGTAAATCAAAAAGGACGTGACAACACTACAGTATGTCAATATTAGTGATGCAACTGTTGTTAGGCTGTGACTTCGGACAACAACGCCACTCAAAGGGTTTATTCAATTGAGCAAATGTTTTCTATTTGATTTTATGTTTGTTGATTCATACAGGATAAACGTGCATCCTTTTAGGTAGCATAATATTTACTTGCCTTATTAAATACACTTTCCTGCAACAGCACCGAATTAACAGTGTTTATCCTTACAAAGTGAGCAGGTTGTAAACATACCGTTAACGAAGACAAAAGGCACTTGTTCTCCCCGTCATCGTCATCGAGATATTTTTTTTGTTCTGGTAACCTTCTAGTCACGGGGATATTGGAGGTCTATGTTTTCCTTTTTTTAAACTACTTGTTTTAATGCTATAACTTTACTTTAAATGCTGTCATAACTCCTGTACTACTCACCCCAAAAAAGTCGTTTCCTAGTATAATTTTTGCGTAGAGTTACTTAGAGTTACAGAATGCTTGGTTGGCGGCTTCGGGAAGGTTCCGTTTACAACTTGTATATTATTTCTGTTTTAATTCTAGGTATAACAATTATATACTAATATGGTTAAACAACAATAAATGAATATTATATTCCACTCCACAATAGAATGGTGCAAATACGTCATCCTCATCATTATATTTTTAATTAAGTACTTGTACCTACGTCTATATTATTTATACTACATCCGGTAAGAGGTTTTATTGTGTCCGAATAGTCTGGAAACTGATCTCAACATAGCTGGGAGAAGGCTAAGCAGATGATGACATTTTACGACTAAGTGACACTTGAGTCATCAAAACTGCCTAAGATTAGGAATTGTTACATATTAATAGAACGTGATGTATTAATACTGAAGTATCCCCCCTGAGGAAATAGACCTACGTGCCCTAGCAAGGATATCCCCGCTAGTGTACTTGGAAGCCTGCATAATTTTGCATCATGCAAATGCGACAGTTTATATGACTGAGTCATAATAGAGTATTTACAAAAAATCTAATTAGTCCGTCAAATAAATTTACAAAAATTTGGATACTTATTTTTTTCTTTTTTCACGTAAACAAAAAATGAAGACAAAAAAAAATGATACAGTGCGTCGAAAACACGTGTGACATCACAATATCAGTACACTTTTACTGGCGAAGTGATGACGTCACAAGCCTCCACTCATGATCTTTGATGCGTTTTATCTTCGTCAGTTTTTATCGATTTGATAAAATAAAAAATACGTATCCAATATTTTTCGATAATCTAACTGACGAACGAAATAGAATCATATTTTTTTACTCAGTAAACATCCCTTTTGAGTTCCCAATTAAGTAAGTATATTTCTTCTTCGTATTCACGATTTTTATAATTATATAATTCAATTTGTTTCGACCAGAACTCAGCCATATTGACGGCGTTGATAGTGGCTTCGAACGGGTCCCTTAAAGTGCAGGTTGGCGTTGCTCAAAGAACAGGACCGGAGGTGGACCATGGCTAACTTGAAATTGACTGATAAGCGCGGTATACTTCTGATGCAAATGTAAATTAACCTTAAAAGTCTAGTTGAGTATCCATCATTGCTAATGCCAGCTACGAAAGAATTAGGCTGGTATAAAAGTTGACTAAACAAGCGTCCCATACAAACAACATATACATATTTTATCGTTTTTTCCCTAGCTGAAATTCAGCCTAAACCATGTGTCACATCCTGGTTTCCCCTAGGCGCTAGGAAGTATGTATTTCAAGGAAAAATAAAACTCTTTTGTTGAAACAAAACAAAAGAGCGTTTAGTATGTGGAACATCGATTGTGTCCACGTGGGCTCGATCGGGTCCCCCGTAGTCTCGATAAAGATGAAATACGGTTGGGTTACACAGATTATAGCAATAAATATTGCTGAAAATATGCTACATATCATAATAGCCACTCGACCTACGATCCCCGGAGATTGCCCTTATATAATATACTCGAATCATGTTGTAAAACTATTACTCGTAATAGGGAGCGGGACGAGTACGGGGACACTTTCATATTTTATGGAAAGGACTCTTTGTGAATCTGATATTGTTTTTCGAATTAACTTACCTACCTACTTGTACAGAAATATATTTATTATGAGTTTATGTTCAGGGTTTTGTAACCAGGGGAGACGGGACTGTACCTACGGTTAACAAAAAGGGTGAGATTATTCTATTTTTGTGATGGGATTTTCTATTTCAGTACTTAGTAGGCTTTTGATGTAGGTAGGCTTTAAACGTAGAGCAGCTTACGTAGGTCGGTACTTATTTTATCTAAGTGCCCACCAACATGTTTGGAACAATACAAAGTATTGTCATGTACTTATACCCACTACGTCAATTGATACCCATTGTTGCCAGACTGCATGACTGCTTCGTATTATCTTTCCAACTCAATATCTCGCATCCACTGACGACATTCTGGTGAGATTTGCGTGTGCTATGTACGACGGAGCTTACTCACCATGTCTGCATGAATGTAAGTCACCCGCGCTTTTGACTGATCTATACAAGCTGTAAAAGGACCCTTCTCGAAGCCGGCAACCAGGCATTCAATACATGGAACTAAGTAACTCTACGCAAAAGTTATTGCTGGGAAATGACTTTTTTTTTGGGGTGAAAAATTACGTTTTACGAAGAACTCAATTTAACGCACTCAAAACACTGTGCTGATGAATGTATAGAATAGTACGGGGGTCGTGGAGGTAATTAAAGTAATACAATTTATCATTTGTATTCGAATAAAATTGTGAAAATATTGGAACATATGCACCCACAATATCTCCGTAACTAGAAGGTTCGCAGGTATGGTCTAAAACAAAAAAAAATATCGTAATGACGGGGAGAACAAGTGCCTGTCGGCTTCGTTAAGGGTATTTATACTCCCAGTATTATATATAGCATTGAAAGTACTCTGACTATCATTAATATTGACTATGCAAAAATTGTGATGTGATGTGAATTGTAATGAAGTGTTAATAAGGTGATTGATCATCTTCTCATATCCTACTACATAACCCAAGTTGTTGAAGTCCAGGTTGCCCAATTGGTACAAATTGTCACAACACAAGCAAATTAATAAACATTTTGTTGACTTATTTGCTTCGGTTTCGATATGAGATTGTATTGGTTTTTTTTCTTTTATTTTCAGGCTGCATGGACGTTTGTTTGACTCAAAGATCGAATTTACATTCTGAAAGCGACCCTCTCTCAGATCGTTACAATAATATTCGAAAAGGAAGTAAGGAGGTTGTAATGAAACATAGTTAAGTAAAAAAAAAAACAAAAACTTGGTACTTAGGTTTGTACCTCCTTTGTTCTTTTAGCATACGTCAGCGTTTTTTTTTCTAAACTGACTGACGGGACTTTTCCTCAAGTTATTTTTTTTATTTCACAGGTCATCTTTGTATGACGCGTAGCATCATAAAAGCTTGAAACAATAATTTGTCATTATATGACAATTTTAATTCGTCACAATGTGTCAAACGATGATCCCTGCCTTATATGGTAATTGGGAATCATTATGGATTGATTAGCAATTCATACAATAGGTACAAAAATTCCTTGTAATGTTTATTATGTTTGTTTCCTACGATAAATATTGCAATAGTGATGAATGAATGATTAATAACGTTTATTATAGAATTATGCCTAATGATTAATTTAACTGCCTCGTTGGTCTAGTGGTCGCAATTACGACTGCTGAGCATGAGGTCCTGGGTTCGATTCCCGGGTCGGGCAAATTGTTATTGGGCTTTTCCATCAGGAATTTCTCTGTAGCAGCCACGGAGTCTGAACTTGTGCCCGGTTGATGGCAATAGGCTCGCGGCTTATTATTACACGGGACTTAAACATAACTGGCGGAATGTGGGTGTCCTATTATTTACACCTCTCACTATCTATCACATCGTTCCGACTGTCTTGCTTGGTAGAGTTTGAATGATGTTTCTTCTGTCCCTAATATCTATATAGGATCGTTATTTTTCCGATGCAACTTTTCCGAAGCAAGCTATCTAAAAATAAAAGCCTTAGTTAGCCACAAAATTACCCCAACCACGCGCCACAGTAGGAATTTTAGTCTCGAGACTGTACAATACAAAAAAGGCCTTATGAAGTTCCGATTTGTCTTTTAGTCATCCTTTAGACCAAATATGACTAAATGAATGGGGATATGTACAGTCACGAGCACCAATATGCCTTCCAACACTTTTCATCCTTATGCCCTAAATAATAAGGTTAAACAGTGGTTGACCGTCAGTGGACTCGGTAGTACTTGAACATTGCGCTAAAATGATTAAAGTGACGCATTATGTCATTGTTCTTTTATCAGCTGACGCAGACTAATGTGCGCTTTAGCTAAAATTAAGTGCTGCTAGTTTTTCCCAGGTTGAGGACGCACCATGAAGTGCGTGCGTCGGTACCCAGAGTAGGTATCCCCAGTAATGTGATGTGATTTTCTGGGTATTTTTTTCAGCATACCTAAGTACATTTTCGGTATTCCCAAATGATTTGGCAAATGGTTTTGTTTTTGTTTATAGTGGTCTTTCCGTGTATATTTTTATACATCATACATAACATCACAACTGTTATCTCCGAAGGGTTATGCAGAGATGTAGGTAAGTACCTACCTACCCACATTTCGCCAGTTATGTTCAAATCCCATGAAATAGGGGGCGAGCCTATTGAAATCAAGCGGGCACAAATCCTGACTCCGAGGCTGCTACTTATAAATTCCTGATGGAAAAACCGAATAATAATTGGCCTGACCTATGAATCGAACCCAGGACCTTATGCTCAGCAGTCACGATTTGTGCCAACGAGGCTAGACTAGACCAACGAGGCAGTCAGTTTTTAGGTAGGTTTAAAGTAAATCTTTACTTCGTAGTACCTATACTTACTTCAAGAATTCAGTAGGTACTGCAACTATGTCCTTTGACTTAGGGTTGGTAGCGATAGTTTAATTTCATTATTACTATCATTTTGATAAATACGATGTTTCTCGCACATTTTGCTCATTTCGAAGGTGTTTTGACTTCACTCGGAATTTAGCCTTTATTACTTCAAAGATCATATTATTTTTCTTTATGTATTTAACAATTGGATATTTGCCATGCATTAGTGCATCGCTGAACTGTCACCGTTCACACTAGGTATTCCTCGGATCCAATTGGAACAGCTAGTCAACGTCAATGACCTAACGTTATGATGTGGTAACTTGGATATCCCATTGACGATTTTCAAACCTTTAGGTCTACAATGAATTAAGAAATACCGTCCAATGATAATTAATTAACTCTGAAAGTTCTATCGAATTAAATTTGCTTCATCATTATCTGCCAAGCCTTTTCCCAACTATGTTGGGGTCGGCTTCCAGTCTAACCGGCTGCAGCTGAATACCAGTATTTTACATGGAGCGACTGCCTATCTGCCCTCCACAACCCAGTTAGTACTGGGTAATACGATACCCCTTGGTTAGACTTTTTGGGCCACTGACTACCTAACGACTGTCAAAGATCTTCAAATGACAGCCAGGACCAACGGCTTAACGTGCTTTCCGAGGCACGGAGAAAACTCGGTATGTAATTAACGTAATATTATATAATTTATATCACGAAAAATCTTTGACTTAAGATCAGGTTTTTCATACTTATGTTAGAAACTATTCAAAAATATTTAAAAGTGTCTGTGCTCAAGCAAAATCACAAATAATAATTAACAAAATTGGTATTTCTAATAATAAAATAAAAACTGTGGCAGGTAATGAACAGAGAAACTGGAAAAGCACAACAACGAGATCAGAATGATTTGTCTTTGAAAATAAATAATCAGACCATTTTTGATAAGCTAGAAGTCGCTGAGACACTAGAAAATTTCTTTACCAACATTCCGTTAGAGGTTATGAAATCTCTCCCCTCTTCATCTAAATTAGCTGAAGCTCTTCTTATGGGGGATATCCGTCAAGGTTCTTGGAGATATTATTGACACAATTGCTCCTTTCCTAACAGGCATATTCAAACAATGTTTGGACAGCGGCAAGTTTCCTGATCTCATGAAAGATAGTCCAGTAGTACCAATTTTTAAATCGGGTTGTAAGAGTGATCCTTCTAATTATAGACCTATATCTGTGCTTCCAGCATTGAGAAAAATCTATGAAAAAATCATGCTGGCCCAGATGTTGTATCACTTCAACTCAAATAGGATTCTGCATAGTCAACAGTTTGGTTTCACGAAGGGTAGGTCGACAACGGACGCGGGGGTAAAACTCATCAGTCACATTTTGGAATACTGGGCGAAGTCCCAGGATGTCATTGGCATCTTCTGTGATCTCTCAAAAGCGTTCGACTGCGCCGATCACAACACACTGATCTGTAAATTACAACATTACGGAATTCGTGGACAAACTGCTGTTTTTGTTCTTTCCTATTTATCAAACAGGCAGCAAAAAGTAAATGTTAATGGGGCGACCTCCTCCGGGTCTCTAGTTAAGATAGGCGTGCCCCAAGGTTCAATTCTCGGTCCTTTCCTGTTTCTTGTTTACATTAATGATGACTATATGCCCTTTAATGGTGGCTAAATTATCGGATATAATTCTATTTGCTGATGACACTTCGCTAATTTTTAAATAAATAGAAAAGATACGGATCTCTTATATGTCAACGAAAGTCTAACTGTTCTCTCGGAATGGTTCGCAGCTAACAATCTTTTACTGAATGCAAACAAAACAAAATGTCTAAAGTTCTCTCTACCAAATGTATCACAACGGGATCTAAACTTAAATCTTGTCGGCAAAAAACTTGAAGTTATAGCGGAAACTGTATTTTTAGGGATTACTATAGATTAAAAATTGCAGTGGGGCGCGCATATTAGAACTCTTTCGGGTAGGTTAAGCTCAGCTGCATATGCAGTAAGGAAAATAAGGCAGTTGACTGATGTAGCCACGGCTAGGTTGGTATACTATGCTTATTTCCACAATATTATGTCTTATGGCATTCTGCTGTGGGGATCGGCCGCAGACGTTAACTACATTTTCATTTTACAAAAGAGGGCAGTCCGCTCTATCTATAAAATGGGTCCTCGCGAGTCCCTCAGAGAAAAAATCAAAGAGATCGATATATTGACTCTGCTTTCACTTTATATCTTAGAATGTATTTTATATGTATACAAAAATCGAGGGCTTTTCAAAATTAGAAGCGACTTCCACAATATAATAACAAGTTGCCGAAGTCAGTTATAGAACTGACTCATGGAAAGTTCAAAAACTACATCAAACGTGTCCTTATTAAAAAATCATATTACAAAATCAAGGACTACGTTGAAGATAAAGAAGTTTGGCTTTAGTGCCTTCTTGCGGCTTCCCTGGTAGCTCATAAACGGCACAAATATGTGGATGTCTCTAACTATTCTCAATTTCATATTTTCCTTTCTTTCTAATCAGACTTTTTTACAATAGTTTTCAAATCATTTGTACATCTTTTGCTCAGAATAGTTACAGCACTGATAACAATATTTGTGTCACTAGTTTATTTATAGTATTTTACAATATTTTGTTACATTTGTATAAATTCTTTTTACCGATCGTTTGTGAATGTGTGAACACTGTAGACTTTGTAGATTCCCAGATGCTTGTTAACTTTTGTTAACTTTTTATCTTGTATTACATTTTTTGTGTAATACGGTAATACGCAGTGACTTATTGTCAGGCCTACGCTGTTCGCACATACTTAAGTAGTAATGCTGTAACATGATAATATTGTAACACCAAATGATTTGAAAAGAGTAACCATGGAGTTTCTTGTCGGTTCTTCTCCATAGGAAACAACCAACCGAACCGTGCACTTTTTTGTCGACGTTTTATAAGTGCCCATATGGGCCTATGTGAAATAAAATATTTTGATTTTGATTTTGAATAGGTGGTCACCCATCCACAGACCAACCTAGGCAAGCACGAATTAACTCTGCTTACGGGCCTAATATTTGTTCAAATCTAAATGTCTTTAAAAAGAAAAGTTTCGATATTATTTCAATTAAATAAGCTCTCAATCTGAAGTCTAGTCACATTAATAATTATTAAGTTTCTCTTATTTTGGACTCTGTATGTATTTTTACTTTGTATGTATTTTTGACTTTGTATGTATTTTTAATATTTATTAGTTTATTTTATCTATTATTTAGTATGTTGTATTTTCGATACCAAAATGTTTTTTTTTTGTACTCTGTCGCAATGCTGTCTTATTTAACCTAAAGGTTGACTGGTAGAGGCTACCTTGTGACATTAAATTCGCCTTTGTACCATTTTTTTACATGAAGTTTAAATAAAAATAATACGTCAGTTTTTAGCTAGTTCTTCCACTTAACAATGCATTCGCATATTAAGAGGATAGACCCTGTACCTACATACAATCTATCTAAGCATAATCATAAAGACTTTCCAAACTTATACCTGCATAGAGCAAATTAAATCTGCTGATTTTATTCAGACCTCGAGTCGACTCATGCAAGGAAAATGTAAAACCTCAAGTGTTACTAAATAGGTAGGTACAGTTATTATTCATTTATGTCGTAATACCTACATATACCCGTCAGCAAATGCAAAATATTGACGTCACAACCTTAGCAATGACGTATGACCGTTATTCAGTGTAATCTTATTCAATTTGTATTCAAACCAACGGTTTCTATGAAGCATCAAGCATGCAAGACTAGTTGGTATCTTTTTCACACACAATCTACGCTGGGGGACGAATTCCAAAAAAAAGTTTTAGCTTTTTTTTATTTTACGTATAAATAACTCAAGCAGTTTCGGCTGAGCGTGTCTGGTAGCGAATGAATTTGTCTTAAGACTATTTTAGAGCAAGACGATATTATACTTTTTTTTTCTGCACGATATAAATACGTATAAGTACATATTGTTGTAAAATTGTAAACATAGTCTAAGTTAAGTAAAAATAAAGTTTTATATTATATACTTGTATGACTGTGTTCACTGTTTAACGTGCGCCGCACGCAACCGGCGGCGCCGGAATCACGTGTCACTTATACGTTCATACAAGCTTATCTCCGAAAGTACCCAACCGATTTCTGCCTATGCTGATTATACTGGGCCAAATATTTTACCCTGTAATTTTATTTAACTAGAAACAACATCATGATTTGAGGAAACATGCGTAACACGAGTGAAAAGTCCTAACTCCCATTCCTTCCTTAAAGTTTAGTTTTCATGAGGATATCCATTTTTATTTTCCCGTACGTTACCATGAATTAAATACGGTTAATTTTATAAAAATACTAGTTATAGTATTGATTCCGTAGCGAGTGCTTTGTGTTTTGGTACTCATTTCAAGTTTAAATTACAGTCCGTGTGTATCTCTCCAAAAGCGTTGCAGTGTAACGCAATCGTAGATTTGTTTTGATTCCTTAGTAATGCATGTGGTTCAGTTCAGAGTAAATACCCAAACACTGTATTTATTCCTCATAGTAAACTTCATCCTAAGATCCCTTGATAAATACCAATTAAATTACAGTACAGTAACGTACAGTAGCTTAAATTGCATCATAATTGGTGCTTAGCGTTATAATCTCTGGGAGATAAATAAATAAATAAGTATATTTTGAATAGTACGAGGTTGAACCAAAAATTCGAAGACATGTGACATCTGCCAATCCGCACTGGGCCCGCGTGGTGCATTATAGCCCGTTCCCTCTCATAGAGAGGAGGCCTGTGTCCCAGCAGTGGGAACATTATAGGCTGATGATGAGTACGAGGTTGACTATACTCATGTATTTTTATAGTAGCGGTAATACCCAGTTTTATTGCTGTACTGTACGATATTATAAAGTTTATTAATGCAGTTGTATGGTAATTTCAATATGTAAGTGGGGAATATTTTAATGAACTGATATGTCATGTTATGAACATAAATTTTAAGTATTTGTTCGATGTTCTCCAACTATTTTTGAAATGCATTCTTTTTCTTTCCATATTTTGCTGCTGCAGCGGTCAGTGTTCAGTTCTCGGTGTAACTGTGACTCGAGGTGGCCATCAAGATAGTCCTCTTATCGTTACACCATGTCTTGAACATGGAAGAGTTAAAACTGCCATACTTTCTAGAGTAGACCCGAGTCTGTTCGCTGGCGTCAACAGTAATGCCGGGTATTTCACGGTTGACAAAATTCGCAAATGGAACCTGTTCTTCTGGTATTTCCCCGCGCAAGGAGTTAATCTTGATAGTACCCCGCTGGTTATCTGGCTGCAAGAAGGGCATGGTGCTTCTTCTTTATTTGGCTTGTTCGGAGAAATAGGTCCTTTACAAATCATCAACAGATCAGGTAACTTTTTCTGCATCAAGTCTATTTTGATTAGTCTCTCGGAGTCTTACTGCTATATCATCAACATAAAGATGCCGCGAGTAGATAGCTGCCGCCAAATTGCTCATTATATAAAACATAAAGAATAAGGATCATAAGGATGTCCATTTTTTTGTATTGGGGAAAACAAACTGTGACACAGTACAATTTTGAAGTGAAAACTTCTTTGGCATCGTTGTGATTTGAAAGTCGACGAAACGAAAAAGTGACAGTAAAAAGAGACGGACACATAAATTCATAAGATTTTACGTCACATTCTGAACCTGACCATCATTGGCCAGATTGGGATTAACATGCATTTGTATTACGCTAGTGCTATTAAGGTATTATCGAGTTCATTGACGGTCGACCACTTTCAACCTTATTACTGAAGCCCTCATTAATAAGGTTGAAAAGTGGTCAACCGTTTTCACCCTTATGTCTTAAGTCTCAGGGCATAAGGGTGAAAAGTGGCAGACCGTTCGGTGAACTCGGTAGTACCTACTACAATGAATGAATACTTCAGAATTCAACCAACTAACTGTTTACTGTTTCAGTTTTGTGAAGTCAAGTGGTAACTTCATGGAGGCAATGGTAGTCGGCGCGGGACACTTAGTGGCCACTGACAAGCCACGCGCCGTCATCAAACGACACAAATAAACAAAATATTGACTTTAAAAGAAAACCAGACATTTAACGTTCTTTAAAATTTTTATTCGTGAAAGAAGAAAAATATGTGACACAATACAATTCACCCAAAATTAATTTCTAACCTAACCTAACCGAACCTTTTTTTTTGTCGGTGTGGAAATCCTCTATGGATGTCCTCCGCCCTGGGGAGAGCGGACGATCCTCGCAACTCCATAAGAGATTCACCATTCTCATAATGTTATTCTTCAATTTCCAAGAGCATACCACAAAATTATGCATAGATTATTTACTAGTCTAATACATGATCTTCTCCACATTTCCAAACTATGTTGGGATCGACCACCAGTCTAACCGGACTCAGCTGAATACCATTCTAGTCTATTTCATCCTCATTTAAATGTGCACCAGTAATGACTTTTTGAAATATTTTGATTAAAACTGTGCTCGTATGCTAGTCTTACGTGTCTAAAACAATTCGAATAGGTAGGTATAGGCATTTGCCACATACATTCGATGCATCATTAAATGACACCCCTTGCATTTAGGCACGATCCAGCCCAAATCTCGTAAATAAACGCTAATATAGACAAACAGTAACCGCCGATTAGTATCATAAATACATAGTAAAAGTTTGACAGTGGTAGAGGTACGTCTTCAGGTCGGTAACGAGATTTACATTTCAACATCTCTCGGTAGTATATATCACGTGAATACTTATCCATGATGCCTGTTGTTACTAAATCATGAGTAAAGCGATTCAAATATGGTATTAAAACAGACCCTCGACGTAATAACACAGTTCTGTAAATGCTCATGTAAGGTTCTTTTAACCGATACACGGCCATTTGGCATTGGTCGTTGGTCAGCTGCCATCGATATACCTGAAAATGAGCGTCTGAAACTATAGTATATAAAAACTTGTTTGGATCGTCTTTGACCAGTATTAAACAATTAAGTCTAGTTCCACAATCCCAGTTGTTATGGAATAAATTGCGACGCTGCCATTCAGTAAATAAAACTGCGTGATGATCCTCTAGATCCTCGACTTCCTCCGGTTCATAACCACGGACCGGTTGAGTAGTCACACTGTACAAGTTTGCCTGAATCGCATAAGGGATTATAAACGCTGTAAACAAAAGACTCGAGAAAATTAGAACTTGAGGCCACCCAGGTTCTATTCTCCTAACAAATTGTTTATTCAATAAATATCCAAAAACAATAAGAATATTGTAAGAAACATCTTTTTCTTTTCGGAATATTGATAACAATATAGCCGCCACACAGAAAATTACGAACAGGAGGCTTATCACAATGCAAGTCTGAGAAGACTGATATAACACTGCAACCCATTGCTCTACATAATTAGCGTGAGCAACATAATAAAAATTGTGATCTATCGTCAGTGGGTAGCTGTACGAAATGTTTCCAAAATAATTATCCGAGTTAATCGTGTATCCTCCCACAGCTCCTTCAAATTCATTTTTTGCTACTTTCTGGACCATAATCTTTGTGTTGTTATTCATGAGTTTTCCATATTTGTCAACTTTGCCATATTCTTGTAAATCAATTTTTACGCCGTATTGCTTCTCAAACAATTTAATGAAATATTGTTCAGTTCCTTTGATGCTTGTGTCGAAGTTCATGAACGGCCACAAATTATGTGTAACGAATCTATATCGACAGTTCCGAATAGTACTCTTGTATGAAACAGGTTGATTTTTCTGAGTGTGGTAGTCAGAGCACCATGACCAAAACGCTAGATGACCAGATTTTAAACAATAACCAGGTTTTGTAAAATTATACTTGTATATAGCGTAGTCTTCACCATTGCGTGATATTAACGAAACTTTATAAAAAATATTGTATTCATGAAGTAGATTGGTAAGGTCATGTAAACTGTAATTCTCATTACTTTGCAGGACGATGATGAAAGTTGCTGATGGATTCCAAAATGTATCAGAGATGACTTCACTCAGCCCGTGCTGTAATTCTTGAAAATTATCACTCAACACGATATAAATCACATTATATATGTTTCCGGGTTCCCAATAGAATCTTCTGGAAATAAATCGTGCACCTTCTACTTTGTGGAGAGCTGATAATTTTAAATTATTATTTATATTCATAACCGTAATGTCCATAAATTGGTGTAATTTCTTGTAATCAATGTTTTCTACAATTTTTACTACACAACTGGTGATTCTTTCAGCATTATCTTGCTCATTAATTAAATAAGCACTAGCACTAACCAAAATACAAAAAATGTGAAAAAATATTGATTTCATTTTGGAACACGATTTAACGACCAGCTTGTGTATTCATTTTGTGATACCTTATATTGAATTAAACGAAACAGAGGCACTTATTGATTTTTATTATACCATTGAAAACATTAATCATTTGCTTCCTTTTATTAGCAGTCAATTTAATGCTCAAATCATCCAATGAAATATGGAAACACCGTTTTATGAGTTAAGTACAATAGGCATACACTTTGCTACTAAAACGATCAGTAAATAAATTATCCCTTTTTTGCTGTTTCACGCACATACTGATTTACGGACTTAAATATTAAGTTAGTCAAATTAATCATACATTTTTATAATAATGACTCACCTCATAGGTACTTTTTGTTTTGTGGTTATAAAAAAATATTTCTTACCTATGTTTAAAGACTATTAAAAGTTTTAAGTGTATCTAAGTTATGTCTGTTCAACTGCATCTGGAAGCAAGTCAAGCGCGAAGCGCAGATTGCTATGAATGATCAACATTACATTTTAATTTGTCGAAGAGACTGGCTAATCCAATGACGTAATATAAATAGACGCGTCATGCATGAACATCACGCATCACTCAGATCCAGCCTGTCCCTTTGCTGTCCTCTCCCAGCGACGCCCTAAGCCGAGGTCCGTACCCCACAGGGGGTGCCCTTAGTGCGTAGTCGCTTAGTTTGTAGTTTAGTTTGTAAGTTGCTCTGGCTGGAGGCCTTCATTTCGAGGCATCCACCAGAAAAGCCCGGTTAAGCAGTCAACAACCTCCCTAGGTTGAACTGCGAGATGCCCTTCATAAAAAAAAAAAAAATGAACATCACGGCACTCGAAAACAGCGCGCAGCGGTACTAGATAGCTACTTAGGGCGGATACGACCAAACAGGAATAAATTTTATTCTAGGAGTAAATCGCTACTTATTCGAGAATAACTCAATTTCACGTTTAACCGATTACAATGAAGAAGGAAGAAAAGGAAAGAAAATTAAATGTCATCTACGGAATTCCTGTTGTTAGAGGGAGACAAATATATTTCTTAAATTACGTTATCATTCTGTCATTCGCCATTAGAAAGCATCGAAAAAAATAACATGATTCTTGATACTTACGCATGAAATGATACTTTTAAATCTTTCACAGTTGCAGTATCATTTTTAGGGTTCCGTACCCAAACCTTAAAACGGGACCCTATTACTAAGACTCCGCTGACCGTCCGTCTGTTTGTCTGTCCGTCTGTAACCAGGCTGTATCTCATGAACCGTGATAGCTAGACAGTTGAAATTTTCACAGATGATATATTTCTGTTGCCGCTATAACAATAAATACTAAAAACAGAATGAAATAAATATTTAAGGGGGCTCTCATACAACAAACGTGATTTTTTGCCGTTTTTTTGCTCGATATTAATACCGGTGACAGGCTAAATATTCACAGAATATTTAATTGTAAAATAAATTATTGAATTAAAATAAAAATAAAAATTTTGGAGGCCCCCATACAACACACGTGATTTTTTTCTAAATCAAATCAAATCAAATCAAATCAAATAATGTATTCGCATAATATGGGTAGATAGATGGTATATAAATGTTACATTATATCATATAACAATAGGAAACCTCATATTAACCATTTCTGGTATACGAAACATAAAATAATAACTTACAACAACATGAACTGAAAAGGATAGTATAACTAAGTACTCTTTATTTTATAATAAGTTACCTAGCTGTTATTGCACTAGAATAGGAACATAGTCTTTAGTATTTTACAATAATTTTCTATTCTTATAACTAAGGTACTCCTGGGTCGTGTAGAAACATTTATTGACTAACCAGGCATACAATTTTTTTCGGAATAATGTAATGGACCGTAGTTCTTTCAGTTCATTAGGTAATTTATTAAATAATTTAATTGACATAGGGTAACAGTTTCTTCTATACAGATCAGTTTTTATGTTTGGCAAGGAAAAGCTATTTGGATAACGGGTATTAAAATTAGAACAGTCACCAAAGGATTTGTATAGGTAGTGATGTGTTTTGACGAAAATACAAGATTCAAATATATACATGGACGGTGCTGTTAGTAAATTTAGTTTTTGGAACAATGGTTTGCAGGAAGTTAATGAATCCACGTTACAAAGTGCGCGAATGCACTGTTTTTGAGCCAGGAATACTCTATTCAATTCTACTGAGCCACCCCATAAAAGAATACCATATCGTAGGTTGGAGGCTACATATCCATGATACGCTTGTAAAGCTATTCTTAGGCTGGATATTCTTGTAAGACGCCAAAGAGCGTAAACATACCTGTTTATTTTGTTACAGATTTTATTAATGTGTAATTTCCATGAGATCTGACTATCTAATGACATCCCAAGGAAAACTATATTATCGGATTGTGCTATTTTATTGTTGTCGTATGAGATGGTTAATTTTGAATCATATGGTTTTCTATTGTAAAATTGAATTATTTTAGTTTTGTCTATATTAACTTTTAAATTATTGCACTCTAGCCATTTGATAATGCTTTGAACAGTTTCGTTAACTTCTTTATTGTAATCATCAAATGTAGTATTAGGTTTTTGTGGAATTACTAATGATATATCATCTGCAAAAAGGGTACAGTGATGATTTGTCACGTTAGGCAAATCATTTATATAGAGTAGGAATAAGAGTGGGCCTAATATACTACCTTGTGGGACTCCGACTCTGTTATGTGCGTGTTTAGATTTATAGGTGAATTCTATATTCTCGTAATTAATATTATTGATTTCTACATATTGTTGCCTATCTGTGAGGTAACTTTGTAACCATTTATGTGCTATACCGCGAATACCGTATGCAAAGGCTTTTTGGAGCAAAATATCGTGATCAACAAAATCGAACGCTTTGCTCATGTCGAAGAACACTGCGCAGGTTTTAACACCTTTGTCAATATTTTCCGAGACTTTTTTTATGTTGTATAGTTCATCATAATACAAAGTTCTAATGTTGTATAGTTATCTAAACAAACTTTAGAAAATAATCACGTGGTACGGAACCCTTCGTGCGCGAGTCCGACTCGCACTTGGCCAGTTTGTAAATTTTATAAAAACACAGGATTTTTTTTTTTTGTTATTTGGGGAAGTTATTCAGACAAGTTATTTTGAAGTCACGTACAGCCGCGGCACTGGTTGGTAACTTGGTACGCGAGTTACGCGACTAAATGGTGGTCCGGTAATTACCTTACATTTGTGTTGCCAGTGCCACTACAGAGCGCGGGCAACGTATCTATAGTTTAGAATTTGCTTGATTACTATCCATGATTGTGAGACAAGTGTGTACAGCAATCAGGTTTATAGAAACAGATAAAATCTCCTGCTGCATATTAGTTTCTTATATATCTCTCCGGATATAAGAACATTAAAAGTATATATTTATTGGTGGTATTAATGTATCACATTAAAGAGTGGAACCAAAGTAGGTAATTAATATTTAGATGGAATAATATAAAATTAGACATTTTCCTATATTTTGCAGTCCATGAAAACCAAAAGCAAATAGTTGAACCACCGGTCTTAAACTACGTAGGTATGTACTAAGATTAGTAGCATTATGTAGTTTTTCTTTGCATCTTATTTTAAAAAAAAAACAGCTCTTTTCAGCAGTTCTTTGCAGTAGTTTTTTGTTTTCTGAGAAAAGATCCTTTTGAAATATGCTCAGTACTGTAAGGTCCGATTGTAAGAGAAAACTTTGTAAAAGATATGGCACGTGGACAGCAAATTAGATGGTACCTTCTTAGTTATGTAGTTTAGAAGGCACATTACCTACTAATCCACCGCTGCTGTGAGCCGTTGAAGTTTGACTGTATAGCCATAAACTGCATATGAAAGTAAGTATATTCATATTTGGAATAACCAAATATGAATATACTTACCTACTTTCATATGCCGTTTACTTACTAAAATAGGTTTTTGTGGAGGTCGGTTGTCAAAGTCATCTAGACAGGATCTCACAGTAAGTACCTATCCGTACTAATGCCCATTTTTTTAACTTTTTCGAAAGGTCTGTCAGGAAGCCCTACAGGCATTGAGATGGGTTTTCGGGTTGGTTTTCATTTTGTTTTGCGGTTGGTAAATGACATTTCAAGTAAAAAAATGCATATACTCATCGTGCAGTAAAATCTTTATTAGTGAATGAGCTACAGAGGCATAACACATTAATCATTCATCCATAATTAGTGCCAACCTACAGATATTAGTTTCATAATGTACTTACATATATATAATCTATATCTAGGTATATCTTACATATCATAAAACAAAACCACTTGTTCTTTTAAACCATACATTTTTAACCATATTTTGATGGGAAGTTTGTAATGGTAAACGCAAAGCATCAACCATTGACCATTGTTACCATTGTTGTTGTTGTATATATATATATATTTATATATTCAATTATTTATTCAAGTAATATATATAAATCATGTGTTAGTAACAATCTGACTTATTCCTATGTTAGTAAACTAAATTAAACACAGATAAAGAAAAGAAAGCAACATACAATATACAACACAATAATATAATGCCTTATGCATAATGTGAATGCCATACATCATTTATGTTAAAATTTAACCTAGGTAGCCATTAAGAACAGAAATGCGGATAATAAGTCCCTAATACTACGGTGTGAAACAGGGACAGCAGCTCGCCTACTACTAATTTTCTATCAAATGGTCCACAATTAATCTGTATTCATTTTGTAAAGTAGACGAAGAAACTAATTTACAACACGCAAGCTGTTGTTGCACCATTAAAGGTTTCCTCGCGTAAGTACCTTGCGTTGTGATCCAGCCCAAACCTCGTAAATAAAAATGATTAAAGACAAACAGTAACCTCCGATAAGTATCATAAAAACGTAATAAAAATTTGACAGTGTCAGTGGCACGTGTTCAGGTCGATTACGAGATTTGCACCGCAACATCTCTTGGAAATAAATATCCCCCATGAACTTTCTCATGACACCTGTAGTCGATACGTGAAGTATAAAGTGATCCAAGTATGGAATGAGAACAGAGCCACGGCGTAAAAATATGGTTCTGTATATGCTAGTATATGGATCCGTCAGCCGATATGTAACCAATGTGCACTGATCGTCGGTTAACTGCCATTTATAAACGCTATAATGAGCCTCTGAAACTATAGTATAAAGAGACTTATGTAAAGAGTGTTTGACCATCATTAAGCAACTAAGCCTAGTTCCACAATCCGAATGCCCAGCGAATACATTGCGGTATTGCCATTCATTATATAAAACTGCCTGATAATTATCTAAATCCTGTGGCGTTCTAGGTTCATAACCACGGACTGGCTGAGTAGTCACACTGAACAAGTTTGCCTGAATTGCATAAGGTATAATAAACGCTGTAAACAATAGACTCCAGAACATTAGTATCTGTGGCCAACCAGATCCTATTCGCTTTACAGAATTTTTATTCAATAAATATCCAAGTACAGCAAGAACACTGTAGGAACTATCTTTCTCTGTAGGAAACATTGACAAAAATGTAGCCGATACGCAAAAAATCACAAACAGGATTCCGATTATAATAAAAGTTATAGGAGACCGATGTAAAATTGCAACCCATTGCTCTAGAAAATTAGAGTGAGCAAGTATATAAAACATATGGTCTACAATCAGTGGGTAACAGTACGACACGTTTCCATGGTTAATTGCCGAGTTAAACTCGAATCCTCCCACAGCTCCTTCAAATTCGTTGTTCTCAACTTTTTGTACCATGATGATTGATGAGTTAACCATGAGTTGCCCATACTTGTCAACTTTACCATATTCGTGTAAATCAATTTTTACTCCGAATTGTTTCTGAAACAATGCCAAGAAATGTTGTTCAGATCCTTGTTTGCTTGTGTCGAAGTTCGTGAACGGCCACAAATTACGTGTTATAAATTTATACCGACAGTTACGAATACTTCCCTTGTATAAGAGAGGCAAATTCTTCTCAGTATGATAATCAGAGCACAATGACCAAAACGTTAGATGACCCGATTTCAAACAATAATTAGGTTTTGTAAAATTATACTTGTAAATTGCGTAGGCATCAGTATAACGGGATATTAATGAAACATCATAGAAAATGTTGTATGCATGAAGTAGATCTGTAATGTCATGTAAACTGTAACTTTCGTAACTTTGCAAGACAATGATGAATTTTGCAGTAGGATTCCAAAATTTATCAGAAGTGACCTTTCTTAATCCGTGTTCCAATTCTTGATAGTTTTCACTCATCACGATATAAAACACATTGCCAATATTACCGGGATCCCAAAAGAACCTTCTTGTTATAAATCGTGCGCCTTCTACGTTATGGAGGGCTGATAATTTTAAATCATTTTTCATATTCATGACTGTTATGTCCATGACGTTGCTGTATCTCTTGTAATCAATGTCTTCCACCAACTTTACGACACAACTGGTTAGACTTTTCGTATTATCTTGCTTAGTTATTAAATCAGCAGTAGCACTAACCAAAATGTAGAAAACATTTAAGATAATTGTTTTCATTTTATACCACGAATTAGTCGAGCAGTTAGTTTATAGCGTTTACCTTCATTTTGAAATACCTTTTACTGAATAAAAGAAATAGAGGCAGATTTTTGGTTTTTATTGCATCAATGAAGACATTAATCATTTTTATGCCTGTTACTGGGAATTAGGCGTCATTGTTAAAAGGGACCTAATGATTTAAGAGCATTAAGGGTAACGCTCTCAAATCATTAAATTAAATCACCACTTTACGATCTAGGTTCAATCACAACTTCTGCTTTTAAATGATAAAGCAAATAAATTGATGTGCTTTGTGGTTGCCACACGCACATACTAATTTAAGGTGGTTCTTAAAGTTAAACACATTTTTATAATGTCACACATCATTGTTAGGACACATTACATTATTAATGTCTTCTATTAGGGTCGCCCCCTATTACATAAGACTTAAACATAACCTGCAAATGTGGTGCACTGTTAGGTACACCTCTGTATAACCCGTGGGTGGATTACAGAAATGATGTTATGATATGGCTACTAGGACCAATGTGTCAAAAACTCTAAGGGACTACCCTTAGACCGTTCAGACGATTGTTAGTGGCAAAGGTATTACTCGATCATAATTTCATTTTAGTTTCATTCTAGTTCAATAAGACAAAAAAAAACACATCCAAATCGGTCCACTCATTCAGGAGATATGGTGCCACAAGTTTGACAGATATGTGTATGTTACACACATATCTGTCAAACTTATACCACCCCTCTTTTGCGTCGGGTGTTAAAAAGATGTGGCACACACAGTAGAAGTAACGTTTTTATGGTAGTTTGGTGCTTCGCTAACCTAGGAATAGTAGGTAAAATGTATATATGTATGTAACTTGTTTCTATAGACCAGGTAACTAAGCTCATTTCAGAAACTTGCTATTGACTGAAATATCATTCACTCCAGAGATTTTACAGCGCTTTTACAATCTTATCGCTGTGACGTAACAGTTTACTACTATCCTCACAGGTTTCGTTAGATCTTGTTGGGTAAGGAATCTTGCTGAATTAATGTTGGACCCCCGGGTCATCTTTCCCATTGGCCACAATAAAATTCAATGGGTCTCAAGTTCCTGTAAGTATCATAGTTAGTGGCTGTCAAATGAAACTTTACTTGTTCCAAGTGGGACCCTAAATTTTCTCGCTTCGCTCACTTGTACAACGCTTGCATTTTTACATTTACATTTCTAAAATAAAAATTAGTAACAAAGGAAAAGTGCTCGCAGAGGCTTATGCTATGCCACTTTCAGTTGGCGTCAGGATTGAGAGCCCAAGTAATGTTCATAAAAGTTTAATTCACGATTAAGAAATTTATGGACCTTTCTCTCTCTCTCTTTGTCTCCACGTTTCATCCCCGTAATTCATAACAGGCAGGACGCACTCATTAAAGACCATAGTTTTTAGGCTGTCGACGAGAAGACCCAACGAAATTTCCCAAATGCTGCCCAACTTAGCTGGATTCTTCTGGTACCCTTCCTCTCAAAGATCTTCTTACCAAACTGCAGTTTACCCGAGGTACATTTAGTCTCGAACAGCCTCGAGAGGACCACCATTGTCGACAATAGGTCCTGGGGTGACGTGTTCGTTGAATATAACCTGGGTTTGGTGCAATTTCACCTGGGTTTGGTTTGGTGCAATGCGTATTGAAGAATCTAAATCTACAAGGCCAACCAGCATCTAAAGTCGTGCAGCGATTCAGCCAGTATGACAATGTCATTTGTAAATCTCAAGTGTAAGATGTACTCGTCGTTGATGTTAATGCGACGCCCTTCCCAGTTCGGTGTCTTAAACACATCCTCCAGTGCGTTAGTGTTAGTGAACAATTTCGGGGGAATTACGTCCCTTTGCCTCACGCCGCGACGCAATGGGATATGCTCTGTTTGCTGGTTCTGAGTTTGGACGGTCATTATGGCGTTTTTATAAAGACTTTTCAGCACTTGGATGTATCGTCAGTCTACTTGGTATCGTTGCAGACTCCAAGACTGATCAGGGACTAAGGAGTGAAATGGGTCTGTAATTCTTTAATATGGTCTTGTTCCCCTTTTTTAAAGAAAAGAACAACCACGCTCCTTCTCTACGCTTCTAGAGTTCGCCCAGAGAGCAGGTCCGAGTTGAAAGGCTCTCAAAGCTCTCTTAATAGAGGACTTCGTACTGTTTTCAGAAGTCATCCGTCAGTCGTTATCCCATCCTCACCAGGGGCTTTTCCATTCTTAAGCTGTCTAAGAGCCGCCTCGATTTCATCTTGGCCGACTTCTGACAGCTCTTCTGTGAAATGGTGGGAGAGCCGCCCTAGGCTCTGGAATCCTCATTTTCGGGATCAGATCCAGATGCGTGCGATGCGTACAACTGGCCGTATAAGTTTTTGACTTCCGAAAGAATCTCCGGTTTGGAAACGATGATATCCCCTTTAGATTTGGTCAACTTCGTCAGGTGGTTCTTCTCAAGTGATTAGACGAACACATTCGACGCCCCAGTTTTGCTCAATCGCTTTTTCTATTGAGCGTATGCTGGAGCATCGAAGATCGCGTCGTACCAATTTTCTAATTGTTTTGTTGAGGGCCTGTAGTTCTGTCGAAGTGATGGGTACTTTCACATCTTTCTGTCATAAAGTCCAGAGACTCCTCCGAAAGTTTAAACTTCCTGCCCGTACGCCGCATTTTGAGAAAAACGCGTTGCTTCCTCCCTAAGGATTTCCACCATTTGGTCGAGCGCCTGCTCAATAATTATTATAACCTTTGTAATTGTTAATTAATAAATAGAGCAAAATGATATCTACTCTAATTTAATTTATTCTATGTTACTTAATTTAATTTATATTCAGTGTAATCAATTTAGTTTTTAATAGTTTTTATTTTTATATTTTTAAATGTTTTTTTTTATATTGTTATATATTTGAATATTTAAAGTGTAATGAATATGTATTTGTATGAATAAAGGAAATAAATACTGTAAATTATTGAAAAACCCGGGTAACCGGGTTTGGATAAAACCCGACACCGAAAAAACTCGGTTCCCAAAAATGGCCGATTTTCGATGCCCTATCAAATACGGAATCAAAACAGAACCACGGCGTAAATGAATAGCTCTGTATATGCTCGTAAAAGATTATTTCAACCAATACATATCCTTATTTAAGACGGGTAATTTTTTCTCAGAATTGAAGTGTCAGAGCACTATGACCAAAATGTTAAGTGACCTTTTGGAACAATTACCAGGTTTTGTATAATTATACTTGTAGCGTAGTCCTCACCATCACGTGTTAGTAACGAAATGTTATAAAAGTTATATGCATGCCGTAAGCAGCTCGGCAATTTCTCGTAAACTGGTATTCTCATAACTTTGCAGAACAATTATAAATATTGCTGATAGATTGCAAAATGCATCTGAGATAACTTTTCTTAATCCGAGCTTCAGTACTTGATAATTTTCAGTCATCACGATAAACTTGAATCACATTGTTAATATTTCCGGGCTGATGCCTGCCAGGGCTGCGGGCTGTTCGAAAAAAATACCGCGGCCCTGGAACAAAAAGGGCAAGGAAGGAACATGGATGGGTTTTAGTTAGTACAAGTCTGACACTCCCTTCCGCTCTGCCCAGAGCGGGAGAAGTCATTTGCTAATTTCCCATCCGTAAAAAAAAAAAGCTAGTTTAGTAAAAAGAAATAAGACATACTTACCTGAAGTATCTTTAAATCCAATTTTTCATTCTGTGGCTTAATATTTTGACTGAATTGTTTCATTGCGTAAATGTCATGTAAGAGCAATCAAAAATCGCGCCAATTTCGCATTTTTGCTAGTGTGCGAAGTATGTTAGGTGATTACTTATTTATAAATAAGAGAAATTTCTATTTAATAACGAGCAAACACAGTTATTATAATTATAGATTTAGTCCAGAGACAGTGCCATTGTTTAGGCCATAAGTTTTATTTATGTGGTTTTTGTCGAAACCTTGGCAATAAACAAAGCGTGCTTCACTCACTAATTTTGACAACTCAACCAGAAGTCCATCGATCAGTTTTTAGAAAAAAAATGTCACATCTTGACCATAGAACTAAAAATGTATAAAATGTTCACTTTGAAAAAAAATTTTTCTCTTTCACTCGCGTGTTAGGCGTATTATACTATCCTGTTGTCAATGGGCCGATTAATACTGAAACGCGGCCGTGAATTGAAATGTTCCCGAAAATCAAATAAAAACCATGATCTCATAATTATAATGTGATTACTACTATTTTCTATTTTTTAATAAGTTTAATGTTACGTACATAAAGTTGTGACAATATTCGATAACATCGAAGGAGCTATGCAGCAGTCGCCTTTCGAAAATATATTCAATATTATAGGCGGAATAACGGAAGGGAACGAGAAACCTATGAAACATGGGTTCTATAACGCCTTTGCCCTATTTATATTAGCAATATGTTGTGTCGCATTTTATGTGCTGTTTCTTATTTTAGAGCCCTTTTTTAAGCCTCTATTTTGGGCTCTGTTAGTGGGCTCTTTACTCCATCCATTTAAATATAAACTCTCTAAAAAGCTAAAATCATGGTTCGAAGATCTAGAGAAGTCCAACACATCTGTGGTGGTTGGTTTGATGGTGATTCCCGTGAACATAGTTAACTTCGCTTCCGATACTGTTGGACAGCAGTTCATTGATCACTATAAGGTATGTTTTATCAAATTTTTATCCCCATCGCATTAGCTGTTCAAATCAATCAGTCTTTACAAGCGGTACCATATTAACATTGCTAACTGGTTTCTTGAAGTCAGTTAGGCAGTCGCTCCATGTTAAATACTGGAATTCAGCTGTGCTGTTAGACTAAAAGCCGACTCCAATAAAGTTGGGAAAAGGCTAGGCAAATGATGATAATGATGATCTCAAAGAAGCACTTTTCTACATGTCAACAGTGTTATTACATCTGTCAGGAAGTGCCTGCCATCAATTTATTCACCCTTGTTTATATTGGCGAAGCTCCATGATGAACTTGCGACTGGCAAACAACTGTCAAAATAATGTCTGTTATTAACCATGATATCACTTATCCATGGTAATGCATAGTATGCTTTTCTTAGTCTTCTTGCGGCTAGAATACAGCTATCCCTCTAATCATATTGGCTTAAAGTGATTTGTAATCACTGGTACTCCAAAAAAATTTAATGTACAGGAAATTTGTACTATCAGTAACCAATCAGTAATTAGATGAAGTGATAGAATAGTGTTGATTTGGGTTTTTTGAAATACAAAGAAAATTCTAACTCAATATGGCACAAAAATACAAACTAAGTTTATATTTTACTTTACTATCCATACAATTATACATACTGAACTTAGATAATTTTTATACTATAAATAATGGGTGTTTTTAGAGGTGGAGAAGTTTAAATTGAAAAAAAACAGAGATTTTTTTTTAATATTTTTTAATATCTATGAAATGCTTGCGGGTATGTGACTGTATCATTTTTGAATCTTAGACAAATGAAAATTTCATGAATTGACTAATGATTTTGTCTGGGTCTACATAAAGTTGTATGTCTACACCAATAATCCAGAAAATTGGGCACTTGGAATTTGGACATTTGACACATTATTACCAAAATATAGCCTGATATGAGCGAACAGTGTGTTTAGTTGGACTGGTCCAGCCACGGTGGCCACATGCCCAAAAGCATGCCATCAACATCAATCAAAAAGCCAATTAAATAGATATTTAAAACATGCTCCTGTGTTTTTATTTTAATTAAAAGTTCTCCTTTTAAAAACCACCTTATCTTCTTGTGGAATAATTTCAGCCTTCTATGCAGGCAAACCTCTGGCAAAAGCTAGTTTTTTTTTTCATTTTTCCAAAGAATTTCAAGCTAGACAAATTATGACATGATTGGCCTTGAGTGAAATAATACCAGTATTGTTGAAATTGCAATCACCAGAACAAATCTGACAAAGTATGTAAACTGTGAATCACACTGGATTAATGTCAACTTGTGCATAAACTCTAAAATCCAAATGATTCACTGTGTAGTATTGAATACTTATAGGAGTAGTATAATTCAATACTACACAGCGTAGTAAGAAAAAATAAATTAAAAAAAGGATGATTAATTTGATTACAAATTAATTTGATTTGAAAAGTATGATTAAATTGATTACGAATTAATTTGATTTTTATTTTTTTTTTATTATTTTGATTTGATTTTCTATTTGATCTTTTACTTTTTTTTGTAATTTCAGACAGTGATAGGGTTGTTGTCTGCAATTTTCGTGTTACCATGGATGTACAACGCGGTGCCAAGAAGTTTTGTCTGCTTATTCTGGCAGCTGAGCAGTTTCATCAGCTTCTCTACCACCTTGCTCATCAGCGTCTGCAGCTCCTATATTGTAAGTCTAATAAAAGAATAGTTATTTATACAATTACATGTATTATACATATTTTATTTATCTTGCCTGAAATAAATGGATTTTATTATATTTATTTTATTAAACCAAAACACAGTTTTTTTTTTTTAATTATTTATATCATCTTTAGAAATTTTAAAAGAATTATATTATTTATTTATAACTATAATTATAACTATAAAATAAATATTAATGAAAATTGTCTTAGACCTCCAAATGAGAGTAAAGTAGCTCAAATCCTTTGGCCCACTAAACACTCCTAGCATTCAACAAAATATTGTCTTGTCTAATTTGAATATGATGTTCTTTCCAGACGTTAACAATATTCTTAGCATACATCATCAGCGTGTACATCCTATGGACACCACAAAGGGAGTTTGCTTTCCGACTGACATCACAGCTGCTATGGCTTGTAATCTCCAGCTTCATAGCAAGCCTCACAGGATCCCTGCAAGTGTACACTTTTGTATTTCTGCAAGCAATCTGTATCACTGGCATTGCTTTAGAAGTGCTTGATATTCACAAGAAATTATTGGAGAAAGGTAAGTTATTTGATTTCCAAAACAACAAAATTTACATTAAAAAAATCTTGAATCCTTGTTACAACAAATTAGAACTCTTTTTTACTTGTCAACATTTTTATGACATAATGCAATATTAGTTTTTGTTGTAATAAAAAAAGTCTTTCAGTGACTGTATTTTAAATCAGTAAAAATATATTACAGATCCAGAGGCTTCGATGGTGTTAGCTTTTCAGAAAGCCATTTTACATGAGCAGGACACTGAAAAGAAGGTGGAAGATAAACCTGAAGAGGAAACTCAAATAGAATCCAGTGAACAAGAAAGTACTCCAGAAAAAGACACTCCATCCCCCGTCACCCCCGATACGATAGTAAAAAGGGGAAGCTGGGCAGCCAACGAGCCCATTCAAAGCTCCCCACGACACCCGAAAATGTTATTCAAAACGAGAACATTATCCGCATTACCTTTATCGAATACGAAAATGAAAAGTGATGCCCGATTCATTGCTGCGTTTAAGCAAAGATCGCTTGACGAGAACTATATAAAGAATAACTTCGACAATGATGAGGAAACTGCTTTGTACTTCAAGCTTCTGTTCTTCGGTTGCCTGTGCATGCTTGTTTGGAAGCATATCTGGTTGTTGCCAGTGACTTTGTTCTTCTTGGCCATCCATGTTTTAAAGAGGCTGCTAAACTACTTTGGTGTTTGGCTGTTCTTTGAGAACCATTACAACAATGTTATGGTAAAAGTGAGGAGCTGGTGGAGAACTAGGTAACTAAAGTGATTTTCAGAATCTCTAAGCAACTTTTCCGTTAAGATTTCTTGAAATACAAGCGATATTGACTCTTAAAAACATTGTTTAATAGGCAATCCGCATTACTCCCAGCACACGTCCGCGGAATAGGCAAGATGGCGTCCCTCTGCAACGCGAGCATCAGGGACATGGGTTACAGCTCTGTAGACACGGTGTCCACCTGTATTGTCATCGTGGGACTTATCCTGTTCCTGACCGTCGCTATTGTCTTTATTTTTATACAAGTAAGTTGAACCATCATTCCTGCATGTGCAATTTAGTATTCAAAAATGGGAAAATAATTGTAATTACATAAAAAATTACATGAACACCCAAAACAGAAACATAAAGAACAATTTGCGCTACAACTTAGAGCTTTTTCTAGGTAATTTGCATTTGTATTCAGTTGATTTTTGTTTGGTAGTGGCCATATCTTCGATTGGAAACAAGATTTGAATATGATTGATATGATTTCAAGAACACGCGTTAATCATTTCGATTTATCCCTTAAAACAAAGATGTAACAGTCAATTGCGTCACCTATAGGTAACTATGGCCAAAGAGGGTGGCCACGCGTCTTGCCCAGGGGATTTTACTTCGTGCACAACTGTAATTAATTATTGTTTTGCGTAGCTTGCCCTTTTGACCTAAAACATATTAGGCTTAATGATTCTTATCACGAATTCTAAAAATGTAATGAAAAGGTACTGGTACGAGTTCTAAAGTGTGTTTCTATGTGTGTTAGCTCAGAATTCTGATAAGTATTTTCCACACTTATCGACACTGAAATCGACACAATGTTTTGAGTGCGTTACATTGAGTCCAACCGTAAAACGTGATTTTTCACCCCCAAAAAAAGTAGCCAGCGTTTCCCATCAATAATTTTTGCGTACAATTACTTAGTTGATGTACAGAATGCTTGGTTGCCGGCTTCGGAAAGGGTCTGTTTACACCTTGTATAAATTTCTTTCTGATAGATTTACTGATTGTTACACCCTTAATAATTGCTAATGGGTCTTTACATCATTTTCATTTCAGATATACTCAGAAGCGATAGTAGTAGTTCAGCTGAGTGGCAGCCTGTTGAACAGCACGTACGTTCAGAACAGTGAGTTGCACGCGTACCTCCCCGACGGATGGGAGGAGAAACTCGACTCACTCATTGATAACGCTTACACTTACGGGAGGGAAGGAATCTCAACAGCGGTAATTATTAACAATAATATATCGGAGTACATTTTGAGCTAATTTTGGAACCAAGCTTGTGGTGTGTAAAAAATAGAGATGTACCGCCATATTTGTAGTCGGCGATTAGTCGGCGTTTTGCAACCGACTAGTCGGCAGTCGGCTAGGCGACGAAACTCATAGTCTTTCTCATTTCTAGTAAAAACGCCAGATGTTCAGTATTTTCCGAACACTGTTTACCAGCTACTTTCCTAATATGATACGGAAAACGCTCAACACAATTTTACATATAAGTAGATAAGTCCCTATAAACGTTTCACAAACTACTTTTTCCGACTAATGTAACTCACATTACAGTGAAATAATCAACCTACATCATTATGTAAAGGTAACACAAATAATTATGTTTTTTAATTTACATTATTTCCCTTTTCTGCTTCCATACGGATATTATAAAGCTTGATAAAATTGTAAGTGTCCATTTGGTAAAAACTATACAAATATACAGGGTGAGCGAAAAGCACGGATTAGTTTTGTTCATGCAAATAATACTATACAGCTTATCTCATTATCATTTTCAATAGTTCTTTAAAATATTGATTTTTTCTGTAAATAAAAAGTTTATTTACTTTTTATTGATGACATCATTTACAAACTACAAATGTATAATTTATAATAGTAATAAAAATATTGATTGATTAAATCTCTTGAAATATTGGTTTCGCATGAAAATCAAACGTATAACCTTATTTTGGGATCTGGAATATTTCATCACACATTCTGCACTCCGCTGAAAATACGACGAAAAATAGTCTTCTTGTTATAAACCCTTATTTGTATTAAACACAGGTAAAAAGCATCCTAAAAGAAGGAGATCCCGAGAAGATATTCCGCGTGGAACAACAACTATTAGAGTTGTGGGACCGAGTGTACCAGAGCTGGGTGTCGGGGCACTTCGCGTCCACCGGCGGGCCGCAGGTGGACGGCTCGGCCATACAGGACTCGTGGGACAACCTCGTCAACGATATGTCCAATACACCCGGTATGTTACAAATATTAGAATTGTGGGACCGACTGTACAAGAACTGGCTCATTATTTATTATATATATATGCCTATAAATGAATTCTGCCTATAATTAGTGGAAGTACATGAAAATAAATAATTATACTAACATAATAATAAAGTTATTTATTTATTTAGCACAGAATCGCGACCGTTGGAAGGAATGGAGGGAGGCCTTTGCCCAGCAGTGGGACAATATGGGCTAGCTATAATAATAATAATATAATAATAATCATTTATTTATGTTTAATTAACAATTTAAAGCTGATCTCGAGCGACAAACTCAGCCGAAGTTAGCCGAACGACGCATGATAATTCACGAATACCGCCGAGTTTCGGCGGGGACGAAATTTCGGCTAATAATTGTTCCAAATCAAAACTGTAGTCAAAACTAGATATTTTCTTGGGCCGAAATTTCGGCTAATAATTGTACCAAATCAAAACTGGTCAAAACTAGATATTTTCTTGGGCCGAAATTTCGGCTAATAATTGTTCCAAATCAAAACTGTGGTCAAAACTAGATAAAGGGTGTAAACAGACTCTTAACGAAGCCGAAAGGCACTTGTTCTCCCCGTCATTGCCATCATTTTTTTGTTCTAGACCATACCTGGGAACCTTCTAGTTACGGAGATATGCAGGGTCAAAGTTCCAACTTTTTCACAAGTTTTTTTTTAATACATGTTTTTAATGTAAGATTTTTACTTTAAACACCCCAGGACCCTCTTACTATTCAATCCATCCATCAGCACAATGTTTTGAGTGCAGTGCAGTTACATTGAGTCCTACTGTAAAACGTGATTTTTCAGCCCAAAAAAAAAAGTCGTTTCCTAGCACTAATTTTTGCGTAAAGTTACTGAGTTTGATGTACATAATGCTTGGTTGACGGCTTCGTGAAGAGTCTGTTTACACCCTGTATTTTCTTGACCGAAACCGAACCTTCAGTTGGTTACTAGAAATTGCTAACCTATTAGTCTTCTTCGCAAGGTATATTCGACTACTCCGGCATAGTGACGTGGGTGCAAGCAAACTTGGGTACTTTGAGTGCCATTGCTACTAGCATCTGGGCGCCACTGGCGAGCAACGTCTCGCTGTTGGCAGGCTCGCTCGGCGCCTTCACGTCGCTGCTACTGTGCGGCGGGAGCGCGCTTATCAACATGTTCATCAACTTGGTAAGATATCAATCGTTTAATAATACTAGTCTATTACTATCCCACTGTCGGGCAAAGGTCTGGGCGGATTGCCGATTTTGAACTCAGAATAGAATCCCGAAATAACCCACACCAACATCCCAGATCGGAATTTTTAGAAGTATGTAGTTAGTTGAAGTTTACCTCGGGATTCGATTCTAAGCTACCCAAACCCCCGTGTATAATAAACGTGGCAATAACCACTCAGCCATAACAAATGTTCAGTTCGAAAATAAATGAGAAGATCTCATCATCATTATCCACAGGCCGACTTCACCCACTGCTGGATATATATACTGCCGTCATAAGGAAAAAGGGCACTACTAACATTTTTTTCGAAATTGAGTTAAAAAATCTGGCAGAATTGCCTTTATTTTCTGATTCCGAATACGTATATAAATAAATTTCGGAAAAAAATGTTAGTTGTGCCCTTTTTCCTTATGACGGCAGTATAGGTCTCTCTTTGCTTGTGCCAAGCTCCACACTCTTGTGTCAGCCTCATCCAGGATATTCCCGCGCTGGCAACAAAGTCCTCAGCCCATCTCGCCGCCGGACGACCAACACTTCTCTTTCCAGTCCTTGAACGCCACTCGGTCACAGCTTTACTCCGTCTACCATCACCGTGCCTTGCTAAGGTGTCCTGTCCTACTCCATTTGAATTCCAATACTCGATTTCCAATATTAAAGACATTCCTACGTCTCAGGATTTCGACGTTTGGAACTCGGTCTAGTAGTTTCATGCCGATTATATGTACTAGCCGCTAATGCGACTGCCGAGCTGGTGTCCGTCAGCTCTGCAAACTTCTTTTTAGATGCAGGTGTCATGTGATCAGTATTTTTTTTAACATTTTCAACAGGTGGTGTTTTTCACGACGCTGTTCTATCTACTGGCGTCTAGCAACGCGCTGTACAAACCAGTGGAGGTGATCACTCAGGTGCAACCCAACTTCGGACCGAGACTCGGCATCGCTCTCTCTGTGGCTATCAATCAGGTAAGATTATTGAAAACACAGATCTTGTAGCTATTCATAAATAATAATAATTTTTGATATTCATATTCAATCTTAATCGATATTTTCAAAGCTTCATGTCCCATGATTGAAACATTTGAAATCTGAATCCATAATCGTTATTTTTAAGAAAACTAGCTTTTGTGTGGAGGTCTGAAATTATACCAGGTGAACATACCATCAGTAATTCGGACTCAAAAGTATCTCATGTCGAAGCCCATGTAGTGGTTTACCTGTGTGCCAAACGTGTGTAAATCATCACTTACATTACCACCCTGGACATTAAGGTGGAAACGCTAGTATAGCCCGCGAAATTCAAATTCTGTTATGTTTTTGCAGGTCCATGTCAGGTTGTATGGTAATTAAAATAGATCCACGAAGCTTTAAGGTTCCGTGTCAACTAGTCCACACTTATCCCGGGCAGCGAGTGCACGTACCCTTGAAGTAGATCATCTACTTACTGATAAATTGGTGGTTTTATTCTAAACCCTAACTAGTGTTTCTAGTGAACACCACAATAGCGTAGATAGGCACTCATGGGACGATAGATACTATTGTAATAATGAGCGAGCGAGACTATACTATTAAAATGTCATTGTCAACAAACATGACCATTTTTGAAGCGAGAGGGCGAATAAAATTTTTGGGCTAAGGGATACCGTAGACGAGACTTTCTGTGCGATTGAATCAACGGTGCGTAAAAATTTAAGTAAAACGGTGACTATTGCATCCTCATAGTATTTGTTCCTTCCAGGTGTTCAGAGCGTCATTCAAGATGGCGCTGTTCTACGGTCTTTGGACGTGGCTCGTGCACAACCTGTTCGGGGCCAAAGTTGTGTACTTACCTTCAGGTAAGACTACCACGTTTGAACTTATTTTATTATCAGGATATTCCAGTGTAATATAACTCTGAAGCTGTGTCATTACAGTTATGTTACACTGGAGTATCTACAGACGCCAGCATATTAAGCTACTACTCTCCCTAGCCTTTTCCCAACTACGTTGGGGTCGGCTTCCAGTCTAACCGAATGCAGCTGAATACCAGTATTTTACATGGAGCGACTGCCTATCTGACCTCCACAACCCAGTTAGTACTGGGTAATATGATACCCCTTGGTTAGACTGGTTGTCAGACTTTTTTGGTCCACTGACTACCTAACGACTGTCAAAGATCTTCAAATGTCAGCCGGGAACAACGGCTTAACGTGCTTTCCGAAGCACGGAGGAAACTCGGTATGTAAGCACGGCTTAACCTAAAGATCGACCCGAGCGGCTGTTATTATTTAGCCACGAGCTCCTCCATATTAAGCTACTACAATCTGTCTTTCTTTAATAGATTTTCAACTTTATCACTAAAGCATTAGGTTCTAAGTTGATTGGGAAAATTTGATAATTTCAGGTAGCTTAATGTGCTGGCGTCTGTATATTAGACCAGGGTCGATAATTTTTAAAACGAAAAAAAATAATAGTAGGATGAAACCCATTAGAAAAGGAGGAGAATATTATAAAAATGAAAGGAAAAATAATTTACGGGCGATCTGAGGTCGGGAAGGGGATGGGGGTGAGTTTTTAAGGGCAAAAAACGGTTTTTCTCGATTTCCGGCAAAACTAAAAGTCCTATGGAAAAAAGTCAAATGGCAAAGTTGTAGGTAGTAAAAAGATCTAAAACTTTTGTACTTACACTTTTTTCACATAACCTCAAAATTTATGTGAAATATTCAAAAAACCAAGTCTTTGGTTTTTTATTTTTATCTTTTACAATTTTGTTTTTCTTTTCACGAAATTTGGTGAAAACTTACCTTTTTATGTCCCAAATACGCTGTAATTTATTAGATTAGAAATATTTATTTTTTCACCTTATTTTGAATTAATATCGAAAAAGCACCTTAATTTTCAATCGAAAATTCACCCGTCAAAATATCAGTTTTTTTAAAAAAGTTGGTATGTTTTCTGTTCGTTAAAATCTCTACTTCCCGATGGTGAAAAAAAATATATATGTTACTATAGTAAATCTTCTCAGAAAATGCAAAACAGATTCATCCATACTGATAATATGAAAAGACAAAATCGAATTAATAATGCCTTCACAATTTTATCGTGAGTAGGTATACCCCCATGAAAAATAATATAAAAAAATAAATGACAAAATGTATAAAAAATATATTTTAAATATATAAAAAATGTATAAATATATTAAAAAATATATTTTTAATAACTAAGTTTTGGCCGATTTTGATGTATATTTCATATATTTTAAATATACTTTAGATACATTCAAAATATATCTTAAAAGATATAAAAAACATAGCTAAAAAGATAAAAAAAATATATTTTGAATATATCTGAAATATATTTGAAATGTACAAAATATATATGAAAATCGGCCAAAAGTTAGTTATTAAAAATATATTTTTTAATATATTTATACATTTTTTATATATTTAAAATATATTTTTTATACATTTTGTCATTTATTTTTTTATATTATTTTTCATGGGGGTATACCTACTCACGATAAAATTGTGAAGGCATTATTAATTCGATTTTGTCTTTTCAGATTATCAGTATGGATGATTCTGTTTTGCATTTTCTGAGAAGATTTACTATAGTAACATATATATTTTTTTTCACCATCGGGAAGTAGAGATTTTAACGAACAGAAAACATACCAACTTTTTTAAAAAAACTGATATTTTGACGGGTGAATTTTCGATTGAAAATTAAGGTGCTTTTTCGATATTAATTCAAAATAAGGTGAAAAAATAAATATTTCTAATCAAATAAATTACAGCGTATTTGGGACATAAAAAGGTAAGTTTTCACCAAATTTCGTGAAAAGAAAAACAAAATTGTAAAAGATAAAAATAAAAAACCAAAGACTTGGTTTTTTGAATATTTCACATAAATTTTGAGGTTATGTGAAAAAAGTGTAAGTACAAAAGTTTTAGATCTTTTTATTACCTACAACTTTGCCATTTGACTTTTTTCCATAGGACTTTTAGTTTTGCCGGAAATCGAGAAAAACCGTTTTTTGCCCTTAAAAACTCACCCCCATCCCCTTCCCGACCTCAGATCGCCCGTAAATTATTATTCCTTTCATTTTTATAATATTCTCCTCCTTTTCTAATGGGTTTCATCCTACTATTATTTTGTTTCATTTTTTATTATCTTTAAAGGCTTCTACCCTGGTCTATATTGTACACTCGATATTATACATAGGGACACGGTATAAACATTTTGAGCGCAAAGGTATTGCTTATTTTTTGAGACATTTCTTCTTGTAGACTTGCGAAAGTATGTAGTTTGTGATATGAGTTTTTGGGATCCATATTTAATAATCTCGCTTTTTACGTTTTTTGACGTCAAAGGTTATCTAGTACTGAAGGTTAGTAGGTTAAATGTATAAAATATTGTGCCATCTAATTATAATGCATCACTGCTTATCTGAGTTCCACGACCCAGTTAGTACTGGGTAATATGATACCCCTTGGTAGACTGGTTGTCAGGCTTTCGGGCTACTGACTACCTAACGACTATCAAAAATCTACAATTGACGGCCGTGACCAACGGCTTAACGTGCTTTCCGAGGCACGGACAGAACTCTGTATGTAATGGGTGGTCACCTATCCACGGACCAACCTAGGCAAGTACGGCTTAACCTGAAGATCGACCCGAGCGGCTGTTATTATTTAGCCACAAACTCCTCTTTTAATAATAATCCAAAACATGGATAAAAATGTTTTGCAATTTATTTTTTTAGTATCATTTTCCTTATGTAGCAGGAACTTACGACACGTGACAAGGTTGTGATTTACATCTGTTAAAGGCAATGGTGATAAAGTCCTTTATTCAATGACATCTAAAACAGGGTGTAAACAGACTCTTTACGAAACCGTTATCCAAGCATTATTTAAATTCAACTAAGTAACTTTACGCAAAAATTATAGCTGGGAAACGACTTTATTTTTTGAGGTGAATAATCACGTTTTACGGTAGGACTCAATGTAACGCATTCAAAACATTGTGCTGATGGATGGATTGAATAGTAAGGGGGTCCTGAAGGTGTCCTAAGTAAGAAACAATACATGTATTTCAAAAAAACTTGAAAAATATCTCCGTAACTAGAAGGTTCCCAGATATGGTCCAAAAAAAAGATCGCAATGATGGGGAGAACAAGTGCCTTTCAACTTCATTAAGAGTCTTTTTACACCCTTAATATGCGAGAGGCTTTTTCCACTTCGTGGAAACTGGCCCTTAAATGAAGACGGATAAAATCTATATTTCGTAAGCGATATCGCAAGCAATAAATAGTATTCGAAGTCTATCAACTTTTTACCCGACCCGAAGGGTTATGATTTTAGCAGTCTATGTTTGTATGTATGTATTTATTTACGTATGTTCCTCTCTAGCGTCTAAACTATTCATCCCATTTTTATGGATAAGGTCAATCGATTCGTCATTATGACCCGGGTAACATAGGCTACATTTTAACAGAATTTAATTACGGTGTGATTTTTCAGTAGTCGGGCTTCTAGTTGTTGTATACCTCAGAAATTCGTGTTTATTTAACCACTTTTAGACATACCAGATTCATTTTCGGTTGGGCATGGTGGGGCACAGCCGGGTGGTAAAAAATACATGTCATAATCGGCGCGTGACTAATTAGCATTTATTTATAAGGAATACATTTCTTAAAGTGTTAAGTTGCCATTAAAATATGATCCTTATACCATGACCTTGGTAACTAAAGGACAGGGAAGGCCAGGGACAATTTAATTGTAGGTCATCAACAAACATGACCTTAGTATAATATTACAAATGCCGCGATAAAACTCACACGCATATTGATACTGATTCTCGTTATATACGAGTACGTTGTACAGACGCCAGCAGGTCAACCTACCCGAAACTGTTAGATTTTCCCAACCAACCTTGAACCTAACGCTTTAGAGATAAAGTTGAAAATGTATTAAATAAATCTGACAGATTGTAGTAGCTTGATATGCTGGCGTCTGTACATCATTACAAATTATCCGAATGTCGGTCTTGAAAAAAATATGGCCTGACCATGCTACTATTTCAAACTTAGATAACATTAATATAGAATAAAACTGGCCAAGTGCGAGTCGGACTCGCGCACGAAGGGTTCCGTACCATAAACCGAAAAAAATACACGTTTCTTGTATGGGTGCCACCTTTAAATATTAAATAATCTATATTTTTATGATTTGTTGTTATAGCGGCAATAGAAATATATCATCTGTGAAAATTTCAACTGTCTAGCTATCACGGTTCATGAGATACAGCCTGGTGACAGACATACGGACGAACAGACAGCGAAGTCTTAGTAATGGGGTCCCGTTTTTACCCTTTGGGTACGGAACCCTATAAAAGAAATATAGTCAATCAAACACCAAGTCGTTAAGCAAACATGTTTCTTCAAAATGCGGATATAATAATTGATAATAATTAAAAAAATAACCGAGGCAAGTCAATAAACTTTCTGATAAAATACATAAATGTGTGTACGTCACGCTAGCAGTGAATTATCAACAGATGATGTTCACTCGCGTACGAGTATTTTTACTGAGCGGGACTTTTTGTGCAAACCGGTGATTGTGAGGGAAAACATGTGTTTGTGATGGCGCTCGGGAACATTGTGTTGTTCGCTGTGTTGGTGGATTCCGCGTTGAGCGTCAGGATCAATTTTACGAACTGCCAAGTCCCGGAGTGGGCCTGTTCTAATAACTTGCCCAATGAATTAGTTTATAGTTGTAGCGTGAGAAACAATGTGAGTACTTATCTTTTATATTGATTTTTACGTTTCTTTTTGTATTTACACATGACGCATTTCACCTTAAAACATGAATGCTCGCTAAGCCACTTGAATCTACTCGGTTATTTAAAATAAAATTAGTTTTTTCTAAAAACATTTCAAATCTACAAATGAAAATAAATCCATTCCTAGCAGCCAATAACTGTGAGATCTAATCCAGACATTCATTTTGTTTTAGGACTACATAATTCACCTAAAGGACTACTACACTGATCACATAACGAGCCTCACTGTTCAGAACTGCCGAGATCTACGAGTGGTCCTCGACTGTCCCATACTGCAGAGAATTTCACAACTCCAACGATTCACCGTCAAAGACTGCGATAGACTCGAGTTCGTGTCTCTGGTTCCCACCTCGCTGCTCCAAACGCCGCCTGAGGTCACCATAGACAATGTCAAGGAAGTTATCTCCTTGCCAAAGAAGATTTTCAAGTCCCCAAGTACTCCCACAGAACTAAAATGCCTCGGAGCCGCAACATTGAGAAAAATCCGAGTGACTAACAGTAAAATAAACTCGATAAACACTAAAGCGATTTATAATGTGACTGGTGTACAAAGTATTGAGTTTGATAACGTTACAATAACAGACATTCGTAATCAAGCCATAGAGGCGGTTATGGGCACCGACGCAGTATTTACTATCTCAAACAGTAGGATTCAAAACTTAGAACTTGAAGGAATCACAGTACTGAGCACATCGGCTACTATATCAGAAAGTACCTTTTACGATATAGTTGGCGGTGCAATAAACATAACTACAGATAATTTACACATTACTGGTAACAAATTCAATGAAATATTCGCAAATGGTCTGGTACTGAAGTCTGTAAACACAGATATAGCTCAAAATGAGATAACTAAACTTAAAACCAACGCCCTGAGTAGCGTTAAGTGTCTCGGAAAAAGAAACAGTATGAAACAGTTCAACTTCATGCGGAACAGAATCGACAATGTTGAACCACACTCCATAACTTTTGACTACGCTAGTTGCAAAACAGCCGGGACTACGGTCACTTTTACCAGCAACAAAATGGACTGTAAATGTCAAAACATTGTATTTTTGAACACCAACAATGAACTGAACAACATGATCTTGGACACTTCGAATAATAATACTTGTTTGTTTGCGCCGTGTACACTGCCTCTCGACGTTGTAAAGATTTTGCAAGAAAGTGACACGTGTCAGTTGAACCTCGACCCGCAAGTGATGTGTCTCCTGTACAGTGACAAGCATAACGAAGTGACGACAGATGAAGACGTCACGGAGCCAGCCCCCACGTTCTACTTGATACGTCAGGCCAACTCGCCGAACGGTGACGCAAGCGCCGCCATGACAGCGCTAGACAAGGACACCCTACTCAAAGACACACACTTGAACATGACCAACAGAACGGCTATCAAAGTTGTGTTCGATTCCTCTAAAGATTTTGTCGAGACGCTTCGAAGTACGAGCTCGTCACGAAAAAGGCCTGCGGAGGAACCGAAGTCTCCTCCGGAAGAATACATAAACCGCTGTGTCGGTTCGCAATGCAGAAATAACAATGTCGCTTATGACAAGCAAAAAGCATTAGACTTCTACAAATACGTGTACGCACAGTTGCGCCCACCGAGGCAAGATGATGTTAAGAAAAAGAAGACTTAATTGTTGTTGGTCTTGCGTAGTTGTAAAATAATAAATAATAATATTATTTCACCATTTATCGTTTTAATTGACCTGCGTATGTATAATCTCCAGATATTGTGACATTATATTTATGCGTGTGATCTGTTTTCTACATGATTGTGGTATGACCCAACTGTTTATTAATCTTACACAAAGATGCATAATATTAAGACTGGGATTTAAGCAGTTCCGTTATAAGCTACAATAACAGTGATAAGGAACGTCAAAAAATTCTGAAGCCATAGAATATTGCAGGCATTCTTCAGTTATTAAATTTAAACAAATATGCTGTATGTTAAGTCTGCGAGCTTTGTCATTACAGTATTAGCAGCGGTGTTAGGCGCGGCTCCGTTCCTGGGTCCCTACCTGGCGGGCATACCGGCCGCATTGGACGTGTGGCTACAAGGTCGGCCAATGGCAGCGCTGCTGCTGCCCATAGCACAGGCAGCGCCAATAGCCTTCCTCGACGCAGCTGTCTACGCCGAGATTAAAGAGTGAGTGTACATTGTATTAGATACTCTTTACTAATAATAAGGTGATTTGTACTAACTAAACTAAATACGTGTAAAGAACGTTTTTCAATGTGTGGTATAGTTTTAGTTTATTAATAAGCCATATCATCGGTCATCATCATCATCAAATTTTTGACATCTATAGGCATCTCATCTGCCTAGCCTTCTTCCAACTCAGTTGAGGTCGGCTTCGGCGGTCGGCTTACCGGATGCAGCTGAATACCAATATTTTACATGCAGCGACTGCCTATCTGACTTTCGCAACTCATTTTGTACTGGATAGACCAAACCACCAGACCAACCAGACCCATTACCAGTCTATATAAAACAGCATTATGTCATTTATTTCCAGCGGCGGACACCCCTACGTCACGGGTCTGGCGATAGCCGGCGGTATCTTCTACCTGGGCCCCGAGGGCGCCATCCTAGGCCCCCTGCTACTGTGCTGCCTCATGGTGGTCCTCAACCTGTCCTCCACATTCCTGAGGGACACACCTTCCGAGGAGAGGGCGGCCCTGCACTCGCGCGTCAGGTAAATCTGCGGTTTGCACGAGGAATCAGTCTTGCGTCTTGTCCACATTAGAACAAAATTGAAAAGAAAATGCCCTAAGGATGCTATTGCCATTCCAAACAAAATGCAGATTTTTCCTCATCACGGATTTGTTCTCAGCTGTTGTAAACCTGACTTTTCTTTCAAGAATAATCTACTAAACTGCACAAATATCAAATAGATTTTTTCTTGCCATATCTGCATATTCACAGTTTAATACAATTTTTTTCAATTGTGGACAGAACTCTTGTATAAACTTATTTTCATTCATTGTGTGTTCGGTACACAAAATGAGGCCTGATTCCTCCGATTATTCGAGTTTTGAATGCGTTATGCGTTCCCCCGTTTTGGATTTTGTCAATAATTGTAATCAACTGCATACTGACGAGTGGTTGTTATAAAATATGCTGTTGAATTTATTTCTAAAAAATATTTGACATATTGTGAATCATTGTGCCTAATAATATTATGGACTTCCACACTTGCCAAAAAAAAAATTAGCCTTTGGGCATAGCCCATACTCCGAAGTGGTGGAGATAAAGTGATTATTGTGCCTAATGTATAAAATGTAAGTACTACTTCGAAAAGGGCGTAAGTTCAACAGTATATTTACAGCAAAGCTGTTCCTTTTAAATTGTGTATTAAAACCGTATATCCCTTTAAAAGTGTGTCTTAAACTCCTCATTTAAATTCTAAATTTTCCTGTGGTTTTGACTTTAGCACAAAAATATTAATTACCTCTTGTATGTATGTGTTAATTATTTGATATAATTACTTGAGTGGATCTTAAGTAGTACTGTCCACTTATGACTTTCTGATGTTTTGTTAATTTAGGTCATTATTGGGATGTTTTTAAGATAAGGTGTGTATTCTATTGCTAAGTGCTTGCTTAATTTTATTTTCGTTAGTGCACCGTACTTTTATTACAGCACCATTAGTGATTATAAGTGATACAAATTTATAAAAAGTTTGAATAAATTACTTAAAAAAAATGCTTGCTTGTGTATGTATCCTGTGGTAAGTATTTACTAAACTATGCACGTTTTAAACCTTTTTAGACGCTTTTGTAGCATGCAATCTATAAATATATATAATATAAGCAAACAAAAGAAGCACCTGTTAGCTGAAATGAACCTTAAATGTGTGAGAACAAAAGCCATTTTATTATCAACGTAAAGCTAAATCGATCAAGTTTAGTTTTCTTCTTTATCATCGAAGACAGGTGCCTCTACACATATCTATTTGTGGGCGTTATCACTCTACTCTATGCCATTTCTTCTGGTTTACACAATTATTTATTTATGGTGAATATTGATCACAATAATCTTAACAAATTAGGTACTATTTTCGTACGTTTATATTTAACCCACCGACATGCAATTATCTACTAATTTCTATTCTTCTACTTTTCTATTTGTATGTAATAATATTTTGATACTTGCTATAATAAATGGATGTTTGTTTACAGGTTCGGTGCTTATCTCTGATGGGCTTGCATGGACCGCTAACTTGTAACGAGGTCATCCCATTTGTCAATTGATATAAGCAATATAACAGGTGTAAAAAGGTTCTTAACGAAGCTTATAGAGTTGCATACTCCTCCAATCACGTGCAATGGCTTTTTATACAGGGGCTAGGTACCACATGCGGATGAACTGGGAATAAAAATATCGCAGATCTAAACCTGTTTTTCTTTATAAGAAGACACGTTTTAATACCAAAAATAAAAACAGTCCCTCAGCCGTTATTTTTACTCATTGCTGTTCGGCATGATGAACTACGCGTATTTTTCGTGTTGGGAATCTTTTTAAACCCTGTATTTACCAGTTAAACACCAAATGTCAAGAGTAACATCTTACACTCATTTTATATATTACGGGACACATTAAATGGACACTAAAATAAATAAATAAATATTAAAAGCACTAACAACAACAAGTCACACTGCCATTGGCGACTCTGTTGTCTATCAGTGCAGTCGCTCGCTAAGTAACTCAGCGCACGTAGAAGCTTCGCAATATCCACGTAGAAAAAAGAGCGTAACTACGAAAAAGGTGTTCCATTTAATTTGTTGTTTATATTAATAGTTATAATACCATTAACTAGCGAGAAACAACTCACGCAGATATTGTTATTATTAGCCATTCACTGAGACCGTGGTCACACCAAATCGTCAACAGAAAAAAAAACACCTTCAGCCGCCGACGGATTGTCCGTTGTTTTTCATAAATTCTCACAAGTCTCGGCCTTTGACTTTGCATCGCTGTTTGAATCACATATACCATCAAATTTGTTTTCTTTATGGTAAGTAAGGTCGCTATCGGATAACTGTCACCGACAAGGCAATGTGAAAAAATCATAGTAATCTTTATTCCTGTTACTATAAGGTGGATCTTAGATTGCTTCATTCGGTCTACATCTGGTGTGAACGCGGCTTTAAAACTGTGTCAATACAAATCCCAAAGAGAAGCTAACAAAAATCTCTCTAGGAGCAATTAAGTATTGCATGATGTGCTGTTATTATAGTATATGTACTATTTATATCTATTTTAATACATTATGCCATGGGCAACATAAATCTCCGCTTTCTGAAAGCCAAGTCCTTGAATAATCTCACGTCAGCTGATTGCTTGTTCAATCATAGCTCGAGAATTAGCAACTGATTAAATTCTAAAGGCTGTCAAAAACCGGGTAACAGGGTAAGTTCGTACTATACTGGGCCGTAACTAACGATATTCGCTCCCCAATTACATGTCGATTAGGAATATTCGAAGATGTAACGTCCCGGTATTCTGCGTGCTTGCCAAAATAAATAATTATTGTTTTAAAATTAATATTTATTAATATTTTTAATTTAGTTGTGTATCCTTTTATTAGTGTGTTTTATGTATTATTGGCTTTGTGTTGTATTTATTTATTAATATTTTTTGTCTAAAAAAGCAAACTAAGTATTATTCACAAATTGTGACGTTCAAAATAACAAAGTTCTTAATACTTAGATTTTTATTATGTTAGATACTTAGATAATGATATTTTGTCCGCCTCATTTTATTCGATGACATCAATACAATGCAGTTCAAATGAATTGACCACATGAAAGTGAAACTGTATTAAAACACTGCTTTAAGTTTTCATTGTTAAGTTGGTCGGTTGGTTAATATCAGGAGCTTAAAATAATTGATAATTACGGAAGAAATTCCGCAGTATAAGTTTGAAATTGGAACTGTAATCGTCAGTAGAGTATTTATTCAGAGATTTTTAATATATTATACATATTTATCTATGTATGTTTATGAGGAAATTAATTGTGTTAGGAGTACCTAAGTATTAACTTATATTTACTGCAACAACGATTCAATAGTTAATGAAATAAAAAGAATTCACACTTGAGTTGTAAATATTCTAGTAAAAATCTTTAATTAACTTATTATTATTTTATTCTGGTTATTTTTGTATTACTTCGCTGTTACAGTATAAATTAATATTGTTGAATAAAATAGAAAATGGTCAAAACTAACTTTTAAATATCTTAATTTTATAATAATACTATAGTGACTGAAATTAAATTATCTTCCCTAGTCGTTATATTTATTGTGCTTATACATCATGATGAAATTTAATTGTATTAAAAAGATGCTCAACAATACTTTGCTAAAATAAAAGGTCTTCCTTCAATACAGTTGCACGACAGTGCAATAGCCAAGTTCAATGATATTGTTGCAATGTCACAGTGTACGCTTTACTAGTGAACGCTTTGTATGTGAGCGTCTTTCACCACTGCCTTAGCAATCTCAATATAACTCGATAAATTACTAAATTTAAAAATATGAATATTTATTATAATATTTAGGATTATTATCTTTATTTCATGCGTGCTTTCTTCAAATGTAGAATGTTTTCAAAAGAAGGGAAATACAATATTTATTAATGGAAATGAAACCGGCTCTCTCATATACAGAATTAAAATTAAGTAAAAGTGGTGAAACAGGCGTCAAATGTGATGGTTGATTTATAAAAATGGTGCTTTTTAAGTATACTAGTTGTTGTCTCAAAACAACTCTCGTTTGCAATAAGTTTTGTAATGGCCTTACATTGGTAAGGGCCTTTATTTTATTATGACGCTATAGCTGTTTATAATCGACGTTTTCTATTTAATAGGTCTGAATTTTTTGTATATTTTGTATGGTTTTCAAGTTAGCAGTGTTTAGTTGGTTGTAAGATATTTACTTGGCTATTTATACGCCTGGACGGTCAGATAACTTAAATGTATACAATATGAGGGTAGCTATAATTCTCTTGTAAGCACATAGATAAGACGGTTCATAGATTATCCATGTACAGAATACACACTTTTGGGATGGAATATTCATTTCTTCAATAGCAGAGATGTTATGGATATGATATTTCGGATCTGGATACGGATATGGATATAGGAATAAAATTATATCGGTTTCGGATAGGGTTACGGATATGTAATTATTTCGGATTATCCGTTAGTGTCGGAAAGTTTTGGTTACGGATATAATAAAAAACTAACTAGTTAAGAAAGAGGTTATGTTATGGCTAGAAATAACAAACAAACTGCAAGATTCACGTGGCGCGCGAGCGGTGAAATTAAAACCTGTCGAAACATGTCGTTTTATTTAGACTCCGCCCTTATACGAAACTATCCGAAACTTGTGAAACGGATACGGTTACGGTTACGAAGCTCCATAACATCCCTGTTCAATAGTATAATGAAGGTACTGTTCTTCACATAGTAAGTATTCTGATTATGGAATAGCACAAGCTCCACAGTGTTCCACAAAGGAACAGTATATGTAGTGATAAAAAATAACAATCCAGTCTACTTTCCCAGTAGTGTTATAAAACTAAATGATATTATTACATACTCATGATGATCTCCACTGAATTCTAGCTACCCATTTCAACTTTTTAATATAAATCTATACCTACTACAGATTATTAATAATATAAAAAATAATAATTGTAAAATATTGATACTTAAAAGAATAAACGCAAAGCCCTTACCAGTTCGTGAAGAATCGTCCAAAGATTAATTTAGATACATCATTGTACTATATTGTATTGCAGGTATTTATAATTAGTTTGTAATTACAGCACGCATATTCGCATTGTTAACTAAAAAACATATATTACAATATATTAATTTGCTTTTTTAATGTGCGTTTTATTTTACTATACCTACATTCTCCACTAAACGGATTTTGTAAATGCCTCCTATGCTATAAAAAACTGGCCAAGTGCGAGTTGGACTCGCGCACGGAGGGTTCCGTATAAACTTGTGGTTATTTTGTTATTAAACGACATATTTACGGATTTCCTTTACATGTTTTTAGTTTGTTAACTTAATTATTTTTATCTATCTAAATTTTTCTTTTGCTGTTAAAGCTACATGTTACCCTTACTTGGGAAAAGACTGGACTCCACGACACAGGGTATCCTGGTGTGGAGTCCAGGGAATGTGTAAAAATCTAGCGCTTAAGGATCATTATCTTTTGTTACTAGCTTTTTTAATATTGTACGCACGACGTTTATGCGGATCTCTCATTGTACAAAAAATAGATGAAGGAACATCTATTTTTGAATAAAAGGACTAAAGAATAGCTAACTTGTCTAGAATCTTGTCTTTAAACTCGGGGTTTTAAGTAATATCTCTCCAACAATCTAAATTGACCCCGACACGAACTGTTCACCAATTATGTAAGGAAATTATAACTAAATATGCAATAGTAGAATGCGACATTACGAAAATTTTAACCACAATTTTATTAATCTATGATGATGAAGTAGTTTTGCATCTTTAAACTATTTTAGTAGTTTAGTTTAAAAGGGTTGCTATTTTAGTAGTTTAGTTTAAAGGTTTCATTTTTGCCCCGGGGCCCTTGGTTACCTAGCTAGTAGCTACGACACTGGACATAGCATACCTTTGATCCCAACACCTTCCTATTGTTTCTGAGGAAAGCAACAATAACGTTCTTATGATAAACGATGGCGCCACGAGTCTTTTGAATAATAATTACATTATATTTTAATATTTTCCTTTATTTATTTTTGTACACATTCATTACATTAAAAGAAAACATATTTTAGTATTATTACAGGCAGAGTACAACCCGAATTGATTGTCAAATTCTAAATGAACTCGAGCGAAGCCACGGTCAAAAGCTAGTTTGATAATAATTTCACAAACAACAAATAAGATCACAAAGTGATCCTATAAGGGTTCCTTTTTTGTCGACTGAGGTACGGAACCCTAAAAAGGCGGAGTTATAAGGCCTTATAAACTTGATAAGGAATCACTAATGACTCCAAAGCCCTGAGTTTTTATATATCACCAAAAACAACTACATAAAAGCTAACGGAATCGTCGTAAAAATCCAGTCAATAAACAAATTAAATCAACGTACACACTTTAACACTTATCTTATGTTATTTATTAGGTCACTTTTATAAATGAGTTTTTAATGTACAAAATATGGTTTTTGTTGGGGTATCAATTAATGTAATATTGGGCCTTGATTGATTTCTGTAACGTTTGTGTGGGCACTTGTTTCTCACATACGAATTTCATGACGGTTTGTGATTCAGTAACTATAACACCGTTGTCATCAAAGTGTCCCTCAATGTCAGTTTCTAGCCATAGGAACATCACTACGGTATCAACTCTAATATGTATAGCATATTCTAGATTTTCATTGCGTCCTCTCATAACGACATTTCCTACGGTTATCTGCAAAAAAAAAAGATAATCTTAATAAACACTTCAAAAACGTCTATCGTCTTTATCTACGAAAAATCAAGAAATAGTTTCAGACGCCAGCACATCAAGCTACTAAAATCTGTCCAATTTCTTTAATAGATTTTCAACTTAATTGCAACTAAAGAACGCTTCAGCGAAAAAGTAAAATCAAATTATTTTGGTTGGTTGTCAAATAACTCAATCAAACTTGAAGCTTCAAGTTATGAGAAGCCTTTTTTCTTCAGATAGGCGCCTCAGCAAACATTGAACTTCCAACAAAAAAAAAATATTGAAGTTGGAACTTCAATTTTTTTTTAGTGAGTACCTAATGAAATATCGGGCATAAAAATACTCCACAATGAGAAACATAAAGTATGGTACGTTACAATCCGCTGGTCTGCATTAATTACTTCAGAATCTCTCTACTACATACTCAATAAAACTGACCTGAATAGTCGGTTTCCTTAAGCCCACCGCTGACTTGAAAGACACTGGAAAGATATAATTCGGCGGCAACGTTACACCCGATGCTTGCAAGCTGAACTTGATGAACACTTGTTCTTTTCTATAATCCATAAAGCTGATTTTGATATCTTTTTGTAGGTTTGAGCTCAATGGTTCTGCATTCGCAGCATACTGTTTGGTACTGATAGGAGCAGGACTGCTCCAGTTATAAAAGTCTACAGTGATCTTGGCGTCGACTATCGGCTCAAATCTGTCGTTTAGGAGGTATACATCGATATCATCGGATTCGAGCAAGCGCGGTGACACGAGAACTGGCGCGAAGAATGATTTTGCAAAGTAGTGCAACATTTTCCATTTTCCTCCGTATTCTGAAAATAAACAAGTAGGTATTTAGATAGGAATGAAAGTAAATAAATACCTGGAATGTTCAACTATTATATAGTAGAAAAATTATATTTGTTAAGAAAGAGTATCGTAAAACAATGGTGTTTTACGACAATCTGCATTCTTAACCCATTAAAGACTATTTGACCATTGTTTTACGACAATTTGCATTCTTAATGTTGTGTGGAATCTCAAATGGTTGTTGTTCTGACTCACCGATCCCTGACCACGAGGGTGCTTGCCACACATCATTTAGCTGCCAGTAGAGAGCGCCCATCGTGTACCAATTAGCTTGATCTTGTCGATACAACTCGGTCTCAGCCTTCATCGCCATCGCTTGGGATATCTGGAAATTATTTCAAGGATGTAGCGAGCAAACATAAAATAATGGGTCTGCAAACCTAATTTTCTTGGTTTCAAAACATATTCAGTGTTTTCCACCCAACATTTCTAAAGTTAAAGAAGTAAACAAAAACATTTTACTAAAAAAAGAATTACCTGACTATAAAACACGAACTTTTCAAAATACTTCGGATCATCATTCTCCAATTTCATGTGACTATCCAATTGCGCTTCTATGAAGGTGTAACCGTTTGGGCTGTGCTGTCTATGTTTCGAAAATTCACTGCGCAAACTAAAATTTTCTTCATTTTTCGTCGCAGTTCTCAAGGTTTTGAGCGATGGTAGTGATTGGAAGCCGTACTCAGACGCAAACCTCGTTTTGGGGTACGTCATCATATTCCAGTTGTCGGCTAAATAGTTATAGTAGTGTGTGTCTCCGTAATGAGGATCGTATGGATTGGCAGCTATGTACCCTTCTTTTTCCGACTGCACGCCGTTTGATGGACTGGAAACTAAGTAGCGCCGCCCCGGATCCAATTCTTCGACTATGGGCTTTATGGTGTCCACGTACAGTTTGATGTAATCTGCTTTGTATTTGTCAAAAGAACTGTGAGTGTCGTACCAGTTACCTCTTAGCGCGACTTCGTTTTCGTTGTTACCAGCCCAGACGGCTATGGAGGGATGATACTGGAGACGTATTACATTTTGCTCGATTTCGTCCTCAACCGTGCTGCAATATTAAATATTATACAATTGTAATTTACTACGTAGTCTGATTTGCGTGTAAATCCTTATTCATGCACACATGCCATACAAATTATCGTCATCATTACAGCCGCAAGACGCCCGCCCACTGCTTTACATAGGCCTCCCCGAAGGGGAGGTTTTGCCATAATCGCCACGCTTAGCAGGCGGGTCGGCGATCGCAGTACGGTTGTTACAAAATCGCAGAGAAGCTGCCCATTCTCTTACGACACCCACGGGAAGATATGGAATGGTTCTATTCTTTACGTCCGACACCATACAGTACAACTGCAAGCTAGCGTACCACATACTTATAGGATCTTTGGTAATTTATGGACATTTTGATATTTTTAACGTAACGTATTAACTTACCGAATAAATTCACTATCAGTAGGGTACATGGAGCAAGCGAAGAGGAAGTCTTGCCAGATGAGGATACCGAGCTGGTCGCATTTTTCGTAGAAGTAGTCAGACTCATAGACGCCGCCGCCCCACACTCGCAGCATCCCCATGTGGGTATCACGGGCAGCAGTTAACAGGTTGTCAACTAGAACAAACAATATTTGTAGCTTATTGATGCCTACGTGTAACCTTACCTAACGTGGCAACTGGCAATAGATTGTCAATTGTCTCTCATTAGTTATGACTGCGATAACTTCAAAAGTGATCTGTTAGGTCCCAAATATTTATATGTATCTACAGATGCCAGCACATCAAGCTACTACAATCTACCTTTAATAAATTTTCAACTTTATCGCTGAAGTATTAGGTTCAATGTTGATTGAGAAAATTTGACAGTTTCGGGTGGCTTGATGTGCTTGCGTTTGTACTTACACATTGTTAGTACGCAAGGCTAGTAAGCAATTAGCACTTTCGTCTTTATCTTATACCTTTAAATTTACCGTTAAGTGCACACGTCTTTTCGACAATCCCCAGCCCTCGACGGCACAACCTTATGACATTAAATCAGCATGGTACTATACAAATTGTAAAAAACAACAAAAAAGGTTTCGTACCAACATTTCTCTGTCTTTCGCCCAGTTCTGGGAGAATATGAGACGGTATCCAGTTTGAGCCCTTCATGAAAAGAGGGTAGTCGTTGATCTTAAAATAAAATGTCAGACCTTTTCCGGCTGTCTCGTTACCTGAAAATAACTTTGAGTAATATACGAGACTGGAAAAAATGATCATTAGACTTCAGATTTGAAAAATCTGCTGTTCATCTGATCGTCTTACCAAAAGAGAAGCTAATTATACAAATGCAAATAAAACCATCAAGTAGGCATTCTTACCGAAAATCTCCGAAGCTTCAGATTCAATCAGCTGCACAGTTCGGAATCCCACTTTCAAGGTTTTGTGTGATGGCTCATCCAGGTGCTCATCCGGAGTCAAGAGAACATTCAACTCGTACAGAGGTTGTTCCCCATATCCATTTGGCCACCAAAGTCTTATTTTGTTCTGTGTGATTATTAATTATTTCTAATTATTACTTAATACTTTTCGCCAAATCGGGATGTTTTCACATTCATGAGCTTAGATAGACTTTAGAAAGATCGTGTATTATTTTCTTACCTCACTAACATTCATGCTGATGTCTACAACAAGAGTTCCGTCACCTTGACTGGATCCGTTGACATGTGTCCATGTCTTCAGGGTCTGCTTCCCTTCGACTTGTAGCGAGGCACTTAACACTCCAGTAATAGGTGTTTTTTTCTGGCTCGTCTCTAAGTATACTTTAATGTCTAACTTCCAATCAGTTCCTACTTTGCTAGTATGTGTTGTGACTGATCGTATAATCGCTCCATTGTACATTTCGATGTAGACTGGCTTCCTGAAACACATACCTTTATTTTTCAAGCAAAATGAGACTAACTTTGTGTATCTTATGTACAGAGGCCAGCACATCGAGCTACCCGAACGGAACTGTCAAATTTTTCCCAATCAACCTTGAACCTAATGCTTTAGCGATAAAGTTAAAAATCTATTCAAAAAATTTGACAGATTGTAGACGCTTGATGTGCTGGCGTCTACAAGATTTTGGTACCACGCTCTGCACCTGGCAGGCCCACCGCAGGTCAAACTAGTAGGACTAGCCCACATGATATGGGTATTGGAAATAATCCAGAATCTGGAACTTTTCCACGCCCATAACATTGTGTGGTATGAAAAAAGAAGCATACTGTATCACAAATTTCTATAAATGCACTGACAGACAGATCCGATTATTCATGTAATAGATAAAATCAATATTTTATCTTATAAGGTATGACATAAAAAGACGTCCTAAAGTGGCAAAATAAAGGGCGGGCTTATCATGTTTGTGTAACTACCTACTAGATGTTTACAAACAAATTATTCCTAGCCTGGTTTAATCCATCATGAGGCGTAAAGCAAATCTTTTACCAAATGCCGACTGATGGGAAGGCGGGTCCCCAGTCCCAGCTGAAGGATGCCTGCATCTTCCTGATCTGGTTGGCGTGGCATTCTCCGTTGTACACCGCGGGTACACATGTCGGCGCCACGAACACTTTGCTAGATCGTTTGTTCGCTATGTCCACCGGCGACATGAAAGTCACTTTCAATTCGTTCTCACCTGCCTGCAACGTGAGAGGAATCTGGTAGCCTTTATCCCAGATATGTTACGGCAAAACCGTGATTTATTTGAATCTGAATTGATTTGAAAGGCACACTACTGCACTCTCTCATTTATTTATTTATTAAAACCCTTTTCAACAAGAAAGGGTACAAAAGCAGACTTGCCGAATGCTGTGTATCTTGACAAACCAATTTTTATTTTATTTTAATTCTACAACTTTTAAGAGGTACTCAAAATCTTACCTACCTGCAGTTTATCTTTGACGTCGTAAACGTATCGCACGAACATGTTGTTAGCTGCCCCTATAGGCTGGTGTTGGTTCAGTACTATGTACGCTGCTGTATCCAGCCCCTCGAACACCAAGTGATTAACTCTGGCCTGCAAGTCTTCATGTGACACTGAAAGTTTTGTTTAAGTATCATCACACACGAAGTGTCTCAATGCTGATGAAGTAGAACATTACTGGAGCAAAATTTTATACATCCATCACTTTGTGAACTAGCACAAACAAAACAAGACATCATCAAAGGACCACTGTAAATTCAATTTGAGTTGTCATGGCAAATGACTGCTCGTCAAACAGTGCAATTTAATATTCCTTATGGCCTACACGGTTTTAATAACTGCACCTGATTAATGTTCTGATGCTGTTATGGATACCACCAGTTTATGGGTGCGATGGATTTACATAACATCCCGCCTGTAATCCCAAAAGGGTTAGGCAGAGGTGTACCTAATAGTAACTACACTCACATTTCACCAGTTATGGTGAAATCCCATGTAATAGGGGGCGAGCCTATTGCCATCAACCAGGCAAAAATCCAGACACAGTGGCTGTTACTTAGAAAGGACAAACCCAATACCACTTTGTTCGACCTGGGAATCGAACCCAGGACCTCATGCTCAGCAGTCGCGCTAGTGACTACTAGAACAATGAGACAGTCGATGGATGTAATGCGATGCAATGTGGATGTATTTATGAGAAAATACTTTTTACGCCAATCGAATAAATCGGGATAGGTCAGAAGCACCTTAAAACACAGACAGGCTGAATGCAAAGGCTTATAACCAGATGCATTAGCGCAACTTGGAAGGGTAAATGCTTATTGTCCCACAGTTGTCTGCGGTAGACTACGTTGCATAAAAGTGATCAGAAAGATGTAGGTGAGAAGATCAAAAATATCATTTAGGTATTTACCATTGAACTTGGCTGTATACGACCATGTGTCGTAAGCCACCCACCGCGTGCGCACATCATTGTCTTCGAACAGGATGTCTCCAATAATGCCGTTCGCTAACAAGTCCGAGTACACTCCGCCCGGCACCGACGCTTTACCCACCACAGCTGGATAACAACAACATTGCTATTTCAACAGTGTTCTTATGCGATCATATTTATATAAGGTCCCATTAAAATACATGGACAAACTTTTAGAAATCATTCAGACCACCAAAATAAGGACTATGAAAAACGCATTAAATAACTTACAAGAAAAAAAAACAGTTAACGAAAAAAGACTAAAAATACCGGCTATTTATTATTTTTGGTCAAAATAAAATCACTTTAATCAGTGAAGATATACCGCGGCCCTGGAATACAAAGGGCAAGGAAGGAACATGGATGGGTTTTATTCAGTACAAGTCAGAGCGGGAGGAGTCATTTGATGATTTCCCATCAAAAAAAAGAAAAGGGGGGAATGCGTGAAAAAAACGTGTTGCGCCGGTCCCAAGTAAGTAAGATGACAATGATTTTATCCGTATTCTCGTTATATTCGGGACTTGGGCGCGTAGACGCTCATGATGAGTTGAAAACGAGTTTTTCATCTTTATTTTTACGTACCTATATGGTCGATGAGGAAAGTAATCATACCGGTTTCACACAAATTCGCAGAGCTAAAGTATAATGAAATGCCCACTTTGAATTTCTTTTGTAAGATTAATTCGTAAAGATACTTAGTGTTATTTCCAAACTTGATTTTAATTTTGATACCTACTTACTTAGTATTATATTATGAAGTTTCCTTATCACATGGGTTACATATTTAAATAGTGACCTGTTTAGTCCCAGTTGTAAATCAAAACATTTAGGTAGTGTTAATAATAAAAAAAATAAACAAAACTGTGGCTAAATAATGAAACTTACAGTTATTCTTGTTCACAAAAGTCCACGAGACATTTTCACTGGACGATAAGTCAATATTTTTAGCGTTTACTATCGATAACACGGAGCACAACAAAACATACGTCTTCATGTTTCAAATAAATGTTTGCACTGTTTGTGGACGCTACGAGATAATTATTAAATTCAGCACTAATCACTAGCGACCGCTTGTCGCCGACTCCATTTGTTGTGATGTATTTCGTTCGTTTAAACGGTTACTATCGATAAGAAATATCAACTACCTAGGTATTTCATAATAGCTAAACAATTGACTGACGCGTTACACACGATCATTACAAATATTTATTATGGCTAGAATTTTCCTGATTGGTATGCTGTAGTTAGTTATGCAAGCGTAACAACACATATTATTTTCACTTAGTAATGCTACCTATAATGAATGGGTTTCTTTTAATCAGAGCGAACATTTACGTATATTTTCATTACCTATTACGTTACGTTTTAATAGATTTTATTATACAGGGTGTAAACGGACTCTTCACGAAGCCGTCAACCAAGCATTAAGTACTTACATCAAACTAAGTAACTTTACGCAATAATTATATGCTGGGAAACGACTTTTTTTTTGGGAAGAAAAATCACGTTTTACGGTAGGACTAGGGTTGCCAACCGTACTATAACATATAGACCTGTACTATATTTCGGGTCTGCGTACTATATACTGTTGAAGAAATATATAGTACGCAAAAATACCATATTTTCAATACCGAATAACAAAGAAATCCTTCATTTAAAAAAATATGAGCGCACTTTGACATGCCATCATAGCATGTATCCCAACTCTTCTGTCAAACGTAAAAGATTGTAGTGAGTACCAACATTTAAAATTATTTAATTCCGGCTTTCTATCCCACTTCGGATTTCACAGAAAGGATATTAACGGTTATGAATTCGAAATGGCGAGAACAAAGAAACAGAAGTAGTATCTCATTAATAAAAAAATAGTTTTTGATTTACATTCACTTATTATTTTTTTAAATAAAGTATTAGGCATTATGACACTTTTATTTTAGACAAAAATGCAAGAAGTGCAAAAAATATAGTTTTCATAAAAATAAAAAAGGGAGTGTCAGACTTGTACTGACTAACCCATCCATGTTCCTTCCTTGCCCTTTGTGTTCCAGGGCCGCGGTATCTCTTTCGAATAGTCCCGCAACCTCCGCAACGTGCGGAACCCTTCATACGCGAATCCGATTCGCAGAAGACCTCTTAGAAGAAATTATAACTTTAAAAAAAGAAATATGTTGTAGGTTTATTTGTCTATTTTTTCGTTTTTTTTCATAAAATACTTGAAGTGTACTATATTTTTAAAGCTTATTTTGAATAATACTATATTTCGCTGAAGAAATGTTGGCAACCCTAGGGAGGACTCAATGTAACGCAATCAAAACATTGTGCTGATGGATGGGTTGAATAGTACGGGGGTCGTAAAGCTGTCATAAGTAAAAAAAAACCATTTAAAACATGTATTTAAAAAAAACTGATAAAAAAGTTGGAACTTTGACCCCCAATAATAACCCCGTAACTAGAAGGTTCCCAGGTATGGTGTAGAATAAAAAACCCTTTATTATTGGAGACTGGCTGGGGCTATAAGTATTTAAGCGCAAGCCACACCAGCTAGCGAGCGAGCGAGCGCGCCGGGCAAGCTACTTTTCATACTTTGGCTTTCGGCTTACCCACTTTCTGTCTACGCATAATCATCTGAGCTAATAAAGTTGCATCGATAAACTCTGGGGTCATTTTTGTCCATGTTGCACACAAATGAAGAAGTATTCATTAGAACAACAGCGACTAGTACTCAAAATAAAATCGAACAGAGAACATCACTACGATCAAACGATTATCATCAATGATCGCGATCGTATCGATTACCCCGTTGTTTGTGCATCAACAACCTCGAGTTTCATCACATGACATAGGTACAGTCGCCAGCACATCAACCTACCCCACTGTGACCTTGAGCGCCTTATAAGCAACAACAGCGAGAATCGTGCGAAAGAGATAAATATCTTTTTGTCTGTTCTTGCTTGTAATGTTTCGTGCTGCAGTGCGTGCGTTAGGCTGTGTGCGTATGCGCGTCGTTGTGTAGAATAAGATACTTGCTATGCCAAAATACTAGTTTGGCGGATCGCATACTTGAATGGAATCTAAGTAATGGCATGGTAGTAAAAATAAGTTGACGGTTACGGTACGCCCGGCGCTTGTGAAATATCTATGTAATATTAGAAAAGGGATTATTCCTGAGTAAAAAATATGATTACCTGCCTATATTTTGTCTGCCACTTAGATTATCGAAAAATATTGGATACGTATTTTGTGTTTTATCAAATCAATAAAAACTTATGAAGATATTAAATGCGACGTCACACGAGTTTTCGACACACTGTATCGTCTTCTTTATGACTCTCTATTCTTATTTCTTTTTTATGACTGACGGACTAATAAGATTTTTTTGGTCAATATTGACGCTAGGCAATTTTGACGGATTGCGATTTTCATGAATTTGACTGATTGCGAGTTTGACCATACGCGACGAAACGTATTCATAGGTAATGAATGACGAAATATGGAGTAAAATAATGAAAAAAATGGGTTTCTTTTCGTGTTTGCGTTTAATTAAATCAATTTATTTTTACTTTTATGATAATAATGATATTATACTAGTGGTTTCTTTTACAAGAGCCCTGACTATTGCTAGCTCGAACCCAGTTCCCGATACCGATGGGATTAAATGTTTTTCATATAATTTATTCATAATATTCACTAGCTGATACTCGGGAACTTCGTACGCGTGAAATTATTATAAAAATATACCACCTACTTACTACTATTTGAATCTGATTTTGTTGAGCTACGGGATATTATTTGACGTATCTTACATGATTTCTGTAATAGATAGTGCCTGTGGTGTTAGGAAGGTGTATTGGACGGTATTAAAAAAAATACTAATGATAACTGAAGTAGGTATGTAACATTGTAATCACCTTAACATTGTATTAACAGACTGTAGCAGGAACGTTGATTATTTGTCAATATAATATAATATTCTAAATTACCCATGAACATGCAGCTCATTACTTGCGTGAAAGGAATAGGATAGGCACTACAAATAATTGGTCGGATTGGTCGTTTTAATTTTAGTCGCAACTAGCATAATTCACAGATTCTACATTTTAAAATAACTATACCTATACCTTCGTTCTCTTAAGATTTATTTTGCTTTAGGGCAGAAAAAAATACATTCCGTAATCTGAAATCAAAAATGAACTTTATTTTAATGGGAAAAGGTTGATTTGGCGTGGCATAGAGAGGGCATCATGCCATGACAGCGTCCTGTTTTTGATGAGAAATATAGGCGGCCTGTATCACAGAAGTGGTTCGTGGATGATTGTTTCATCCACGAACCACTTCTAAGAAAGTTCAACTACCTTTAGAATTGTTTTATAGGTGCCTAAGAACCACTCTCTCTAACTCTCTCGGTTACCTATGTGACGCAGACGAAGTTGCGCAGATCAGCAGGGTAGTATCAAAATAAAATGCGACATAACAATCTTTAACCTTTTATTTTTAAATATTAATATTACTATAATACAATACTGAGAAACAAAAATACTCTAAATTAAAATATAAAACTAAACCATACAAACAACAAATAGGTATAAAACTATAAACTATACAAACAACAGAAAATATAAAACTAAACTGACCATACATTAAAAACAACTGGATCATATTTATATTTTACAAGCTTCTATTTTCATTTATATTTATTACAGATTTATTATACACACTATCTACACTATTAATTCTGCTTGCTGTCACCAACAATAGCAAAGAAAACATTATCAAGAATGTAACAATGGTGCGAAAAGAAGTTAATATTTTTTTTATTACCGCTTTAGCATTATTGGAAGAATTATCCATACTAATATTATAAATGCGAAAGTTACTTTGTCTGTCTGTTACGCCTCTTCATCTACAGAAATGACTATATTGTTTGCCCAGTCAAAATTATAATATTCCAGGCAAAAATTTACTCTTGCCTCCTTATGCGCCTGGTTCATTAATATTTTCTTGGCAGGGCGGCAGCATTTTTTCCGGCGTCCTTAAGGCGCCTTGTAACGGTGTCCATTGAAATCTAAAACAAAGAAAATTTTGTCAATTTCAATACTTACCGATTCTTAATTATGACCAATTGTACGAGTCAATTTAACTATAGGGTGACTGGTAATAGTGACCGATACTTAAACACGTGATTAATGATAACAAACAACTTTCTATATACATTTTTTTTTTTATACTGATTTGCTTTTATCACACACATTACGGAGCGGGCTAGCTAGCCGCGCGGGTGCTCTGCCTTAGGCCTCTGCCTCGAATCTTGCGGGCAGCGGGGCGGCGGCGGCGGCGGCGGCGGCGGCGCGGGAGCGGCAGGATCTTATGCGGTACATTTAAATGGACCGGTTCTCGAAAACAGCGGCGCGGGAGCGGGCAACGAGCGGTGCACTCCAGTCAAGCGGCGCCGCCGCCGCCGCCGCCCCGCTGCCCGCAAAATTCGAGGCAGCGGCCTAACAGCTGATACGTCACAGGCTCGTGCGCGCGAATTTCATAAGGCTGTTGTGTTATTGTGATAAAAGTGAAAGCAAATGTTTCTTTGGGAAAGTTGTTTGTTATCATGAGCAATCACGTGTATAAGTATTGGTCATTAATTACCAGTTACACTATATATGAGTATGGGACAGTTTCAAATTATTCCTTTAAATATAAACATATACATAAATAGACAATCCGTCGAATTGAGAACTTCCACCTTTGTTGAGATAGGTGCTAAAGAACTGAAGCTTTATCTAATAGTAATGTCATTCACTGAGTCCAATACGTTGCTGCTGTAGCTTGCGCAATTATTAGGTATTGCTAGAACGTCCAGGGCACGCGGTGCGCGTAAAACTATGACTATAAAAAAAAGTATACATGGACTCACATTGTATGCAGTTGAGAACACTCTTGTGCTTAAAAACGGATCAGCAGAGTGTGCAGAGACGATAGCCAACGTCTGCTGCCGTCGTGGCTCTCGCGTAAAGTTGGCGATGTTGCGCTTCGATGGTTCCACTTTCATGCCACCGCTGAAGCCAAAAGTAAACTGTTTTTTTTTTCCTGGAACGAAACAAGTAGCTATTGTTTATTTGTACATTATTACTCAATAGGCTACTTATATGCTTTCCTACAATAATTGCTAGCTTATTATTATTTACACACAAACAGCACTAAAAAAGTCTTATCCCTGCAATGTTTCAACAGACAAAAAGAAGTGCCTAATTGCGTAGGTATTTACTTTAAAATCCAACCGGGTACCGACTTTAAAAAAATAACAATAGCGCTTGGAACAACGCGCAGTGTTAAAAACTTACTATACCGGGAACTCATTAGCAAAGAACACAAGAAAATAGGTAGGTAAAGACATTTATGGGTGTTTCTCGTATTTCGTGCACATTCCATAATATTTATTTTCATAAGTTTAAATTACCTACTTACAACATTTATGAATTAAAATTTCATTATATTAAGTACTGAGATATTGTTTTATTTTTCATTTTAGGTGTAAAAGCTGTATTTTTGAATGTAGTTTCTTATTATGGTTACTGTGTTTAATTTCAGCATGGATATTTTTTTATAAAAAGCAAATGTTTGGGACATTACTAAATAGACACCGAAGGAAATGACAATTAGTTAAGTTTTCATATAATTTAACTAGCGACCCGCCCCAGCTTCGCACGGATGCAATGTAGATACTAATGTGGGGCAGTGTGGAGTGATTTATATAGGTATATATAAACCTTCCTCTTGAGTTATCTATAGCTGAAAACAGCATTAATAAATCCGTTGCGTAGATAAAAAGATCTAAGCGTACAGACAGCGGGAGCGACTTCATTAATATTTCTATAATAAAGGAGAGTTTATAAAAATATTACATAAGAACTTTGCCCCACAAAACCGTTTTCTCGGTTTATCTGTGGGAACTGAATAATAAGTATTAAAAATAAGGTTTACTAGTGCTGACACTTAATTTCCACTTTTTTGACTTATAAAGTAGGTAATAAATAAACAATAATATCTAATCTATGTATGGACAGTAAATAAAGGAAATTTGTTTTATACTATGCAATAAAGAAAATAATTGTATTATTTTGACTTATAATGTTCCATGCATGTAAGCACAACTTGATTTGGTTTGGCTTTCTTTATGGGAATATAAATATTTATTGAACGATTCAAGGTTTTTGATCTGGACGAGTAATATGCACGAAAAATAAGAAACACCCTTATTCGTAAGATACGGTAGGCACAAAGTTGTTTAAATATTATGGTTTAGGGCCATCCGCCGCTAGAAGTAGCATACGAAAATTAAATTAAATTGGTAACAGTTTTCCAAATAATGTAACACTTTAATGTAATTATCTCACAAATAACATTAGCTCGTATCTATTTTGAAAGTTCTATAGAAAAACACCATTGACACATTTTTTCAATATTAGCTTTTGCTTATTTTAACTTAAAAATTATAACTACAAAAAATATTACTCACCGTAATGCCCGTCTGTCGACAAATATCTATTATACGGCATCCACTCAATCGGAGCGCTATAATGCGCCCCCTTTCAATTCTCGTTAACTGAGGCGCCATAATGAATCATTTAAAAAATATAAAAAGTTCGCCACACACTTCCACTAAGTAGCTACAAGCCGAACCAACTTGCTCCGCGAATTTTTAATGACTAGCGTTATGGACTAACGGATGAATAAACGTGGCCGGTCGGTTGCGTAGGAGCAAGGAGGTGTGGCCTATTCCCCGTGAGGCATGAATTATTGGCTGCTAATAAATTGTTTGTGTGCGCAACCATTGGGCAATTTTGGAAACGTTGAAAAATCCACCAATCACGCCGAGGATACTTTCTTTCTAACACAGCAGTAGCTGTTGTAGTTATAGATATGTATAGGGTTTACCTTGATGTGCTGGCGTCTGTACCTACTACCTATACACACGCTATCATCTATACTTATACTAATATGTTCCTTTATTTATTTATATACATACTCATTACATTTTCAAATATAAAACAACATAAAAAGCATTTAAAAATATAAAAAATAGTAGCCCAGGATTGGGAACAGGGTCCGAGCTACCGGTTGTTAGGGCTGTTGAGAGAGAAACCTAACAATACGCGCCGTGTCCAGAAGTACTGCTTTCTGGGTCAAGCCCTTGATCTAGCTACCAAGCGAGAGCCTCCTCAGATGTTGTTCGAGGCTATTGGCTATTAAGCCATTGGCCGACATGACTATCGGCACAATGACTGCTGTCGATTCACGTCCCACATGTCGACAACCTCGCGAGCCAGATCTATATACTTGGACAGCTTATCTTTCTCTGCTTTCACGAGGTTCTCGTCATGGGGGACTGTTATATCAACAATCATTGCGCGACGCTCCAATACTAATATTATTATAATATAGTACATGTGACCTCTACAATCCGGACTGGGCCCGCGTGGTGGATTATAGCCCATTCCCTCTCATAGAGAGGAGGCCTGTGTCCCAGCAGCGGGAACATTATAGGCTGAAGATGATGATGATGAATATAGTAAAGAGGTAAAATTTGTTGGTTTGTAAGTTTTTATGTAGAGGGTAAATCTTCAATTTTGAAAATTGTTTCACTGGTACAGTCAGCGTCAGAGAAAAGGAACCCCCCAAGTCTTTAAAGAATATCGCCCGAGCAACGGCGGGCGCGTCACGTGACTCTAGCCTCGAGCAGCTCCCTCCCCCGCCGCCGCACCCATCTCTACCCGAGCATCCGCCGAGTCGATTAAAATATTATTTGCATGTTTTTAATAATTATATGGTATTTCGGATTCTAAAGACAAGAAGACCAAAAGACACTATACGTGGGGTTAAGGATACGAACCCGCATCACTAGGCGCCAGATTTGGATGGATTATTTAGACCGTGCCTTAAACCACTAGGCTATTGGCTCGTTTGGCAATCTCAACGAAAATTCGAATAGCAGGACTCCTTTTATCGAACAAGATTGTATCGGTCTAATCTCCTAAATATTAAGGTTTAAATTTCAACTCGCACCACTTGTAATAATATTAGCACCTTACCGTCTAGTTTTACAAAATGCAATACGTAACTCCTCAGTTAACTAAAAGATAAGGTTTAAATTAGCATAGATTTCTTGTTTGGTTGAATAGAATGTGCTCGATTCCGATTTTGCACTACCGTAATTTTACTTCAGAAACTTAACTGCTTTATGATCTGCAAGTTAAGGTTGAATTTAAAATACTTCTATGCCGTATTTACTAAACTGTGATTGAGGGTATTTATAATCGTGGTGACTTCCGGCCACCGTAGACGCGGACCTGTGGACGGTGAGTAATGGGCTAGCTCGCCGTCCGGCCGTCTTTTGACGACAGGCCTTGTAGACGGCGCGTTCGTGTTCCACGCGCGCTTCAAAGAGATGTCAGCAAACAGGCAGGGGCCCGCAAGGGCCGATGCCTGCCAGGGCTGCGGGACTGTTCGAAAGTGATACCGCGGCCCTGGAACACAAAGGCAAGGAAGAAACATGGATGAGTTTTAGTCAGTACAAGTCTGACACTCCCTTCCGCTCTGCCCGGAGCGGGAGAAGTCATTTGATGATTTCCCATCCGTAAAAAAAAGGGTATTTATAATTACTTCAAATCGTTTCGTTTTCGTGCCGATCCGCTTGTGTAATATCTCCGTCGTAACATTATTTAATTTATTAAGTTTTTGAATTTGATTTCTTAAATAATAATTAACGAAAATTACCTAATCATCTATTAAAGAAACTAAAAAAAAGAAAAAAAAATCATTCCATTGCATTGCTGAGCAGTAGTCTTAACCATTAAACCAACACGCCATTTACGTTATACTACCAAAACTTAAAATGGTTTGATGTCATTACCAAAGGGGGCTCCTTTTCTCTGAAGCTGACTGTACATAGCTACATTCTTCGTGAGTGCTATAGGCTATTAATTATATTGATTTCGAGCATATTAGCCCAGCTATCACAATTATTGCCTGGCCAGGCGAGAAGAAATACTTCTTTAAACAGTCATTTGCGTGCGCTGCCTAAACCGTTGTATATAATTAAAAACAATGTAGGGCAACCTGATCTGTCTTAAATAGTTCTACAAAAAAGTCCGCAACACCATATTTCTATTTATTACATTTTACTAGATATAGAAGCTTCTATGTATTAAAAAACTATTTTTCGACATACTTACGTTTGGACTATTTTTTAAACAACAAAATATTAAACCTTATACAAAAAATATTATTATGATCACAAGGAAATCATAGAGATAAGATTTGCACTTTACAGTATGTCAATTGGTTAAGGAGTTTCAAAGATAATATAAAATTACTAAATCGCAAAATGCCGTTCAACATTCACGAACCGCATTAGAACATGCGTTGTGCGTACGTTTTAGAAGAATGTGCCCCTTGGTCAGTTGTTACAAGGTACGTCACTGATAATGTTAGACGAATATACCATGAGTCAAGCTCCGCAAGTTTTTGCGGGTGACTTTCCCGTCACCACACTAGGGATCAGCGGACATCATTTAGATTTTCGACAACAGCTGCTCAAAGTTGGCGACTTTATCTTCTCCAACCTTGGGCGCTGACGCTGCGGGAATCGTTATAAATGAGAGTCTGGTTTCACAGTTTGCAGCAACTTATAGATGCAGTATATCCTGACCTTGAATATTTACTAGATGGAGATATTCATTCGCTTTTTCAAGAGCTATCGTCTCTTCTAGGAACGATACAGTCAATGAAATCAATAGTCTATACTTAACATCACGCCTGTTATAGTTAAGTCCCATGTTATAGGGGGCGAGCCTATTGCCATCAACCGAGTACAAATCCAGACTTCCGTGGCTGCTACTGAGAAATTCCTGATGGAAAAACCCAATGACACTTTGTCCGACCCGGGAATCGAACCCAGGACCTCATGTTCAGTAGTCGTGCTTGCAAACACTAGACCAACGAGGTAGTCAATAATCTAATTTTACAAAAACGTCCCCGGCTAAGTCGGAATCTACAAGTCCATTGATACAATGTGTAATATCAAGGATACAGTCCACTATCCGCAAGAATTTTTGAACTCCCCCTGCCACTTCACGAATTGCTGTTGAATATCGGAACACTCATCATACTTTTAAGAAATTTAACCTAACCTGTGCAAAATGGCACAAAGCTACTAATATAAGATTTAAATGATAACTTAGTCATAGCGATCATTCTTATTGGACCAGGAGCTGGCCAGTTGGCGCAGATCCCGAGAATTCCAATGATTCCCACGGGCCTGCCTATATCGTTCTAACTCCAGTTTCCCGTAAAAACATAATTTGCCTGACCATTAACAAGTATCAGGGCCAAACATTCTCTTTGGTTGGCATTTACCTAATAAAAGAATGTTTTACCCATGGCCAGTAATATGTTGGTTTATCAAGAGTTGGATCTCCCGAAATCCAGATTATTTTGTTACCGCAAAATAAAACAACCTCAAACATATTACATATATAGAGCAGTTTTTTTTTTATAATTAAATACCTCAACTCAATATTTCAATTCGTTAGGTGCCTACCTAAATTACATTTTATAAAATTCTTTCACCTATTTATAGAAAGCTACAATAACGAGTAACTGTACTTAAGGGCTGTAATTTCGAAATCCACGCGGACGAAGTCGCGGGCGATGTGCAACTCATTGATATATTGACACAGTCCATATGGTACAGCTTTCGCTTTCATACTGCACACACACAATACATGTATGGGGGTTTAGTGGAAAGATTCAAACCTACGCTGAGGTAAAGAAAATTCATCTTTATTTTTGTACATGTGTTCCGCACATACTATTTTGGCAATCATAGTTTTATGAAATAAGTCTTTTCTCAAAGCAAAACCGCTATTAGATCTGAGGCCCTACATGAGCGCGCGGTAATGAAATACACTGAAACAGGTCATAGGACTTGTTTGAATCCTATAATCCTAATTTACATATTGTATTTAATAACGGCAGCGAAGGTGTAGTATGCAAAACGGCTCAGTCGTAACATGCAGGCGCTTATACGAAGACCGCAACGGGATTGGCGCAATTTCTTATGACTGAACCAGAGGCCCCTATGTTATGATAAGGCATGGCACTCCCCGTGCATGAAACCGATGTTTGAAAAAAAAAATAGGTATACATGCGTAGGATCCCATAATTAAAAAGATGTTTCAAAGAAACTTTCCTATTTTTTGGTTAATAGTTTTTGCGACCGATTGATAGAATCAATATATTGTGGCCAGACACAAACCGGCCAAGAAAACAGCATCCGCTTTTTCATAAAAAAGTTCTTGTAATTTATAAGGTTTTGCTATTAAATTAGGGCTATTTCCTTTTTATTGCGTTTTTTCACCCAGAGAGTATAAAATCATGAATTCATTCTACTCTCACCTTTATGCTGTCATTCGTGGCATCTTAATATCTCGTAAGCTGCAAGTCAAGCAGTAATGCAGTATGGAAAATGTAAATAATAATAAAGTTCCGTTATATAGTGAATTCCGATGGATTGAAAAATCTGAAACCGAAATCAATGGAGCGTGGAAGGGTAGGTACCGAATCTTAATCAAAAACACTAGTGCCGACCAATCAAACAAGAGGCTTATGTATGTAGCAGTCTAGCAAAAAGGCTAGTTAAAAGAAACTTCGTAGCAGGTGTCGCCCTGTAGCCCCTCCATCTCTCTTTCTCTCTTCTACCTACGTCTATGAGAAAATGTGTGTTTATGTGTAAGTGCAACATTATACCTCCTATCTAAAAATCTCATGTACCTTACTGCATACTTACCTGTACCGAGCAGTGATAGTCTAACGGTGTGACCGTCGGACTGCCAAGTCATAGGTCTCAATTTCGAACCGATTTTTCGGATTCATGTGCGTATTGTGTAATTATCACTTGTTTCGGTGAAGGAAAACATCTTGAGGAAACCAGCATGCCTGAGAGATATTTCTCGACGGCATGTAAAAGCCAAGTCAGAGGCCCAAGAGCGGCATAAAAACTCTGACACCAGGTTAGGCACTAACCATACGAAGAAAAAGAAATGTTCGAGTAAGTTAGTAATACCGATGAGCACCATGGTGTCATCAATCAAAGACATCCTGCTGAATATGGGCCCTCCCAGGCAATACCATGGTGAGACGACTACAAGATGGCTACTGGGACAGACTGGATGCGGTATCTAGAGAATCGGATGTTGGCACAAATTGAGAGCGGTCTATGTCCATGAATGAGGTAGGTTCAGTTGATTTGATACATTGAGTTGAGCACAATGGACCAACAAGAAAATACAAATGGTTCCAGGTGCCCACCTGCTCCTTTTTTTTCTGGCGTTCGTATTTGGCTCGTTCTGCACGTTCTGCTTCCACATGCTGATGTACCTGTTCGATGAGAAGTGTGTGCTGTTCCCGAAGCTGTTGTCCCTCTCGTCGCTCAAACACGACGTCATCCATGAGTTCATACCAGTCAACAAGGAAATTGGAGACAGTAAGTACTAATACATACTAGGTATTAGCCTGATGGTTGCCCGACTCGGAATGGAACGCCGTCACCTCCTTCTGCGAAGCAGTCATGCTAGCGAAGGAGGTGGCGGAGCGTGAGAGCGAGGAAACCTCTCGTCCCAGCAGCCGCGGGAGACGCCTCGGGTGTCGGGGGTCACGTGGTGGTTTCCGGCCACCGTAGACGCGGACCTGTGGACGGTGAGTAATGGGCTAGCTCGCCGTCCGTCCGTCTTTTGACGACAGGCCGTGTAGACGACGCGTTCATGTTCCACGCACGCCTCAAAGAGATGTCAGTAAACAGGGAGGGGCCCGCAAGGGCCCCTCCCTGTTTGCCAGGCGCCAGGGCTGCATGTTGTCCGAAAGAGATACCGCGGCCCTGGAAAACAAAGGGCAAGGGAGCAACATGGATGGGTTTTAGTCAGTACAAGTCTGACACTCCCTTCCGCTCTGCCCAGAGCGGGAGAAGGAGGATAAACCGTCCGTAAAAAAAAAAAATGAGTTTGCCCGACTGACTGACTGCAGATAATACACTACAGCTTTGGGTTGTTGTATTTAAGTTGTTAAAATCGCTGAAATTAAAAGTATGAGAAACTTCACGGCTGTCACGAATCTCAAAAAGGGAGACTAATCGAAGTGTTGTATTTTTCACTTACTCAGGTTTTGGTTGAATGTTACTGTTTTCAGTGCCAGTGGACTTCATAAGCACCCAGTGGGTCGACAAGAGCATGTGTTCTCTCCCGACGTATGTGCCGCTGGTGTCGGGCATCTTCGGCCTCGTGTGGACCACTATGTTTCTCATGTGCTCCACTGGAAGCAGGACTCTAACTGGGTGATATGTTTATGATTTTGTAATATTTTTCACTCTAAATGACGTATAACTCCATTTTGAATATTTTTTATATAAAGTGGAACGGACACCGACGCTAAAACGGTAACCACGTATTCAGTACATCATTTTGAACCCCCCCCCCCCCCCTCCCCAGTGGCATTAAAAAATAAAACAAAACTCATACACCACTTGAATTCGTAAAAATTTAATAAAATAAAGAAATTAAGGACTTATTAGTTAAAAAAATTGGGTAAATATTCCTGAGCGATAGGCAAGCAATAATTTGAAATATTTAAAACGAATTGGGTTGGAAGTATCTATATCGTGAAGCTTCAAAATACGGATAACAATTACATCATTGAATAGGAGGCGAGATAGGGAGAAGTGCAGGAGCCTTCGCCCTGCTCCTGCCACAAGTGTTTAGTAATCATACTAGAGGGCGAGCCTGTTGCCACCGATCGGGAGCGAATCGACACTTAATCCAACCTCGGAGTTTAACTCAATGTCCAATCCATTATCACCCATTGTATACAATTATGTTCTTTACCCAGTCTTCAATCTGAACTACTAAACTCTTTAGTGTACAGTTTACACATCAAGCTACTACAATCTGTCAAATTTCTTGAATAGATTTTGAACTTTATCTCTAAAGCATTAGGTTCAAGGTTGATTGGGAAAATCTGACAGTTTTGGGTAGCTTGACCTGCTGGCGTCTGTACGTATGTATAATTGTATACTAGGGAATGCAAACTGGTTTCACCAATGCAAACCCGAAAAACGATTTTGTTTTCAAGTTTCCAGTTTTTTGAGTTTTTTTTTTTTATTATTTTCAAATGGCAACATTACTACACCACTTATCGGGCAAAACGAAGCATTTAATGTCAGCCATTTTGTTTTGCCAAACGATGCCAACGGTTGTAAGTGAAAAGATGTGTGATTTTAGCGTAGTATTAGTAATTTGGTAACTTTTAAGCGTTTTCAATAGTTGAGTTAGTTAGTTTACTTTAACAAAGAAGAAGGGGCATGGCCCATACAAAATTAACCCACGTCCTACAGCAAAAAAGAGTAAAAGAATATCTCCAAAAAAATATAAAAATGGGTATAAAAGGATGGCATAAGTCCTAACTCCATCCTTACAGTCTAACATATAAAAATAATGCTATGAAAATTCGTTAAGGGGCATTAATATCGTTACATAGTATAAAACAAAGTCGCTCCCGCAGTTTGTACCCTTAGATCTTTTAAATTACGCAACGGTTTTTAAAACAGTTTTCAGCAATAGATAGAGAGATTCAAGAGAAAGGTTTATATGTATTGCTCCCGTGCGATGCCGGGGCTGGTCGCTAGTTTACTATAAATCATATTACAATATTGAGAAATACTTGGCTATCTTGACGTGACTTCAATTATTGAGTTCCATCATCGAACAACTGAGGTTTTTCCACTTGTTCGACCACCGTACATCGAACTAGTGTGAAATCTAACTTGGCTGTTAAGTAGTAGGTTCATCTTAAAAAATACCTTCTACTGTCAATAGAGCTTGATCATAAGTCAAGATAGTTGGCGAACACTAAACTTTTTTTATCAATGTTAATCATCAACAAAAGAAACAACAACATTATGTAGAGTTGGAATTTACCATAGTCTACCCTACTCTATCCTAGTCTATTCTATGTAACAATGCTAATGATCAAACAATTAAGTTATAATTCTTACTAGTTCGATATTCAGTGGTCGAACAATTGAAGAAAACCTCAGTTGTTCGATGATGGAACTCAATAATTGAACTCGAGTCAAAATAGCCAAGTATTTCTCAATATTGTAATATTTATGTACATTCATTGTAGATATTACTGGTCCTGAATAAATTACCATAGCAATTATTTTATATGTTAGACTTTAAGGATGGAGTTTGGAAGAATCTTTTTTTTTGAGATACATACTTCTCTTTGTTGTAGGACGTGGGATGGTGAATTTTGATCTTTCTTCTTCACGCATTTTTATTCAAATTATTTATGTACTTCTTTTTAGGAATTTATTTTTTTCTTTTTATTTATTATTTTCGCGCGTAGGAGATGGCGGGACGAACTGGATGTCTTCCTTGAGAATTGGAAAGAAGTAGCACAGAATCGCGAGACCGTTGGAAGGAATGGAGGGAGGCCTTTGACCAGCAGTGGGACAATATGGGCTAACTATAATAATATAATAATTTCATTTTAGTAACATGCTTGTTAGGCGTTTTGGTAAATGTACCAATCAAGTCATAGTCACTCTGTTCAATGCGTACTGTCGGTCGCTTTACACAGACCACCTCTGGTACATACAATCACACACAGCGCGCTTATAATACCTTACGTGTGCAATTAATTTTAATTTATTTTAATTTAATTCATTTTAAATTGATATTGTAATTAATGTATGTGAAATTTATCTTTCGTATGGGCATCTGCCTGAAATAAATGAATTTTATTTATTTATTTATTTAATACTTACTTTTTTTTTTATTTAATCATTGAAAAGATACAAGGTGGAGGCGGTCTGAATTTTAAAAGCAGTATAAAAATATCGTATATATAAATAATTTAAAAAAAAACTTATTATTTACTTAATTTGGTTTCTATCGACCGGAACCCGAATTCCCTATGGGTTTTTTTTTTCACGAAAAATATATTTTCCATAATAATGGAAAATTAAGCATTTTCAATTGAAAATTTGAAAATCCTCGAAATACATATACCTATACCCACCTACCTGTTCAATAATATTCAACTTTAACGCAAATGCCACCCACACCACAGAATAAATAGTAGAAGTACCCACACTACCTAATTATATTATTTATTGATGTAATGGTCCAGTTTGCAACGGCCATGGCGGATTCTGCCGCCGGTATTCGTGTTCTCGCTAGCGATGGGAAGTCTGTGCATCTACTCATCCGTGATCACACATGCTGGCTTGGAGGATTTATGCCACAAACTTGGCGAAATTACTGGCAGTCCCACGTAAGTATTGGAACTATTAAATACACCTATTTAATGCCTACGCCACAATGCCAAGTACCTAGAGAGTAGATATAACGATATCGGTATCTACAATCATCATCATCATCATCATATCAGCCCGGAATCAACCACTGCTGGGTATAGGCCTCCCCTTTTTTCTGCCACACTTCCCGGTTCTGTGCGTCCCTCATCCAGGTGTTTCCCGCGACTTTGACGATGTCGTCAACCCAACGAGCTTTAGGCCGGTCCTGGTTTCTATGGCCCAACTTTGGCCACCATTTGGTCAAAGCCTTGCTCCATCGGCCATCTCCGCTTCTAGCCAAGTGTCCTGCCCAAGCCCATTTGAGGCGCACCGCCCGGGCCCCGACGTCGTAGACTTTCGTCCGACGGCGGATTTCGGTGTTACGCACTCGATCTAAGAAGGTTATGCCGAGCATGGCTCACTCCATGGCCCTTTGTGCCACTCGTACTCGGTGGACAGTCTAATTTGTGAGCGTCCATGTCTCGGTACCGTAGGTCATTGTTGGCAGGAAACATTAGTTGAAAAGGCGGGTATTTAGACACTGAGGGATCTTTGTGGACCGAAAAATATGCTCCAGTTTACCAAACGCCGCCCATCCGAGTTGTACTCTCCTAGAAATCTCCTCCGTTGGAATGCTCCCTGTCAAAAGATAGAACATGTCCCAGATAAACATAATGGTCAACCATTTCCAGACGGTCGTTTCCAACCATAACAGCTGAAACAGAGTCGTCCGGAATGCCTGACATCACCTTCGTCTTGGAATGTTCATTCTTAAGCCAACTTTTAGGGAAGCATCGAAAAGTTGTTTCAGCATGCATTGAAGGTCTTCCAGGGATTCGGCGAACAACACGAGGTCGTCCGCAAACCGAAGGTATCACAAGTAGACACCATTAATATTTACACCACTGTGGTCCCATTTCAGTGTTTTCATCACGTCTTCCAGGGCAGCAGTGAAAAGTTTAGGCGAAATGGTATCTCCTTGTCGCACTCCCCTGTTGATCGAAATCGGTGCGGTGACTTCATGCAATCTGACCTGCATTGTTGCCGCATCGTACAACTCCCTGAGTATGTCTACATACCGACTGTCGATCTGGCAGCGATGGAGAAAGCTAAACACGGCCCAATGCTCGACACTGTCGAATGCCTTCTCATAATCGACAAAAACTAAACACAGTGCCCGATTGTATTCGGCACTTTTCTCCATCACCTGCTTCACGGTATGAATATGGTCAATCGTGGTGAAACCACTTCGGAAACCGGCTGGTTCAACGGGCTGGCACTCGTCTAGTTGGCGGGTGAGACGGTTAGATATAGTTTTGGCAAACAGTTTATAAATTTGAGAAAGGAGAGATATAGGACGGTAGTTGCTAAGGTTTGAATAGTCTCCTTTCTTATGGAGTATAGCGACTGTCGCCTTCTTCCAGGCATCTGGTGACATGGCACTGAAGAGGACACCATTAAAGAGTCCAACGAGAACTTTTAAAACGGGTTGACCACCAGCACGCAATAATTCAGCGATACCGTCCTCACCAGGTGTTTTGTCACTCTGCATCTGTGACAGTGCCTTTTCTACCTCGCAAGCCATGATGTTCGGCAGACTTTCAGAGCCTCGGTGGTCTTTGGGCAGAGCTCTAGGGTCGTTACCTGGTGACGATGGCTCTGCAGATCTTGAAGCATAAAGTTCTTCGTAGAATCTCTCCACAATGTTTAATAATTGATTACGATCTGTAACAATCTGACCATCTTCAGCTTTTACTTTTTATGGTATCTAAATTTACTCTTTATGGTATCTACAAACGATTTAAAAAAAAATAAAAAATTTAAAAGATGAAATAAAACTTCGACGATTTTTGGACACAATCGTGGTTAAATATTTTTCTGACTGTGCTGTGAATGTTTTACACAGCTGCTCATATACGGTGAACGTGGCGACGCTGGTGTACGAGCGTCGCATCCGCGGCGTGTACCAAGCCACGCAGCTGACCATCCTCTCCGCCTGGCTGCATACGTCATGTTGGCTGCTGTCGGCATTGTTGGCTGTGGTGCGCGTCCTTCTGGCTGTAGACTTCCTACTAGTTCGGATCTCTGTTGAACTGCATGGTAACATCGATAAAATTATGGTAGGTCGTATTGCATTAGAAATAATATTTGTATGTCCGAGCTAGTCTATCACGAAAAACTTGTTATCTACCAAGGGAAACATCGACCTGCGACATTATGATATATCTACTTTAACGAAATATTTCTGCTCAAATTGAAGCAGTCACAGTTCACACAAAGACACAAAACGCAGATATTTTTTTCCTATTATTTTGCATCATAATTATAATTAATAAACAGATGGGTGAAAGACTATAAAATAAATGATTACTGACTAAGTATGATTACTGACTGGTGTCTTTTTTGCAATTCAGGAGAAAAACGAGGTTCAAATCAGAACGATCTTGCCTGACGGATGGGTGAACAATGAAAGCGAATGGGGAAGCGACACTATTGTAAATACCAAAAAAAAAGCCAATCTTGTAACAAAAAAAAAAAAAGGAATAAAGCCAGAATCTTTTGAAGAAGAATTAACCGAGTTAATGGATCAAGGAGGTGATTTAATTTTTTGGTCTAACACCAAAATGGAAACTTCTGAACTATCGTTACTTCCTGAAGAGGGTAAAAAAATGTCTTTACGAGATGCAATTAAACGTGTCTCTAGAGATAAGTCATTTATAGTGAAGTGGCTACATGACTTAGTTGACAAACTACCTTACGACTCCGATAGACGGCTGGTAGGACTTGCCACTTCGCCTACCTCACTTGCTGTCAGTGAGGATAGCTTATTGGAACTAACCCCAATAATTAGGCAATTCGGACAGTCACGAATTGAATCAGGACTCAAATTTGAGTCTGAAGACACGCTGGACGCTACACAAGTTCCCAGCACAATAGACAGCATTATAATTCATCAGGCTCAAAAAAAGCGAAGACTTTCAAAACTATCTACGGACGGAAACAGTCCTGTAGCTTCAACGTCGAAAATGCTGGCTCGAGATGATGACTCGCAGATCCTATCTCCGAAATGGAAACGAAAGCTAGATAATGTACAATCAGAAAGAAAAAAATCCAATTTAAAAACGGTCAGTGTCCAGACAGGCAAAAGTAAGAGCAAAAGACATGTCAAAATAAAAGAAAAAAGTATCCGTATTACTTCTGAAGATGATTATGAAATTCTATCAACGAGAGACGTTGAGAAAGAGACGCAAACAAAGGAAAAGGAAAAACAAGATTGAATACTTGATATCCTTCTCACAACTATGATAAATTGACCTAATAATAAATTCTTTATTTCAAGTAAATATGACTTTTAGTGATGTACAGACGCCAGCAGGTCAAGCTACCCGAAACTGTCAGATTTTCCCAATGAACCTTCCACCTAATGCTTCAGCAATAAAGTCGAAAATCTATTTAAGAAATCTGACAGATTGTAAGTAGCTTGATGTGCTGACGTCTGTCTCTGTACATAAAGGCTGTAAACAGACTCTAAACGAACCCGAAAGGCACTTGTTCTCCCCGTCATTGCGATCATTTTTTTGTTCTAGACCATACCTGGGAACCTTCTAGTTACGGAGATATGGGGGTCAAAGTTCCAACTTTTTCACAAGTTTTTTTTTTTTATATATGTTTTTAATGTAAGATTTTTACTTTAAACACCTCCAGGTCCCCTTACTATTCAATCCATCCATCAGCACAACGTTTTGAGTGCGTTACATTGAGTCCTACTGTAAAAAATGATTTTTCAGCCCAAAAAAAAGTCGTTCCCCAGCACTAGGTTTTGCGTAAAGTTACTTAGTTTGATGTACATAACGCTTGGTTGGTGACGCTTGATGACGGCTTCGCGAAGAGTCTGTTTACACCCTGTATAGCATATTTCCTGTGCATGCAGCATCAAAACAAAATTAACATTCCATTTAATTTAATTACAATTCCAATGGAATGGGGGCTATCGCGCATGAATTCGCCGCTAGAGGCGTTCGTGTGGAGTAAGGTCTTCCGAAATGTCAGATGTCATAGAGTTTACCCGCGTTGCGTGCTTTTTTATCACGTATTTTAACTAATATTCATGATTCTGGTCTAAATTGAGCCACTCCTAATTAATTATGACTAGAAGATTTTAAGGAGCAACTTAGGATCTTATTTGTTAGTACTTGGAGGTAAAATGATTTTTAAATGTTTCATGTGTTAGGGAGAATATTTGTAAATATGTATCTGAAGTTTACACCATGTTGATATGCGAAATGAAATAAACTTTTTATGAAGTTATTTGTACTTTAAAGTATAAAATATAATTAATGACAGGACCTTACTCGACAGTGGCGCCATCTGGTGGGCTTAAAAACGATAGCCCCCATTTCGTAAACACATAAACATTTGGTTAAATAACAGATGAAATATGTTGAAAGGAAAGATTTTGGAAAATTGAGTACAGGTATTCGCGCAGAGAGAGAGTCAAAAATTTACACAAACTGAAAAAAAACGTTTAATTTCTTAATAAATTAATAATTAGTTAATATATTTATAAATATAAAAAAATATATAAAATAATAATGTATGCTTTATATATTAAGTATGCTGAATTCATATTATTATAATACATGCGAATAATGTCTTTAAATTCAGAACAATATAAAAAGTTTTTAGTTTTTAGTTTTTTTCTCGAAAAATGTCAGTTAGGAGGTATTGGCACTTCACCGTCGAAATGAAGCATTCATTTACTGAGCACCGACGACGGTCAGCATGAGAAGAAAATGAACAGCCTAAGGGGCAGTCTCCACGAGCGAGAGACTCGCGGCGATATTATCATCGTGACACGTATTTCTACACATTCTCTTAAGGCGGTTGCGTCAGGGTAGCCCGCGAAATTCAAATTTTCTTACTTTTTTTGCAATTTGTAGGTCATTGTTATTACAGTAATGTAGTTACAGAATCATAATCATGAAAATCATCACTATATAACCTTGTAAGTCCATTTAACCCTATTGAATGACTTTTTTTTATGAAATATTCATTGAATAGGGTTACAAGAACATGAACAGAATCGCGGCGATATTATCGTATAGAAATACGTGGCACGCACGACGATAATATCACTCGCTCGTGGAGACGGCTGGCCCCTGCGGGAATCTTTTTACGGAGGGGTCTGTCAGACTCCTACTTAAGGGAACCCACAAAATAAATACAACAGGTAAGTCAACAGTCCGTTTTATTAAAAAAAAAAACAATATTCTATCACAAGTTCTTCAACAAATAATATTATTAACTAAACTACTTTTAAATTAATACTTGATATTATAATCCAAATATCCAATCAGTCAATTAGAGAATTTAAAAAAAAGAAATATTATTACATTCACTGGAACGAGCGAAATAGGTATAGGTAACATAAATACCACGGAGGTACCTTACCATACTAAAGCGCAGTGTTGATTCAGCAACACCTTCCATCTACTGGCACTATGTCCATATACTATGTTATATTATGTAGGCACCTAAACCATGCAACATCTGCGTATATAATACATAGACGACCTAGATGGAGACGCACAAACGAAATTACCACTTTATGGTTTCAGGGCCAGACGACAAGTCGTTACGCTAAAAACCTGCATGTTGTGCAGCCAATAAGTTTTCTTGTCACAGTTATTTAAGGTCGAGTGTGTGGAAAATGTTATTATTAATTTCTACCTACAGTCCGTATAACCTTCAACGAAGAAAACGTACCTACAATTTACACAAATTCGACTCTGCCTGCCGCACCATGCAGAATGTTCACAATTTTGTGGTAGACCACAAAATGGACCAAATCAATTAGTGAGTCAAATCAAAGTAGACCTCCCAGTTATCAATTTTGGTGGGACAAAAACTCGTATTATACTCTGTTATTTTGTCCCCTCTAGAGCTGGCCTAGTATTGCTAATTAGACGCGTCATATCTTCGTCGCCGTCGATGTCCATACAAGTACCTGTGCATAAAATAGCTTCATTCAAACGATAACGAGAACAAAATTTAAAAAAAAGAGTGTTCAGGGTGCATTCAAGACCCTTTTACAGGGCGCTGCCACATCACCACGCTATTAAGACTCGGCAAAGACGCGGCGGCGCGCGGCGGCGATGTGGTAGGGTCAATACAAATTCAAGGGACTAAACACAGCCCTCAAAACCAGAGTGTATTCTCGATCCAAGAAAGCTTTTTGAAGTGAAACTTCTAATGCGACTTCCAACAAGGTTGCGTTAAACGTTTAACGCTACCATGGGGAGGGGTTATGAAAGCACTGTTGCGTTAGAAAGAGACAGAGCGAGAGTGATTAGAGTGAATGCGTGGCACTCGAACGCATGCGCATAGTATACCTGCTTTCATAACCACATTACGAAGCTTCACTTCCTCCGCGCGGAGGGACTCCACGCACAATTTTTTTTTTTTTTATTTCACTCATTTAATGACAATACTTACTCAAAACTAATATTAAAAACAGCACCTACGTTTTCTACGTGTCTAGTTTCCGTAGCTTGAGCCACACGCCACCTTGAGCCGCGTACACGAGGGAGGAGTTCTTAATCTTCATCGGTACCTCTGTCCGTTCATCTAGTATCAGTTCGTACTTATGCAACACTTTTATCAACGCCATCTTCGACTGGATATACCCTTGCCTTACACCTGTGAACCGAAAGGTTAAAAAGAAATCGTTCATTAGGCCATTATTATTATTATTTACTACCGAGTAGCAATCCACCCCTGCTGCGCACGTTTTATCATTCAAAACATGAACCGCACATAAAAATATTTTAAACATTGACGAAATTAAACATTTTTTTCGTTTCCTGTAAAGTTTGGATTTCTGGACATACGAGGTTATCGTTCTACAGCGACGCTATATTAAAATGCGGCAAATTATTTTTTTGTTGAGTTTTTTATTGTCAGGAGAAGGTTCTTATGAAAGAAAAAATTAAGAAAATTGCGCGGAAAATTAGAAAATTTAAGAATACTTAACCACCATGGTTAAGTATTCTTAAATTTTTTAATTACATTTTTTATTAGGTTAGTAGGAAGGTAGTAGGTAGGTAGTAGGTCAATTCGGATTCAATATTCATAGTTGACAGGACGTCTCGCGTCTGTCGGGTCAGCTAGTGTGAGATAATAATGTTCAATGACAAGAAGTAGTGTCGATGACACGCTTACTATGCAGTCCGGTACTAGCAGGTCAAGAACAACGTCAATAGGTGTACCACATTATTTATGTTATATTAGTTACACAATAATTCAAGCTACACAAGCACTTGAGGTTACGTTCAAACTGTCCACTCTTGTAAACTATGTACTAACAGGAACTCATTTGACGTTTGGATGTGCTGTTGAACTGAAATGTGTCATTAGCACTGCCGTTTCTGATTGAATCTCAGAAACTACTGAATTTGATGACCGAACACCTCCTGCTGCGCCCTAACTTCATTGGATTCACACACTCACTATCACTATACTGTTCATCATTCTTTAAGGTGTCCAGGAAAAAACTCATTTCACCTAAATGTCCGCGCATTTTTTAAAAAATTTGTCCAATATCGTCAGTTTAGTTAGTGGCAGCCCTAAGCGCAGCGAAAGTTTGGTCGCAGTCAAACTTTAGCAATCGGACAAAATATGAGTCAAATAAAAGAAGAGAAAAATGTCAAATTACAAAAAAAAAATACTTGTAATGGGAAACAATTGTAGATGTTACTAATTATAGCAAGGCAGAGCCTGCGTCCATTTATGCATTAAAATGAAAAATCCATGAAAATGTACAGGATTCCCTGATTATTTGTCTAACTCGTTCAATCACTGTATCAGACGTAAAATAATTTGAAAGTGAAGAATTATATTTTATTGCTAGGGAATTAAGTTTACTTACGCAATCAATAATACCTACTTAACTACTTACTTAGGTACTTATGTTCACATCCCATACAAACATGTAGCCACATCATTTGAACACGCTGGTATTCTATACTAATACTTATTTGACCAATCGTACCAAAGACCTAGACCCAAATTTAGATTTCTGTGCCCAAAGGTTGTCATCTCAACTTTTGTAGGTACGCGCTGGCACATCAAGCTAGGCATTTCCAGCATAACATAGCCTCGCTTTGTAGAGATTACCCGTACAATAAGAGATCCGCTTATACTGGTTTTGTATAGCTTTATTGTACGTCGTGCGTAGCTTTCAACGTAAAAATAATTAAACTCACCTAAACATTTCTTTGGTCCCTCTCCAAATGGCATCCAGTGGCAAGGATGTAACTTTGCCTTATTCTCGGGTGAAAATCTTTCGGGGTCGAATTTCTCTGGCTCAGGGAATATATCGGGGTCCATATGTATTGCATGTATGGGGATGAACACCATTGTGCCTTTCTCGATGACCAGGTCGCTGTTGGGCAGTTTGTAGTCCTTGTTGCATCTCCTGAATAGAGCGCGCATGGATGGATGCATCCGCATCGTTTCTGGATTGTAAACAAGAAAATAATATAGTAAAAACTTAAATATTCCGATAGAAATGGTGATGTTTAGCACGTTTAAGGCCAAATGTCTTGAAGTCGATATTTTTTAAACGAGACTGCTTTAAATTATTTGTTTTTGGAAATATTTTTTATTTGTTAAATCAACAATGTGTTGCAGCAATAGCTTACTTAACCTTAACCTAGTTATAAATGCTGTGTGCGAATTGGCCTTTACACAAACTCTAGTCTAAATCAACAACGCTATTGAATCAGTGTTCAAATAACATATTAATATAGCTTTTGATTGAGTAGGTAGTTGATATACCCAAAGGAACACAACAATTGAAAAAAAATACATGAGATTCCAATTCAGCGACGTGTGAATGGGTATAAGAGTAGAGAAAGACCAAAGAAACGATGGATGGACTATGTGAAAGATGATATGGCATGAAAGGAGGTGTCTGATGAGATGACAAGTAATAGAGAAGTTCGGAAGAAGACATGCGCCGACCCCAAATAAATTAGCATAAGGGCAGGAGAATGATGACTTAATCAGGCTTCAAGGTTAAAGCCGTAAGGCATATGTCATTTACCAGCTCGGATACTGGTCAAATTATTTGATAAATTGTCTGACGCTTACCGTCCAAAATCATATTTAAATACATCATCTCGTTCTGTGCTTCATATGTGCACTCGCCTCCGTACTTAGCAAGTACTGAATCCACCTCGTGCCTCGCCCGGGACTGGATGTGAGGGTTCAGAGCCAGCTGGTAGGCTGCAAATTGGCCGGTCGTGGCTGAGGTCTCGTAACCAGCAATCATGTACAACATGGTGTTTGCCGCCACATCAGTCATCGTGAATGGGAAATTCGTTTTCGTATATTTCACTTCGCCTGAAATGGTTAATTGTTTGGGCTTTATAAAATTGATTTGTTTTTTATTAGAGAACCCCCAAGTGTTAGTCAGTGGTGTACTTAATAGTACCTCACATTTTGCCAGTTAAGTTTTAAGTCTCATGCAATATTGGGTGAGTGAGCCTATTTATCAACCGCGGCTGCTACTGAGAAATTACTAATAAAAAATCCAATGAACAACATGTTGCCCGTTCTGGATCGAATCGAACCCAGGACCTCATCATAGTCAGCAGTTGCGCTTGCGACCACTAGTCCAACGTGGCGGTTATTGGAAAAGTTTGGCTATTATTTCGTTCCACTGGCACTGTTCTAGTAACACATAAATGCATGGTTACAAGATCGTATAGTTGCTGCCAAAATAATTGCTTAAGTTAATGGTGTTAATCGGTTTTTTCATCATGTTGTTTATAGTGAACTGAGCACTTGCATACTAACTAGGTTTCTCTTACAAAATAAATGTGTATTACATAGGTAAATGAATATGCAATGCAGTTATCTCACCTACATACCTTGTTCATCGACTACATGTCCATTCTTTAATTCAATAAGCGTTTGTAAGAAGTCATTTCTGGTCAATGAATGCTTCTGCCGGTGTTCGACGGTCTTTTTAACAATGCCACAGAAAAAGTTTTCTATTTTGGAGCTGATGCGTCTGATCTTTAAGCTATCAAACGTGTCTGGCGCGAAAAACGCAAACGCTCTGATGAGTCTCCTAAAAATGTAAAAACCATTAAAAAACTGAGTAATTAAAAGAAAATATCTCATGCATCTTCTGTATGCTCGTCGCTTTCGGCTCTTAGTGAATTTGATACACTGCAAAATTCATTTCAAAGGTGACTGAACCGGAATAACAAAATTGCAATGTGCAACAGTGTGACTCGTTGGGAACCCTCCTGGAAAAAAGGGGGTTGCAGCGAGTCACACTCGTGACTCGAGGGAAACATTATCCCAACGAGATACACTGTGCTAACTCGCTAAGAACCCACCACTAACGTGAAGAAATGATAATGATGTCTTAAATGTCAGTAAGCTTGCCTTCAAACATCGTAGGCTAAAATCCTTATTATTTTTAGCTAGGACAAGGTCTATCCTTTTAAAGTTATTTCAAAATGTCCTTAATCTACTTATTTGTAACCAAACATCGGACGTTGTGAAATGGTTTGCGGTTTGCCTGGCAGGAAACACGTATGCTCAGGATTAGTTTATTACCATTATGATCTCACAAAGTTTAAATCAAAATTTAAACTAACTCACATTGATTTATTGGTTAATTAACTATGTCCGTCAAATAAATATGGATGCAATATTTGTGAATATGTGTGCACCACTTAACAACATATCATAACAACAACAACATATCTAATTTATTTTTTAGAGTTCAGTTTTAAAACTTTGTATTAGTTTAGATTTTTCTGGGTACATCGTCGTCACATGTAGGTTATTTAAAAATTCATGTAGCTATACAAAATATATACTAGCGCGACTCATTTTTCATCAACATACAACCTGACACTGACCTGCAAATTGCAAAAAACGTAAGAAAATTTTAATTTCGCGGGTTACCCGTAGGCCGTAGGTAGAGTAACGATGGAGTTTCTTGCATGCTTCTCTATACGAAACCTCCCTTGAGAATGGGTCTAGAATCAGTTCTTTTGTTTTAAAGTTTGACGTTCAAAAGTGCCTTTCTAATGGCCTAATTGAAATAAATGGTTTGACTGACTTTGAATTTGAAACTAACTATATAGTACTTACATACATAGATAGTGACACTAAAAAACATATAATAACCGAATTGCTCTTACCAGTAATGGGACTGATGATCGAAGTATTCATGCCCTCGTATATAAAATTCTGATTTCGGATTTATAAAACCGTTACATTCTACACCAAAACCAACATTCCCAATAATCTCCATCGCATATTTTGAATAAAATTCGGTGAAATTAATTGTTTCATCTTTAGAATTTAACACATCTACATGATCCAAAGCCTGATTCGCTATATCCTCAACAATCGGATACATAGTCTTCAGTTTTCCAGGAGTGAAAGTCGGAGTCATCTTCAGCCGTAGGCTTTTCCATCGTTTCCCGAAAATGTTGAAAAGATTCGCCGCCAACGGGTCACCAACTCCACCGGCATACGTACCACGCGATTGGAAGCTGTCGAAGTCTTTGATCAACATTAGCTTCGCTATGTCTGGGTCATGTATAGACAGCACCGGTTGGTGGAACGAGTACATCCCGATATAAGGTAAATGTTTATATTTGAAGTAATTGTCGTAGTAAGGCTGGAAAAACTGTTCTTTCCTTTTGATCACTTTTTTAATATTCCCAAAAATAAACTCTGGTTTCGGCCCGGTAACGCCTCTTTTTGACCAGTACGTAAACTTATATCGGAACCACAGAAATGTATAAATACAAGCGACAACCGCAAATATTATTGTTTGGGGACTAAACACTTGCGTTAATAAAAAAGACATTTCGCTTAGCAGTTTAACAAATCACACAACACAACCGAACTAACTTATTTATTGTGTATTTTTTTTATATATATTTGGAAACTAGCTAAATATTCATAGTTTTCTTAGTATTCATTTAAATCTCTCTATTGACGTTATTCGCTTGCGCTCGCGCTTTGTCAATGACCAGGTTGGCTCTCATAGCTAAGCCACTTTACTGGGGACTTGACTATTTCATAATGTTGTCTACACGGCAGGGTCACAAATCTTTCGATTTCAATGAACTTGAATTTGACTGCGTCGGTCAGTCATCAGTTGTTGCAACTAACTAGACCAATTGCAACAACTAAGAACAAGTATAGTCAATGTCAGAACAAATTTACTCTTATACTCTTATGTAAGGTAAAGTTTACACCGGTATATACCGTGTGAGTGACACTGAACTGCATATTTTCATACTCGTTGGGAAAAACAGGAGATGTATTATTATAGTCAATGTCAGAATAAATTTACTCTTATGTAAGGTAAAGTGTACACCGGTATATACCGTGTGAGTGACACTGAACTGCATATTTTCATACTCGTTGGGAAATACAGGAGGTGTATTGTTACTTAAAGACGATACTATTTAATCAATATGTTTAATATTAAATATTATTAATACAAAAATACTTAAACGAGAAACTTCCTTAAATATTACAAATTATTTCTATTCACTCAAATTACATTACTTATGAGATACATCTGTAGAACTATCCGTATTCTCACTCTCTGCTTTCACTACCTCTCTTCTTAACTGTACTAAATGCTGTAGATAATCTTTGGGTTTCCGTGGTGTTGCTTCAACACAACTGTTTTTAATCACTCCTTTGTAGTTGGTGACATAATTTTCATATTTATTAACTGACTCCTCCAGATTACCACAAGAGTCCAGTAATTTCCTTTCTATTCTTTGAAATTCGCTTATATCATCGTGATCATAATCAGTATTACGATTGCAATATGGCTTGTTATCAAAATTTGTCTTGCGTCGTCTGCTTTTGAATTCAGCATTGTCCGTGTCTCTACTATCGCTAGAACTTAAATCTCTTATATTTCGACGTGTTTCATCATTGGAAAACCCTATTTCGTTTCCTGCAGGTTCTAATCCCAAAAAATCCTTAAGAACCCTCGCTTTCGTTGTTTTGTATTTAGAGCTCTTGTATACTGGAACGTAATTCGACCTCTTTAAACTTCCCATTGTTCTGCTACTACCTTTTTTCCAAATAAAAGAGTCTGTTTCTAGTTTACTAGATTCTGTAGAATCAGAATATATACTCTCGTAGTCTTTGTCTACTGGAAAGTCTTTGTCAGATGTTGTTATATCGGAAGCAGTTTCAGTTTCATTCTTTGCATTTTCAATATTTTCGCTCTCTTTGGTAATTTCTGAAACAATTGCAACCGATTGATCTACGCCGGTTTCCTTAAATGTAACAATTCTTTTAGTATCTCTTTCTTTAGGTGGTGATAGTACAATATTGTAAGGATACATATTTTCGTTACGTCCTAATATCATATTTTTTATATCAGAAGAATTTACTTTTCTTACAAAATTGGGACTTACTCTTGGTAAAGTAAAATCATCTGTATCTGGGAATTCTTCACTATGTTTAATGTAATCCGTAGATTTACCAGCATTAGCGACAAAAGGAACTTTTGCGTCTTTTGCTACATTAACTATAACACTAATATCGTCTTCTCTTATGTCAATAATATTTTGTGGTTCAACAGTACTATGGTTTGTCAACAAATCTGGAGTAGTAGTTGCAACACTGGATTTGCTATTTGTATTTTTTAAATTTTCAGAATTTTCATCAGAAGTTTCAGATTCTGCTTCTATAGGGTACGTCTGTGAAATGTTTATGCTTATAACTGGTGCAGGTGAACATTCTTCAGTAAAAGCACGATTTTCTTTACAGCAGACGTGTTTCGATAAAGATGCACGTTTTTTTCTTCTGGGCGGGGGCACAACTATCGTTTGAGTACATCGCTCATTTTTGGTCACTATATCAGTCATCATAATAGAATTTTTGTAATACACTCTTTTAGTTTCTGTGGAAATGTCAATAGAATCTAGTGATCCTGTAGGCCCTACGGCTATTTCTTTGCAACGCGGTGTCATTGGGACCGTCTCAGTAGCTACATCTCGATAGAAAGCATGTGAGAGCTTATTTTTGGAAATATATGAGTGAAGGTCTGTTTGTACATCAATAGCTTGATCTTTTACTCGCGTTGCGGTAATTCTTGTTTGTGTATGCGCTGGTATGCCTATTCTTCTTTTATTTCGAATGGCTTTCTGACTCAGCTCCATCAGTCTTTGGCGTGCGTTTGTGCAAATTTTTAACTCACTTAGTGGCTCTATTATTTTTCTGTCAACCATTGATTCTACTTTGGAAACTGCAGCTTCTTCTTTCTTTTTCAGTTTAGTGTAAAGTCTTTCTGTAACTGAGGCCACAATTTCTGCTCTCTGGTTCTCGTGAAGAATGGTTATACTAGGAACTTTAAGTTTTTCTGTACTTGGTACATCATTTATCCTCGCTTCGCTTTGACTTGGTAAAGTATTTACATAATTGTTGCTTTGGCCTGGCATGGACGTCTCATTATTACCTAAAACCTCTTGGGATCTGAATTGTCTTTTTTTATGTCTAAGAGGCGCTATAACTTTAAGATCATCCCCGCTACTGGCTCTTTCCAGAGAAGGTCCAAATAATATGTCCATTTCTTTATTAATTTCGCTTGCAATTGTTGAGTTCTTGTCTATCGTGTTAATGACATCCGAACTCCCGCTAGCTACTGATGAAGCGGTTGACTCTGAATTGGTCGCGTCTGGTTTTGGACGCGTTAAATTCATGATGTTGCCTATGTTTGCTGCTTTACTTAAATCGCTGGATCGCAAATCATGTTCATTTTCTCGCAATGCCCAATGTTCATCATCGAATAATATTTTGCCAGTTTCCGGGACCTGCAAGTGGTAAAATAACATTAATATATTTAATTTAGGTTTGTAGACTGTTGTTTTTATAGGATTTGATACTCTTACTGACATATCGGATATAGTTCCTAGTGAGTTCAGAAATGAGTTGGTTGAGTTGTGCCTGTAATGCAGCTCGTGAGGCGACGTGAGAGCCGCAGCTGATGGCGCGAGGTGTGGGCAGCTGGCGAGCTCGGGCAGCCCAACGAAGTGTTGACGCTGACTCGCCGTAGCAGCCAACACTAGGTGAAACAGCTGTATAGGATTTAGATAAAAAATACTGCTTTAAAAAGTATTCATTCCTTTGGCATGGCTCTTCAATTCAAATTGTTTTATTGACGTATGCTTGTAAAATACACACTTGTCGGACATTCCATTTAAATAGAAGCATTAAATCAAGGTCAGGACAGCTTTCAACACTAAATCTCTGCGTTAACTGACATAATCACGCATACTAATTTACAGTTTGTATGTCAAGGCTCTATCTCATAAGAGCTCTAGTCATAGACCTCGAAGCTTACCTAACATTCTAATTAAACAAAACCGTGTGTTGCAATTTGTTTTATAATATGAGTTGTACTTACTAGCTATGATAAACGTACTGGCGCCGCCCGTGAAGCAGTCTTTTAGAAGCCACGTGAGTGCGGAGTCACGGTAAGGGACGAACCTCCCACGTGTTGCACCCCCGCCGACTAGCAAATACACATTAATGTGAATATGAATTCATTAATAAAAATAGTAACACATGACATAAAATAACGCCTGTTCTCTCCGAAAGAATATCCAGAGGTATAAGTACCATAGTATAAAGGGTGTAAACAGACTCTTAACGAAACCGAAAGGCACTTGTTCTCCCCGTCAGTGCGATCATTTTTTTTTTTAGACCATACCTGGGAACCTTCTAGTTACGGAGATATTGGGGGTCAAAGTTCCAACTTTATCACAAGTTTTTTTTTTTAAATGCATGTTTTTAATGTTTTTTTTTTACTTAAGACACCTTCACGACCCCCGTTCTATTCAATCCATCTATCAGCACAATGTTTTGAATGCGTTACATTGAGTCATAAAGTAAAACGTGATTTTTCACCCCAAAAAAAAGTCGTTTCCCAGCAATAATTTTTGCGTAAAGTTACTTAGTTTGATGTACGTACATAACGCTTGGTTAACGGCTTCGTGAAGAGTCTGCTTACACCCTGTATACCTATGCCAACATTTCGCCGTTCAACATGCAATGTATTTCACACGCGTGGATATTTTCATTTATCACAACGTGTACGGAAATTAAGTCTACAGTGAACTGTTGGGGTGACAGGGGTGAATTCAGTGTACAATTAAGTACACGGTCGCGCATCGAGTATTACAACATCCATTGTTGATTTTATTTATTTTAGTCTTATTGTTTACATAAATGGAGTGCTACTTACAGGGTTAACTGAAAAACTGCAGTTCTCGGCCTCATAACAACCTCGCCTTTGGCTCGGGTGTGAATTTCGCTTCGAATGCAAAAACAAAGTTTCCCCACTAGTATCGAAATCTACTATTGTTTATTTGTGTCTTCACTAAGAATAATGATTTATATAACAGTCCCCTATGACGAGAACCTCGTGACAGCAGTGAAAGATAAGCAGATCAAGTATCTAGATCTAGCTCGCGAGATTGTCGACATGTGGGACGTGAGTACAGCAGTCATTGTGCCGATAGTCGTGCCAATGGCTTAATAGCCAATAGCCTCGAACAACATCAGAGGAGGCTCTCGCTTGGCAGCTGGATCAAGGGCTGGATCCAGAAAGCAGTACTTCTAGGCATGGCGCGTATTGTTAGGAGGTTCCTCTCTCAAGAGCCCTGACCACCGGTAGCTTGGACCCTGCTCCCAATGCTGGTGGGCTACTATTTTTTTATGTTTTTTAATGTGGTTTTATATTTAAATATTTAAAAATGTAAAGAATATGTGTATAAATAAATGAAGAAAATTATTTATAATAACATATGGTATTGAAATGAATAAAGGGCAGAATATTTTATAAGCTCAATCATTTTTTCACTGGTGTCTTTGTTATCCTAACTCAATCAATAAATGAGACTGTTTTCTCAATACCATAAATTAATTCCAAATAAGCTCTAACCTCGACTTTGCTCTAATGGCATTTTCGAATACTCATATTTGGTTTTGAATGAACTAATATTTTAAGTTAATAACTACCTACTATTTTACCTTAGTCACATTTATAAACGATACGTTTGGCAACACGCAAATATGTAATTATGCCAAAAATAAATCAAAACCAGTGAAATTACTTAATCCATCACTAAGTCCCTGGTGGTGACCCTATGCTTACTTGCAGTTTATTTCCTAGCCTAGAGAATAGAACGAATAATATGATATATATGACGATAAAAAAAAAGACAACAGTATACGTAATGTAATATTGTGTTCCATTGCGTGAAACTTTATGTATCGCAGTAGCGAAGCATCAATTTTTGTAAGAGGTAACCCGGAGTACATATCTTTTATGTGGTTATATTAATTGTCTATAAAATACTGACTGTGCCATTTTAAAAAGGGAATCCGGTAGGAATCGAGTTGTATGAAACCTTCGCCACTGATGTATCGTAAACAACATTAAAACAAATACAAGAGTTCACTCTAGGTTTGGCCACAGGGAGACAAGCTCCCAGGGCTGCGGGACTGTTCAGAAGAGATACCGCGGCCCTGGAACACAAAGGGCAAGGAAGGAACATGGACTTTTAGTCATTACAAGTCTTTTTTTTTACGGATGGCAAATCATCAAATGACTTCTCCCGCTCTGGGTAGAACGGAAGGGAGTGTCAGACTTGTACTGACTAAAACCCATCCATGTTCCAGCCCGCAGCCCTGGCAGGGTCTGTACAAGTCTGACACTCCCTTCCGCTCTGCCCAGAGCGGGAGAAGTCATATGTTGATTTCACATCCGAAAAAAAAAAGGAAAAAAAAACATACAACCGAATTGAGAACCTCCTCCTTTTTGAAGAAAGTCGGTTAAAAAAACATACAACCGAATTAAGAACCTCCTCCTTTTTGAAGAAAGTCGGTTAAAAAGGGAGACAAGCTCTTTTATATTTACCCTTACAAATCACTACGTGACTAGTCTATTATCATCTTTCCACTAACTTACAAAAAACATTAATATTGCCAAATGTTGGTGTACAAATGTAGCATATTTTTATGTATCTATTATTAGTGTTAGTCAACAAACAAACTTACCAAGTGCAGAGATGACGTTGCTAAGTGCTACCAATGACTTGTTTATATTAGCGCCTTCTTTCTGCCGGCCACCACCGCAGCCTTCCCAACTGGCTTTCTCACTGGACAGATAATATGGAATTCATAGCTACATACTTAACATGACTGTAATCTCTGAAGAGTTAAGCAGAAGTGTACCTAATAGTAAACCCCCATCTGGCCAGTTATGTTTAAGTCCCATGGTAGGGAGCGAGCCTGTTGCCATCAACAGGGCACAAATTCATACTCCGTGGCTGGTACTGAGAAATTCTTGAAGGAAAAACCCAATAACACCTCACGCTCAGCAGTCGCGCTTGCGACCAACTAGTAGGCAGTCATCTACATACCTAATTCTTCAATTCTCTTAGCTACCGCAGCAGCTTTTGGGAAAAATGTTGTCTTTGTTGAGGAATTTCACAAAGACGCTACGGTTTTCCTTGCGGGTCCGCCCGGGAGCGAGCCCCTTGAGAAATGAGGAGTGCCAAGTCAAACTGGGTTGATATTTGTGGGTAAGGTTATCTATAGTTTTTATTTTTTTGTTAATTTTATTGCACAAGATTCTATAATATCTCCTATTGGGAGAGAACACTGGCTCTCTGGCTGGAGTCAGAGATTTCACACAATAGGGTAGTTGACCAAAAAAACCGTTTTCTCGTAAACTAAGAATGAGGACGATGCAGTGCGTCGAAAACTCGTGTGACGTCACATTTCGGTACACTTTTTAGCGGAAAGTGACGTCACAAGCCCCCACTCATGAACTTTGATGCGTTTTATCTTCGTTATTTTTTATTGATTTGATAAAACATAAAATACGTACCTATCCAATATTTTTAGATTATCTACTCGTAACTGACGGACTAAAGAGAATTATATTTTTTTTACTCAGGAAACATCCCTATTATGTCACCACTTTCTTGGGTTAAGTATAAAGATTATTGAAATGAAAATTGATTTTAGGTATAATATACCTATTTCATGTTTTTCAAACATTCGGAGTAGACGAAACTTTCCATGCTCTTAGCAGAGTTTTAAATTAGGTAAAGGTAAGGCCTTATATTAACCAATCACATCGCGTCTTCTCAATATTGCTAGCTAAGTAACTATGCCATGACTAATAAATTGAATACGTACGTAAGCAATAAGCATTAAACTAGTGTGCCAACGTATGGTTTCTCCAATCTACAGGTAGACGCGTCGAAGCTTAACCTACTCAATGGATTAGGGACATTCGACGGCAATTCTTTGATCTTGTATAACATAAACATGACTTTTACTAGTTTTACTCACACCTGCATTACGTAAGGGGTGAGCAGTACCTACGAATATCTTTACGATTTACACTCGCTACTACACAAATGTGGCTCAAAAAGCTGCCCAACTTAAATGGGACTGGGCGGGACAAGTCTATCGCATGCTGAACGAACAGTGACACGGGGTTGCGGCAGACCACGTAGGAGATGGCGGGAAGAACTGATGTCTTCCTTGAGAATTGGAAAGTGGTAGCGCAGAATCGTGACCGTTGGAAGGAATGTAGGGAGGCCTTTGCCCAGCAGTGGGACAATATGGGCTAGCTATAATAATTACATATGTAGATAAATGGTGTATCATTTACATCAACATAAAATCTCTCTTGTAATCCCCGAAGGATTAGGCAGAGTTGTACCTAATAGTAAAACTACATTTCGCCAGTTATGTATAAGTCCCATGTAATAGTGGGTGAGCCTATTGCCATCAACCCAGACTCCGTGGTTGCTACTGATGGAAAAATCCAATTACACTTTGCCCGACCCCGGAATCGAACCCAGGACCTCATGCTTAGCAGTCGCGCTTACGACCACTCGACCAACGAGAAATATAGTTATCAAATGATACTGTCCTGTACTGTAATGTATGACACTGTGACATGATTGGATGTGACTCGTTGGAAACCCACCTAGAAAAAGGCTTATACCCATATAAGCCTTTTTCTATTGTTATCTGTAAGCAACAGTATGACATCTCAATAATTGCATAAATAAAAGAGTTTAGGTACTGTTAGATTTTGAACACTGGGCTCAGCGCTGTGTTAAAAATCCAAGTACAATATTTAAGCAAGCAACCATCTTAAGGGACAAACACTAGGTGGCAGAAAACTGTGACGTAAAATGTAAACGTACTCGTGTTCCAAAAAGAATGCGCTTCGATTTCAATGCGTAAATAAAATGTATTGTTACGTACGTAGGTATTCTACCTACTCTTACGTAAACTATTGTTAAAGTCAGTACCCCCACAATTATTTTTATAATTGCAATTTCATACAAAAATAACAGTAAGTATCTATGTCGTCGTAATATTACGAAAATTGGTCAAATTCTTTAGTATGTGTTCACATAATGTTTACATGGAGAACTAGATCATATTGATTTGTGCTAGTTCCCCAATGTGTATATTATAGTTTTATTAATAATATGCTCTTTCTAAGAAATCGTTATCCAATGTTTGTGTCAAAACTCATAAATATGAATACCTCAAACGGCGCAAATACAATAACTTGGTAGAATACTGAGCAGTCATGTGTTTCAACCTTTGGGGTTGACACCACTAGGGCCATGAGGTCCAAGTGCCCGCCTAGTATTTCGAGAAATCGCTAAAGGGTTGGTCGACTCTTCTCGTGACCAGAGGGCTAGCCTATTTCTTGGTTAAAGAATCAGCATTGCCAGCCAAAGTGGCAATGCCGCCAGCATTCTGGGCAGTTTCCCCGATGACAGCAATGGTGATGATTTTTTTAACTCTGTTTAATTCTATTCTGTTTTTGATACGGAACATATTTTTATTATTATTTAAGGTCTGTATAGTTCAAGCAAATCTGTGTATATAAAAATCTCGTGTCACGGTGTTTGTGTGGTCGCACTCTTCCGAAACGGCTCGACAGATTTTTATGATTTTTTAAATGTATATTTGGTAGGTATCCGTATGAACATAGGTCGTAAAGTATATTTCACGCCATAATTTATAAATATAGCAGAGCAAAGTTTGCGGGGTCAGCTAGTAATTTATATAATTGTGCGTGTAAATTAAGAAATTCTACTAGGTACCTATCCTGTTAACCATCAACCTGTCTTGAAACAGGTCTAATTTAACATAGAGAGCAGGATATTCCTGATCTAGGACAACTAGATGATCTTTAGCCGCACAATAGACGTACCTAAAATCCCTTTAGGTAAATGCAGGATCTCTATTCTGGTATATCCATTATTTTGTGAGATTTGTAGATGAGTGACCCATTACATACCGAGTTTCCTCCGTGCCTCGGAAAGCACATTAAGCCGTTGGTCCCGGCTGTCATTTGAAGATCTTTGACAGTCGTTAGGAGTCAGTGGCCTAAAAAAGTCTGATAACCAGTCTAACCAAGGGATATTGTATTACCCAGTACTAACTGGGTTGTGGAGGTCAGATAGGCAGTCGCTCCATGTAAAATACTGGTATTCAGCTGCATCCGGTTAGACTGGGAGCCAACCCAACATAGTTGGGAAAAGGCTAGACAGATTATGATGTGTCAGCTGTAAACTGACCTTCATGTAGATATATTTAATGCCTACAGAAGTGAGACAGTGGTGGGTAAAATGATAGATGAATCTTATGGTGCGTGTACCTTCCAGCTAAATCAGCAAGGTGTAGTGTAGCGTGAGGTGTAGCGATTTCTAGCAGCGCGTGAGATCGTGATGAAGTGGAGTTGCGTCGCGTGGCGGCCGTGCGACGCCTGCGGGCGCCCTCGGCGACCAGCGTCAGCAGGGCTTCGGCGTCCTGGACCGATACGCGGCGGAGATCTGCTCGCGTGAAGCGATGAAATGAGATGACTTGCCTTTATGTACAAAGCTTAAGCATGATGTTTTATACCTACTAGATATTAATGTGCCTTAGCGTCTATACCTCTGCAATGTTAACAAGTTAATGAAACCACGATTATTGTATCGCTGTGTGTGTCTGGTCGATATACAATTAAATAGATATATAATAGAACATGCTATGGATGATCATACTGCGTGTGATATCAAAGATGCTAGAATGATTTCGACCACACTCTTTTATTCTTACGGTAAATTGCACTAAAACGCCGCTCTAAATGTCTTTATTTATTTTATTTCAACGTTTCTTATCAAGAATATCAAGTGGTGCAGGCTTTTGATAAGACTAGGAACTTACTCTGTACGTAGGGTCCTCTAGTGGGATGCTCGCGCACGCGCAGGTCCTTGCGCGCGTTGCCCCTGCGCCGCGGCAGCGAGTGGCAGGGCGGGAGCGGCACCTCGCCGGACAACAGGTCGTGCACCCGCTCGTTGTATATCTCCAGAAAACTGCAACACATAATGAATTATACTGATGTGCTTTACAATTATCCACCAGATACCTTTCGTGGTTACGATACGGCAGACTTGTCGTGCGACGTCGCACGACTTGCCCCAACATCCCTAGTGACACGTAAACATTTGTCTTAAAATTGATTCCTAGGGAATACTTCTTTAATGATCACAGTTTAATATACAGAAGTTGGTGTTTATCTAACCTGTATACAGTACATTTCTACTACAAAAGTGACAGCATCTTCATAAGGAAAACTATTAATAAGTACGCGCGACAGCTGATACTACTAGATAGCTTTACAAAACCAGTTTATGCGGATCTCTCATTGTACAGAAAATATATACAAAACGAGGCCACGTTATACTGGAAATATAAAGCTTGTTGTGCCGCCGCCGTGTTAGTATCACGTATCCTGCCGTGGTTGTGGATGTGCCATATTTCATGGTATTTGATATATTTTCGTTGCTGCTTTACCTTCGTGAGTCGTGAGTGACATGCTATTTTTCAACCACAAGTTTACTTTGTATCCCAACATTCCAAACACAATCCAACATTTCTTGACTAAAAATGTAAACACACATTCATCAAAACGAACTTTAAACACTTTCAGCGTTAAACTGATCAATCGCTGTTGTTCAAAGAAATAAATTAGCAAACAATAGTAATTTAAGACAACTGTCCACCTTAACAAGTTAACTGCGAGAAACTCGTGTGGAAGTTAACTTCGGTTAGTCACGATTTAACTAATTGCCTGCTAATAAATCATCCTGTAATTTACAAAGTGAAACTATGTTTTGAACTTTGTTTAACTTTTAACTGTGTAGAAATTACTTCGACGGAGTTGTGAAATTTTCTACTGTAGGTAGGTAATTAACAGTATGAACATGTTGGTAATGAAGCTATCGCAAAAATGTGAATAGTAATATTTAGTACCTTTTGGTGTTGCATTTCGGTGTACTTGTGTAAAAATTGACCATATTAGAGGAGCTCGTGGCTAACTAATAGCAGCCGCATGAGTCGATCTTCATGCCTAGGTCCGTGGTCCGTGCTTCGGAAAACACGTAAAGGTAGCCATACACGCTAGGGTGCACCTGACAGGTTTGCCTGTACAGTTGAACTGTACAGGTAAACCGGAGCGCGTATGTACCCGGAGCCTGCACAGTTTTGCAACATACACGCTCCGGTTTCCCCAAACCTGACAGGTGCACCCTAGCGTGTATGGCTACCTTAAAGTCGTTGGTCCCGGCTGTCAATTGTAGATATTTGACCGTCGTTAAGTAGTCTTAAGTAATTATTTGAATTCGAAATCGAATAAGTTATCCTTTCGATTTTCATAAAATAAACAACTAGTAATGTGCCTGCTTTCCTCATTCAAATGCACCTAACCCCGTAAATGCGGTAAATAATTCCAAAAAAAAAAACACATTTTCCAATACCTAAATCAATCTCAGAAAGATAATCTAAACTTTCCAAGTGGTAGGTCAATTATTCTGAAATTATTGGATAACAATTCTTTAGGTTATTATGGTGGGAATGAAACAATTGAAAAGTACGGGAGACACCTAAGTAGGTAGTGTGCGGGGTGGAGCCGCGGGCGATCAGACACCTCGCACGGTGTGATACAGACGTGACAAACAACGTGCCACTGCAAAAGTAACGTAGAATGTGGAAATATACGAATTATTACTGGACTACAGAAAGGGTTAGGGTTTTTATAATGTACTAAGTACTGAGTTCATTGACGGTCGAAAATTTTTAACGTTTTTCTGGGTGTTTCGTCGTTTCGGACCACGAGTGGTTCGGACCGCGGTGTGAAACGCCGAAGAGCTCTTAGGAATAGGCTGTTTCGGACCGCGGTGTGAATCAACCATAGAAGAATTTGAATGGGTTTATTCGAACCGAGAATTGAACAAAAAGTTTTCTCAGTAATAATGCTTAAAGTACAGCCAAGCACAAAATAAAATAGCGAAAATAAAATAAAATAAATCAAATTTTGTTTTGCACGCATTTGTTACACATGGCTTGCCGCCTACTCTACGTAATACTTTTGGTACCTATTTACAACTCTTATTTTTAGTATGAATAATGATGTATTTTAATGTTGGTGGGCTGACCAAAATATGTATGTGTAAAAAATATATAAAGTGTCAGTCTCGGTACACACGTTACTATCTCTTTGCTATTTTAAGGACTCCAGGTAAAAATTATCCCTTTGTAAAACCCAGTCTGACTGGCAATAAACAATAGAAAAAGATAGACCGCAAATATGGGCGTCTGATTGGTTCATCTGAGTCTTAGGGCCATAAATAATTTATCTATATCTATCTTGCTTGCACTTATGGGTCTTATGGAGCCGTCTAGTGAAGGGCCTAACAATAAAAGACATATTATCGATAACGTTTATTATTGTATCTTCTTCACAAAAGTAAAAAAAAATAACAATATTCGATATTAAACTATATTTAAAAATTATATACAGTATTTTCATACACAGAGAAAGAAAGTTTATTACAAGAAACAAAGTAGATCATATTGTGTCCCTTAAATACCTGCCTCACACATTTGGCTCAGTCTTCTCGTGTGACATTATCTATGGCTTGGTGGAGGTGATTTTCGACATCTGCTATCTTGAAAGTATTATTGTTCATCGCAACTTCTTCCTTTACTTGTGCCCAAATTAGTTTTATCGTTAGCACGTGCACAGGTAGCCGTTTATCGATAACTAGGGTCCGGCGCGTTGCACATTCCGATCTTTTTTTGACTTTTATGACCTGTCGACTCAGGTGATAACGCGCGAACGTTACTATTAGCATGCGTTTGAATGTAAAAGGATCTCAGTACCCTTCTGGCTTTCATAGTGGGTTTAATGTGACAAGATGAAGTGCTTTCCAAATATTATGAACTTGTAAATCAAACAAGGTAAGTAAATCAATCTTCTCATAATTTTCGAAGTAATATCATTTTAAAATAATATTTTCTACTTAGCTATAAATAAATAAAGAAGCTCCATGACTACTTTTAATGTTTCACATTTCTATGATAGGCAGCCCAAAAAACATCAAAAGTTAATATGAAAAACCCTGACATTACTTAGTTATTTACCATAAAAAGTAATTAAATTACCTATATGAATATGACCAATTTATTTTTAACCACATACGTTTTCATGCATACTTTTTGTTTAGGTTGCTGCTTCATCTCTCTGAAAATGTCGGGTGACCCATCAACTTCACATGGTGGCCCAACTATCCACTTTCTAAAAACGAAGAGAGGTGGCCAAATGCTGTGTCGTGCTGGGTTTAACTATGTGTTAAAGCGAACAAACAAAGACGGCTCTGAATTATGGAGGTGCACCAACAAAGATTCTAGTAAGTGCAACGCAACAATCAAAGTCAAACAAAATCCACTTTCAATACTTCATGAGACTGCCCATAACCATCCACCAAGGGAAGAAGCAGAGATTGAAATAGAGAAACAGATTTATTTATGTACTGAAACAGTCAAAAAGAATATTAATAAACCAGTAACGCAAATTTTTGAGGATACCATACAAAATCTATCCGACCAAGGAGTAAATTTGGTAAATCCATTACCAAAATTTAAAAATATCAAGAACAAACTGTACAGACAAAGAAATTCATCTGTGGGTGCTAAAAAACTGAACTTCCGAAAAGCCCGTGACCTCGAAGTACCGAAAAAATTTGAAAATTTCTTGTTTGCCGAATTCAAACACAAAAACAAGCGCATCCTTATTTTTGCTAACAAAGAAATGATTAAATATTTAAAAAAATGTACACGATTTCTTATCGACGGCACATTCAAAATGTTTCTACCAAGTATACACTATTCACGCTGATGTAGGCAGCAATGATGAATACGTAAATGTGGTTCCTGTGCTGTATGCATTGCTACCCGACAAGAAAAGAATCACATATGACATTTTATTTCAAATGATAAAAAGTCAAGTAAAAGAATGGGCGCCTACACATATTTCAATGGACTTTGAAATGACTGCGATATCAGCAATCAAAGATTTATTTCCAGAAGTCAAAATAGTCGGATGCTATTTTCACTACATTCGCAGTTTATGGCGTAAAGCTAAGCAATCGGGAGTATTGAAATCAAAACTGGGCGCTAACCATGTGAAATTGTGCATGGCATTGACACATTTACCGCCGGACTTGTTGGAAGATGGCTGGCTATATGTAATGGCAGAAAGTCCAAAGAGTAACGAAGTCACACAGTTCAATGACTATTTTGTCAAAACATGGCTGGAACATGATGTGTTTTCAAACACATGGAACACTTTCAATGAAAGTGACAGAACCAACAACATGGTGGAGTCATGGAATGCAAGGATAAAAAAGACCATTACAGAAAAACCCAATATTGCACAGTTTCTTGAGGGAATACAAAAAGATGCCAAATATTATTGTGGTATATTAGCAAGAACTGGTGATATCCAAATTTCAAAAAGGAAAGCAGAAACCATTGAAATGAATCAAAGAATAAAGAGCATTATACAAGAGTTATTGACTGGTGAGATTACTGTCGGTCATTGTTTGGAAAAATTGAGAGTTTAGTGCATTTCAGTTTAATAATAATTAAAGTAAATTTTTATATTCTGTTGATTTTAAATATTTTTATTTTATTTTTACTATTGGTTAAAAATTAAGAGTTTAATGTAAGTTGAATTTGTATGGGTATATTTTATTATTGTCATTTGCATATTTTAAAACTAAATGAAAAAAAACCTGTTAATTTAAAAAAATACGTATGATGTTTCGAATTGTCGTTTTAATCAGTAGTAAATACTTAATTATTATTTGTAAGTAAAGTTTTGTTATGTAGTAGTAAATACTTAATTATTATTTGTTGATTAAAGTTTTGTTGTATATGTATTTGTTAGTTTTAAGTCAGAATGTGTACCTAATGTTTCAACTGTGATTTAAACTAGTTCTTAATTACTAATCAAACTGTGATTTTAATTCAACCACTTTTACTAAATATTAGTATGTGATTGTGATTTTGAAATATAATTACAAAATATCAAGTCGTAACTGTTTTATTTTCATGAAACACTTTTCTACTCGACTGTACATACAAACTTTGAAATTAGCTTGTACCTAAACATAGTGGTTCGAATCGCCCCATTCCTAAGAGCTATTGGTCGATTCACACCGCTCGGCGCTCCAAGGACCACCGCGGTGCGAAACAGCCCATTCTTAAGAGCTCTTCTGCGTTTCACACCGCGGTCCGAACCACTCGTGGTCCGAAACGACGAAACACCCGTTTTTCTTAGACCGTCGGTAGTACATCATTATCATAAGGAACTTGGGGCAGATACTTCAAGGCCCATTCTCCTTTCACGCATCTAAGAACGTTGATCAAGTTTGTTTTGTTTTCTTTTTATTCTTTAAGTTTTAAGTCGGATTACCCAGCAGTGGGTGATTCCGGACTGATATGATGTTAAATAATAAAAATTAAACGTTTATACTTACTTATTGGTTTTAATTTCTGAGTAGATAAATTAATAAAGCACACACAATACACTCACATACGTTTTTGTTCAGTATTTAGTTATAACATAGTAATTAGTATAACTAATTTAGTTTAACTATAACTTAATATATTATTATTAATAGTCGGGTAAAACCAATTTCCGTTTTTTACAATTACATAATTAGATTTATACCGATTTTACAGATGTAACTCAATATAAACTATTAAATAATTATTCTAAGCCAATCTAAACAATAGATAACACTTTGAAAGGAGCCATACTTAATGAAATATGCCCAAGGCATTAAGTCCGCCTTTGTACAGTTTTACTTATGCATAAAATTTTAACAAATAAATAAATAAATATTCATGTTTGAAGGTTAAACAGGTAAAACCAACTAATTGGGGGGGTTATACGATATTTTTTTCCGTTTTCTAATATTATTTTAAACCTGCAGAACACTACATGTAGTGATCTGAAATTATAAAAAAATGTTCTAAATATTTAATATATATTTTTTTTTAAACTCCCAGTTAGAAAATGTAAGTAAAAGCGAAAAATATTCAATTTGACGGGCAGCAACTGCAACACAAAAACTAGACCAAATTAACTATAGTGTTGTAAGCTAGGGCTAGGTAGGTCAATTTAAATTAGTAACCACCATTATTTTTACAAATTATTGTTGACCAGTGATATTTTCGTAAATTTCACTGAGAAAAACCACGAACACGGGAAATTTAATTAAAAAAGGTCTTGATAAATAGGAAAAAACCGAAGTATATTCTCTCTCTTTATCAATCAAAGGTTTGCTGTGAGAGAACTCGACTTTGAGTACCACAATGTGTAATATAAACTAAAGTATTACTCTAGTTTTAGAACAATCAAGAATTAGCTTTAAAGCAAATAACTATACTATACGCAGTACGAATTTTGCTATTTTGTTGGAAGAAAACTTAGGTATACGCAAAATACATCGTTGAACGAAGAGTTGCGTCGACACTAGCGCGATAAAATTAAAAATATAAAAGAAAACTTCGGATGTTTAAACAGCTCACTAGCGTAATATTTCGAAAACGTTTGTAACTCCTGTGAAAATGCGTCTTAAAAACAAATATATTATTGTGTAGATTATCATTACTTTTACCTCGCAAATATTCCTGAATCAATCAGTATACGTTCGTCGTCGAGTATGGGAGGAGGGAGACACTCTACGCGACAGCCGACGGGGTGCGACTCACGACCACTCGGGAGGACTGAAGCCTTACTAACTACTGCCACTGAAAATATTAGTTGCTATACATACCCCACACCCTAGGTTGTATAGGCAACTTAGTAATAATTCCACGTTAAATCGCAGACAGACAACACAGACACGATCGACTCTCACTGTTTGTATTATGTCTTTAAACTGCACAAGTTTTTAAATGTTTACAGATTTCCGTAAACATAAATGTATACTCCATTTTTATATTACCTTTTTAGACAAAAGACATAAAATACAGTAAAAGTAAACTTTTGGAACATATTTCGCAAAATGAAATGATCTATAAATAAAAAACCTTGCTTTTTTATCAAACTTTGTTATTGTAGGTAAAAAGCTGGGCTGGAAAGGTGAATTGAACTTAGAAGATGAGAGAACGCATTGTACGTTCAAGTATCTACGTAGGTGCTACACCACGCCTACACGTTGCTGCTACACCGTGTCTAAGCAGCGGCAACGCGGTACCTGCACGACTGCTACGCTGAGAATGTTGAAGAAGTTTGTAAAAAACTTAACAGTTTTGCTTTTGCTCTTCATAAGCTGTCCAAAGTTGTGAACCATGACGCCGTGCTTATTACTTACCATAGCTATGTAGAATCAGTTCTAAGATACGGAGTCCTTTTCTGGGGTAACTCGACAGACAATCATTACGTGTTCATCGCACAAAAAAAATGCGTACGCACTATATGTAATCTACACTCAAGGGACACTTGCATACCATATTTTAAATCCTTAAAGCTTCTAAAATTGCTGTCATTATAAATCTTTGAGGTGGCAGTGTTTTTTAAGACTAACCCACAGCTTTTCGAAATAAGAGCCCCAGCTGATCCACGGTTAAGGAAAAGGGATTCGAACATTCTTTGTGTTGATCGCAGTGAAACAGCCCTCCTGCGTCGAAAAGTTTATCGAAAGGCTGCAGTCATTTTCAATAAAATTTCACATTCCACACCAATCGATCGATTGTCGGCGGATGCCGTCAATCGATGGTAAAATGGATTATTCGACGTCGAGCGATAGTTGCTCTCTTTCGACAAATCCATTCTACCATCGATCGAAAGCATTGATCGACAATCGATCGATTGGTGTGGTAACACCATAAAAAATCTTAATATGTTAAATTTTATGCTAAATTCTTAACATGATTAAAGAAAATGAAGCAGTTTTTAATTTATAGATGTTATAACTTCACAGCTGAGTTTATGGAGGACACCAATGACATTTTACATTGATTTTTTTTGGTTATAAAATATTTTATTAGGTTAAACTAACTATAAAGGGTGTAAAAAGACTCTTAACGAAGCCTAAAGGCACTTGTTCTCCCTGTCATTGCGATCATTTTTTTGTTCTAGACCATACCTGGGAACCTTCTTGTTACGGAGATATTGGGGGTCAAAGTTCCAACTTTTTTTTAAAATAACTGTTTTTAATTTAAGTTTTTTACTTTAAACACCTCCAGGACCCCCTTATTATTCAATCCATCCATCAGCACAATGTTTTGAGTGCGTTCCATTGAGTTCTACTGTAAAACGTGATTTTTCAGCCCAAAAAAAATTGTCGTTTCCCAGCAATAATTTTTGCGTAAAGTTACTTAGTTTGATGTACATAATGTTTGGTTGACGGCTTCGTGAAGAGTCTGTTTACACCCTGTATACATTGATAATTAAAAACTATTAAACTAAAATAAATAAACTAACAACAAACTATAAAAAGGCATCGAAAAACTCCTGTAAAATTAATAATACATTATGTTCTTGTTCTAGATTATTCATTTTGATTTTTTGTAATTGTATGTTAGTATGTAAATAATTGAGTTATTTAATTTTCAATGTGTGTTTGTGTAACTTTGCCATTATTTGTATGGTCTAGAGTAAAATGAAGCGAATTGACCATATTACTTTAACATCCTATTGTAAACCTACATTTACGAATTAATTTGATTTGAGCCTAAGGTCTCGCTACGCCGTCCCTACGCGGCTGCTACACGTAGCCTACGGTGCTGCTACGCCAAGCTTAAGCGTCTGCTACTATAACGCATCTACACGACTACTATGCCGTGCCTACACGGCTACTACTACGCAGAACCTGAGCTGAACCAGCATAGTGCAGAACACATCAAACCAACGCCTAAATTGTGTCAACTGCAAATGCGTTCCTCTCTTAGTTAATGTTTCCGTTTGTCGATGATTCGTTTATTTAAAAGTAGGCAAATGCTTTCTTTTCCAGTATTTATAAACAGCAAAACCCGCGATACTGGCTCGTTTGAGCAAGAATGTCTCAGAATAGTCAACACCTACAACAAAGGAATCTTCAGCAAAAACAAATGATAGCTTTCCAATCATTCTTGTATACGTTACACGAACACATGTAAGTATATCGTGTAGGGAGATATTAGCGCAGATAAAGCCATGATCGCAGGGTGTTAAAGGCTCGCGTGTCGTTTCAGCCTTGAGGTCAGGAAGCCATGGTGCCTCTCTTTATTACTATTCAAACTTAATCGAATACAACCAACAATATATTACACAAGTGTTGGAAAAACAACAGTAAAAAAAGTTTTCAACACGCGCAAACAAACCAATCCAAAAGTTTATTCGCACTATCCATCGTGAAAGTGACCGCGGTGGAACTCGAGAAAGTTTTTAGCTTAATTTTCAAATGTAGATTCACAAACCGCTGCGTAAGGTCTGACTGCTATCCAGCTACCTAAAAGGCGATTACCTTTTAGGCTATACCTTTTAGGAATTCAAAAGTGTCTATAAATAGTTTGTGTCAGTTCGAAATTGTAGAAATCGGTGTTTTTGTAAAAACTTGACTTTACATCATTAAAATCTTAAACGGAGGGTATCACGCCGTGTATTGTATAGTGGCAAGGAAACGAGCCTACCTTGTGGTAGACTTAAAGATAAGGGTCTCATTGCCATCTCATCGAAGTCTTCGATATATTTATTTTGTAGACATAGGGTTTACAAATGCATCCAAAACTAAATAAGTTGCAAAAGTGTGAAGAAGTATTAAAAAACTTTTTTTGCTGACTGTATCATAATTCATAATACGAGGTACAAAAGTTTCATAAGCCAGTCAACTTTTCGTGAATGTTTCGTCGAAGTCAGTCGAAAATATTTTTATATGATAAGAAAACACTATGTTTTATACGAGTATCCATACTAATCTAATAAGTACCATAAATCCCAAGTAAAAACTCTGCTTGTCTATCATTTTTTCACGCCTTAACGTGGGCGAAGCTGCAGGTAAAGGCCAGTTTTATTTTAAAAGAAACACAGAATCTGAGGTACCTACGCATCAACCTCCGCAATCATTTACCGTGAAAAAATCGACGCCGATGAAATAATGGCGCGACACCCATTCCATTTTCCACAATCGCATCGCGTGCCTGCCACCTATGGCTTCTTCACACGGAATGCATAAACGATAGAAACAATTTACTTGCCGAAAACAAACTGCCTTTGAGAATAGACGTAGAAGCAACAAAGATTACATACGGTAAACCATGGGTTTTTGTAATGGTACAGAGTTTGAAAGCAACGAAATTACTTAGGTTATACATCGTTTAGACTTGAACTCCTGCCTGGTTTGACAATGTTTGGTGTTGGACCAATGACATTTTTTTGATCTTTATTTATAGTGAAGATATTATGTTTGTAAGATTTTGTTGTAAATAAATTGATTAAAGAAAAGTAATACTATATTTTTCTTACTAACTGTACTTTTTAACACGATACTAATGACGAATCGGGAATTCTATTCAAAATGAAAAATTCATTGGTTTTCTTATGATGACGAACCTTGACTTCTTGTATAGAAAAAATTTGGTGACCCACCGGGACAGTTACGAATCGGGCATAACTCAGTACAACGTACAAAAGAAATAAACGCAACCGTTTCAAATCAAACTGTTACTAATGCTGTATATTTAGTCCAAGTATCTAGTAGTTAAATGACGCACCTACTAACGTTAAATGCTCGTCACGTTCATCATGGATCCATTTGGATTACATGTACCAGGTGTAAGATTACCTCACACGCGGCATACCTGCCAGGCTGCCATTAGAATTCATAGAAGGTCTTTCCAGAGACCCCCTTTCTAAGAGGCTTATTTAAATATGTGAAATATTGTGGAGGGACTACAAGGACTTACGCAAACTTTCACATAAGGACAAACCTGATGAAATGGGTACCTAGTTGTGTAGCTGACAGTGGTATATCAACTGGTATGCTCAAATTCTGAAGCTGCTCTTCAACTTCTTCATAATTATGTATTTAATTATAAGCATTTAATGTTCTTGCTGCTGGGACACAGGCCTCCTCTCTGAGGAGTGAGCTGTCATCTACCTCGCAGGCCTAGTGAATGCTGGTACATTTCTCAATCACATGTCTTCAAATGTCTTGGAGTTTTTGGTTAAAAACACTGAACACTCCAGCGGTCGGAAAACATTATATGTATATAAGGAAATAAATCTTAATACTGGTTTTGGCACAATGTTGTCTTTTATTGTTTTGAGAGAAGTGGTGCTGAAATAAATTACACATTTCCACCGAAGGGATACGAACGGATGCAGCGACAACCGATCGCGTACGAGAGGATGTTGACGCATACGATCGGCTCCGCACCGTCGCTTGCGAACGTATCCGTTTCTGCACCTAGTCAAATAGTTTCATTCGTACTTTTCGTACCGTTTCGTATGTATGAGGGCAGGCAAACGGAGCCGATCGAGCGTCGCAGAATACTTTCGTGTCTCGGAAGACGCTCGCGGTCAAACTGTTGTGCGCGGCTTGGTAATATCGACCCTAATTAAATACTGTGTACACAATTTAATATCGTTTAAAGATTGTAAAATCCGTTCCGATATGATGCGATGCGAGCCGTTTGGTGGAAATCATCCTTAACACGCCTGCGCTGGTTCGAATCAAGAGACAGTCGAGACCGTTACTTCTGAGTCCGTGGGTAACCACTGCTGCTACTGCGAGTAGGTATGATTACAATATAGTCTATTATTACCTGATAGTAAAATCAACAGGTTGCTGTTCGTACAACGCCTTACAGAGTCGCGGGATCAGTCCAGGTTGTGCTTCTGTCCCCATCATGGTGTGCGTCTTGCCGGTCGCACTCTGCCCATACGCCAGCACACATGCTGAACAACCCCTGGAGACGCTGGTTATCACCTCCTTACCGATGGCTTCGAACACCTAGCATTGGAGAATAGGAAGTATTTTACGATTAGATTCAAGAATTAGTAGGCAGATAGTATAGAAACTAACTATCTGAATGAATGGATGCGATATAGTACCTGAATATACATTTCTGATAAAACTGTGAGTACACTTTATATTTCAATAGTACCCGCATTTCTTAGTTTTCTCTCTGTATAGTATTTATAGAAGAAATTCATTCTTTTGAAAGGCAAGAGCAGGCCATCATATCAATTGTGAGTCAACTAAATCATACGCCTAAATTTCATAAAAACTATAAATGCGAGGAGGATCTATCGAATAGATCACTTTATACATAGACACTGACCTTTTCCTGTGATGCGTAAGATGACTGCGTGCTTGGGCAGAAACTGTCGAAGGTGTAATCGGCATAGTACTGACGGGTTCGCTCACGACTGTCGCCTGCGCCTGATAAGCTTACCTAAGCAAACAATTCGTCATGAGAAATATCCATAATGAGCGTATCAGGAAACCGCTCGGCTATTTAAATATTATTAGAAATTCTTCAATGTTTATTTTTGTTCGTTGAAGTTTCCGCCCCGCACCCTGTAGATGCGAAAAAAAAACAACGTAGGTTGGTATACATATACCAAAATAGATAGTTAGGTGGGTAGTTAATTGGGTATATCTATCTAAACTTTACATTAATTTATTTTCAGATGGCAATGATTCGGTTTTCTTTTCTCGGTGAGAGTATTTAATGTGTGCATTTTGTGCGAAGTTTGCTATTCCCTACATCTTGTCATTTGTGAACAATATCAAAGACCACTATCCGTTGTACTTGAGGATATTTTCGCTGCCCAAGATATTGGGAAGGCCAAGATCTAAATCTTGAGGATTCGACTTGGTTGAAATGCAATTCAAGGTCCTGGAACACAAAGGGCAAGGAAGGAACATGGATGGGTTTTAGTCAGTACAAGTCTGACACTCGCTTTCGCTCCGCCCAGAACGGGAGGAGTAATTTGATGATTTCCCATCCGAAAAAAAAAAGGTGTGCAAGCAAGGAAATGTAGCAGGCAAGTCAAATCACCTAGGCTGGCGTCAGCTCCTATAGTTTTTGGGGAGTAGGTCTCACACAAGTCACGCCTGTTGAACATATTTCGATACATACTGTACATAGGTACTCTTTTCATTTCACGATATTAATGAGCGATATAACACAATATGTAGTTAATTATTTTTAGAGGCACAGTATGAATTGAAACTTGTTTATGTACATTAATGAAAATCTCTCTTACTAGATTGGCATGTAAACGCAACTACACAACGTACCTACTTAACCGGCTATTTTTGGATGTGCCATTGGCCATCATAAAAAAGTAGTTGAAGAAGTTATTTAAAATATATGTACTTACTTTGATATTGGTAATTGTCACTGTATTATTGTCTACAACATTCACGACCGGCACACGATCCTTCTCCGACCTCAGTTCTCTATAAAAACAAATAACTGAATCAATAAAACTCGTTTTAAATACAAACCAAATAAAAATAGAACAGAATGAAACTTACTTTTCAGTAAAAGGTCTAACACGTATGGCTAATTTTACGTTCGACATAGTGTATGCCTTAAAGATTAGTTATACATGTTACCGGCCAGGATCTTTTTGTAGAAAATAGTACTATTCATCGATTTTCAAGCACTCAATAGTCTTTACGATTATGTACTGTTCCGACTATTCGAAACTTTACTAATTTATTAAACACGTAAACGACATGACAATCACTGTGATATCTAAAACTATAATGAACAGTCTTCGGAAGTCCCGTAACGTGTTGTTGGTCAAAGTTATTTTAAGACGGGCGCACCCTTCCTGAAGCTCCTAAACACAAGGAAAGCATAATTAACTTAAAAATAGATCTTGCTCCTCTATGCAGTCAGAAACCAAAGTCGGTTACTTTAACATAAATTATGGTATACATTAACAATGATTAGTAGGTCTATTACCTATATGTAAAAAGTTAAAAGAATATTTTGCCCCATATTTACTTTTGAACTAGGTATTGATAGACCTTTGTAGTTTATATTAGGTCTATGTAGTTGACCGTACCTTTGGTAGGCCAATAGGTACAGTCAGCAACAGTCCGGTTGGCGGTCTACTACTGTAGTATGATACATGAACCGATAAGTCAAAATCAAAGTCATTGATACATGCTAAAGACAAAAACCATATGGAATATTGGTTTTATTCAACATTAAAATACAACAACAAGAAAATAACAGTCAGTAGTGTCAGTGTAAGAACAGTCAGTAGTGACAGTATAAGCAAGGAGTTCATATCATTCACCCCCTCTAAGAAGAAACGTAATCCTGGAGGTAGCCTGGAGGTCTACGTTCACGTGTAGAGTGGCGCACTTGAGAGCCACTTGCTTCTAAGTTCTCAGGTGGGTCTGTACCCGTAATAGGCTGCCCAGGCTCCTCTTCGTCCGACGAATCATCGTTTAAGGTCCTCGGCAGTGGTGCCAGAGACCTTTTAGAGACCGTCGTTTCACGACCATCTGGTAAACGAACAAAGGAGTACTCAGGATTGCTCTGTAGTAGCTGAACTTCTTCTACAGCTGGGTCGTATTTAGAGGTCCTTACATTTTTCTTCATATAAACAGGTCCAGGCGAATGAAGCCATGATGGTAAGGATTGGCCATTTATCGAGCGGCGAGGATGGTTAAACATACGCTCATGCGGGGTCGCATTGGTTCCTGTACACAAAAGAGATCTAATGGAGTGTAGCGCCGGTAGTATAGCTTTCTCCCAGTTTGCGATATCCTCGTTATTAGATCTGAGATGTAATTGGATTGTGCGCCACAGTGTACCATTTAAGCGCTCTACCAAGCCATTTCCTCGAGGATTGTAGGGCGTTGTGCGACTACAAGATGTACCTAATGAAGTTAAGAATTGTCTTAATTCGTCAGATAAGAATGAGGTCCCTCTGTCCGAATGAATGTAAGCTGGAGTGCCGAACGTGGAGAATAGGTCTTTCAGACATCTAATTACTGTTTCGGAGGTCATATCTTTACAGGCATAAGCAAAGGGGAACCTGCTATATTCATCGATAATCGTGAGGATGTATCGGTTTTGAGTGTTAGAAGGGATTGGCCCCTTGAAGTCCAAGTTCAATCTTTCGAACGGTGCAGTTGCTTTTATGAGGTGACCTTGATGACCAACATAACGTGGTTTAATTTCGGCACAGATTGGGCATGCTGCCGTAATTTTCTTTACTTCTTCAATCGAGTATGGCAAATTTTTCGATCTGACCCAGTGAACCATACGAGTGATACCTGGGTGGCAGAGAGAACGATGAAGCTCGACGAGTCTGGAGTGAGAGGTTGCAGTGTCTATGTGCATACATACTCGCGAGAGAGCGTCAGCGACTAAGTTTTGTTTACCAGGTCGATAAACAATATCGTATCTAAAACATGACAATTCTAGGCGCCATCTTTCTATTTTTTCATTTTTAATTTTATTTGAATGCGTTTGGTTGAACATAAACGCAACGGACTGTTGGTCAGTAATAAGTAGAAAGTGTCTTCCGATTAGGAAATGTCTCCACTTGCGTAAAGCTTCTACAATTGCACTTGCCTCCTTTTCAATAGTAGGTTGTCGCTTTTCAGAATCGTTAAGAGATCGTGAAAAGAACGCTACAGGACGTCCTTTCTGTGACAATGTCGCTGCGATTGCGAAGTCGGAAGCGTCGGTTTCAACGGAGAATGTCTCGTTATCGTCTATTCCAGCCAAGGTAGCTTCGCAAATATCAGTTTTAAGATTTTTGAATGAATTGATAGCGTCTTCAGTTAACGGTATAGTAGCTTCAATCAGTGGTCTTATTTTAGAAGAAAAGTTGTAGATCCACTTTGAGTAGTGGGCAAATAGCCCAAGTGATCTTCTCAAAGTAGCAGTATCGTTTGGGATTGGAAGATTCATTAGTGGTTCCAAACGAGATTTGTCAGGTTTGATGATGTTACGATGAATGGTGTAACCAAGAAGGTTGATCGAGTCTGTTTCAAAAGCGCATTTATTAGTATTCAAAGTGAGTTTGTATTTCTTAGTGGCTTCCATGAATTTATGAAGGTTTCTATCGTGATCTTCCTTTTTTTTTCCACAAATGGTTACATCATCAAGATAAGCATAAGTGCCTTTTAGATTTTCAGAATCAATAATATATTGCAGAGTTCGCTGAAACGCCGCTACACCATTGGTGACCCCAAACGGTATTCGAGTGAATTGATAGAGGTTACCGCATGCTTCAAAGGCTGTGTATTTTTTTTCTCTAGAGAGAATGGGCACTTGATGATAGGCGCTTTTGAGGTCAATTTCGCTAAAGACGTTATGTTTAGCTACTTGCGTTATGATAGAGTCAATTCTCGGGAGGGGATATGCGTCTAACTCTGTGAATCTGTTTATTGTTTGTGAATAATCGATTACAAGGCGCTTACGATGATGGCCCCCTCCGGCAACGAGTACTTGAGCTCGCCAAGGTGAAACACTGGGTTCAATGACTTTATCTTTAAGTAAATCTTTTATCTCGTTAGAAATGAATCCTTGGTCTTCTTGAGAATGCCTTCTCGAGCGGATAGCTATAGGCCGGATATTTGGCGCAAGGTTAGTAAAAACTGATGCTGCCGGGACAGATGCTTCCATTACATTGCAAATTTTCAGGGGTTGTTTATCTCCCCCAAACTGAAGTTCCACTGATGAGTGTGTTTTCAGTATATCATGCCCGATAATTACGTCAGCACACAGACTAGCAATAATGAGTAGAGGTCGACGTTGATATTTGTGCTCACCAATTTGAATGTTAGCAAAACATAGCCCCTCTACGTATGAAATGTTGCTTAGAGATGCTAGAGTTATTGCCTGTTTGCAAGGCTTGCGTTTTAGTTTCATAGTTTGAGCAAGATTCTTATCGATAAAGCTGAGAGAGCTTCCGGTATCGAGTAGAGCATCCACACGTAAGTTATTTAAAGTGATATTAATAGTCGCTTTTTGCAGGCTTGTTGGAGCAGCAGCAGATATAGTTGATAGATGAGAGCCAGGCGATTCAGATTGAGAGTTATCGTCGTTCGTACTAATAGCGTTTGCGGCACGTTGGCTTTGTCCGATGCTACGACAAACGTTAGCGAAATGTCCTTTTTTTGAGCAAAGCTGACAGTCAGCGTTTCTAGCAGGACATTTGAGTCTTTGATGGATATTACCGCCGCAGAAAAAGCATCGACGGTTATTTTGTATAGGGCGGCTATATTGAAAATTGTTTTGAGTGTTGGAGGCTGCTAGATTTTCCCGCATTGACGTTTCTTGAGTTTCAGTGACTGCATTGACAGGAGCAAATGATATAGAAGGACAAGGCGCTGTTAATAGTTGAGAGGTGTTTTCAGCAGTTTCTAAAGCAATAGCCAAGTCCGAGGTTTCTTCGAGAGTCATAGTGGATTTCTCTAAAAGTCTTTCTTTAATTTTATTTGAAGATATTCCGGCAATAAATACGTCGCGCACAGTTTCATTTTGGTGTTCTTTGGCAGTCACATCCTTAAAGAGGCAGTCACGAGCGATTATATTAAGATCTCTCGAGTACTCCGCCAACGATTCGCCAGACTGTTGTTTTCTGGTATTCAAGCGGTGGCGAGCAAGAATAATATTTTGCCTCTTTTCGTAGGCGGTGTTCAGAGTAGTAATTGCATCATCGTACGTAGCGCAGGCGCGGATATAGTTAAATATCGATGGCGATATATGGTTGACGAGAAATTTATACTTAAGGGAATCGTCTGCCGAGGAAGCTTCTAGCGCGATAAAGTTCTCGAACGAATACTTCCAGTGAGCCCACTTCAAGTCCGAACCAGCCATGGAAGGTTCTACGTCAAAACGTTCGGGCCGTAGGTACCGCGACATCGATGAAAATTTTTCTTTTTCGGTAGTAGGCATATTAGAGACGGAGAAACACAAAATTAATGTTGAATAAATTGATACATGCTAAAGACAAAAACCATATGGAATATTGGTTTTATTCAACATTAAAATACAACAACAAGAAAATAACAGTCAGTAGTGACAGTGTAAGAACAGTCAGTAGTGACAGTATAAGCAAGGAGTTCATATCAGTCATCTATTCAAATTAGGCTGATAATAAGCACGTTAAACATCAAAGTTTACAAGATTCGAGACATTCCCCCAAAACCGCAACTTCCTAGTGTTTTAGCTGGGTAGAAGAAAAGGGGTGGAACAAACTCCCCAGCAACACATCTCAGTACTGTCAACTGTAATCACATATTACCATGGACTTAGAATAATAAACTGGACTGAGCACTCTACCAGAAAAACGTGACGAGAGAGATTCGGTCTGCCCAGAGCGGGAGAAGTCAATTTGATGACTTCCTATCCGAAAAAAAAAACCCTTTGTCTCTTTCTAATAAGGTGACCAAGCATTTTTATGATAAATAAACTTAATTTTTACAGAGATAAATATCAACGGTTACTTAAAATAGTTAAATAATAATTTATGAGAAAAACAAAATTAGAATTTCGTTGGGTACCGTGACCTTTCCATGCTCTTTTTCCGTTTGCTCTGCAGAATTGGTATTTGGGTATTAAAATGGAGGGATTAAAATAAAAAGTGTTTGACAAACTGAATCGTTTTGTGTTTTTGCCGTCTAAAGCTAATCTTACTGCCTGAGTTTCGTAATGCAATAAATTTCGCATGATAGAACATTCTTTTTAAATACGAATTACCCATTGCTTTTACCAGTTGTACTTGTAATTTGTGTGTTTTTTCATCCATTATACATTGGATAGAATGTTATAGACTGATGGGATGATTGAGTCTTGTATAAAACATTTGTTTTAATCGCATCCAAATTTTGTTTTTACTGATATTTCGGAATAACCATGAGTCAAATCAGATATATACCACTTTTCACTACACTTTATAACCTCAAAGGCTAATCTACAACTCGACCAAGCTAAGTTTGCACGATTGTTCGATTACGTTACACTGATGCTTAGGTACGGTCTGAACAAAGGATTCGCTATAATTTAAAAAAAGTAAACAAATATTTGATAGATTTTACTTTGCATTCAATTCATCATCATTAACATCATTTATTATTCATTTTCATTTTCCAGCGAGCTGCAAACTTAGCTTGGTCGAGTTGTGAATGCATATTTTAGAACTCCCCTATTAATAAAGGCTAAGCTGTAACAAACAAAAATAAAGCTATTCAATAATGCGATACATTGGTAAAAATTACATTTCTTATACGCATTAAATTAATAGATTAATGAAAAACTTTAAGAGTATTTCGTCTGCAAAACGTCGATGGCATGGTCACTCGAATCATTGTTAGAAAACATAATCTATAATATTCCTTACCTGTGAAATGATATGCCACAACCACCATCAGACTCACTTTTATATCATGTGATACACCAATTTTCACAGTAAAAATAAAAAAGAATCGTATTTTAATGTTATAATTTTCTCAAAACAACACAATACTTCAAAAATGCCGCCACAACACTATTGAGGACCGATTTCTGTGTTACCATAATGAATATGTAATAACTTCTAAATAATCATACTGATATTTAATTTTACTTAAAATAAGTAAATTAGTATTATGTGCAAAATGTAAACCTGTAAAAGAAAATAATCAAAACTTATTTTAAAGCTAAAACATATACCGGTGAAATATTTTCTACCATCTTTATCATTTTTATCTGTTGGCAATTGAGTGAAAAGTACATGCAAAGGGCTCCCTCGTTATTAGATTATTTTATTCTATTGGGCTCCTTTATGGCTATCTCTCTTGCCGCGGTTTTGATTGCCTAACAAAAGTAAACCTACGGTGTGACTATAATTGTAAAAAAAAAAACCGTTTTAAACCGGCTTAAAACAATTTATTTACTACTAAATAGTCGCAAAAAAACTGTTATGAACCGATTAAAAACGGTTTTTTGCTACTATAGATGTGACCACTGTCTATGGTTCATTTTTGTATGTTACCAAGTTTGCAGAACTTAGTCCTATTTGTATACTAACAATAAGTCCATGCATATTACCATATTGTTTATTCTATGTTATTTTTTTTTATTTGGGGTTGGACATCACTATTAGCGACGACATGGACATGCATGACACATGACATTGACATTAGTTGATTTCGTTTTGTATTGTATTGTATTGCTGGCAGACGAGACGTCTTCTAAATATATTTCTGTTTGTTGTTTAAATGCGCATCGCCGGAATAATAAATATATTTTAGCAAAATACGTAGAAAGGTACTGTTCTATTTTTTTTACTAATTACGAAAACAAATTGTCCGAAACAAAAGTGTCACGGCGACTTAATTATTATCTCAATATTATGTCGGACCAATGAGATCACATTAGACAATGTCGGTAAAGCTTCATAGTATAGTGCAAATTCTGAAAAAAGGAAATAAAATCATTCTTCCCAATCTATTATTAAAGTAAAATTCAAACTTCAAGGCATGTGCACATTTATTTCTGTGAAAATAATGCGTTATCTGTATTTATGTCCATGTTTGAATGGTTATCTTAGACATCGCCATGATTTCTCCACTGAATCCTGTATTATGTCATTCATCTTGCAGGATAATATCACACCTTTTCAAGAAACTGCCCACTGACCTAGGGCTGCCATCCGTCCGGGTTTCCCCGGATTTGTCCTAGTTTAGAGGGCGTCCGGGGAGCGTCCGGGCGGGGCTGGCAAAAAGTGTCCAAGTGGACACTTTTCTTGTCAGGAGATTCCCAATTAATTAAAAGATAAGCAATAAATCTAAACAAATCTTAGTTAAAAATTCATTCGTAATTGGTAAGCGCAACCAAGCTAACTCCTACGCTAACCCCCTTAAGGATTTGCAACGGATTACAATTCACGGTGTATATGACATAAAATTGGTTGAGACATATGTATGTAGTTTATTTGTTATTTAAAAAACCAAAAATTATAATTATATATTTTTTAATTACCTCATAAATAGAAGAGTGTAAAATGTTCACTATTTTATTTGTTAAACAGTAGTTTAAGTTGATTGTGTCAAACATTGTTAAGTAACTAGCAAACAAGCTGTTTAAATGAATACATTTTATTTTTATTGTTATTTTTTTTTTCTGGGAAGTCCGGGATAAATACTGAATTTCATCCTAATGTCCGGGGTTTTTGAAGTGTTTGTCCGGGGTCGGCAATTTAGGTGATGGCAGCCCTACACTGACCCAAAGCTGGTTAACAGAGGTTATTGAATATGAAAAAGCAACATTAAGATTTTACTCAAACTTGTGCTTTAGTTATATTATATTCTCATGTAATATTCGGTTATCACTTCCATGTTGCAAAAAGAGTCTGAAGAGGCTTAAGAGGCCCTAGGGTTATTTTAGTTATTTAGAACTAATAGGCAAGAATTATTCTGATAATTTTCAAGTAGTCAGTGTCTATTCATGCTACTTATGTGTTTTTGTTTTTATTCCTTATGTAAAATCTAAGTTCTAGTTCAAAAATACTCACAATACAAAAACTACATGACCATGAATAATGAATTGTATTGTGGAAAAAAGATAAAGATCTTCTGAATTAACATTAAAATACCATGTCAAACTTAGTTGAACTTTCCTCATTCTTTTGTCATTCTTTGTTTGACTGTTCAAGATGCTGGTACGGAGGCTAACGCGGTCCTTATGGAACACAGTGAGAGTGGAGAAGAGGCTACTTGCTTCAGAGCCTCTGAAGCCACAGGCTGAAGAGAAGGATGGTGTTGATCCCATTCAGGTGAGATATGAACATCATCATCAGCAACAGGATACAGCTGAATACCCGTATTTTACATGGAACAACTGCCTATCTGAACTCCACAACCCAGTTAATACTGGGTAATATGATACCCCTTGGTAAGACTGGTTGTCATACTTTCGGCACACTGACTACCTGTAACGACTGTCAAAGATCTACAAATGACAGCCGAGACCAACAGCTTAATGTACTTCCTGCCCCTTGGTTGTATTACTTCTTCTTCTTCTTTGCGTGTCGATAGACTCAAATAATAATATAATAAATTCAAATAATGCCCGACCAGTATGTTGCCACCTGCACAGCTCTGTCATTGAAATCCTGGAAGGTACAGGTTGCTGTGCAGGATGGGCAAGAAAGGAGGTGGGACATATCCTGCAGAGGGGCTCCACACTGACATTGGCTTTGGGACGGGTCGATGATACCCCATTTAACCAGATTATTTCTACAGCGGCCAACCTGGGCCTGCAGATGGTTAAGAGATTTCCAGATTGGCCACTGCAGTTCCTGTCCAGGAGGAAGATGTTCTGCTGGATTGATGAAGTGAGGAGGGGTGGGATGTTTGTTCCTCCACAATTCTCATCTTTCATCTGACGCACTGTCTTTGGAGGGAATCGTGTGTCTCACGAAGCTTTTACGGCTTTTTAAGCGTGAAGGTGGTAGTTGATACCCGTACAGGGGGTGGCGGTTGTCTTGTTCCTGTTTCCCTTCTCGATACGAGCTATTTCACGCCGAACGTCTGGTGGAGCTATACCCGCCAACGGATACAGCATCGCAAGAGGGGTGGGTTTTAAGCAACCCGTTAGAATGCGACAGGTATCGTTCAGCGCTATGTCAACTTCTCTAGCGTGGGCCGAACGGTGCCACACTGGGCATGCAAACTCCCCAGCCGAAAAAGAAAGACATAGGCCGGTAGTGCGTAGAACTTGTGGCGATGCTCCCCAGCTTGGGGATGTGAGGCGGCGAAGAACGTTATTTCTAGTCGCGACTTTTTGCTTTGTTTTAAGGCAGTATTACCAAACAATATGTATTGCTAAAAACAGCAAAACTAGAATATGATAGTCTAGTTTTAAATTTTGAACATCCATATTTTAAAACATTCTGGACCTTTGTGAAAAGTAACAGAGAAAATAACGAGCTGGCTACCTTCGGAGACATGTCACCAATGCAAGTGGCAGATGCGTTTTCGAAATACTTTAGTAGCGTTTTCCTACCTAATTTACCATCATTAGATCCCGAACTGGCTATCACTACAACAAATACGACTCCTAATAATCTGTCCCATCTTGTGCATATTGATTGCATTCATGAATTTGAAATCCGTAACGCTATGGCTCGGCTTCCCCCAAAATCTACTCAAGGCCCAGATGGAATACCGCAGTACGTTGTCAAAGACGGCTGTGAAATTTTTAAATCGCCCCTGAAACATATTTTCAACTTGTCAGTTACGTCAAACATATATCCAACTGAGTGGAAAACATCTAAAGTAATCCCAGTACACAAAAGCGGCCCAAAAAGTGACATTAAAAATTACAGGCCAATAGCTGTTTTATCCATATTTGGAAAAGTGTTTGAAGCGGTAATTTTCAAAAAAATATATTCCAAACTGCAACGGTGGTTTGCGGAGGAGCAGCACGGATTTCTTCCAAATCGTTCAACCACATCTAATTTACTTAATATAACTACATTAATAGCCAAAAATATCGACGACAGAAAGCAGATTGATGTCGCTTATTTTGATTTCCAGAAGGCTTTTGATCGGGTTGATAATGATATACTTTTAAGTAAATTGGCTTTGGCAGGTTTCTCTATGACGTCGCTTAAGTTCTTCGCAAACTACCTATGCGATCGCAAACAATATGTTACATTTAATAGTGCCAATTCGGCATGCTATTCTGTCACTTCTGGTGTAGGCCAAGGTACTAATCTAGGTCCCCTGTTTTTTCTTATTGTTGTTAATGATCTACCCAAGTATGTAAAACACTCCACAGTTTTGATGTATGCCGATGATGTCAAAGTTGCACTTCCTATTACTAATTGTAGCGATACAGCCGCACTCCAACTTGACATAGACAACATCCACAAGTGGTGCACTATAAACAACCTTAAACTGAATATTAGTAAATGCGCGATCATGACCTTCTCTAAAGCCACACAACCCATGCTCAATATCTACACGTTGAACAGCGAGGCCCTGAAACGAGTTTCTACCGTACGCGATTTGGGTAATAACTTTGACCCGCACATTACGTTTAACCAACATATAATACAAACCTGCAACAAGTCCCGCAAAAACTTAGGTTTTGTTTTGAGACAAGCTAAAATTTTTAATAACCGGCAAGCCATTACCCTTATTTACAACTCTTTCGTCCGCAGTTTGCTCGAAACCAACAGTGCAATCTGGAACCCCCATGAAAAGGTCTATAAACTAATAATTGAGAAGGTCCAGAAGTCTTTTATCCGCTACCTCTACTTAAAAATATATGGGTTTTATCCATATATGTACCCAACGCCATTTGTGCTAGGCATGGTGACATACCAGAGCTTAGAAGTCAGAAGAAATCTTGCTCTCATTAAATATGTCATTCGCCTAATTCGTGGTTCACTTTTCAATACGCCATTATTACAATACGTCTCCTTTAACATTCCACTACCTATCAGACACACTCTTCGCCCACGCCAACGTCCTCTATTTTCAATACCTCAAACCAGCACCACAACCCTTAAGACCAGCCCATTATTTCTTGCCCTTACCCATATCAATAACATTTTAATTTATGACCAATCTATGGATATTTTTGCAAGCACGGAACTGAGTCTCCTCAACACCGCATCTCGATACCTAGAGTCCACTGCTGCTCCCAGTACTATCTCCTCTGGGTAAACAAAGTGTATTTTTATTTTTATTGTAATTTCATTTTCTGCATTGTAATTCTATCTACTAAAATTGTTTTATTTACTTTTATTCTTACAGCTACCATATTGTTTAATTTCTAATATTATTACTATTTTTGTTTTGTTTTTAATTCCAGTTTTGATTTTGAACTGACTTTAAATTTTATGTAGTTCTACTTAATTTTATGTTCAACCAATAACTTATATGTGTGGTGTAAACTGTTAGCATAAGTTGGTTATAAATAAATAAATAAAATAAATAAATTTTCTGTACTAAAAATACAAATTTGAATGTCTGTCTGTTTATTGGTCTATGTGTATTCGGCACCGTTTCATACCTTGACGGGTGTACTAATTTGGATATAATGACAGGTAGACCATAACCTGGATTAGGATAGCATAGTGTTTGTCCCATTAGTACCGTCCCATGGGATCCTTTTCGACAGTAATCTAGTCGAAGCCGCTGGCAAAAGCTAGTTAACTATAAAATGGCCAATTTACTAATACATTTGTTTATTTTTAGTTGGAGGCTTTAGACAAGGACATATGTCTTCTAGTTGATGAGAAAGACAACTTCCTTGGGACAGCCACCAAAAGAGAATGTCATAAAGTGGGCGACGATGGCAAAGTACTCCTCCACCGTGCCTTCAGTGTATTTCTGTTCAACAAGAGAGGAGACATGCTCCTACAGAGAAGGGCTAGCCAAAAAGTAAGTGTAACCAAAATACATTTTTAAAAGATCTTGAAATTTACTGACAAACAATGCACAGTCTAAACTGCTGGGTCATGAAATTTGCATGCAATATTGTTCTAGAGTTTCCTTTGTAATAAAGGAAAGCACTAAGGAATGATTTCTTAGATTTCAGCTCCTCAAGAGGTAAAATAGGGGTTGTAAGTTTGTAAGGAAGTTCCTCATTTTAGCTCATGAGAAATCTCTTTAAAAACATGGAATTACATTTAGCTTAGGGTCAAAGTTCATTTAGGAAAACTAGTTTGAAGAATTCTGTATGCTGCTACCATACTGAATTCTACACTCTTGATCCACAGTTTGGTAATAATGGCCGAAATGTACTTGGGTCATTGCAGTGATGTTAAAAGTACCCTGCAAGTTGACGGTTGTCATTTATTGCAACCAAGTGGACTTGGAAAATAAGTAATTGGTGTTGCATTGTGTTTGATTGTATCATATTGTATATTTCTAGATCGATATTTCTTGCCGTTTTTCTCACATCCTAGTTGAACCAATTAATAACCTGAATTTACAAACCAATCACAATAAAATGAGGCTATTGGAATTGGTTAATTAAATCAAGGAGTCAAAAAGTAACAAAACAAGCAGACATACCTACTTTTGAATTCGTAATATTAGTGTATGTTAGATAAAATAAAATCTTTATTAAAAATCACACCTGATCATCAAAGCGTAAGTTCTTACTAGATACTATATTATAAGTGTTACTTCAAATGTTTCAGGTAACTTACCCAGATTACTACACAAACGCGTGTTGCAGCCATCCACTGTTCATAGACGAGAAGGCGGAAGACATCATCACGGCAGCGAGACGTAGGCTCAACCACGAGCTAGGCATACCTTTAGACCAGGTATTAACATGGTTTGGAAACTAGGGTAATTTGTATGAGCTTGGCGCAGGAGTTCGCCTAAATATTTTTATACATAGTATAATTCCTTTTTGTTGAGAGTATGGACGCCTGCGCTAAGCAAAATAGCAATATGTGAAGTGCATGTCTATATATGTCATCGTGTTTTATACAGGCGTACTCTCGTCCATATATTTGTGCACTGACAGTTACGTTTGAATTTCTTTAATTTGTATTAAATAGTTATATCTCTCAAATTGCCTTTCTCCTTATTCCATCAGGTTATGGGCCGTCCCAAGCTTGCCGTTTAAAGTTATCTTTGTGTTTTGAACAGTATTTATAATAGTAAAAGAAAAATCACGAGTATAACCTCACTTTTGGTTACCGGGCTCGCGTGTCATTTTTTTCTTTTCAGCTATTTTTTTTAAAGATTGAATATTTACGATATAAATATGGCTGGAAGTAATTCAATGATGTCAATTGAAAAGCTAACGGGTCGTGAAAATTGGGCAAGTTGGAGTTTTGCTGTGAAAGCATACCTACAACATGAAGATATGTATAACTGTGTTTTAAAAGAACCAGTTCCTAATGACCCTGTCTCGGTTAAACAAGACACCAAAGCCAAGTCAAAGTTAATACTATTAGTTGACCCGATTTTATACGTACATATTCAAGAAGCTCAAAATGCAAAACAGGTATGGGAAAATTTGGCAAGGGCATTTGAAGACAGCGGATTAACTCGTAAAGTAGGCTTATTAAGAGACCTCATTAATACTAATTTGGAAAACAGTTCATCAGTCGAAGACTATGTGAACAAAGTAATGTCAGCCGCGCACAAGTTAAGGAATATAAAATTCAATGTGGATGATGAGTGGTTGGGCACACTAATGCTGGCAGGATTGCCAGAAATGTACAAGCCCATGATCATGGCCTTAGAAAGTTCCGGTATGAAGATAAGTGCTGATTTAGTGAAAAATAAATTACTCCAAGAAGTAAAAACATCAGACACTTCCGCACTTTATACAAACTCAAAAAATCAGTCCAAAAGTGATCAATTCAAAAATAAGAAAGGCCCTAGGTGCTTTCATTGTAATAAGTACGGACATCTCAGTAAGAATTGTTGGCATAAGAAGACAAGTAAGGATGAAAAAACAGATAAAGAAACTGGATATGTTGCAGTTTTTTCAGCATCCACAGCAAATTACTCCAATTTTTGGTATGTTGACTCAGGGGTATCTATGCATATGACTCGAAACAAGGACTGGCTCACTGATATTACTCCTTCATCTGTACCGAGCATAAGAATTGCTAACAACCAAGTATTAAAAGTTGAATGCTGCGGTAATGTATGTATAAAGGTAAATGCAAAAGATGGCAGCACCAATTCAATACAGGTGAGGAATGTTTTATACGTACCAGAAATAAAAGCAAATTTGCTATCAGTCAGCAAAATAATTAAAGGTGGATGTAATGTAATATTCAATAAACATGGTTGTCACATTTACAATCCCAGCAACAGTTTAGTTGCAAGGGCTGACTTAATTAATGAGACATATCTGTTAAATACTTGTAAAAATCAAGACATACAAGTCATGATGGCTAAGACTGATGATGATACTTATCTGTGGCACCAAAGGATGGGTCACTTAAATGTCACTAATCTTAATAAAATACCTAACTGTACAGAAGGCATAAAGTTGGCACCAAGAAAAGAAAATTCTATTTGTGTAACATGTCTTGAAGGTAAGCAAACGAAAAAACCGTTCCCCACTGAAGGCTCCCGTGCAACCAGCTTGCTAGAGCTTATCCACAGTGACGTATGTGGACCGATGAAGAATACTTCTATAGGAGGGGCAAGATATTTTGTAACCTTTATTGATGACTTTTCTCGACGAGTACATGTATATTTTATTAGAAATAAAAGTGAAGTTCTTCAAAAATTTATGGAATTTAAGAATACAGTAGAAAATGAGTTACGTACAAAAATAAAAACTCTGAGAAGCGATAATGGAACCGAATATAAAAATAATATTTTTGACGCCTACTTGAAGAAACATGGAATACTGCACCAGACATCTAATCCATACACTCCTGAGCAGAACGGTCTCAGTGAGAGGATGAATAGAACTTTGATAGAGCGCGCTAAATGTATGATGCTAAATGCTGAATTGCAGGTTACATTTTGGGCAGAAGCGGTCGCTACAGCTGCATACATTGTGAACCGATCTCCCACCTGCACCTTATCTGATGCGACGCCTCATGAAGTATGGACTGGAAAGAAGCCAAATCTGAGTCACATGCGAATTTTTGGATGTCCTGCAATGGTGCTTATTCCTAAAGCAAATAGAACTAAGCTTGATGTGAAGTCACGAAAGTTAATATTTGTTGGCTACAGTGACAGTAAAAAAGGCTACCGACTCATAGATCTATCAACAAAAAAAGGAGTCATAAGTAAGGATGTTGTATTTCTAGAAGCTTCAATTAAAATAAATAAAGTGGATGATGTACCTAAAAAAAGAAACGTAAATGATTAAAAATGGCATTGAGATAGAGAAAAATAAATATGAAAACATAAAGGAAAGTTGTAATGAAGTACAAGAAAAGAAAACTGTTTTCGATCAATTTGAAGATGTTAATGATGAGACGTACTTACCTGACAGGGCAGTTGATTCTCATCGGAATTTCTCCACCTCAGCAATGGGTATAATTTTAAAGCGTCTGCGTCCAGGAGAGGATGTTGAGAGTATGGACGCCTGCGCTAAGCAAAATAGCAATATGTGAAGTGCATGTCTATATATGTCATCGTGTTTTATACAGGCGTACTCTCGTCCATATATTTGTGCACTGACAGTTACGTTTGAATTTCTTTAATTGTATTAAATAGTTATATCTCTCAAATTGCCTTTCTCCTTATTCCATCACTTTTCAAGTCTAAAATCAATTTACTAAATGCGAGCATAATGTTGAATTTGTTTTAAGTGAAAATGAATGTCAATTAGAATCAATGATTTTAACATGGAATTTAATCTTCTGTTAAATACAAAAGATCAATTGAAATAGACTAAACTGCACTAGTTGACTGGGTGTGGTATTGGAGCTTTTTCGCCATGTTCCAACTCCTATGCTGCCCTCTATGTCCCAAAACATGCAGTCGCGACCTCTGCCTCGACGCCGTCAAAAGGGCAAAGGGCCAACAGTAGTGCCAGCGACACGCAAAAGAAAACAAAAGATACATGTATATTTTGTACCCTATTCCTAAATGAACTGATTGTTCCCCAGATGGACCCGGAGCTGTTCACGTTTATGACGCGCGTGCACTACCACGACCCCGGCGATGGCGTGTGGGGAGAGCACGAAATCGACCATATCCTCTTCTTCCAGAGCGACGTCAAGGTCAAGCCCAACTCCAACGAGATCTCCGAGTACTGCTTCGTGCCTAAAGCTGAGTTTAACTCGTAAGTATCTTGATGATCAGCCTTTTTAATGTTCCCACTGCTGGGGCACAGGCCTCCTCTCTATGAGAGGGAATGGGCTATAATCTACCACGCGGGCCCAGTGCGGATTGGTAGATGTCACATGTCTTCGAATTTTTGGTTCTAGGACATGCCGGTTTCCTCACGATGTTTTCCTTCACCGTTTTTGAGAGCAGTGGTGATGAAATAAATTACACAAAGTAATGCGCCTGCCTGGGTTCGAACCCACGACTTACTGTTCGTAAGTCGGGGTCGCTACCACTGGGCCACCGCTGCTCTCTCAAGTAAGTATCTTATTAAAAACAAATGGAAAAAACTATAACTAGAAGATTTTCCTTTCGCCGATTCAGGACTATTTATAACTTTTTATCAAAATTTAAAATCTTATAATACAGGAATATTAACAGCTTTGCTCTCAACATAACTTTTTTGTTTTCAGGTTCATACCGACTCTTGAAGGTCCAATGACGCCCTGGTTCAACATGATTCGCCGACACCGGCTGAAGCTCTGGTGGGACAACCTTCACCGCCTGAAGGAACTCACGGAACCCGACAAAATACAGAAGTTCATGAAAAATACTAAATAAGTTTAACTGGCGCCTGGTAGCTATAGACTTGATCAATTTAATTTATACCAGAGGAAAATTAAAATAATGGTTTTTCTTTCTTTATTTGATTGATGCTATTACAAGGCAGAGATTACAAAGTAGGTTCTAATGTTATAGGTTGTCTATTATGTTTATTGTTTAGTTCGGTAATTACCTCTTATGCATCTATGATTATACAATGTTTATTTACTACTTATTTTTATTAAGCGAGAAAAGTGAAATAAAAATCGCTCGTTCTACTTTCGTTCTATAATTTTGTTACATAAAATATGATAAAGCTGTAAATAGTTGATTCTTCTAATATTAACGACGGGTGCTTGTATAAAAAGTTATTTTCTGAGTAAATCCGTTAAAGAAACCACATAATTTCTCTGAATGCTACAATAAATATAATATTTATTATTCAAATGATGTTTTATTGGACTATTTAATTAAATTAACCCTAACACTGCTGTCGCAGTTGCCTTTGGATTTTCAAGTCATCATAAATAATTTCTACAACTTATGTTGTCATTTAGGTAATACCACTTTTCAAATCCGGGGACAGTAATGACACCAATAACTATAGACCCGTATCCGTGTTGCCGGTTTTTAGCAAGGTGTTTGAAAAGGTAATGCTTAATCAAATGCTCAACCACTTTAACACCAATAAAATTTTACATGAGAAACAGTATGGTTTTACCAAAGGACGTTGCACGACTGACGCCGGTGTAACCTTATTAAAACACATATTTACTGCGTGGGAAGAGGCACAAGATGCCATAGGAATCTTCTGTGACCTCTCGAAAGCATTTGATTGCGTAAACCACGAAACCCTACTCTTGAAACTTGCACATTACGGTTTAGGTAAACTTGCGCTCAGTTTAGTGAAATCATATTTGAACGAAAGACATCAGCAAGTACAAATAAATGGTGTCAATTCAATGGGTTTAAAAGTAAGTATGGGTGTACCGCAAGGTTCGATATTAGGTCCTTTCCTCTTTTTAGTCTATATAAATGATCTCCCCCATTTATTTAAAAACCAACCACAGATGGTGTTGTTTGCTGACGATACCTCTTTAATATTTAAGATAAACAGACGTGCTACAAATCTTGACGACGTAAATAACGCTCTACTACAGGTTCATAATTGGTTCACCGCGAATAATTTAGTATTAAATGGGAAAAAAACGAAGTGCATCAGATTTGCTCTACCGAATGTCAAAAGTAGTAATAGTGACATAGTATTGAATCAGAGAAACTAGAATTCGTCGAAAAAACTGTTTTCCTGGGGATCACGCTCGACTCAAGCCTACAATGGGGTCCGCATATAACATCTCTTTTTTTTTTTTTAAATTAAATTAAATTAAATTTATTGACCCACACAAGTTAGTTTACATACAAACATAGATAGCAAAAGTCAAGATACATAAGCAAGAGAATACAAATGTAGAAGTAGCCGTGGGCCCCAAACTAGGCACAGCCTGTATCTTGGTGGCCCAATATCAGCAGTAGAGGCAGATTGCATTAAACGTTCAGTGTGACACAGCACAGCAAGACACATTATAATTCATTATGAGAATAGTGGTTATAAAATTATTCAGAAATTAAAATAAAATAATAATAACAATCATTAAATTAAAATTAAAATTAAATTTATAGAATTGGTGGTCATGCATAAAACAGTTACAAACATCAGTAAACATTATGAGATTATTAAGTGGAAGGGTGCAAGTGTGTGCGAGTGTGTGTATGTATGTATGTGAGTGAAGGGACCCGGAAGGTTGACTATCTGAGTGTATTTGCGTTAAGTGCTTCTCACTTCAAGGGGCACAAGATATTTTCTGTTTGATCGTAGGTCAGGTCCTGAAGCCATGTTTTCAAAATAATCTTGGCTTCGAGTGTATTTCCTGGAACTCATACTATAGATTTATTAATTGTGTTAAAGACTCGTATAGGCAGGACGGCTGAGTTCAGCAGCATATGCTGTTAGACAAATCCGTCAATTTACTGATGTAGATACCGCGAGGCTGGTCTATTTTAGTTATTTTCATAGTATTATGTCTTACGGTATTTTACTATGGGGACGGGCTGCAGACATCGAATCTATACTTATTCTGCAGAAAAGAGCTATCAGAGCCTTATATGATCTACGTAGGCGTGACTCTCTAAGAGATCTGTTTAAGGAAATTAACATCATGACAGTACCTTGTCAATACATCTATGAAAACATCATGTACGTTAGGAAAAATCTGCATTTATTTAGTACTAGCTGATGCCCGCGGCTTCGCCTGCGTGGATATCGGTTATCGCGACCAAAAGTAATCATGATGATCCCATTCCCTCAACTCATGGGAACCTAGTTTGCCCATTTTCAAAGTATTAAAATGGATATAGTATAGTATCCTTAAGAGATAGACATAAGCCATAGCGGATTTTTCTGTAGACCTATATAAGATATACAATTCTACCATTCATCATTTTGTTATATCTTAAAGTTTTCGTTTTCGTTGAAAGCTCCCCCAGACGGCTTATTTTTTTCCAACACCTCCAACAAATATCATTATATTTTAGCCAATCTGTACAAAAACTTGAGAAATTATATACTAAAAAATTCCTCGAGAACCACTCTATCTATTTAAGAAAACAACATGAAAATCAGTGCAGTAATTTTTGAGTTTATCGCGAACAGACAGATAGACGCGGCGGAGAACATTGTGTTATAATATGTAGTGATGTTGGGTTCGGCTTCCAGTACAACCGGATGCAGCTGAATACCAGTATTTTACATGGAACGACTGTCTATCTGCCCTCCACAACCCAGTTAGTTCTGGGTAATACGATACCCCTTGGTAGAAATACAGTGTTCCAGATCTTCAATTTTTATTCGTCAACAGAGAGTGCTCATCAGGCTGAACAACTTTTGCTAAGACGTCATTCCTATATATACTATAGTGTTACTGGGCTCTTGGAGCTCCACGACAGGTGTTCCACATCTTCAATTTTTATACGTGAACAGAGAGTGCTTATCAGTCTGAACAACTCTTGCTAAGACGTCATTCCTATATATGTTATAGTGTGGCTGGGCTCTTGGAGTTCCACATCAGCTGTTCCAGATCTTCAAATTTATTCTCTTAGCAGAAAATGCTCATTACGTGGAACAATTTTGGCTATGGTACCATTTTTGTATCTCTTATAGTTTAGCTGGTCTGTTGCGGTTCTGTATCAGGTGTTCAAGTTTCCAAGATAAATTATAGCCTATGTTTTGCCCAGACTTAATACCTATACAACAAAAAAAAATCATTCAAATCCGTCGAGTAGTTCCGAAGATTAGCGTGTACAGACAAACAGACAGATTTTTTTTTGGATTCGTGCTCTATTACTGTTTCTAAACCTCCCCCAATTTTTTTTTTAATATATTCAATGTACAGACACAGTTTTTTTACTGTCTTATTATATGTATAGATTTATGTTTTCTTTTTCAGCTAAAATGGTCGTTAAAAAATGGAATCAGATAAGAGACAGCTGGAAGAGGAGTTTAAATGCGAAAAAGAAAATAAATAAATCTGGATCTGCTGCAGTTAATACCAAAAAATACTGTTATCACGACCAGTTGTTATTAAAAAAAAAAATATGGATCCGGCTAAAACACAAGACAGTGGCGGTAACAAAGCTACAAATATTGAAGAGGGTGATACGGAAAATCCTATCCAAAATGAAGGAAGTGAAAATGAACCTACTATCGAACATGGAAGTCCAGGACAAGAAAATCCCGCAGGTGGTGCTAAACGACTTAAGAGAAGTGTACTACCAAGGCAGAGGCTTTCTGTAATGGATCAAAAAATGGCGAGTTTTATTGATCACCAGATGAAAAGTCAGCCGAATACGCAGAATGAAGATCGTAACTTGTCATTTTTTTAAAGTTTACTTCCTACACTAGCTTCACTCAACGATGATTAAATATTACAATTTCAAGCAGGTGTTATAAGTTTGTTGCAAAATATAAAAGGCCCCAACATTAACCAGTGGTCCTCTCAACAACAATCTACTTCTAATAACTACTCTCAATCAGCAGGTTATTTCGCACCGCATTACAGTGTTCAGTCATCGCCATCTGCACTATCAGTTGAATCGCAGAGCTCTGATTTTCCGGATTTCACTAATACTTAATTAATATTAACGATTATCTTGTGAAAATATCATACATACATAACTTATTATGTTTGGTAATAAATATTAAACTTTTAATATGAGTTTCATTCTTACCTTAAACATATTGCTAACTTTTCTTCAGGTGTGATGCTTTTTCTCATATTTGTATCACGTTTTTTTAAATCTTCATTCACCCTTTTTAAAAGGTCGTCAAATGTGGTCATACTCATTCTAAAATAATTGTCAAATTTTGACTCATCTCTTCTCAAATCGCTCATAAGATTCCAAAAAATACCCAAATTCAAACGTTGTGTAAAAATAGGATGAACCCATAATCTTCTATTTCTCTGCCGACGCCGATAATACCAATAGAAAATTAGGAAAGTATTCACGTCCATTTCACTTGATAACCGGCGTAGGAATGGTAAAAAAAACAGGATGCAACCGTGTTCATACGGCAGTCTAGTTTTGCGGGACCAGCTTTTTACTGAATCCTGCAAAACTGAACTGCCATGTGAACACAGCGTCCAGTTTAGCAGGATACCGTAAAAAGCCGATCCTGCAAAACTGGACTGCCGTGTGAAAGGGCTGTTAGTGTCGAGTGTCAGTAGGGCGCGTAGCAAAAGACAGAAAGAGGGTAGATAAATTTGTCTGCTCCTAAAAAGTTATTTCCATCCACCCACCCGCATTCTCCAGTCAACCCGCGATCATGGCGCTGGACAGCGTCGAATCGGGAGCTCAAAATAAATAAAAAATACGGAAGATATCCCGTAAGTGACAATATAAGTTTAGTTGTAAACCGTCAAAATTTTAAACTATGTTGAAAATTAACCTTATTTAATTTCAGTTGGTGACAAATTTTGACCTCATGACGATAAAGGTTATATTGCTGACGACCATGCTAACAGCAACGAGCATACAACATGTAGAGAATAACGTGCGTAGACTACTTGACACATTACTAAAGTTTCGATACTCATATAGTTCAATTATGATTCGACAGGATAGACACGTGACACCATCTATCATCATAAGAATGTTATTATTGTTTTCCTTGGGAACAATACTTATTTTCGGGATGCAAGGTACAGACGCCAGCATTTCAAGCTACTACAAACTGTCAATTTTCTTTAATAGATTTTCAACTTTATCTCTAATAACATTAGGTTCAAGGTTGGTTGGGAAAATCTGACAGTTTCGGGTAGGTTGATCTACACACAACGGCACATCAAGATTTACATTTTTTCTAGTATAACGTGGCCTTGCTTTGTATATATTTTCTGTACCGCGTAAACTGGTTTTGTATAGCTTGATTAGCCGTCGTGCATACCCTATGTCCGTTTCTGTACACCCGACAAAGTATATGCAAAATTTCAGGATGATCGCTTCAGTGGTTTAGGCGTGAAAAGGTAACAAACAAACTTACTTTCCCATATACAATATTAGTTAGGAAGTTAGAACTAACACTACTAACTAACTTAACTTTAAATTTTCCGTCCTTCCTTCCGTCCTTTCATGTGGCAGTTTAGTAAACCATTTTACTATCTTTAGTAAAATGGTTTACCAAACTGCCACTTCTTGCATGACAAGTTGCTCATGTCATGTCATGTGTGTGTAATGTCACAGCTTTTGCCGAGTCTATTTGTAAATATGGATATACGAGTATAACGGACATCGTCTGGCTAAGAAGCTATGGCTGGCTTGAAGGGGAATGTTGAGGACGCGTTTAGAGACATTTTTTTCATAAATGGATCTATTTTTCAGTGTGAAAAAGTTACTTTTAAGATAAATAATTGCCGCACCCTTAAGACAGCCAACTCTACTAGATCTGTTGGGTAGCAAAAGTGTTTCTTAAAGCTATTTTTGTAACGGCTCTTTGAGCTATTTCTATTAAAGTGGTTTTCCCGACTGCACCCCAAACAGAAATCCCTTATTGAAGAAGTACTGACTGACACAGACCAAGGGAAAATGTGCGTAGAATACCAATGGGTGTACAACCACGTAGGTATATCAGCTTCCTAACGCGACCAGTGAGCAGTTGCTTATGTATTTGATTGAGGTTGTGTGATCTATAACTAGGCAGGTATAGGGTGTAAGCGGTGATGTCTGGTAACTGCAGCATGTATGGTATTTAAGTTTAAAATGTGGAGGCCGAGAAGCTATTGTTTTGAAGAAGGTAATTAATTTCGTTTTTTTTTTTATATTCAGAGTCAGGAGATTTGCGTCAAGAGCCTTTTTTTCGGATGGGAAAAAAAAGAACCCAGGATTTAGCGTGGAAAATGATGACAGTGTCGTCACAATAATTATGATATTATTTCTGCGTCGTTTAGTTGTATGTCTAAAATATCATTCATGTAGAAGATGAAGAGTGTTGGGCCGAGTGTGCTGCCCTGTGGAATTCCAAAGGCGATGGGAAGCATGTCACTCGAGTGTTCATCTACTTTGTCTAGCTGTTTGCAATAGATAGGTAACTCGTGAACCAATCAAGTGCAGCCCCTCGTATACCTGCACATTCTAGTTTTCTCTGAAGAAGTTCAATTGATATTTTATCGAAGGCCTTTGTCAGATCTAAAAAAACTCCAATGGACTGTTCTCCTTTTTGGGTATAATTATCAACTAAGTTAGTAAAGTAGCCGCGTCTTCAGTTGACCTTCCTCGCCGGAATCCGAACTGTTTGTCTGATATCAACCAGTACTTTTCTAAAAAAAATACCTGTCGCAAAAAATAGCCTGTTGTTGACTAATTTCTAAAGTACTTTGGACAGAATGGACAGATGTGCGATTGGTCGATAATTTTCAGGTAAGGCTATCGGAAGTAACCTTCCAACACTCCGGAACGGTCCCGGATTAAAAACGTGGGTGTGTGCTTTGAGGATTGCATTTTTTATTTTTATTATAAATCTTGTAGTGATACCATCAAGTCCTGGTGCACTGTCAATTTTAAGTTGATGTATTTAGTTATTTCGTCTTCGTCTGTCGGGTGACGAAAGAATGAGGGTAGGAATTTTTCACGAGGTTTATAGGTTAGGTTTTGTAAAAGAGTAATATACTATCTACCTTACCTACGAGAGAGGTACTTTATTGGAAGGTGAAGGATTACCTATAATACCTACTCCAAAGTTAACATTCACCAACAAAAAAGTTTAGTAAATAAGTTATTAGGTACTTAGTTTGCATCATGATATATTGTCAGTCGTCCGTAATTAATTCTGAAGGTGAAAACTTAAAATCCTATATATTGTAAAGAATTATCATAATACATAATAAATTGTATAAAACATGAGATTTTTTGTCGATAAAATTACCTACTTAAATACATTGTCTGGCAAAATATTCGGCATTTCACTCGGCTACCTGTTAAAATAATGTTGGGTCGGAATATTAGAACAAGTTGCAACAGTGGTCGAATGCTGTGGAGGTCTTCGAACGTGGACAAGAAGTTTGTTTGCATCAACGCTGCAATGAATCAATCTACGGACACCCAAGACATCACAGATGTGCAGGTATATGTACATCCTATTATAATTGTCTTAACAAGTAGGTATCTAACTAGTGGGTCTCCTTCGTGAAGCTCTGAATAAAGGAGCCAAAACGCCAACGGCGAAATGTGAGCTTTCAACCAAACCCGACCACCCTGTATTTAACAGGGTAGAAGGGACACCGACGCGAAAACGGTTACGGATGAAAAATCAGCTGTTCCATATATTTTGACTGTGTGGGTATTGCACTTTTATAGGAAAAAGCTGGTTAACCGATGAAAAATAAATTTCCCATGTAGTGGGGCTCAGAATTATGTGAGTACGTGGAGATCGTATTCGCGTCGGCGTCCCTTCCACCTCTTATACTTTCATAACCTTAACATTTTCCGTTTTGTAGCTGTTCGAAAAAAGCACCATTTTATCCAATTTCAAAAAACATTTTTAACAAGGAAAAGTGAAAAACAACTATTCTAATAATAACTTTCAGAAGTCGGTGATTTTGTAAGTAAAGATATTTCTCATTGTTTGTTTTTTTTTTTGTGGTCTTACGTTTTTATTTTCAGGCAGCATCATTAGAAAACGACATGTGCTTGCTGGTAGATGAGACAGACAACATAATCGGTGCTGCCACCAAGCGCGAGTGCCACAGAGTCGGTCCCAACGGCAAGGTGCCTCTGCACAGAGCCTTCAGTGTGCTGATGTTCAACTCGGCCGGAGAACTACTCGTTCAAAAGAGAGCTGCTCAAAAAGTAACTTGGCATGCCTTCGCCTACTGATTATATTAATTGTAATTACCTGCGGTACCCAAACTGCAGTTTCGTTACAATGCAACAGAAAACCCAAGTCACGGACGTGTGAAGGAAAGAACCTACCTATTTCATTAAACATCAAATGTTTTAGGTAACGTTTCCGAGTGCATTTACCAACACATGCTGCAGTCATCCATTGATGATTGACGGTGTGCCGGAAGATGTCACGAACGCCGCTATACGCAGACTTAACGAGGAACTGGGGATACCTGAATATCAGGTACGAAATTCCAAATTAGTTATCCCCAATTCCTGAAGGCCTACAAATTGTTTTAGAGCTAAAATTAGATTAAAATGAAAAAGTTTGGGCGCTTTCAATTTAGACGGTTGGTGCCGGATTGATGCAGTCCGGTTATCGTACTGCGTACGGGGCAGTTATGATTTTTCATATAAAAGGACTCGCTGCAAGATCGTGCGGGAGCAGTACGAAAAGCATGTCCTTTGGCGGGACGGCATATACTTACGTGCCTCAGGGCGCTTCAAATTAGACGGTTGATGTCGGACTGCCGCCGTACGGTGTTACAACCGTGAACAGTGCGTGAACGCGAATCGTCTTATTTGAAGAGGTACGCGGCTGCAGTCCAATCGAATTTACAAAGAAACACGATCCGTTCACAGAACTAGCGAACAACGACCGAGCACCGTCCGGCAGCAATATTGCTCACGGTCGTAACAACCATGCGGCGGCAGTCCGACATCAACCGTCTAATTTGAAAGCGCCCTTTATAAACGAGCAACCATCCTACTATACAGGGTGGGAGGGACACCGAGGCGAAAACGGTTACCACGTATTCAATACATCATCCTGAGCTGATTAAAAAATAATCAGCTGTTTCCAAAGTGTTACAAAAGTGCAATGCTTATACAGTCAAAATGTATGGAAGAACAGATTTTTTTTTTTAATAACCGATGAAAAATTTTTATGTACGGGTGTTTTTTTTTTCGCGTCGGTGTCCCTTCCACCCCGTATACGGGCAGCGTAGAACACCCTTGTTGAATCCGATGTCCAGTAGGTAGTGGACAGTATTGAGTGTATAACCAAGTGGAAAGGAAACAATTTTGCCCAAAATTAACCAACAAAGATCACGATACCACTACCTAAGCAGTTATTCTTGTTTTTAGCTGAACCGTAGGGACTTCACATTCATATCTCGGTTTATATACGAAGATCCCGGTGACGGTGTGTGGGGGGAATACGAACTAGACCACGTGCTCATATTGAGAAGCGACGCGCCAGTGAAACCCAACCCTAACGAAATTGATGACATCAAATATATCCCTAAGAATAAGATGAACAGGTACGAATACATAATCTTTTATGTCATTAAATTGGGAGCCTGATGGTGGGCCAGCACTTACAACCTATACCATTTGCCTACCCAATTTACTTGGTCGGTACTTAAGAACTGGTACAGCCATAATAAAATTGACCCTCTGTGAAAACAAAAAACAAAACTCCGCTATTTGCCCTGTAGATAATATGTATCGTGTATGTAGTTTCATAACTTTCCACCTTGAAATAATGAGGTGTGTATTAATAGTAGCAATCGTTTATAATCGCTTAAAAATGTGCGCCAAAACTAAGCAGTTTGTTTCGATCAGTTTCATGGAAACACTCAAGGACCCTGTGACGCCATGGTTCAAGCTGATTCACCGGCACATGCTGCCGTACTGGTGGGACAACCTTCACCGCCTCAAGGAGATCGCCGAACCTGAGCTGATACAGTCATTTGTTACTAAAGAATAATTTTACGTCAACTTTATTTAAAACATCGACCAAGTTGAATAGGTAAGGAAGTACTTAATAAACTGCAAACTCATTTTGTTAATTTAGGTATTAACAAACTTATTTTTATAGTATTATTTAGACGTAGGTAATTTGAATAGGTAGGTATAATAAATCAATAAACTATTTAAAAAAAAAACAATTTGTTTTATTATTGTCTTCATGCATATCCTTGCCTGGTAATGGAAACATTCTCACCATTCATCATCAAAATATTCTCCAAGTTCAGGTAGGTAGCCAGGACCCAAATCAATTATTGAAATCCGTAGAAATTCCGTTATCTTTCGTTTTCTTCATACCAGCAACGGTACACTATGGGCAGTCGGACTCACTAGGCAATACCTCGCTGATCGGCTCGCTGAGTTTTTTTTAAAGATAGTGATGATGATGTGAGAACGTGAAAGTACATCATTTTTTTACTCGCACTTTTATGCTTATTCATAAATTGGCTTCAGCAACTCATCGGAGCTGCCATCCGACGGTGATGAGGTCACATATCTTTTCTTCCCGCGTCTGTACGACACAGATACCCAATGCAAGGTTCGCGCTTGACGGAACTTTTTCTTTTTAAACATTTTCTTTCTGACTGCAGCGTTCTTCAGGGGCTCGGTGTCGGTTATGGAACGAAGCAGGTAAGCTCTGCAAGTGATCTGGTTATCAACGTGTAAGCCACCCCTGTAAGCTGTGTGCAGATACCGTCCTGCTATTACTTGTAATGACTGTCGAAAAGAAGGATAGTTTGGTTAGGAAACAAATTAGACATTATACACGCGGACACATTCATCAAGTTATGTGAAAAAGCAAATAATATTATCAACATTGTAGACGCATAGGTACTTACGCGTTCCTTCTGTCTACAATACTTCCTCACATTTTCATATCGATGGTTCTTTTATAAGCAACAGGCATAACTTATTTCCTCATGAATTTTAATGGCAGATCTTTAGAGATAAGTCAAGAATACTTAACCATTGCTATTATTATGAGTGCCATCACGGCATTGAACCGCCATGACACTGACATCATTTCACTGATCAGTTTTTCCTCACAACCGGCTTTCCATATCGTCAGTTGAGTCTGCAAATGTAAGAAGTGCTTTAACAATATCCCACTGCTGGGTAATGCCTTCATTTTTGCGTCAAAACCTTTTGGGCAACTAATGTTTTTTTGCACCCTACGACCGCAAACACTAGATCTTATTGAGAATATTACATTGATGCACCTGAATAAAATGAGATAAATTGCCACGAACCGTTGGATTATACTTGTAAATAGTGCCCTTATGAGTAACTCCGTGGTGTATACAGGGATACAGTTCATCTGTAGAGCAGCAGCTGTACGGGACGTTGTCCGACACGAACTTATGGTTTGAACTGTTGAAATGATCGTACCATTACCAGGTATCGCTAAATATAATAATCGATAAATAATGTTCTGTGTCATATCACCCGTCGGGCTGATTTATTTAAAAACCTGATTCTGCAATTGTACGAAGGTAGAAATATTGATTGCATACTAACAAAGTTTTCGCGATGATATGCTCCCCATTCAAATACCAGGGGATGAAGAACCACTCCTGGAAATTGACTCGACCGCAACAATGGAACCTAGTCTGCAGTCTGTCAATAGCCACCTTTGATGGCAGGTGGCTTGAGTATCTGAGCATTGCTTTTGTAATACCGCCTTTAATTTTAGCTACAACAAAATTGTCATATTAGAATTGTTAATAAACACAAACATCAAACTTAGTTCTGCTGATTTACGACATGTTTTTATAAGGGTCAAGGGATTTTTATTAAAATACCTACATAATTTCATAAGTTTCATCATCCGTAATTCCATATTTCCATACACCAGTGTAATCACATTATAAAACAAAGTGTCTGTCTGTCTGAACGCGATAAACTCAAAAACCGCCGAACGGATTTACATACGGCTTTCACCAATGGACGACGGATGATTTATGAGGAAGGTTTAAACGTATAATTCATATAAGTTTTGTGTAAATTGACTGAAATATATTATAATAATAATTGTTGCAGAAGTCGGAGCAAATCATGCAGACTAGGGGAGCTTTACTGGCGTGCGGCGCCAAAAACCAATAGAGTTCCATGAAAATAATGTATTATGGAATTATTCCTCTTAGAGATTTCTGTAGCGACGCTGTATGTCGATATAATGAAACAATATTTAACCCCTGAACGGGTGAAATAAGGGTTGAAAACTTGTATGAAAATCCGTCACTGGGTGAAGCTGGTGCGGGTCAGCTAGTAGATAAATAAATGCATATGGTACCGGTCTGTCTGTTTCTTTCTGACCTCTTCAGGCCTTATCTAACGGCTGAACGGATTACGATGTTTTGCACACTAGCAGAGCATTGAAGCGCTTACCCACGGCGCCGCACGGATAGACTACGCACATGTGTTAAGCTTCGCTTTGCAAGAAAATCCATGTGATTGTTTCCACTGCAAACCACGGCCACGCTATGCATCAATTGACGTCATAAGTACATGCTGTGCACGCGGTACACGCTGTGCACCCGGTACACGCTGTACACGAATATTAACCCACAACTATGCCGCGGTAGGCCACGCACGCTACAGTTGTACATAGTTGTGCGTGCGTAGCGTGTACTGCAGTGGAAACGTAGACCCACGTTGTCAAACAAATTAATCCACGCAGCTAAAATGCGCCGCGTGGCCGTGCACAGCGTGCGCTGCGGTGGGTTTCCGCCTTTACCTGGGTTAAGACATACAAGTATTGGTTTATAAATTTAATTGTCTACAGAATTGATGCCAAGTTAAGTAGGGACCTACCTATCTACTTTATTACTGAAATAATATAATCCAATGTGAATGGGCTACCTCGTATTATAGTAGACTGAAGTCCAGAATAAAACATGATTGCGAGGAAAATGATGATCATTATTATAAGCCCCCAAACGTAGTAGAAGAGGCCGTTTGTGACATCATATACTCTCTTTGGTAAACCAGCTTTGAATAACTGATACAAACCGTACAGCTGGTGAACAAAAAGTATATTGAATTGAAACCAAGTTATCCTTCAGAATTAAGTAATTTTCAACGTGTCACCAACCAGGTAGGCAACACTATAGCAGTTACCTACGAAATGCCTACGATTACGCCCGTAGGACTCCGGTCGAGTACGAAATAAGCAAAGGGCAAGATGTGGCTCAAGTGTGCCATGAGTACGTTCGGCGCATGTATCTTACCTCCTTTTATGGCAGAACTGTACCTCCCTAAATAATATCTGACACTCCACGTTGTTCCACTCATAATGGAATAATTTCTATTGGACAGATAATGTAGGTATTCAATATGGTTCAGAGATTCAACTTTTAATGTCCATAATGAAGGAGGGTTAAGAATATGGTAAAGATACTTAAGTAGATACCTCTATAATGACTGCAATAATAGATCCACAAGCTATAATAACAGGTATAGCATTCCCATCAGGCCAACACACGAGATCCAACAAAGTACCCTCCTCACTACGAATTCCTTCTGATGTATTGACTAACCATATCAGATAGAATATTACTACTGGCATACATGCCATCATAAGCATCCTAATATTGTTGAAAGAAGCCCACGTTAAATACATCTTTGTTGAATATATTTACAATAAGGTTGTTTTAAACGACTTTTATGTCAAAATGTACCAACGTTCCAATTCATAGCAGAAAAAAATAAAAATTGGCAGAAAAATACTAACCAAACACGAGTTGACTGTCATCATTCATCATTCTCTTGCCTTTATTCCAATTTATTTAGGGTCAGCCCAGCATGTCTTCTTCTTCCATACTTCTTCTATTACTCGTGATTTCGTGAATACAAAAATGTATGCAATCAAATCGGCAGACTGTGTACATAGTACTTTATAGTTCCATAAAGTCCAGAATGCGTCAGTAGCAGAATAACTATGATAGTGTCACTGCCACCTGCCACTGTCTAGAGATGGGTCGTACTAGGCAAATCTTGGACTAGGTGCACCTAGTCCAAGTCCGTACAAATACTCGATCCAAATACCTGTTCCACCTAGTCCACCTAGTCCATGAAGTACGCATACTTTATAGTGATGCTTAGTCTTTGCACGTGTAGTACGTACGTACGCAGTAATGAATTGTAATCTTCCCTTCATACTTTACACAGGCTTAGGACTGTCAACGTATAGATTTATCTACATTGAAGATTGTTAGCGTATTTAAATGATTTCAATTCATTTTTCAGAGTACTTAATATGTTTTGTTTTCCTTTTTTTTTTGAATCATGTAATTTACAATAATTTCTTTTTGTTTTGTTTTTTTTTTAAATCACGTAACTATATACAATCATTGCTTTTGTTTTTTTTTTAAATCACATAATTATTTACAATCATTGTTATACACTATATACAATAATTGCTTTTTGTTGTTTTTTTTTTTAATGACGTAACCATATACAATCAATGCTTTTGTTTTTGTTTAAATCGCATACCTATTTACAATCATTAAAAATAGATCTAAGTTCTTGAACAATATATTAAAACTTCGTTACGAAAACCGATCACTAAATAAGTCCGATAGAAGTTAGCGACGTCGAGTAGCTATCATACGTCAATCGAGATCACATTCGCACGAGTCCGTACTTGATACTCGACTGCATCATATAGTCTTCATTCGCATCGAGTATTGTCAAAGTATCTATTCTACTTATTCTATAAAGTCTGCCTAGTACCTAGTCCCGACTAGTCTCGATCTCGAGTATTGACAGACAAGGATGGAAAGACTGCGGAATAGTGTAGTTAAAAAAGGACAGAATATATTCTTCCACAACACGGTGCGCGTCGCGTAACTTTTATGCCATTGAGATATGGTTCAAATTCATACGACTGGCACACGTATGATCTATGTAAATACGAGTGCGCATCGCGTTACTTTTATGCCTTTTGAATTAAGGTTCAAATTCAAGTGACTGACTCACGAATGATTTTGGCAAACATGGATGAGCTAGGACTATGCTACTATCTCGCTTCACCGCGCCCCGACGACACGGTGAAGCGAGATAGCAGCATAGTCTAGTACAGTCGGTACTTCGATTCGCGCGGGCCGCGGGTGCCGTGCACTGCGTAGGCACAGTGAGACTAGGTGGATCAAGTATTTTAAAAGTTAGAATAGGTGCAGCCTAGTCTCGTTAAATACCTAATCCCTGGATCTGTTCTAGTATATACGCTTCATCTCTACCACTGTCACTGTCAATAGTCACTGAAATATAATAACAGCGATTTAATTTAAAGCATTATTGTTATCGTATCATTGATTCAACAAAAAATGAGTGAAACATAAATTTCTACACTTTTTTGTTTTAATTTTTGTTTATTTTTTCTTTTAGCGACACAAAACCGTTACATAAAAGTGTCTTATGTTACTATGAATGAACAAACTTATCGTAAACTATGGGTGATAAAGTTTTGTTTAAAAGTTGTCTATCCAAAGTACAACTACTACTGCTTCCTCGTTTTTCTCGCGATAAAGTATAGAATTTGGTGCCAAAGGAGGAATTCTAACCGAGAAACCATGGAAATTTTCGAAGTGAAAACTATACCTTTACATCTAGTTAAATCACTTATAAAAGAAAGACTGGATGATAACTTACCAGTTCTCATGAATAAATGCATAATAATATCCAAAGAACAGTTTATCCAGCTGGGTAGTGAAAATTTATTCTACCTAGACAATGGAGTACTTTGGGTAGCATTAAAATTACCTCCAGATGAGAGAAGAAAGCACCAAGAGAAGAAAAGTAACAACAAAGAAATTCAATTTAACCTTCACTATATGACTTCAGAGTTGCACAAGAAGCTGTGGACAGACACAGCACAAAATGTAGTAGATAATATAAGAATAGTACCAATAGTTGGGTCTAAACATGTCTCAGAAAATATAGCATTTACCAATGAAAATGAATTTTACAACATTACTTCATGTTTTGGTTTAAATGTTTGTCAAGACATCAGCGTGACATTCCACCCGGTGCCCAATTTAGACAGCTCACCCAAAATAGCAGCAGCAGCAGAAGTGAGCCTCGTAGTAAATGATTATGACTTAGCCAACAACTTCATTAAAGAGGTTCTAAATAATCATTTTGAAACACCTAAGTTAGTGAGCACTAATGACATATTTAGCATAGACCTGACACCTGATGTGACTGCGAAGTATCATTATAAGTATCTAGACTTAGTACAATCAACAGGAAGACTATATTTCAAGTGTAAGAAGCTATGTAGTGATGTTGCTGAAATGAATGGTGATACTACGGAGAAAGTAGTGCACACATTCTTCATAGTAAAAGGTGTGACTCAACTAACCTTAGGAGAAAATATACACAGTCTGAAGCCAAAGGATGAGTTCTTCAAACCACAGCTAAACAAAAGCTTGAATAATATCCTTTGTATGTGCCCTACAGGGCTGAAACACAAGTTTGATCAGATACAAGAGACAATGCTTCCATTCTTGACTGGAGAAATGAGTAAAGTATCGAATGAATTTTAATACACTTTTTTATAAAATTTATAAAGACCTCTATTTATACTAGTTTAAAATATTTCAGATGACCTCTTGTCCTCAATGTCCACCCCTATTATTCCTATGCTGCTCCTCACTGGCTCAAGCGGATCTGGCAGACACCAACTTGTCAAAATATTAGCTAAATACAATGGTAAGTTTGTAAAATACAGTAACAAAAACACGGCAACATATTAAAAACAAAAACCTCCATCAATTTGCGATGGTAAAATATCATAAAATATACTTTTATGAAAGAAAATAAACAAGAACCAAAATATTATCATAAAAAGCCTAATGTTTGTTTCCAGGAATGAACTCCCTTCCAATAGACTGCAATGCTCTCCAGAGCTCTACTGCTAAACAAACAGAGAGTAAGATCAACTCCACAGTACAGAAAGCCAAAGCAGCCGCCCCAGTCATCGTAGTGCTTGATAACTTTGAGGTATTGCAAGTATAAAACTACTGGACAGATTTTGATGAAAATTACAATAATATAGCTTATACACCAGAATTACACAGAATTAAAAAATATTGTGTAAAAAATATAATTTTTGCAGACAAAGCCGAAAGCAGAGACAATAAAAATAAATATTTAAAGGGTTTCCCTGTTGTTGATCTGGTCAATTTGTCTGAGCTAGTCTAATTCAGCAGGAAAACTGTCTATGCTTGGCACGTATATCATGCTTGCATTTGACCACCCATTTTGTGACAACCTTTGCCCTGGACAAAACTTGTTAGCCTAGTACTAGTAACATCTTTCGGCATTTTCATCATAAACCTTCTATGTTCCAGGTATTTGCTGTGGACCCCGAAAACAACGAAGACAGTAGAGTTTTAGAATACTTCATGAACACCATCACAGATTTGTACCAAAATTATAACAAACACCCAATCATATTTATAGCAATAACAGAAAGACAGGACTTGAAGCCAAACATGTTAAGAATGTTCCTGGAGAAGATTCACATACCTAGACTAAATGTTCAGCAGAGATACGAAATGCTGGAGTGGTTCGCGACTGTGATGCAGCTAAACATAGATGGGGAAGAACAGTTGTCGCCAAACCAGTTGAGTACTGATAAAGAACTCGTCTGCCTAACAAAATCTTCAAGGGACGTCTTGCAGAGAGTTGCCGCGAAAACTGAGACGTTTCTCTATGGAGACCTGGATACTCTACTTCATTTTGCGATAAGAGAGTCGTATTTGAAGCAGCGTAATAGTTACAATCAGTTACCGCCAGTGCCAGACTTGAATTTGGTTCATGAGGAAGACTTCAATTCCGCTCTTGGTGAGCTCTTTGTCTAAGTAATAATTAGCTTCTTCTTGGCTTAGATTAAACTAAACATTGATTTCAAATGTCATTTTGCCTAAACAGAGTCCATTCGGAGTCTACAAAGTCAACATTTAGATGCTCCTAAAATACCGAAGGTGTACTGGGAAGACATCGGTGGCTTAGAGAAGCTGAAGAAAGAGCTGTTGAAGACTATAGAATTTCCTATAAAATATCCTCATTTATTCAAAAATTCTAGCTTAAAAAGATCAGGTGATAAATTCATTTTGGTTGTTAAAGATCTTTTCACCTTATTTGACCAGCCTGCCTACATATTTTTAATTTGGTTGTAGGTATACTGCTCTACGGCCCTCCAGGTTGCGGCAAGACCCTCGTTGCTAAAGCGGTGAGCACAGAACTCAATGTAAGCTTCCTGAGCGTCAAGGGGCCAGAGCTACTCAACATGTATATTGGACAGTCTGAAGAAAATGTCAGGAACGGTTTGTACTCTCGTAAATTGACGCTAGCAACTTTACCAACGTGTACCATCGAAAACTAAACTTGCGTCGGCATTAAAGTTGCTCTTCCAAAAGAACTACGTGGAAACAAATTGGTTCCTACTGCATACCACAACAATAAACCTTCGTATTTCAGTATTTGAGGCGGCACGCGCTTCATCCCCTTGCATAGTGTTCCTGGACGAGTTGGACGCGTTGGCCCCGCGGCGCGGAGCGGCCGGCGACTCCGGCGGCGCCAGCGACCGCGTGGTCAGCCAACTGCTTGCCGAGCTCGATGGCGTCAGTAGCGGAGAAGGTTGGTGATGCACGACAAACACTGGTCCAAACCATTGGCCATTTTCTGCAGTACAGTTTTCTAAGAAGTGGGTGTGCATGGTAGGTAACTACCAAATCGTTTAGTTATGGCCATTGCTGTTATTTGGTTTGTCCCAGTACAATATGTCACGTAGAATTCTTCTTTAGTTCATCAAAGATTCGCGAGCAAGTAGGTCAGGGACTGATCTCGATCTTATGAAGTTGTCATCATCTGCCTAGCCTTTTCCCAACTATGTTGGAGTCGGCTTCCAGTCTAATCGGATGCAGCTGAAAACCAGTATTTTACATGGAGCGACTGCGTATCTGACCTCCACAACCCAGTTCGTACTGGGTAATACGATAGCTTTTGGTAAGACTGGTTGTCAGACTTTTGGGCCGCTGACTACCTGTAACGACTGTCAAAGATCTACAAATGACAACCGGGACCAACGGCTTAACGTACTTCCAGAGGCACGGAGGAAAGCCGGTATATAAAGGGTAATCACCCATCCACAGACCAACCTAGGCAAGCACGGCTTAACCTAAAGATCGACCCGAGCGGCTGTTATTATTTATCCTGATGTTGTCATTCTATAATAAATAATACTGGTACGATCTTCCTTGCGATATTCAAATTTTACTAAGGCATCCTATTTTTGTCTCTTACGGCGGACTTTGACTTATTTTAGATGCGGATACGACGAGTTTCGTTTTCATAATGGGTGCCACAAATCGGCCCGACTTACTGGAACAATCGCTGCTGCGTCCTGGCCGCCTCGACAAGCTAATATACGTGGGGCCCTACTGCGGTTTGCAAGAGAAAACCTGCGTGCTCAAAGCACTTTGTAGAAAGTCAGTATTCGTGCTAGGCACTAAACGACTTGTTCCTATTTGCCGTACAGATGCATGATTTTGCCAATCTCTGTTATACCAAGTCCCTGTTTTACCAAGTAGATTCAAAATAACATAGCTATGTCCCTGATATTTGTTTCCAAATCCATTTCATTCGAAAAATAATGCTTTCGTGGCGAAAGAGTATGCATTACTCTTAGCCGATGTTTTATAGCAGTTTCGTGTGCACAGTTACAAGTTACGCGACGAGGTGGATCTGGAGTCGGTCGCGGCGGCCTTGCCGGACAGCTGCACAGGCGCCGACCTGCTGCAGGTCGTGTCCACCGCCAGGTCGGCCGCCGTCCGCGCGCTCGTCGCTAAACTGCATGCTGGTAACTTATTTTATACTTTGTCCTATTTACCTCTGCTGAACGTCTGGAGTAGATATTTTACGCTATACAAGTATAGACGTTCATCAAACAATGCTAGATGCGAAGGTATTCTACCCCCCCGTATTTATTGAAGAACAATGTTGGGCAACGTAGCATTGCAGTAGCAAGTTCGCGGCAACATTTCAATATTTGATTTGTTTCTCTTTTGCTAAAAGTAATATTTTTGTTTCAGGTGCAGTGAAAGAGAGTGAATTAAGTCCTGATTCAGTTATCCTCGGAGTTTCGGAACTGTTACATGGAGTGAAAACATTCCGTTCGTCAGTCACTGAAGAAGAACTATCGTACTACGAATCATTAAAGTCACAAATGTAGAATTTAAATGTATAAATCTAGTGTTTCAAATTATTTGTAACAACACACCTGTATTTATCGGAGGTGCTTAGTAAACATCCATTTCAACTGTTATGTTAAAATAAATTATTGATTTTAAACATAAGTAATGTAGGTACGCACGACGGCTGATCAAGCTATACAAAACCAGTTTATGCGGATCTCTCATTGTATATAGAAAATATATACAAAGCGAGGACACGTTATACTGGAAATGTAAAGCTTGATGTGCCGCCGTGTGTACCTAAAAGTAGAAATAATGTACAATAATGTAATTTATTATCATTGCAATGGGTGAATCATGAACTGAGGGAAAAGAAAAAGGAGCTTCTACAATAAAGGTTAATTGTTTGTTTATTTTGTTTACTTTATATTAAGTACTTGACCTTTGCCTGTGGCGATACGCTCGCGGTGGTAGTTGAAAATTATCACATGTGTGCGCAGACACATGTGCACTCTCTCTCTCTCTCTCTCTCTCTCTTAATCCAATACGACTGAAGAGAGATCAGGCGCATGACCAACGGCTTAACGTGCTTTCCGAGGCACGAGGGTATCATGCCGTCCACTTTCAAACTCCGGCTTGCTAGTGCTACTGAGAAATTCCTAATGAAAAAACCCAATATCACGACCCGGGTATTGACCCCACGACCCCACGCTCGGCAGTCGCGCTTGAACCACGAGACCCACGTGCAACGGGGCTAAAGCATTTATGTAAAAGTTATCCCTTGTATGATCCAGGTCATGGTCTACCAGTAGGCCTAATTGCAGCGAAATCAGTACAGCCTCTAAGTTCATTTAATGGAATAAAATCCCATAGAATGAGTACTCCATGAAAAGGTCATTCAATGGGATTAAATGGACTTACGAAGGCTGTATTAATATGTAATTTTAATGATTACTAGCACTTCGTCCGTGTGGATTTTGAAAATAGCCTTTGGGTAAAACATTACAAATTTTCTTAAGTGTGTAAGATGTGTTCGGTCATCGTCAGGAAGGAGAGAATAGTATAGCATTCATCATCATCATCATCATTTCAGCCAAAAGGCGTCCACTGCTGGACATAGGCCTCCCCCAAGTGTCGCCACATTGAGCGGTCCCGTGCGTCTCGCATCCAGCGGATCCCCCCTGTTTGAAAGTGGCACTTGTTACAGAAAAACTATAAGGAAGTCGTCTCTTCTTGTAGTTTGGCCCGGTGCTTAGTCAACATCGGTGACATTTCGGTATATTTTCGATATGGTTATTTTATGGGTCAATTTCGATGAAAGTCCAGTAACTGTGTAACTGTATTTTTTTCCTTTTTATTGCATTTAAAATTGATTTTCTGGGATTAAATTTTTATATTATATTAAGATCACAGAGTACTTTGATTAAGATAAAATTTGGATCGGAAAAACTGTCTTGTCAATTTGACACTCGGGCCAGATTGTTTTTTTTTTAGAATAAAATCGGATTGTTTTATGCACTAAGGAGTATTGATATTAACTTCGATGCAAATCATCCACAAAATAACTTTCTACCCCTTTTTAACCCAGTTAGGCGATGAGTTTCTATAAAATACGAAACACATCTTCCATCAATTCTGTTAAAGAATGTTCATGCAAAATTTGAACTACATTGGACCAAGGAATCACGTTGTCCCATACAAACTTCACCCCCGTTTTTCACCCCCTTAGGAGTACAATTTCGGAAAATCCTTTCTTATCGGATGCCTACGTCATACAAAGAACACACTCTCCAAGTTTCAGGTCTCTACGATCAGCGGTTTAGGCTGTGCGTTGATCCGTCAGACATTCAGGACAAAGCTTTTTATATATATAGATTATTCTGTAAATATATACGTGTTACGGTCGCGGATCATATTATGATCAACATAATTATAACTTGACACTGACCCGAAAAAAGCGAAAAACCTAAGCGTCTGTATGTAGAATCGAGGAAATTCCCGCCTGATCACCACTAAGCTTATTTTTGCTTGCACTCAAAACATGGTGCGCTCTTTAGCCGGACGGGGCGCCTGCGCATGATTCAAACGAATTTTTTTTTAAATGTTCAGGCGGAAAAATGCCGGGACTGTACAGACGCCAGCACAACGTTCGTCACGTTTTCCCAATCAACCTTGAACCTAATACTTTAGCGATAAAGTTTAAAATCTATTAAATAAATTTGACAGATTGTAGTAGCTTGATGTGCTGGCGTTTCTACTTTGGCAGAAGGGTAGGTCCAGCTACGCTAACTCTAGGGCTATTTCCTCTATGATCAAAATGTATAGCTATTCTTAGAAGTTTAAAAATTATTTGGCCGCTAATATGAAATGTTATTCCGTGAGAAAAAAAGACTTAGGTGACAACTCATCCGCAAAATATTTTATCCGCGGATGAAACGTCACCTTTTTAAAATTGTAAGGCGACGAATCATCCGCAAGTTCGGATGAGTCGTCTTAGAGTTAATATTGATGTGGTCATATCGGCCAAATAGACAAACAAACATTTGTGTATAGTACATTGTCTGTCTGTCTAGCGGCTAAGTGTAATAATATCGTGGTTAAATCGAACAAAAATAATTTTCTGAATAAGAATCGTTTTATTATTAAGAATATAAATCTTTACTGTACTGTTTTTTTTTGTACTGTTAAAGCAGAATAATAAGCAATTTACCTAAACAAATGACAGGTAGTTACTGTTTTACTGCGAAAATTGAGTTTTGTTATAAATATGAGTAAATACTGTTATTCTTACTTTCGTAGTGGTTGATTTTTTGATTATACATCTTTTTTTTTTGCTCCTATATATTAAAAAGGTTTAAAGGTTTTAAATTATTCGGGTGTTTCGTTATTTATGAATATTTTCTAACTTATGTATAAAAATGTATAATTATTAATTACAGTCTATTTGGCCGATATGACCACATCAATATTAACCATAAGACGACTCATCCGAACTTGCGGCTTACAATTTTAAAAGGGTGACGTTTCATCCGCGGATGAAATATTTTGCGGATGAGTTGTCACCTAAGTGGAAAAAAGCGACACCCGTTAGTCCGTGATAAAATTGAAAATTTTCATCCCTGTGCTTTATCGGTGAACTTTGCTTCTTTTTACTTTATTTTTTTATTCAAATTCTTACATTTTATGTTATTGTTTTAATTTTATGTCGGCGGTAATAATGAACGCAGTAAAATAATCAAAAACTCGAACATTTTTGCGTTAGTTTTTAATGCTGTTTTACTAAAGGCTGTTTTCAGCACGAGACAGTTAGTTGTAGGTTGAATGTAATAAATAAATATTAAAACAAAACGAAAGAATAATGTTTTACAAAATAATGATCGATAGGACATAATAAATAATTAATATCACTTCGTAGTTTAAATCAAAGTATCTTCTTCAAAGATCTTTAAAACTACGCAACGTATTTTGATGCGGGTTAGTATATTATATATTATATATATAGATAGTGATTCAAGAGGAACGTATTATAGGTACTACATTGCACCCTTGCGAAGCCGGGGAGGGTCGCTACTAATGTATTGAATATAGTTTTGGAACGCAAATGTCAGATCAGTGCAATTCATAGACAATAATTATTCTCTAACCTTCTTTCCGCTTTCAAGATGGTGAGTGAACAAGCTCTCGCATGAATATTTTCGATTTTCACTAATAATCTTCTGATTATTACGTTTCAATCAACGATTATTATAAATCGTTAACGTTTAAATATCAAGTGACATCATTTCGATTAAGTTTTGTGTTATCTAGTACCTAAATTATTTTCGAGAAGTTAAGATGCGGGGACCTCGTGGCCAAGCTTGTTGTCAACAATGTATTTGTAATTTCAGCCACCCAAGAAGGACACTAAGGCTTCGGCCAAGCAGCCCCAGAAAACACAGAAGAAGAAGGAAGGATCCGGTGGCGGCAAAGCCAAGAAGAAGGTAAACAATCTGCGAACCTTTAAAAGATAGGTTAAGTGTGCGTGTGTCAGAAAGTGAATATTTGTACTCCAAGTAAAATAATAATAAATAATGCTAACTGTTCGTATTTGACTTCTGTTGACACCGGAGTTATATAAAACTAATTTTTTTATGAGTCACCAGAATCTAGAACATAATTATATTATGATTGTATTCTTATCCGAGTGGAAGCTTAAAGGATTTATTGGCAGGTGTATCGCCAGATGATTATACATCTAGACTTGAACTCTGTGAGAGTAAAATAACTGATATATTGAGGCTGATGGCATCACCTTAACTACCTTGAACCATATTCGTGAGGATAAAATTTCTAACATTACTAATAACATGTTTTTCCGCCTTGCAGAAGTGGTCCAAAGGAAAAGTCCGTGACAAGTTGAACAACCAGGTGCTGTTTGACAAGCCCACATATGAGAAACTGTACAAGGAAGTGCCCCAGTACAAACTGATCACACCCGCTGTTGTCTCTGAAAGGTTGAAGGTCCGTGGCTCTCTTGCGAGACGGGCACTCATCGAACTTAGAGAAAAAGGTATGCTTTTTTTCTCTAATTACTTGCCACATGGGAAATTGAGCTTTTGAATACAATTTGTTAAATTTATTCAGAATATTTTGATTTAAAAAAAACTTGAGCTATTCAAAATTTAATGTGAAAGATTATTAGGAATGGAGAATTCATTTGTACCATTAAGTTATGATATTTTGATCAATAATACAAGAATGAATTCAACGATTAAATATTTATATGTCAGGGTTTTTATTAAAATAAATTTAATGTAATGACAAATGTTGTGATGAACCTTTTTACTAGATAAACCATGACAGTTACAAACTGATATATTGAGTCTGAACTTCTACTGTAATTCACAAAGTACCTCATTGTGTGAGCAGCATGTACTTACTTTTCATTTTGTTGTTTCAGGTTTAATCAAACAGGTAGTCCAGCATCACGGTCAGGTGATCTACACGAGGGCCACCAAGGGTGATGACCCTGTTGCATAAGATTATGTATAAGTAAAAAACAATAAAAAAAATAACAAAACACTAGTTTTATATTTATAATCCTCCTCTTATAAATTTACACACTAAACAGAAAATAAATCAAAGACAGTTACATATGTATGTACATTTTACAAAAAAATATTAGAATTTGTATTTCAAAGTTTTATCGTACAGTAACTTTGTATTTATCATCGAGGTCGATGACGGCGAACCTAGCACTAGGATACTGATCGCGCAGGCGACCCTTGAAAGTACTCGCATGCTCCTCGTTCGCTGTCTCAACCACCACATTGGCCTGAAATCAGCACAAGTTATAATTATGTATGCTGATTATAGTATCAAGTAAATTATTACTGTGTCAGTAGACCAGTTTAGGTTTACAGGAATCAAGTTGTATAAATATTGTATTATGATTCTGATAAAGTGGCCTCTTTAGGTCCCCTGTTTTACCTTGAGTGCCATAAAAAGCATCTATTAGCATGATCAGCCTAGTTGCGTAGCAAGGTGATAGTGGCATGCTTATTTCTTAACGACGACAGAAATTAGTCTGATAAAGAGCATGAACATTCCACTTACTCTTATTGGTGACAACTTCACACAGCGATTTTTACCGGAAGTATAATGTATTTGGAACTTACAAAAGAGTGACCTATTTGTAGGACACCGAAGTCGAATAAATAAGACGATGAAAGTCTGGTGCCTGAATCCTGTTTGAAATTCAAGGCCAATTTATTGGCGATTGCCGCCAATGTAGATAACAAATTGACTTGTTACATACAAACAATTGTACAGGATTTTCCAAAAGTACACTATTAACATAAATACCCAAGTGGTTCCGACATCGGTGTGCACCCACATCTGCTCTGTGACTAAGCTCTTGAGTACGGCGCTCTCTTCGGATATGAGTTTGGCGAGTTGTATGAGCCCGCTTTGTTGGTCGGGGATGGGCACTGCGAACCTCATCAGCCGCCCACTAGAGCCAAGGCCGCGTTGAATGTTGCGCGCTAGCCGCCCACTGTCGATGTTACCACCGCTTACAATGCACACCGCCCTGTGTAATACCAATTATTGCTGTCGTCAGATGGTAGTATCGTTCTATTAAATGTCTATCTTCACATCTTGTCTGCTTTTCCTTCTCTTTATCTATAGGTAAATATTATATTGGGTGTAAAAGTAGGTACTCCGGGTATAAATATAATGACCATATCCTTTATTACCTAAAATATATACTAACCAGCAAAAACATTAAACCTAAACCAAAAAGTGAAAACCTAAAATTAGGTACAATGGATATACAAATTCTCCCTATTAAAGTCATGACTGCTCTTTAAATTGTACTTTGAAACCAAATTTAGTAAATGATCATCAAATTTTAATGAGCTAATTATTGCACAATTTCTACCTAAATACACCGTTTGGGGAGGGATTCTCAACTTACCATTTTGACGGCAAGAGAAATAAAGGTGTATTTGGTAGTATAGAAACATTTTATTGCAATTAAACGGTGGGGTGGGATACTCAACTTCAAAAACCAAAACATCAACAATCAAAATATCAACACCATATAATCAACAATTTAATTTTTCAATGAATCAGAATAACATTAGCTTATAACATAAACGGTTCAAAATGTCAACACTTCAGATGAGCAACGAATGTGAATAAAATTGATTTATAACATAAATAGTTCAAAATATCAACACTAGATGATCCACTAATCTGAATATTTCTGATTTACAACGTACTTAAATTGTTTACTTGATCAACACTTTGCATTGCATTACACAAATTGCATTTATAATTAAACAATATCACCCTCATACCATTCAGCCCTTGGTACGTGTTCACTTTAGTAATGGGTCATTCATCTTATTAAATAGAATTCACATTCATAACAAATGGAACGACCTTATTTTCCCAAATCATCTTCATCATAAAACCCTGGTTACCATTTAAGACCTAAGTAGGTACTGGTCGAGACGAATCAAACGAGCCCAAACTGGATAGGGTTATGTTGTTTTATAACGTTATATTTCCTAACTCCATCATCAGACCGTAGATACCATCTAGAGACAAAGTACTCGTCAAGACGAATCAAACGCCCCCAGAATCGATGGGATTGTGTCGTTTTATTACGAAGTTCCTATGGCCACCGTCCAGCTCCATCATCAGACCCCGGATACCATCTAGAGACAACAGTTGCCAACGTAGAACCAGTACCGAAGAAGTGTCTATAGTCGTGCCGACCAGAGTAACTATCGACCAATCGCCATCACCACCACTTTATAAAGTTATGGAAAAGGTATTTGTTTTCACAGATCCTATGGACCAGTTAGATAGTCAGCCATTTTTTAATGAAATAGAAAACTTACAAGTATAGTCAGAAGTTGCAACGCGTTTATCGACATGCCGCTTGTCGAATAAACCGGTTAATTTAAGTTAAAATAAAGTTTTTAAAACGTGTACGTTCTTAAGAAAAGTTCGGAGGAAAACCGAAATAAACCGTTACTAACCGTTTTATACCGGCTCCAAGCTTTGGTTGTGGGATTAGGGGCGCGTGATTTGCGGGACTGGAAAGAAGCATGCACGAGCACGACCTCTCGCGACCGCGAACCGTCATTAAATATTTTCAATTCATTGCTGACAAAATTACCAAACTAAATAATTAAAGTCATAATTACTTGTGTCAACATTCAGTTGAAAATATTTTTGGTTTATATTTTAATTGAGTAGTTATATATTTTTTGTTTTTTCGGTATTTATTTCTGTTTTCTGTGATAAATAAACGGTGTAATTCGATTGATTTCATGCTAATAGTAAAACTTAAATAAATATGGAGTAATGTTGATTAGTCTATTGTTTTAAAAGTCGATTACCAGCAATATTTTTTTTATACCTACGCCAGGAAAGGTTTCTGAAGGGTGGGGTCTGTAGGGTAGGTCGAGTACAAGAAGCTAAGGGGGCGGGCAGTTGCCGCCTAGAGGCTCAGGATTTTTAAAAGTTATAACTTTTCCTGCCTGTAGTCACAGAATTAATAAGTACCTACTTCATAAATTGTAGCGCACAGCAGAATCACTCTCAAACATAATATTTTTAAGGCTAGAAATGAACCTCCGATTACTTGTTCTACCGCTTCCCTTGCCCCGAGGCCATAATAGGCAATTATGAGATACATACATTTCATACACAAGGTTGCAACAAAGTATCTGGACATTTTAATCTCAAATTACATTTCTGAATTTTTTCGAGGCAAGATGAAAAATTTTCGAGCTCAGATTCGCTCGCTCTTCAGACTAGCTATTTTTTCTTGATGTCTAAAAGCCGACCAAGTAACTCCTGAATGAAGGATCGAAACATTCCAACCTGTCCAAGACAAGATGTCCTTAATCATTTTTAGACCTATAAAATGAGGCCGTGGGCCGTGGTAGGTAATGAGGTTTCTAAGAGTTGTAATAAACAACATTTCTAAATTCCCATACCGTTTCCCGCGCAGCTCAGGCACTAGTCCCTGCATGACGGCGGCGACGGCGCACACTCCGGCCCCGTCTGCCACGAGCCGCTCGCGCTCCAGCATAGATATCAAAGCCCGAGCTATGTACAGCTCGTCTACTACCAACTGCAATAACGAAAATAGCGTACTAAGCAGCTCGTTTGTTTAGCGATAAAATAAGGGAAGAGGGGCTAACTATTTTCGTAAGGTTTTTCGATAAAATGGGGAACGAACCCACAAAGTAAAGCTGATATGAAGAAAGTATGGTGCCTCACCATCCTGTCAAGCTTGCCTTTGATGGTTGAGAATGCGTTGATCCCAACAGAGGAGGAACTGAGGCCGTCCGCCAGGTTGGGCACCACGTGCACTGAGACTGGGTGCCCCGCTTGAAGTGCCTTCATCATCTTCGGCACCTTTGAACACTCAGCTCCCTAAAATTATGGTAAAGGTTAAGTTTTACTCACAAGAAGTCACCATTTAGCTGAAAGATGAGACATTCACTTCTTAAAAACATCGACTCCCTTAAATCATAGTAACTGCAAGAAAATCCTTATGGAAGCTCTTCAAACTATGTCCTATGAAGATACAAAGAAATTATTATATTGAAGTAAAATATTGTTCCTAAGATTGTTATTTATTCATTAGTTACCTAGGTTAAGATACTATAATTTTGCCTTTTTACATACATACCATTAAGATTAATATATGATAAGTGATTATTTAACCAATTAATGTTACCTCCAATCGCCAGAAACACAGGATTAACTAGTTCAGGCACAAATCATGGGTGAACTTGATATATATTTAAGAAAAACTTTAAACGTCATACCTCTATATATTCTTGAATACATTTTATTATTTATTTATTATTTATTCACAGCTGGACGAAACCTTTTGCAATCATCGTTACGGCCAGTTCTGTTTTATTTTTAAATCGTAGGTAACGTCTTTTTTTTCATTAAATCTTTTTCTTTTTTTTCCCTTCGCTGTTGTTACTATTTTAATTGAAACCTAGCAGTGGACTGTGATACAACTGGATATTAAGAAGCTAACGTAAACAAGGCAGGAACTCTTGAGTTTCTTGCAGGCGACGAGCACACTGGCCAGCAGTCCACCGCCCCCCACCGGCACGATCACAGCATCTGCCTCGGGCAGCTGCGTGATGACCTCGATGCCCACCGTGCCTAGACCCGCCATTATCAACGGATCGTCCGAACTGAAAGGATATCAATGGGTCTTTTTAAGTTATAATACCTAGGTAACTGAATGATGAGTCTCTACAGTCGCGTAAATATTTATAAAAACATCAGTCTCTTAGTAGGTATTCAAATCTACTAACGTTAGATAGAGGTACAGTGTGTAAGTTTTTGGATATAGGAACTAAGAGATTCATTCTAGCTCCAAAAATACACATCCGATTTCAAAAATTATTTCGTTGATGGAAATCGACATTAAATCGAATGACCTTATTTTTATTTAATTTTAAAATTGATATTGGACATTTATTTGACATGAAAATGATTGTGTTAACTTAATTTATATCTATTTTTTATGGTAAATTAAGTAATAATAGTATTGTGTCTCTGTTTTTTTAATTACTAGCATTATTTTTAAATGTATGTATTAACAAAATTATGGTCCATAGAAAGATATATATGTCCATATATAGAGTCTGAAATAAACGACTTGAATTATTATTATTATTCATCCGAGAGCGCTTATACAGGGTGTAAACAGACTCTTCACGAAGCCGTCAACCAAGCATTATGTACATCAAACTAACTTAACGTTTGTAACTTTACGCAAAAAATTGTGCTGGGAAACGTCTTTTTTTATGGGCTGAAAAATCATGTTTTACAGTAGGACTCAATGAAACGCACTCAAAACATTGTGCTGATGGATGAATTGAATAGTAAGGAGGTCCTGGAGGTGACTTAAGTAAAAAAATACATTAAAAACATGTATTTAAAAAAAATATACTTGTGAAAAAGTTGGAACTTTGACCCCCAATATCTCCGTAACTAGAAGGTTCCCAGGTATGGTCTAGAACAAAAAAATGATCGCAATGACGGGGATAACAAGTGCCTTTCGGCTTCGTTAAGAGTACACCTTTTAGAAATATTAGATATTTTATTTCGTCGACGCCGACAAAATCGCGGTAAGCTGCTAGTTATTTAAAAACATATGGTGGAAATGTTGTAACTACAGGTACCTACCCGCGCCGACTTAAAGAATAGAGTGGCCCTTGTCACACATACCTACCTGTGCGACAGTCTATTACTAAAGTTCTGACACTGAAAGCTGTTTACTGGAGTAGTATCTGGTTGCTCTCGTGGTTCGCTTTGCGGGCGTACTTGACGGCATCGGCCAGCGTATCGCCGCACAGCACCACGTCGGCGCCGAGCTCCGAGCAGCGCTGAGCGTGCGCCGGCGGCGTGCGCTCTGGCATCACCACCGTCACCTGAGTGTGTGTAGGGAAGAGTTAATTTAATGGATGGAATAACGCTCCTAAATAAAGCACTGTCTCTGAAGTGGCCTATAGGCTCTGTTAAGAGTGTAGCGACCAAGAACAAAACAGGCTTTTACATAAATATACAAATTAAAGTTTCAATATCTAATAGTAATAATGTGTGTTAAGAATATCGAAATAGCTACGTGTACGCGTGTACCTAATTCACCATTTAAATATCGCCTCTGTATTAAAGTAATAAGGTCATGATCAAAAGAGTGAATAACAAAGATCGCAAATACGTACCGGCACACCGAGCGTGCTGCCGTGGAACGCCGAGCCCAGCGCCATGTTGGCGTGGGACGGCACGATCACGCCGCGCTCTATGGCCTCCGCGCCGTATGCCAGCAATGCGTTGCGGACGCCGCGCTCTGCACAACTTCGTTCCAACACAATAGTTAGGTAACAAACATAAATGTGACATTTTCTGATCAGCTACATGAACCCTTGTCGTAATTGGGGAATGACGAATTAACGGCTCTTACGGCTACGATAGAGATAAACCGACCCGCAACGACCTACCCGCGCATCCACTAGCAATCACCCGCTACACATTGTAGCCTCTAAATCCAAACCAACTTCTCGTATTCTAAGCCAGATACGCTGAAGCATAATCGACCATCCTCAACGGTCGCGTGGTGCTTCTCATAGGCGCCCAACATTAGCTGCGCAGACCTGTGCTTCTTATTTTGGGCCACGCTGTAGCAGATAAATCGACCCACTATAACGACGGTCAAATGATGCTTTCCGTAGCCGGGCTACGCTAGCTACGCTGTAGCAAATGAGCCACCCCGCTACGACCGTTCAGCGCTCCTTCTAGTTGGCTACGCCAGCTACGTTGTAGCAGATAAAACCTCCGCTACGACCGTCCTGCGCTTCTTCTAGTTAGCTACACCAGCTACGCTGCAAATGAACCACCCCGCTACCACAGCCTAGCGCTCCTAGTAAATTATATTTGGCTACGCGAACCGATCCGGTCTTTTGACCACTTTCGCTACTTCACAGTAAAAATCATATTTTGTCATTCTGACACTGCACTGCATGTTACGTACGAGGTATGTTCCCTTGGAAATTTCTCATTAAAACGACAATCTCATCCTCACATAAAGATGGGACGGTTGAAGATAAGAAAGAAAAAGAGAAGATTTTCAAAATCAATTAAGAGGATATTATTTTCCCAAAATAGATCTGTTCCTACCTGCCAGTATACTGCAAATTCTCACATTTCAAATAGATATTGTAGTCCATATATTTACTCATTTTTGCCTCCTGAAAATATAATAACTTGATATTATTTAGGCTTAGTAAACTTAACACTATCCAATGATTTTTTTGTAAATTTAAGTGTGATCTAAATGTTGTCGATAACTTAGCTACTGACACAAAGTGGCGTGTGTATGATGCCTCCTTCGATCCTATCTGCAGCTAGTTTGATTTCATTGAATGTTAAAATGTGCGGTTGGTCATCCTTGTTGGCAGATTCACTCTGAAATCAAATGTTCATCAAAATAAATTTGGCTGAGGAACATAATGTTTTTGTTTACGCACTAAACAATAATTACCATTTTCTTAACAATCTTCTTACTGAAATTTAGAATTTCTTTACTGAATTATGTTTGTATTATTTGCTCATTCTTTCAGTTATAAACTCAATCAAAGAGCGGAACAAAGAGTAGAATACATATACCAAACGACCTCAATATTGCAGTTTGACATGATGATAAGTGACGTTTTTTGACATGACACAGTTTCTGGTAGAAGATACGATGTCGTTTTAAACCAAGAAGGATGTTAAACCTGTTCGGGGATCACAGAACATAATTATATACCGGTACTCTAGCGAGTCGAGCATGTTCAAGCGAACGCGAGCACGCGCCTTTTGAGATGAAAATTGTCTGTGGAAAATGTATTGAAAAAACAAGATAGTGGTTATAATAGTTACTATGGCGCCAAAATAACCATACACCAGTATGTGCAGCATTACAAATTTATTGCGGATGGTATACAGGTACTAGTCGTCAGACTTTCGAAAAAAAAAATCGCTTTCTGGTCGCTATTTTGAAGCAATTTACTATCATCAGTCCAGTTTTTTGTAAGTAGAACGGAGAAAAGAAAATAATTGTTCCTTTTTATATAAATTAAATCGCCTCTTTACAAGAGCAACGTGACATCTCATAAAAAACGTTTTTATGAGATGTCACGTTGCTCTTGTAAAGAGGCGAAATAATTAATTTATTGTTCTTTGTATCAGAATGTGAAAACTAGTGAGCATGATTACAGGCACGTGACGGGTACGAAACAGATAACACTATAACATAATAAAGTGGGAATGTGGATAGTCCTTCACCAACTTCTTCTCCAAGTCCTTGGCGTGGTGCAAGTCACTCGTTTCAATCAGCATGTTCACCTGGAATTATGCCGAATATTAGAAAATTCTTGCTTGAACCGATTCGTCGCTGTGCCTCATTATCACGCATCGATGGTGCAACGAGTTGGAGCTCTCGCTGCTGAGGAATGCCAGCACAATGACTAAAATAGTCAGAAGTCGTATGACTACGGCAGCCCACATCTGGTCATAGTGGTCATAGCCTTCTCTAATCGCACGCCATTCAACTCGATTCTTGGCAACTCTCAACCAGTTGCTACCAGCCACCCTGCGAAGATCGTCGCTTCAACTAGCCACGCCAGCCTAGCCGGAGAGCTTTCTAGGTACCTTACGTTTTTTTACATCCATCTAGAATTAATTTCAAAGCTCATACAGAAATAGTAAAAATATCTCGTCTCATCCAAGCGCGCTCGGGCACAAAGCTCTTGACGTCGGCGCCGATGTCCATGACCTTCGCCAGCAGCTTGGCCATGGCGCCGGGCACGTCGGGCAGTGTGACGCTGAATTTGACCAGCCGGCCCTCGGCCGCCATGCCGCGGTCGATGACCCGCGACATGCGACTACTGTTGATGTTGCCGCCCGACAGGATACACACGATGCTGAAAAAAAACATAATATACTTCAATTAATAGCCAAAACAGTATTTAGGTTATCTGTTGTAAGTAATTGGACTATTTCCCCCTCACAGTAAAGGTTTCCGTTCAAGGGTCGTAATTGAGAGTTCGACATTCGCCTTGTAGTAGGGGAGCCCAAGAGGCTAAATATTGATTTACTCCAGCATCGTGGGGATCTATTGGATTGTGAAAGTTAGATGCAAAAAAAGAAAAAAAGTTATGATGTATGCCCCTTTCACTGGTGGGGCAAGCGTGTACCTACAGGTTTCAAAAATGTAAAAAAAAGAAAGATAATAAACAAAGAAATACGTGAGCGCTTCAGATATTAATAGTGTATGCGCCCCACGCGTTTCTGATAGCGGAAAAATATTAATCTGGGGTGTTTTTTTTGACTAAGGTGTAGTTTGTGAAGTTAGGGTTTGTAAAGTTAAGGCGTGTAGAGTTAGAAGCTTGGCTCTGCATGATATCTGATAATTTTTTGACAGTGCGAGCCATATGGTCTACGTCTTTAACAACATTTTACATGAAAATGTTATTGATGGGACATTTTTATAGACATTATTCCGATTCGAATGAGACATCGCTCATATTTTTAGGAGCTTTATCAAGAATTAAGACATTTTTAAACTTGTTGACTAGCCTAGTACAGACGCCAGCAGGTCAAGCTACCCGAAACTATCACATTTTCCCAATCAACCTTGAACCTAATGCTCTGGCGATAAAGTTGAAAATCTATCAAAGAAATTTTACAGATTGTAGTAGCTTGATGTGCTTGCGTCTGTACATGTATGCGTTGTTGTGATCAGCTGTGATGGCATCTTGACGGCGGACCGCGGAACGTACTATGGGGACGGTGCGAGAGAGTGAGAGATAGAGAAAGAGTGAGAAGGGCAGAGTGGTACGAAGTGGGAAATAAATAGTTCTTAGCGACTGCATGCACAACATTTTATTGATGATTTAAGCTACTTCGGCTTATTCAAATCGGTAGATTATGATATTTCCGTGATCCGTGACTAATTTACGTAAAATAAAAAACAAAATAACCGCACTCAAGTATGTCCCAGTGGCGTTTTTTTTTTGCAACTTTGTGACTCTCCCATTTCTTTATGTCACGCTCAAATTGACAGATTATTGAAATGCACACTTTTCTGCATGTACCTAATTAACTTACCTTGCCTTAATCTGACGCGCTCGAGTTTTTCTAACGATTGACTCTTTTTTTAATAATCTGATCGGCTGTCCTAGACCTTCGACCCTATACAAAGGGATCAGTTATGGTAGGAGAACTTCACAAGGTGCAAGGTTGCCCCCTGCTATTAAAGGTTTTGGTTTCCGCACTTAGTTCCCAAAGGTGGACCGTTGTGCGTGAGCCATGGTTGCCGTTACTCCAACCAGCCCACCTCCCCCAGAAGCAGATCAGACTTCCCGGTCTTCTCAGGGCATCCGCGAGGGATCTTGGTGTTCCAAGAGCCTTCTCGCGGATCTGAGTGCACTCAGCTTACTTCTTGCCGCGTAACTCCGGTACTTTCCCCGCCATCACTGCGGCGACGGGACACGCTGCCGCCCCTTCCACGACCATCTTCTCTCGTTCTAGAATGTTGATCATCGCACGCGAAACCCACACTTCATCAACTGTTATCTGTGAACAATTGAGATGTTTTTTTGATAAAAGCCAGCTTCTTACTGTTCCTCCTAACCACCTAAGCCTTTCCAAGAGAAAGAGAGGAAAATAATGTTCTACTATCAATCGTGGGCAGAGCACATTGCTCGAAGAACGGATCGCCGATAGGACCGAAAAGTTCTGGAGTGGCGACCGCGAACCGGAAGACGTTGCGTTGGAAGGCCTCCCACTAGGTGGACCGATGACCTGGTGAAGTTTGCAGGGATCCGCTGGATGCGAGTCGCACGGGACCGGTCAATGTGGCAACACTTTTGCCTATGTCCAGCAGCGGACGTTTTTCGGCTGAAATTATGATGATGATCAATCGTGGCAAATTCAGCAATGAGTTTTTGTTCGTTAACCGTGATCGGATCTGGGATCAATGATACCGATCAATAGTGGCGTATAGCAAGGCGAAGTAGCCCCACGTTCGCTTAATGGGACTTCGCGCGAGGTCCCCTTGTGTTTGGGGTAAGGTAGCTAGTTTTTTTGTGTGGTGGAAAACCTGTAAAGTATGTACGTTAATCGTAAACTTAATCCTTACAAATCTGTTTTTTTCCGACGTTTCCTTCCTTGTTTCGAAAGGTAGTAAAGCTTGGAAAAAGAAGTTTTTTAGATTGGAGTAGATGTAGATTTGAGGAATAGTATGAAGCGGGACCGATTGTTTACTTTATAAGGAATTAGCCGAAGCAGAGTTAGCTTCAAAAATCAACTATTTAATAAATCAGATGAAGCAGAGCAAATAGCCGAAGGGCATTATACAATGTATTTGTAAAAGATCATGCAAATAACAAAACTAAAACTTAAAAAAAAAAGCATTTCAATATTCTCCGATCCCTTATGAATATCATGCATGTGTAAATACAAAAATATGGGAGATCTGCATTGATCTTGCGTATACTACTGAAAGACATGTCTAGGTTAGTCTACGCTACGCCACTGCCTATCAAGAAAACCTATATAGGCTGGAAGGGACGTCGTCAATTTTGATCGTAGTTTGAATTAAAACAAACCATTCTATCGAGGTATCCTTTGATAATGTTGAAAGCGTTTTGGCTGACGATACCACTGCAGAGGCTGTCAGCGATGGTCGGTTTCGGCTGAATCATTACTGGCTTTTTTTCTTGGAGCGCTCTAGTCATTGTGGGAACAGCTGAGCATTCCACGCCCTAGTAAAAGAAGCTGCGTTAGTAATTGAATCATAAATATATTAACTTTTAGATTAGTTTAGGTTCCTAAACTAAATAGATAACGGAAAAATATATATTAACCTACCAAAATTAGTGCAGGACAGATGAAAGGATGGATGGCAAGCATGAAAGTAATCACATCCTGTCCAGGGCTAACAAACCTCACCTGCTTCTGTCCTGTTTATTGTGCACTAACGAAAGATCTAACTTAAGACAAACTTTTAAATGTTACCTACTCATAAAAGATTGTCTTTTGTTGTTGAAGATGTATAATAGTAAACTTTATTTAATAAACCAACTACATACATGTTTACATAATTACTATTAAAAACGACTGAGAGAAATGACCTGTTTAGGATATTGAGGTTGAACAGACTTGAAGTAGGCACATTCCATAAAATCCTGGATCAACCAAATAGCGATGATGCGAATAGTCTGTTTAGGTTCATGGCCCAGATATGAACAATGTGTATTTAGGGTACGATGGGACTGACATACGCATTGCGATTATAAATGTCTCTAAATAAATAAAGAAAAAAACGAAATAAACTAAACCTGACTAACAACAAACTATAAAAGGGCATCAAAGAACTCCTCCTCAACGCTGTCAGCTGGTAATGTGCCCAAAAGAGACTGGCGGTGTTGCCACGTTGTATGGCCAAGCCTCTGGCTAAGGTAAAAACCAGCCCTTGGGTCACGGGAAGCGTAAATTAGGTGTTCAGAAATTTCCTTAAAAAGGCTCTGATCACTCTGACCTCACGGCCCCAGAGTTTCAACCCCAAACGGCTCGAAAATATTATTTGTATTTCTATTTTGATTAGATTTTGATTTAGGCCGCTTTAGATTCTCCGCAGCCGCAGTGGCAGATGGAAGATATGATGGCGCAGGTCGTGTCGTCGAACAAAGTGCTTATGCTCGACAACGATCGTGCGTGAAGCCAAAAACCCAGCAGGCGCGTACGCTCAGCAGTAGTAGCAGACGTGTTGAACTAATTGTGCTGAACTACTCTGCAGAGCGGCTCGTCCCACCGTCTCTGGGAAAATGGAATATCGGGTTCTTCAGTAATTGGGCAAGCGAGTTTCCAAGTATCAATAGCCTCGTAGAAGCACGGCAGATCAAAATCAATAAATGTGGAAGACATCAACAACCTACCCATTTGTTGTTGGTTGACGTGCATCTGTAGCTGTGTATTTATAGTAGGTAGTAGTCTAGCTACATAGTGTGGCTGTGCAAAGAGAAAGCAGTATAGAGTAGGCAGAACAGGGGGTAGTAGTAGTAGTGGGTAGGTAAACACTACTACTCTATACTGCTCTCTCTTTACTGTATATTCTTTTGTCTATTCTGCAATGTATCTATGCTCGTCGATATCGCTTGCATCGTGTATAGTATAGATAGTGTTATCATACGTATATCAAGCAGTTGGGCTTAAGGCTTTTGACAGCCAGCAGGAGACCAGCCACGAGTCCGCCGCTGCCGACCGGACACAAGATGGCATCTACGTTTTCCTGTTGAGTCAGCAATTCCAGTCCCAATGTGCCGTAGCCAGCAATTAAGTCCAAGCGGTCTGACCTAAGTATTCAAAATAATAAACCAGTTCCGTGTTTATAGGCCTTCTTGTAGCTTGAATGTGTCTAAGGCTGCAAATACCAGGTGTAACCGGACCCTTCACGAAACCGTCACCAAGTATTCTGTACATCATACTAGTAGTATAGTAAGTAACTAACTCAACGTAAAAATTATTGCTAGGAAACGAATTTTTTTGGGGTGAAAAATCAGGGTTTATGGTAGTCTGTACTCAATGTAACGCACTCTAAACAGTGTGCTGTAGCAATTTAAAGTTTTATCATTAAAAACTTGTATTTTTTCTAACTGTAACTATAAGGTATGGTCCAGAACAAAAAAAAAATATCGCAATGACGAGAACAAGTGCCTTTCGGTTTCGTTGAGTCTCTTTACACGCGTAAATGATATTTACGACCAAGATTTTCAAGAATATTCATTCAGTTCAGGGCCGGACGGTCAGAAAGCGCGAGTCCGTATAAAACGAGAGCACATATTACCGAGCATATATGACTTCTGTCAGATGGACACTGCAAAGAATAGACAGAAATAAGCAAATTTGTATATCCCTATCTAAAGGGTGAAACAAGACCCTTAACGAAGCCGAATGGGACTTGTTCTCTCCGTCATTGCGATCATTTTTTTTGTTCTAGACCATACCTGGGAACGTTGTAGTTACGGACATATTGGGGGTCAAGGTTCTAACTTTTTCACAAGTTTTTTTTTTTAAATACCTACATGTTTTTAATGTAAGATTTTTACTTTAAACACCTCCACGACTCCCATACTATTCAATTCATCCATCAGCATAATGTGTTGAGTGCGTTTCTTTGAGTCCTACCGTAAACCGTGTTTTTTCACCCCAAAAAAAAAGGTCATTGCCCAGCATTTTTGCGAAAAGTTACTTAATTTGATGTACACAATGCTTGGTTGACGGCTTCGTTAAAGGTCTTGTTACACCCTGTATGTTCTATCGCGTGGGTCGCACGAGTGTCACTGACCGAACAAGTCTTTTCTACATTTCCAAAGAATTTATTTTAATAAATTCTGTCATAAAGGGAAAGAAAGACATCAAATATCACAAAGAGTGAGAATAACATTTACCTACCCGTGCACGTAATTGGAGCCAATTTCATCACAATAAGAGAGGGCATGCAGGCTGGCATCATTGCGGTCGTTGCCGTGAACCTTCACGATCGCAAAGTTCTCCTTGAACCGATGTTTGTCATCGAGAGGACAATCCTTAGGCACTATCACGTTGATAGGCACTGATTCTCGAAATCCATAGTACGTCATAGCGCTGACGAAGTTCCGGCCTCCAGAGACAGTACAACCTTTGCTCTTATCTGAAGGCGACATGATGGAGAGAAGGTTACAAGCTCCGCGCGCCTTAAAACTACAATTCAATTATTTTTCTTATTAATGAGTCATTATAATGTTGTAGATCCTTTTGTTATTATGATACGTACCTTCCTGTATTTTGTAAATTTTCGCATTTCAAATTCACATTGTAAAGTGTTTTTCCTATATGTTTTGCTTCCTAAAATATGTTTAGGTTAAATTAGTTAAATTAATAAAGTCAGTATTTATAAGGCACATAATAAGCATATTATTCGGTTCCTATAAGATTTAGCATATTTAGTGGAATCATGATCTAGTCCGGGGGCTCCCAAACTATTTCAGTTCGCGGCGCACTTACAGGTTTAATATTTTGCCTCGGTGCCCTAGCTAGTCGAAATAGTAGATTATTAACCAAGGGGATAAAGCAATGTCTTCTGTCGCGGGTGACGATTTAAATCGCGAGCGTAATGATGGACACGAGGTTTACTCCCGAGCGTAGCGAGGGTGTTAAAAACTTAAATCACGAGCGAAGCGAGGGATTTAAGACGAGTCCTGAGTGTAGCGAGGGATTTAAGTTCACCCAAGACTAAGACAGCTTTATCACCGAGGAAAATACTCTACTTTTCGTACCATTTGCGAAAAAATTAACACAATAATAATATGAGATAAGCATTTATTAAAAATAATGACAATTAAAAGTAAAAGTTAACTTTCGAAACATTGGTCCAATTATTTATAGAGAGAATTACATTTTTGTTTGGTACAATTATTGTTGATGAGTTGATTTGAGTATTTCTCTGTTCTTGCATCTGAGGAACTTAATTGCGTTTCATTGTAGATAGTAGTTCGTTGAAAATCATTCCAATGAGTTACTGGTGATTATTGTAAAGGAAACTAAGACACAGAAAAATCGGTCATTCATTGTACAAGGACAATATACTAAAATCATTCATAAATACCAAGCATTACGTCCCACCAACATGGAAAATAATAGATTTTTTATAAACTATCGGAATGGGAAATGTACTCGACAAGCCATCGGCAAAAATAAAATTAGCAATATGCCAAAGGAAATTGCTAAATATTTAAAACTTAAAGATGTTGAACTCTTCACCGGTCACTGCTTTAGAAGAACTTCGGCGACTTTCTTGGCGGATTCAGGGGTGGATATTACGTCAATAAAAAGACACGGTGGTTAGAGCTCTGATAGAGTAGCTGAGGGTTATATCGAAAGCTAAAACCATATTAAGCAGTCAAATTAACAAAAATATAAAACTAAATCCATCAGAGCCACAACCATCAACTTCCGGCATCTTATCTTCGTCCGTAACTCACGATGCACCACCACCACTAACTCCGACGTATACTATCTACAATGAAACGCAATTAAGTTCCTCAGATGCAAGAACAGAGAAATACTCAAATCAACTCATCAACAATAATTGTACCAAACAAAAATGTAACTCTCTCTATCAATAATTGGACCGAATGTTAACTTTTACTTTTAATTGTCATTATTTTTAATAAATGCTTATCTCATATTATTATTGTGTTAATTTTTTCGCAAATGGTACGAAAAGTAGAGTATTTTCCTCGGTGATAAAGCTGTCTTAGTCTTGTGTGAACTTAAATCCCTCGCTACACTCAGGACTCGTCTTAAATATCTCGCTTCGCTCGTGATTTAAGTTTTTAACACCCTCGCTACGCTTGGGAGTAAACCTCGAGTCCTTCATTACGCCCGCGATTTAAATCGTCACCCGCGACAGAAGACACTGCTCTATCCCCTTGGTTAATAATCTACTATTTTATAATAGTGTTGACACACAAGATAACAACAATACATTTGAAAATCCGGGGTTTTGAATTTAAAGTTTGATATTCATTTTGGACCAAAACTCCACCAAATCGTTTTAAGGCTGCTACCGCAATTCAATGAAACTCTCTGCTTCTTACGAAGTGATTTCTGGTGGATCTTGTGCATGGAAAGGATTAAGGATTTACGATTTTTCGACACCGTTTTCGGCAAAGTATTTTAAAAACCATTAAGTGAGCTTCGAAAGGTTTTCCGTGAAAATGGACATTAACACTTGTGAATACTTAAGATTAGTTTCCGGAGATTAGTAAACAGAAGCGCCTCCCGGCGCCCCTCTTTACTCTCTACGGCGCAACAGGGCGCCGCGGCACATAGTTTCGGAGCCCCTGATCTAGTCGTTCGGTCTACATTGCCTTTGACGACTGCATAGGAGATATCTGACTGGATAATAATTTAACTGGCCAGTCTTGCACCTTATTACATGGCAACTTACTACTACACTACACACTACTGTCTACGTACTTAAAATCATAACTGGCGAATAATGAGTGTATAGGTAAGTTACTAACACCTCCGTCTAACCATTCAGGGATTTCAGGCGTGTTGCTATGTTGCAAGTGTAGTAGGCACTCTGCTAGCACTGTGATATTGAAGGTGTTTCCTTAACGGATGTTCTTGTGTACACCATTCATATCTAGGTAATATGGCTGACTATAAAAAATATTTAAACTTACAAATACAGGCGTGAAGATAACGTTCTTCTTAATTCGATTATGTGCATCTTGTATGTCTTGTAGTTTTAATTTAATGATACTCGGCGTATCCATAAAAGGTTTTTTATCTTCTTCCTGGAGAGCAGTTACTTTTAACCTTACGTACTTTTTACGAACACCACCAAACTTTTAAGTTTGGGGGTGTCTTATGATTCGGGGATCTTATGAGAGGGAATTTAAATAAAGCACAACTAGGTAGGTAGACTGGGTACACGGTAGGTGACGGCGTACAAGCAGTGGCGTGGTGTGGACCAATCTAGACGTGGGTGAAGAAATATATAAAAGTCAACTTTGCTATATAAAAAACCACTTCCTTGAAGATAAAAACTTACCTTGGTTTCTTCAATATGAGGTTCATATTCTTTTCGGAAACTATCGCCGGGCACACTGCACGGTAGGAAGGATGCCATTGGTTCAGCTTCTACTACTTGAGACATGTTTTAATGAGGACTCTCTCCAAGACTATTGTAAAGAATAATATAAAAATTATATTCTGTTTTATATTATCTACCTTCATTAAGTTATCAGGTTAAGTCTCTCTTCAATTTTACATGATATTTATTTATTTTGTTATTTTATCTCCTCAAAAATTCGGTTTTATCATAATGACAATGATTTGAACATCAGAATAAACTGTGGTAGGAACAACACAATGCAATTTCGTTGTCACTTTTATCTGACAAAAAGATTTGACTGTTTTATTCTAGTAGATATTTTATGGTATCTTTAATTTCTTGTTTGATAACAAGGAAAAAACAGTAGTAGGTAAATCGACAACAACATATTAAGAATTTTTAATTCTTAATATGTTGTTTATAAAAAAAAACCGTAATATTTATTTATATTTTTAAATGTTTTTAGGGTTCAGTCACCACCGATTTTCTCAGGAACGGGTAGACCTAGCAAGTTGAAATTTATACCAGATACTGAAGTCTATAGTCCCTATTAGGTGTATAAATAAAATCAGGGCTACGGGCTGTTCTAAAGAGATACCGCGGCCCTGGAACACAAAGGGCAAGGAAGGAACATGGATGCATTGGTTTTAGTCAGTACAAGTCTGACACTCCCTTCCGCTCTGCCCAGCGGGAGAAGTCATTTAATGATTTCCCATCCGTAAAAAAAATGCGATTAGTTAACAGAAGGGCCTCCCGGCGCCCCTCTTTACTCTCTACGGCGCAACAGGGCGTAAAAAAAAAGGTGTATAAAAATCAAGGTCCTGAGTCAATACGATAAAAAGATATGGGCAAATTTAGATTTTCGCGAAAACTTTTAAGTACCAAAATTTACCTTAATTTTCACCTTTTTTTTATTTTTCGGAATTTTCCCTCTACTTGTGCTGTATGACCTTACTTTCAACCAAAATTGTCAATTCTAGGTCAACCGGAAGTACCCTATAGGGTTTGGCTCGAAAACCTATATGGTAGTTCCCGTTGCCCTAGCATCACGAAATTTGGCAAGAAACAATGTCTTACAGCACATGTAAAGGAAAAAAATCTGAAAACCGCAAATATGTAGTTTAATAACAAAATACCTACAAATTTATACGGAAAGTACGGTGCGCGAGTCAGAACTCACACTTGGTCGGTTTTTTATTGTTAATAGAGGAATATTTAAAGGCGTATGAAATTTGTAAAAAATAAATAAAACTGGCCAAGTGCGAGTCGGATTCGCGCACGAAGGGTTCCGTACCATTATCTATACAACATTAAACTAAATTGCGGTTTACGATTTATGACGTATTAAAAAAAAACTACTTACTAGATCTCGTCCAAACCAATTTTCGGTGGAAGTTTGCATGGTAATGTACATATAATATGCTGTGGTGGCGGGGATTCGCTGGATGCGAGTCGTACAGGACCGGTCAATGTGGCGACACTTAGGGGAGGCCTATGCCCAACAGTGGACGTCTTTCGGCTAAAATGATGATGATGATAATATGTTATTATATCTAAAACAGTTTAAAACTCATCACCGTGATATCACGCCTGTAATCCCTTTAGGGTTAGGTAGAGGTGTAGGTACCTAATAGTACACACTCTTTTCGCCAGTTATGTTTAAGTCCCATGTAATAAGAGCGAGCCTATCGGCATCAACCGGGCACAAATCCGTGGCTGCTAATGAGAAATTCCGGGTGGAAAAACCCAATAGCTTTTGCCCGACCCGGGAATCGAACCCAGGACATCTTGCTCAGCAGTCGCTTGCGACCACTATTAAACCAATATTGCCAAACGATATTCGAGAAATAGACAAAACAAATATATTTATTAACAAATTGAAACAATTTCTGGAATCCAAGGCATACTACTCAGTAAAGGAGTATTTAGATGACAAATTAATTGCAAAATAAAATTATTCACTCTCTTATATACCAAACATTACGAAATATGTATAAAATAATATGAAATGAAGGAAACCAAATATAACTATAAAAATATTAATAGGTACATAAATAATAAGATAATTTAACTATTAATAATAATGAAAATACTCCTAATAATTCTATTATAATTACCAATATATTTCTTATACAATACATAAATAAAAATAACTAATATATCATATTACACATATATACACAAACTTAATAATTAATATGTACATATTCATAATTATGCACCCTAATAATTTATAATAATATTTAAATTTCTACTTAGCCCTCTTCCTCTCTCCTAATGTTGCTGTGCCCGACAGGGTCCATATTGTTCTTTTACCTCATTACACCATATATAATAATCCATATGGAATGCAATAAAGATTTGAGTATTGAGTAGGTAGGTAGGTAGTAGGTAGGTAGGTAGGTACTAGGTAGGTAGGTAGTAGGTAGGTAGGTAGGTAGTAGGTAAATTCGAATTCAATATTCATAGTTGACAGGACAACGTCTGTTGGGTCAGCTAGTCCTATATAAATATTTGCTATGCATTTATTTTTCATTGCTTAGAATACTTTTTCTAGTATTCAGCTGTACCTATCTGGTTAGACTGAAAGCCGACCCCAACATAGTTGAGAAAAGGCTAGGCAGATGGTGATGATGTTATGAATACTTTTCATGGTATACCAAACTATCGAAATGTGGGTATACTGTACAGTGTCCACATCAGCTTTCCCCCATTAGACCATATCAGATGTGATGTTAAAGATGAAATGGTTATATAGAGTACCGGGTCAAACGGGGTGAATAGAACTGCAGGGGTGAATAGAGACAAAACTTTGAATGGGATTTTTACGTTGAATTGATATGATTATGTTACCAACAACAAATTATTGTTGAGTATTCATTTCCCAATGTTCCTAAAAGTGATTAGCAGAACATCCACATACAAGAGAAAATATGTATCATAGAAGCTATCTCAATAAATTATACAAGCAGCGTGAATAAATTTATATGGGACCACCTTACAAGCTTCCTCTACCAAATCAAAAAAGAACCATGTAATTGTCCAATTACGTGGTTCTTTTCAGTAATCATGGAGTAAGTAAGAGGTTAGATACATAAGAAAAACAATAAAATTGAGAACCTCCTCTTTTTTAAATCCAGTCAGGTCAGAAAGGAACATATGCTTCATTAATTAATGGAGTAGTTAGCCACACAACACAATATCACCGTATTGCTGCTATTTAACTTGCTATTAAGTTATAGTCCATAAAACAGAACTACATTAAGGAAAATACCTTCGTAAATGTGTTTTAAATGCAATTATTTTTTACATTCTCTTGAACATGCAACATAATTACACTTTATGATGAAAAAAGTCAGGTGATTGATCTACTTCCACACAGTTGATTACATCACTGACTGAGACAGCACAGTACTATACAGTTGACTTGAAAATGAAGGTGTATCTCCGAAATCAATCGGTATTTATTTAATATTATGTAAAATTATAATAATAACACATTTTAAAGTTAAATGATAGTTTTAATAGTAATTTATTTACAAACTAATTGATGGCTAATGCATCATTCTGAGCTTCCTGGGCCAACTGTACTTGTAAATTGAGCAGTTTATTCTTCAACACCACTATACCCATAAGAACAATGTTCTCTGGTTTAAGTGCGCCTGATGATTCCACATTATAAAAGAATTTGTTTGGCTTTGCCTCCCAATTGAATTCTGCTTCACACTGATCTTCATCAAGCTCGGTATGTTCACTCTTTGGCCATTCATCAGGTTTAGGATACAATGTGTGTCTCATGATATTGTCAGGATCATACTCAAAAGAAACACCAGCAGTTGGGTTCCATTTTGCATGTTCTTTGCCAAATCCTTTCTTTGCATATGCTCTCAATTTTAACTCCTGACCTTTACGTAGCTTTATAATTAAAATCTCGTCCGTCTCACCATAGTCAGCCTGGTCTTCATCCCTGTGCCTCGACGTCACTGGCACCACTCTTGGATCGCTTGATTTCAAATCTGCCGTAGTGACGTGCCTTGTTTGATCTCCTGTACATTTAACATCCAGTGTAAACTCCACGCTGCATTCTGAACAGAAGTCAGCACACATACAATCTCGCGAGTAACGAATTTTGTCAACTACATCATCTGATATTAGTGGAATGAGACCGATGCGATGCGCCAGAAACTCGTCGCTAAGCACGGTGGAATTCGCCTCTAGCTGTACCCAATCGATAGCCATCGTCGGTGTTTCTGCTATAAACACACGTCTCATACTGTTAGCGACGCTCAGCTCTGTGTCCTCAACAACGAACTTGACATTATCGTCAGTTAGTTCTGTAATGTGTACAGAAGGCTGATTGGCATACGGCATTTTCGTTTATAAACTTAAACGAGAGTTTGAGAATGTAATGCGATGCAAGCGATTTATTATTGTTTTTAATTACACTACAAGTTACAACAAGCAAACAAAATAACCTCCCAAAACAGTTAATAATCTGATATTGACAAATTTTGACGTTTGGCTAGGCTTGTAGAAAAACGTTTTTTTTTTTTCATATCTATAATTTTTAACGATAAAATATTTCAATATTGGTGCCGATTCACAAACTAAACCAAATTTAAGTTCAGTGCATCTTTTTCTTTCTATTTCATTAAGAAAAGGACAGATGATAAATTTTAGTTTAGTCCTGTCAAATTAACCAGCGCCTAACACAAGTTTAGACGTGATTAAAAAGTTGACTACTAAAATTACATCAAATTACGTCTTCTGTCCTTTTCATAATGAAATAGTAAGAAGAAGATGCACTCAACTTAAATTTAGTTTAGTTTGTGAACAAGGGAAGCGGCACCACTATCAATTTTAAAAACTGTAAGCCAAGTAAAGTAATACTTGACAAACTGACTAATTTTTAACCGTTGAGTTGACTTTATATTTTCTAGCAATATCCATTAACGAATTGTTATATTTTAAATGCGTGCATGTGATAATGATGCTATTCGTGCACTAAATCAGACGGACCGATTTAAAAAAAAAAAATGGTACATTTCCTCTGTAAAATAGACTTTGCATTTAAATTGAAACTTCTTCCTTGTTAATAAACGGTTAAATCTCCACGATCCTTTCTAGATTTTTTTATTTATCAGACTTTTTTTTTTAATTTCGATGCAGTTACTCCAATGTTTTTTGGCCATCCCTACGACTCGTAATGTGACAGCAGTCATCAGTGACATGAAGCCGTTCAAGCCGATTTCAGTCCACAGATTAAAATATATTTTTGTTTACGTTTTGTTCTGCGTTACGGGAAGAAAAAACATGTTGCGTTTGTAAAAGATTGTTTCAAGAAAACAAATGACGTACGAACCTAAAATATAGCTTAAGTAAAAAATGAAATTGGTAACTGACCCTTTGCGCGATAAAACTTACCATCCTTTAGTTATTTGATAGTTAGTTTTTAGAGTTATTTGATAGTCATGATTCTTCTTACTCAAAAATGTTCTCAGATAGTATAGGAAGAGGTGTAGGTAAATTAGTAAATAATAACCTGAGTTTTTCCAATCAAAATCATTGTATGCCAGGGTCAACATATAAACAGATAATGGCATCGGTAACTAGAAATGTTTATAATGTTAATACTGATATAACAATATTTATAGGAAATAGTTCAATAGTTACAAAACAAGATATCACAGACAGTGTAACAGAGTTGTTAAAGTTGAATTGTCGTAAAGTAATATTGTATGCTTTTCGTAAGATCCATGTGTAACTAATGAAGATTCTCGAGTGGGGTCAACTAATGGCATGGGCGTCTTGGGGCTTACTCCGGATGCTAATTTAAACTAGTTAGTACGACAACAGAAGATACCAGCGACATTAATGTTACACCGATCAACAACAATGTACCTTCTTGCTATAAAATAGCTAAATGTAAAAAAGGGGTTAAGCAGGATTCTATGCAATTATTCACGGTTCTCTTCAAATCAACTGAAGCAAGCTGAGTTCAGCAGCATATGCTGTTAGAAAAATCTGTCAATTTACTGATGTAGATACCGCGAGGCTGGTCTATTTTAGTTATTTTCATAGTATTATGTCTTACGGTATTTTACTATGGGGACGGGCTGCAGACATCGAATCTATATTTATTCTGCAGAAAAGAGCTATCAGAGCCTTATATGATCTACGTAGGCGTGACTCTCTAAGAGAACTGTTTAAGGAAATTAACATGATGACAGTACCTTGTCAATACATCTATGAAAACATCATGTACGTTAGGAAAAATCTGCATTTATTTAGTAAAAGAGGTGACAGGCACCACTATAGTACTAGAAACAGGGACCAACTAGTACAGCCAGGTTTTAGGCTACCTAAAGTAGATTCATCTTTCATGGGGCACTGTTTAAAATGTTACAATAAAATACCTCCCCACATTCTACAACTAAACGAGACGAAATTTAAATCTTGTATAAAACGCACACTATGTAGGCAAGCATATTATAAGTTGGGGGATTACATTGATGATAAAAATGCTTGGCTCACTGTTGGTCCTGCTCCACAAGCATAGGGGCAAACTAATTTATTACCATGTGAAGTTATTGTGGAAGCTGCAGAAGACTGTAATAATATCTTTGCATTGTATAAATTCAATCTCTTAGTATTATATAATTGCATAGCACATGTGTGAGTACTATGTACTGTAAAGCTACCATTTACATTTAGTTATCTTTCATTGACTTGAATTTGCCCTGGTGGCTGAGAGAATGTCATGCTCACTCAAATGTCTCGCTGATGGTGGCGGGTGTGTCGGGTCATTTAGCTCCCTTCAATATGGTTGAGCTGAATGGGGCTGATCCATGCGTCATGTTCGTGAACGGGCGCTGTCAGTTGGGACTGGTCATCTCTAGGCTGCCATGGTTTATTTTAACTACTTACTTTGTTTTTAAATTGTTGATATAATCTTTTACTGTGGACGCTCTTAACGTGCACGTATTTCTACATCGTTCTCTCATATGTATAATCTCAACATGAATGATGTAACCAAGATTTTGTACAATATTTTGATTGAAAAGAGTGTCCATGGAGTTTCTTGCCCATTCTTCTCCATAGAGATCTACGCTTTGGAATGTGCAACTACAGTACTTTCACAAGTTATTATGCCTTGCCTTGTGTCTGTGACTGTAGCTTAGCCTTATTTGTTTTTCTGACATTCAAAAGTGCCTGCAATGATCTAATTGAAATAAATGTTTTTGAGTTTGAGTTTATATCAAGATTTTTTTTTATGTTTTGCAATGAGTTCTGTGGAGTTGAGAACAAAATCAAAGTAATTAATTTGCGATTAACATCAGCAAAAACCTTATCGAAATACCTAACGAAAATTTAACAATATATTAACCGCTCATATTTTAAGCGCGCGTCTCCGTAGTCGGTCGCCGAAATCGGACGAATTATTTATTGTGTATAGTTTTATAAAGTAAAAAAATAGATACTTAGCCATACATCTAAATGAAGCGATATAAGTTAGAACCCGAAGTAAGTGCCTAATCACTGATAGATGCCAGCTACTGGCCCAATTCATCGATAGACAAGGCATGATTATATTCCATGACGAGCAGAGCATAGTTTCACCTTTAACCCTTATCTTATAATAATTAGCGCTTTTATAAGCGATAACGTCTCGAAACACTCACTTCTCTGTGAGAAGCCAAGGGGAATTGATACCTAGTAGGGGATTAGATATAATTATGTTATAGTTTAGTTAATGGAAACTTAATAAATATGGTGTTCCAGACGGTTGAGTATGATCCGATGTGCGATAAAGAGAACCCGCAAAAGATTTCATTTGAGGATGTATCGGCGGCGGCTTTCAGAATCCAGAGTGAGATCGTGAAAACGCCATGTGTGGTGAGTAGAATTTGATTTTACTTCTTGCTTACGTACTTCTTGTTTGACAGCTGTACATTTATTAAAAAAAACTAGCGACCAGCCTTGGCATCGCACAGGTGCAATTTTGTGATGAAATACCAAAAATTTCTTTCATACAAACCTTGTCCTGACAATAACGAACACAACAGAAAAGAAATATCAGCCAAATCGGTCGAGCCGTTCTCAAGTGATGCTCCGAAATAATTATGTGACAATTGATTTTTATTTATGAAGATAGATAGAAAGATTATAAATATTCTTAGAGTAGGTGATGACCAAAGACACGATGGATGGACTGTGTGAAGGATGACATGGCTGGAAAGGTCTCATGGGACGATGACCATAAGTACTAAAGAAGTATAAAACAAGATATGCTGCACCGACCCCAAAAAAATTAGGTTAAGAGCAGATTAAAGTTATTTAGCTATCCACTTTTCGATTTTATAAAACCTCTTAAACAATTAAGGTACTTTTATGTGCGTATTTCAGAAATCTCACATGTCTACAACTTTTGGGATGAACATCTATTTAAAAAATGATTTCCTTCAACACACTGGGAGGTATGTCCATTTTAAATACATACATATTATATTAAAAGCACGACCGCACATTAGTGGTAGCGAAACGGGTTTATGTTGGCCTCTTATTCAGTTGAAACTCTGTAGTACGCTAGGCCTGCATAAGACCTAAGTGGTATCATTGACGTGAGGCCGATTGTACCTATTACCGTCACCTTAATATGCAAACCTTGTAACTCCATTTCGACCAACTTTACAGGAGAGTAATGTAACTGATTTAAAAACTAATAATAGAAGTTTTGATTGAATTATGTATCTAATTGGAAGCATATGAGTAATATACAGTATGTAAACAACCAAATATTAAAAAATATCTACATGAAAGCCATTTTTTCGTTAAAAAAAGGAGTTACGTAGCTGTCGCGATTGTGGCCACTTGACCAACGAGGCAGTCCTGCAACATTTTCATTCATGTTTATGAAAAGTAGGTACCACTGTTTGATCAGAAATTCATTAATGGAAATAAAAATAAAAAATGGGACTTTACGAGGTCAATTGGTATCTAGGGTACTTAATAAAGTGAAACCGAATAAGTATAAAGATATTTATTTTACATAATTGAGGAGGAGTTTTTCGATGCCCTTTTATAGTTTGTTGTTAGTTTATTTATTTTAGTTTAATAGTTTTTAATTATTAATGTATATAGTTAGTTTATCCTATTTACTACTGCTATACTCTTCATAGAAATTAAGTTAAATCAAATGTTTAATTTTACAATAAAACGCATTCAATGCTCTTTTTTTTACATAATTCTTTTACAAAGGTACATTAGTAGGCAATAGAGTTGTACTGTACTTAAAACTAATCAGTCATTTTATCATAATATTTTTATTTTAATAAATTAAAAACTTTACATTCCATTCATTGTATCAAGGCTTTAATCATTACGTTCAATCTTTTTCGAAATCAATTCAACATGCTTTTAATATTTGATATAGACTTTACTGGAAACGTTAAATTTTTGCCTAAAAACTAAAAACAGCAAGCTGGTATGCACACACAATCTTATTTCATCAATCCGCCATTGTGAAAGACGTTACCTACCAAGAGCGACACGAGTTTTGTTTAAAAAAAAAATAGGCGGTGCAGTTACGAGGCGTGCTTGACACCAATTTGTAATGTGGCTATAATATAAAAAAGCATGTTTAAAATGACAAAAACCAAATTTTTTGTGGCAATTATTGCGAATAAAATGTCAATTTGAGCCCTAGGAGGAGTTACGAGGTTTGCGTATTAAGGTGACGATTAGTTTCAATGCATGAAATTAATGCGTTGTTGATCTGATAACATCATCATCACCATCTGCCTAGCCTTTTCCCAACTATGATGGGGTCGGCTTCCAGTCTAACCGGATGCAGCTGAATACCAGTATTTTACAATGAAAAAGAAACAGGTACATAGAGGAGAGTACATTGCATTGGTGCACACCTAAAACGCAAATTCTAGGGGGCCGCACGTGCGGGGCAAACGTGCATGATAAATCGGGACCGGAAAGCCTGTAATTTATGTAGCCTCATAGATTGTAGGATACTGGATACTGATACACCTACTTAAAGGAACCTTTACCTACAGTATCTGTCAGAGTCCGGTATGCGAAGGACTATATGTGGCGCACAGCAGCGTCTACCTAATTGTTCGTTCCGATTTTACCGAACCTTTATTTAGGTTCTTTTGACACCAAGACTGATTTGACTTTTATAAGTTATCGATTATTATTTATCTACAGTTTCAAAGAACGCGGAGCGAGAAACGCACTGTTGTTGCTATCAAAAGAAAATAAAACCGGCGGCGTAATTTCCGCATCCCTCGGTAACCACTCGCAGGCGCTGAGTTATCACGCGAACATGCTGAACATCCCGGCAACCGTAGTGATGCCGAATGTGGCGCCGATCATGAAAATAGAGAAGTGTCGCTCGTTCGGAGCCAATGTCATCATACACGGACACGACATGAAGGAGGCCAAGCACCATGCCATGAGTTTGGCGCAAGATAACTCACTTACTTACATCAATGGGTGAGTTCAGCTATTTTTTTTATTTAAAAGGCATCTTTGGATCATCAACTCCATAGCCTTTTCCCAACTATGTATGTTGAAGTCAGCTTCCAGCCTATCCTGATACAACTAGGGTTCCCAGACCCAGACAGAAAATTCCGAACTTTTATTTCTTAGGTATCATTCAGTGTAGGTAATTTTATACCACTACTTTTTTGCAAAGATATATATATATAACGGGTATATAAAAAGCCGTCATTGCTATATATTTTTTTGTACTGGGTCATAATAATTATAGTATGTATTAGGTACCGTTAATCTGATGAAGTCTTTTATACCGGCTGTATGGTGGAAGTACTGTATGGTGTCGGACGTAAAGAATAGCATCATCCCATATCTTCCCGTGGGTGTCGGACTTACCAGAGAATGGGCAGCAGCGTTCTCTGTGCGTTTGTAAAAACCGTACTGCAATCGCCAACCCGCCTGCCAAGCGTGGCGATTATGGCAAAACCCCTCTTTGAGGGAGGCCTATGTCCAGCACAGGACATCTTTCGGCTGAAATAATGATGATAATGACGCTCCGGAAGTGGAAGAATCCAAAGTTGTAACCAGCAAATCAAAGTCGTAAAAAAAAAGTAATTTCATACCGCGTCGACTACGTTAAATCTAAAAAAACTGGCCAAGTGCGAGCCGGACTCGCGCACGAAGGGTTCCGTACTATAAACCGAAAAAAACACGTATGGCCCCTTTAATTATTAAATAATTTATGTTTATATTATTTGTTGTTGTTATAGCGGCAACAGAAATACATCATCTGTGAACATTTTAACTGTCTAACTATAACTATCACGGTTCATGAGATACAGCCTGGTGACAGACGAAAAGACGGACAGACAGACGGACAGCGGAGTCTTAGTAATAGGGTCTCGTTTTACCCTTTGGGTATGGAATGCTCAAAATGGTCTGGTGAACTTAGAATTTCCGATGGCACATTTAACTAAACTCGAAACTATAGATATTACGATAAAGTGATGAAAGAAAGCGTGCATGACCGCAATGTTGAAGAAAAATTAAACTGCAGTTTTGATTTTTGAAAAAACTTCTGCCTGAGTCAGGAATCGAACCTGAAACTAGGTCAAAGCAGACAAAGAAATCATGTCTATGATTCTGACGAAAAATAAAATTACTACATTTATATATATATATATTTATTTTTAATAAATGCATATATGGTTCTGCCGGTACCAGGTATTGAATACCTTTTGTAAAAAACATTCTGTTTTATTACACTTAGTGAAAGTGTCGCATAAGTGCAATAAAACAGGGTGGGTTTTTGGTTAAAAACTTAAGCCTATTAAGTATTAAGCTTTGTAAAATTCCAAGTTCACTAACGCAGTTGACATTAGTATTATATTCCCTCACATCCATGCAGCTGACTATTTCTTTAGGTTTAAGGTGACTCCAATAATTTTCCTATATACCAGAAATGAATTTCATTCGGTATAATATTGCCCAAGGAAAGTCCAACTTTTTCACGGGTTTAATAAAAATACTAGTTTTAAATGTTGTAACCATACTTTCAATACCTCTATGACCCTGTCCTGTTTAATGTATCCATCAGCACAATGTTTTCGTTACATTGAGCGCTACCGTAAAGCGTGATTTTTCACACCAAAAAAAAACTGTTTATTCCCGTCTGCCCCCACTGGTCTGTCCCCACTGGTAGTTGCAACTATTTGGGTTGCAACGTTGTCGTACATAATGCTTGGCGATCCGCTTTGTGATGGGTCCTTTTATACCCTGTAAATTATTGAGGCAGCTACGACCACCCCCACATCATGGCGGGGCAGGGCACGGTGGGTCTGGAGATCATCGAGCAGGTGCCGGCTGTGGATGCCGTGCTGGTACCCGTGGGTGGCGGGGGACTGCTGGCCGGGGTCGCGACCGCCATCAAGCATCTCAAGCCCCATGTCCTCATATACGTAAGTACTTTTTACCCAACTGCACGGCAGCAAAGATAGCTACCTTGTGCACTCGTCTTCACAGGGTCTGTAAGTTAGCAACAACGTCGCAAATAACGGTTAAAAATATGTATTATGAAATATTGCTCTGTGTTGCACTAAACTAAAATATTAACTACTAAAGAAAGTGTTGTAACAGTTTTGGATGCCAAAAGAAAACATTTGAAAAGTTTCAAAGTGCTTTTTTGCACCTAAATCTAAATATTTAGTGTAACAACAATAAAAACACAATGTTTTTCCAATACACTTCTTCGAAAACTGACTCTGACTGACGATTAGGTTTAACATGCAATGTATTTCACACACGTGGATTTTTTTCATTTATCATAACAAATGCGGAAATAAAATATTCCACAGATACTAAGTCCAAATTGGTTCAATTCCTATAGTCGGCGGTGATAGTTTTAAATCTCGGCAAAGAGATATATGCGTCTTTTTCGGCCACATTCCTAAATCTTTTTTGAATATTTAAATTGTGTTTATGAATAGAATAACATACATAAACATGATTATTTAAAACAAATATTTACTTTTACGAACAACTTAACTTTTATTTTTGATCGAAATTCCAAAGTATTTGAATTTTCAATTTTCTACATGAAGGCTTCATACCTTTCTCCTTGTCTCCTTCAACCTAGCGAAAGCAAAGCGCAGAAAAAATATAGTTAAATGATAGTTTCGTAATAATTCATGACGAAAATACTTTTCGTTCCAATATTTTATTTCTTCGAAACTATATTAGAAAATGCCGTTTGATGCAAATGGGTATTTGTTACTGCAGTTCTATGATAATGTATGCAGCTATATATATGAAAGGTGTGGTCATATTCAAGATATTTGTGGTAGATACAGACCATCAAATTTAACATCTTTCTCCGCGCGACCAACATCAAAAATCTTATGATATGGTATTTTTATCTTATAATTTTCGGCACAAAATTTAGTTTTTTTTTCTTGAAAGTGTCCTTGTCCCAGTAGCGTTATTTGCTGAATATAATAGTCTTTAAGAAACATACAAATTATTTTTTTTAGAATCGTCAGATTCTGCAAATTTAGTGAAAGGCCACAATATCTTGTAAAAGTTTTGCCTGCTTAAGTCATTTTGGTTAAGACCCCGTACGATGACATGAAAATCAAGTTGCTGAACAGCCCGTTGTTAGTTTTTTTGGCAATTTTATAAATCTGAAAGTGTGCTCCTGCCCAAAGGACTTCTGTACGAAACTTTTCGTAATATAATTGCAGAGTTCACACGTCAAGCCCTAACTATTCAGCTGTCAAGTTTTCATGCTGAATAAGAATATGCTGACCTTCTGCGCTCCCCTACCAGTAGGTAAAGACAGGGTGGCGGATTAGTTACCTGCATCGCAACGAAAATGAGATGAGTTTAAAGCGAATGTTGTATTGTATGCAGAACAGAATCACCCCGTTACCACGTGCGTGCACGGGGATTAAGGTATCACCACCTTGTTTACGCGTTCAGCGAATAGGTCTTATTTATACTTATGTAGAGTCGGATGTTGTTTTCATAGCATTTGTTATTTTCGCAATTAGATTATTGAATCCGATAAGAATATTTTGCTTTCGCATACCTAATTATAAAATGTTTACCACACGCGATAAAAAAAAAATTGTATAAAGCTCAGTTACCTACCTAAATAAAGATTCAAACCAAAAGACATTTGCCTTCTACGGATCTAGATGCAGTTCGTTAGTGCAAAGGTTATCAGTTTGAGGTCTGCGGCTAATTCCTATCTTTTCATATATTAAAATGATCCAATGTATTATCTCTCTATCTATCTACAATGGGCGTCTGTCAAAATAGAATCAAAATTGTACATTTAGTGGTGTGCCTGCGTTAAAAACATGAACACCTCAAAATTGATGGGCAGTGAATAAAAAAAAACCGAAATGGAATATTTTGTTGTCCTCCCCGTTTTTTGCGATTTTTTTTTTGTCCTAGCCTAGGCCATACCTGGTCAAAGTTCCAACTTTTTCAAAAGTTTTTTTTTTTTACACTTCACTTACTTTAAACACTTCCACGACCCTCGTACTATTCAATCTATCCATCAGCGCAATTTTTTGAGTGCGTTACATTGAGTCCTACCGTAAAACGTGATTTTTCACCCCAAAAAATAATAAAAAGCCGATATAAAGGCAATATATTTGCGTAAAGTTACTTAGTTTGATGTACATAAAGCTTGGGTTGACGGCTTCGTGAAGGGTGCGTAAAACCCTGTATATGTATAAAAAGTTTACTAATTCAAAAATTGTGATCCAAAAACCACCTATACTATAAAAATGTCACACTATCAATGTCACTGCAGCAAAAGTTCGAGGTCAAAACCCACAGGCGCTCCACTAATTTAGGTAACTACAGATGAATTGCAAACTCTATTTAAGTACCTGTTCTACTTAAATTTGTCTACTTAGATCGTACCTAAATTACTTTGAAGGAATAAATTTTAACCGCTTAGGTCACTATCCAAATACCTACTCAAAGAAGCAGGCAGCAAGACCTAATTTAAAAAGTTAACTAATTAATTCATGAGTAATGTCTAAAAATTAATCATCTCGTCATGATCTAATCAAAGATGGGTTGACAGAACTGAACATAAGCTAGAGTTAGATAAAATACTCACATAACAGTAAAGTAAACCGTTGGCATATCCCTGAACCAACAATACGATAATTTATGATTGTCAACGATACCAAACCTCATTGGATACGCGTGGTGGATTTAGGTACGTCCCACTGCCTCTCTGGACTCTGAGAGAAATCTAAGAAGTGGGAGAGAGTATGCATGTCTTGACCGTGTTGCCGGTTGCTGTTTATTTGCTGTTTTGAGATACTTATCTGACAATAGTACATTTTGATATCAGTGGGCAAACTTTGTTATTGCAGTCAAAACAAAAAAAAAAACAATTACCGCCGTCTATAGGAATTAAACCAATTTGGACTTAGTATAAATATAGTTATGTATCTGTGGAAAATTTTATTTCCACACATGTTGTGTTGAATAAAAAAAAATCCACGAGCGTGAAAAACGTTGCATGTTGAACCTAATTGTAGTTCGATAAGAGCCAGTTTTGAAGTGAAATAGTACATTTTGATATAAGTCGGGAAACTTTGTTATTGGATTCGAGGCGGAATTCACACCCGAGCCGTAGGCGAGATTGTTAGGGAAGCGAGAACTGCAGTAACAAATGCCCACGTGTATCAAACGAAGTTTTTCAATACTCTTTCGATGAAATAAAATAATAGAACGAAAAGGATTTCTGTCATGAATTATTAGGAAACTATAATTAAATTTGCGTTTTTTTCCGTGCTTTGCTTTCGCCAGGTTTAAGACGATGCAAAGATGTGAAGCCGCTATACAGCCTTATATGAAAAAAATATACTTAATTAAAATATTTTTAAATTCAGAACACAAATAAATGTTAATTTGTGCATTTTAAGTAAATATTTTTTTAAATAATATTGTTTGTTTATAATATTCTATTTATATACACACAAAAATATATAAATATTCAAAAAATATTTACTTACGCCGTAAAGACGAATATCTTAGATTGGGTCAGAGTTCAGGTATATCTTTACCTTCTTTCCACTTAGGTAGATACCTACATCATTTCTAAGACTAACACTGTAACACATCACTGCTGTAGGTAGCCCGTAATTATCTAATGTAACTCCCATTCGTTTTAAGTTAACGAAGTAAAAGGTCAACAGATAAAAACATATTGACACATACCTACTTTTTCTTATCGCATCGGTACTTTGCCTTATTTTGCAATTAGCTCTTATGTCCATACACCTCACTTAGATTATGAAATATAGCTGACTATTGATCCGAGATTCTGAGTGTTCCCAACCGCTATCAGTATAGGTTACCTACTAGGTATAGCATTTGGTAAATAAGCGAGGGACTGCCTAATAATTTGATAGTAGTATTTGCAAAGAGGGTAGGTAGGTACTGTATACGTTGTTACCCTTCATAATTATCTTAGAATATATACCTCATATATCTCATACCTGTAATTTAATTTTTTGTAGGTAGTTATGTAAAATTTAAACGCTTCATCATGACGCATTACTTTTATCTTTTTACATGGACAAAAAATATAAGCAACAGATAATTCGTGGCCATTCTAGTTCACACCCCTCCTACGCAGTTTTTGCCTTTAGGTACAACAATGATTTGCCGATACCAAAATGGCATTGACATTGTGATGTCGACAGAGGCTATCGAGCCATGATGATAGCCCCCTTTTTTTTTTTGGATTGTAAATCATCATATGATTTTTGGAGTGTCAGACTTCTACTGACTAAAACCCATCCATGTTCCTCCCTTGCCCTTTGTGTTCCAGGGCCGTGGTATCTCTTTCGAACAGTCCCGCAGCCCTGGCAGGCATCGGCCCTTGCGGGCCCCTCTCTGTTTGCTGACATCTCTTTGAGGCGTGCGTGGAACACGAATGCGCCGTCAACAAGGCCTTTTGTCAAAAGACGGACGAAGGACGAGCTAGCCCATTACTCAACGTCCACAGGTCCGCGTCTACGGTGGCCGGAAGCCACCACGTGACCCCCGACGCCCGGGGCGTCTCCCGCGGCGGCTGGGACGAGAGGTTCTCTTCCTGTCACGCTCCGCCATCTCTTTCGCTAGCATGACTGCTTCGCAGAAGGAAACGGCGGAAGGTGACGGCGTCCCATTCCCTCTCGCTCCGGACCATGGATTGAACCAGGGCCGGACGCGATAGGTCGCCGCTACGAGGACACGGCAGTACTCCGCCCAAGCGGGGCAGACCTCCACAGTGTGCTCCACCGTTTCCTTTGGGCTATCATCACAGTGATAACACCCGGGCGTTTCCTCCCGCCCGATTCGGTGCAGGAACCTCCCGAAACATTATGATAGCCCCCTGCGCTTATATTTTGTTCTTCAGTATTACACGTCTTATATAAAAACAACTTGAAGTAACACACAAAAAACTTGCATGTTAGTAAAACTGACTACACAGACTACTCTTTCATTATTAAGCTACTTATAGCCAGCCATCTATTGTCAGACTCAGATCGTAGAAAATGCTTTAATCAGTGGTGTATTTTATTTATCCTACGGCCAAGAGGCCTATAAACTTACTTGATACAAGAATGCATCTTCTTGGCTGCCGCCCTGTATTTTCTCGTTTAAAGGCTTCTACGAGTATATCTGCATGAATGGCAAGTACTCACATCTAACCTACAAAAATCTAACCTATCAGAGGCGGAGTGTTTACATTTTCTAGCACGTTTCCACGCTCTTGCACCCTGAAGTCTCTAAAATATTGTGAAACGTTTATTGATACATAAGTCGAAGTAAGTAATATCAATTGTTAGGAAGAAAATCTACATTTCCGAGGCGGGGTGCTAAAAGTTTCCTATTCTTCTCTATAGAAAACGACGTTTTGGAAGTGGTGGTGGCTTACAATTCGCCTTTTTTATTGTTCTTGACATTCAGTTCACTTCTATCGCAGCGTGGAACTGTTAATCAGTCACCCCACACGCACGAGGACATCTTAAAATTTTAAAATCTGTCCGCAAAACGATTCTTCAAATAATGTTGTTCTCCAGGGCGTGGAGACGGAGAAGTGCCCTAGCATGCAGAGCGCGATGAAGCACGACGAACCGTCGAGCGTGGAGATCAGGTCCACGCTAGCAGACGGCCTGGCCGTGCCCACCGTCGGGTACAACGCCTTTGCCACCGTCAAGAACATTGTTGACAGAATGGTAAGTGCCTAAAGTTTCTTTCTACATGCACAGTTGCTACTGATAGTGTTCATGGTCGTATTTTCCAGCCCATTGCACAGCACATATTCGTTTCAGTTAGTCCTTTTTGTTGTATATGTGGTGTGTACCGTGTGCAATAAAGTGTTTACTAATAAATATTAGTGACAGGCACTCAATAAAGCGTTATGTAAATAATAATAAGATCTCCGCCCTTAGTTTTCTTTAACTACCACTAACTTTTTTTTACCATTTAACTTTTTTTTTTTTCGGATGGGAAATCGTCAAATGACTCCTCCCGCTCTGGGTGGAGCGGAAGAAAGTGTCAGACTTGTACTGCCTAAAACCCATCCATGTTCATTCCTTGCCCTTTGTGTCCCAGGGCCGCGGTATCTCTTTCGAACAGTTCCGCAGCCCTGGCAGAATCCATTTTACACCTCAGCAAAGCTTTTCTTGTCTTCCCCAAATACGGATGTGTTATGTACTATAAGGTATTTATATTTTGGTCAATGAAACCGTCATGATTACGCTTTGACTTATATTGCGTTTCTGGATTGCGTAATTTATATATGCGTCGTTTACACACTCACGTCAATCAACTACATGTTTTTGTAACTATTTCAAACGAGTAATCGAATCGTATTTAGCGTGTAATTTTATCTCTTTACCGCTTTTTTAAACAATCCGTATTGTATTGATAAAGTTGGTAATTAAATTATTTTTAGAATTAAGTAACGGCCCGTGACCCCGACCCGCACATAATTACCTAAATCCTATTTGGTATCCTCTATGTGTGCTCTCCGCCGCCGCCGTGGGGCCGCAACGGAGGGTTCTGACAGACTCCTACTGACTAAAAAAAACCATTCGGTGTTTATCCTCGTCACTTCTGGCTCTCTGGGGTGCGGTTACACAATTGCATTCTCCACAGTCACCCCAGCAATATAATGCAACATAAATCCTTATGTAATTTAATGCTCACCCCACCAACATAGCGAATACAATATTAGGACTGTTTTGCATTAAAAAAATGTAATTATGTGTGTGGAGAACACACAGCATCGATTTGAAGAAGCATCATAAATAATACCTTAGGATAACGCATTTGTGTCTCTTACCTTTTCCTTTTCGTGTTACCCGTCTCTTTCACCCATATGCAGAACGGCGCCTATTTACGAAACTGGAGCGCGTCTGTCACTTGCTTGTCATAGTCTCCAAACACCAGCAAGTACGTTGCTTAGTTACTGTGTGTTCTTCACGATGAAATTTATATAGTACAAACGAATATTACCTAGTTTATTTCTTAAAGGCTGATACGAAAAACAATAAAATATTAAAAGTTTTTAATCTACATAACATAACATAAACATAACATCACGCCTGTGATCCCCGTAGGGTTAGGCTACCTAAGGTGTACCTAATAGTACACCCACATTTCGCCAGTTAAGTTTAAGTCCCATGTAATAGGGGGCGAGCATATTGCCATCAACCGGGCACAAATCCAGACTCTGTGGCTGCTACTGAGAAATTCTTGATGGAAAAACCCAATAGCACTTTGCCCGACCTGGGAATCGAACCCAGGACCTCATGCTCAGCAGTCGCGCTTGCGACCACTCGACCAACGATGCAGTTTTTAATCAAGTGATCCTAGAAAATGTTAAATTGAACACACAATTTTCCATAACATGTGCATAGCGCAGCTTCTTGTATAAGTTCTTCATTCTATAAGTTTTTGATATCGTTTTTGTCTATGGATTTTTTTTTTATGTTTTAGAGCAGATTTTTTGTTTTTAAGATAAGAAAAGTCAGTAAAGTTGCTATCATTTAAAAAAGCGCCTTTAATTAATAGTTTCTAATAAATACAGTCCATTATCACAGTAACACATGTTATAAATAATATCATGGCAATATACTTATGCCTTATTTGTAAGGTGCTCATAAAATATAAAAACTTTAACAACTGATAATTGAAATTCAGTGAGACCTAAGCTGAAGTAAAGTATTTTTTTTTCAAATAGATATATGTATGTATTTTCTTACAAAAATAAATTATTTCCATAAATGATTTGTTCATGCACTATATGGACACCGCTGTCTGACTCCTCAGGATTTACAGGAGTGATATAATGCAAGACCATACTCTATCTTTTATATACATACTTTATCACTAATTTCCATGATTATAATTATAGGCTACTGTAAAGGTTTGGTTTTAGAGGAGAATTAAACGCTCTGACTGCAGGTTGATAACTGATTCAATTTTATTGGTATTTAAGTACACGTGTAACATACATAGGTATAGGGAAACTTATAACATAGCTTATACACTATACCTTCCCCGAAAGAAAAAAATAAAATTATATGAATGTATTATTTTGTTTTATGATTAAACAAGAGTAATATTTAATATTAAAACTTAAAAAGAAGGCTGTAGATTCCTGTCTGTTACCATGTTTGTCATATGGAGCAAAAACTTGCATTTTCCAAGAGAGAACTAAACATAATATTCGTTCATATAAAGGGCATAAAGGGCATTATTATATTATAATTTTTAATAAACATTTTAGTACAGTAAGCTTACAGTTTTGCTTATTTTTATCAAATTGTATGAAAAAATATAAGTAAAAGATTACAAGATTAACATGCTAAAATATTCTAATTCATTAAAAATAATTCATTGTTTTATTAGGTTAAACTAACTATATACATTGATAATTAAAAACTATTAAACTAAAATAGATAAACTAACAACAAACTATAAAAGGGCATCGAAAAACTCCTCCTCAACGCTGTCAGATGGTAATGTGCCCAAGAGACTGGCGGCGTTGCCACGTTGTATGGCAACACTTAGCCTCTGGCCAAAGTAAAAGCCTGCCCTTGGGTCACATGCTAAAATTAAAAAGAAAATATTATGAATAATATGGCTTAGTCCTATTCTTATGAACTAAATCAATTTTTCCATTGTGTTTCAAAATTTCAACATTTGGCGAAACATCTTTGGTCTTTCAGATGACATAAATTCAGTTCCTCTATCAGTAACTCTAGCGGGGATACCAAATCTAAGTATAAAATTATTAACAAAGTTTTTCGCAATTTACTCAGAATTTTGGATTCCTTATGATAAGCTTCTACATATTTACTAAACTCACACTGGATAGTTAAAATATATGAATTATTAAAATCATCGCGATCTAAGGGTCCTACTACGTCTAGGAAAACTTTTTCCATCGCCTAATTGGCTGTCGTTGTAACAACCAACGGCTCTCTAACATTATGAGAACTATGTTTTTGTTTTTGTCACTTGTCACATTTCCTAATAAATTCTTTTACGTTTCTTTCAAGACCTGGCCAAAAGTAATATTTATTGATGTCATTATACATTCGTCATATACCAGCGTGGCCATTTGTTGGTAGAAGATGAAAATCATTAAATATTACTTTTCGGTCGTCTTTATTTTGAATATTTTTTATGTCATTTAAAATACACAATCGCGGTCTAGTCCAGTTTCTATACGATTTCAGTTCTGTAATTACTTTTTTAATAAATTAATCGTAATATGGGATGCAAGAAAGGAGCCCCATTGGCATTCTCGTCATCTGGTATTGTCCTGATACGGAAGCAGTACTTTTATATACGCTACCCGGAACTTAAAATTGTCCATAACAAAACGCTGTATATTTCCGACTTCCGGGATCAAGTTCACATTGGTAAGGTCAAAAGTAGAAAAATATACAGAACCTGAAAGGGAATCCAAATTTCAGTTATATTCGGTAGAGGAAATTTGTCATCTTGTATAATGTTCTTTAATTTCCTATAATGAATTTTACCTTTCCTATAATGAAACCTTTTTAGGAACCAATAACAATGGACTTGACCATTCAGATTGACATGGTTCAATTATACTTTCCCGTAACATGTTACTAATCTGCTTGTTTACTTCATGTTTTTGCGAATGTGGTTTCTGTACGGTTTACTAAAAACTGGTTGAGCATGGGGTAGTAAATTAATTTAATGATTGTTAATGTTTGTTGTCGTTAGCTTATCACCTGGCAATAAAAATATATCAGAAATTTCGCACAAATATTTTCAATCGTGATTTGCTCTTCGTCTTTTAAATTATTTAAATTTAGTAAGCTAAACAATTTTTTAATACGGCCTGCGTTCAAATTCGTAGACAAATGATAGTCGCTAATTTTATGTAAAGTTGGTTCAATAGTATCAAGGTGAACCTCAGTCTCATATGTATTTAGGATTAGAATAGGTATCATACAATTTACGGGTTTAACTAATACGCTAGCAATGAATATTTCTTTTTGTGATTCAGATGAGCAAACAAGACACTCTTCAGTAATGTGAGTAGGTATGTAATGAATTGATTGGGTCCTTGGCGGCAAAGTGACATTATAAGAAAACCTTGAAATTTACGGGTTTAACTAATACGCTAGCAATGAATATTTCTTTTTGTGATTCAGATGAGCAAACAAGACACTCTTCGGTAATGTGAGTAGGTATGTAATGAATTGATTGGGTCCTTGGCGGCAAAGTGACATTACTTATAAGAAAACCTTGAAATTTTTGATTTTAAAGGCAAAATTACTTTTTCATTATTATTTAATGTTAAAGTTTTACAACTAATGTCTAATATAGCATTGTATTTCGTAAGAACATCCTGTCCTAAAATACCATGCGCCATAATTTCAAAACATAAAACTTACTATTAATACCTACTTTGATTAAATAACTACTTTGATTAAATAAATGTTCCATCATAACAATCGCTTAGAGTTAAATAAACATGTCCGATTGCTTCTATTGTACCACCGATTCCGCTTATCTTAATGCTCTCTTTATGGATTGGTATGTTTAATTAAATCACATGTTTATAATTAATGGCACAAATTGATGGGCCAGTGTCAAATAAAAATAAGTAGTTATTTTTATCTACGTATAATTCTATGCAACAATGACTATTATTTGCAAATAAAAACCTTGCTCTGCTCCCCGTTTGAATTAGTTTTTGTGGGCTCGTCGTCGTTTACAACGTTGATGTTTGCATCACTACGTTGCACGTTTCGTTGATGACCTCTAGAGTTGTTGTTCCTGTTATTACTGTTGTACTCTTCTTCGACGGAGGGGAAAAACATATGCCTATCCAAACACATCCAGACATATTAGAAGTGCTTTAAACATACCCTCCGAGGATGTCACTTTAGCACTTAGGTAGTCTTGGTTTGCTGATTGCGCTCAGAATCGCGATCTCTGAGAAAACTATCGATCTCCCTCTCGGTTATACGCTAACCCACAATCAGGGTGAACACTAAAACACTACCACGAGCAATAATATTCACTTTAGGTAAAGTTTCCCTGAATATGGAATAATTTTATACAAAAATTAAAAAGACAAAAAAAACACAAATGCTTTATCCTAAGGTATTATTTATGATGCTTCTTCAAATCGATGCTGTGTGTTAGAAACACATATAATAAAAGATTGTTTTTAATTAACTTCTTAATTTTTTTTTACTGTAAGTAAATATACGTATATTTAATTTTATTTACATTATTTACAAACTACAATTATCTAAAATAGTAAAAAAACACAACCACTCCGGGAGTGCCGACAGTTGTGGTTTCTTCCAAAGAGGAGAACAACGAAGAAAATAAATACTATTTGGACCAAAACAGCGATACCTGGTAAGGGTGAATGCCGAATGTAAATTAATTTTGGAGAGTCTATCCGAAATATTATTAAAATGATTGATTTTGTCTTCGATGAAAGATGAAAAACTTTCTTCTAAAATAGGGGAACCTAGGAGGTGCAGAGAACTTTTTTCTAAAATTTTTATTTATGGGGCTATTGCTTTAAATTTATCTATAGTGGCTTGTCTGTCCGTAACGTCAGAGAGGTAAATTTCGCGTTTTGAGGGGTTAAGGCCCAGGCCAATAGATTTAAATTGATGTTTGAGGAGTTGTAGGTCATCCAAAACGGTGTCAACATCACCTCCTACCTTTCCATCATCTAAATACCACACGTTAAATTTTGAATTTAGTTGCCAACTGCAGATTCTAAAACGTTGACAACGTTTTAGAATTGCCAAATAAAACCATAAATTTCGGGTAATACTTTTTTCATTTCGGCCAACAAAGTGTCCCTGTTCACGGAATTAAAAGCGTTCTTGACGTCAACCTTGAGGATGACCTCACCAGTTGAAGGGGCCAGCTCCTTACCTAATTAACTTAGTTGCAAGCGATTCACTATATAACTTGCAACATATTTTGGCTGCCATACGCCTGTAGGTGCAACCGACGGCAATGGGACGAATGCCGCCGTCCTTCTTGTGCAGGGCACACAGGTTAACCCCATACGAGACACGACGACAGCATCGTTCACGTCCCCGGAGAGCATTAAGTCCACTCCGGAAAGAGCTCACGGCTGCGATCAACTGCAGGGCTCTAATTTGGAAAAAAGGTGAATCCCGAACGAGGGGGTCGGATTGGACGGGCGGGTCGGGAAAGGTGAGACCATCCTCAGGTGATGGATGTTTACTGCTCCAGAGCTGAAAGTCTCTGGAGAATAAGGCGCCACCACATCACTGCTGAACAGTATTCTGGCTGCCCCCCTAATGTCACCGTCACTTAACTTGGATTCCACAGGATCACAAATGCCTTCCTGTTTATTAAAAAAAGGTAATTTGGAATCTAAAATACGGGCCGAATTTTTACAGTTTTCTCTGGTTTGTTAAAGACATGAGTTGCCAAATTTTTTGGACCTGCAGAATCCTGTAAGGGAGTAACTGCTCCCAGACACGTAGCGAGTTTTCCTGGGTCGCGAGACGGACACAGCGCGCTGAACTCAGTGCAACAGAGTGTCTCGCGCCCCAGGGAAATCTTTTTAGGACAGGGGTGGATTTTTTTAATTTGGACAATGTTTTCCACAAAATTGGTTCAAAAGGTGTTGACTGTTGATGTCGGGGATGTGGCTGAGGGGCGCAAAGGTACACTATGAGGTTTGTTGGCCTTGCCATAGTGAAAGTTAAGCTCCCGTTCGCCTTTAAAAAAACGAACCTGGGAGCTGTGAGATGATCTTACCAGTTGTACATCCAGTGATGTGACAGGTTGACTGGCACTATTTATTCCGGCGTCGCTACAACTGGCGCTGAACATAAAATAATTAACTTACCAACTAAGTATCACACTTGAACTAAAATAAACTATAAAAATAACTAAAAGAAAAAAAACATGCATTTAAACTTCACTTAAAAAATAAATTGACATTGGTGCCGATTCCCTTGTTTACAAACTAAACCAAATTTAAGTTCAGTGCATCTTTTTCTTTCTATTCCATTAAGAAAAGGACAGAAGATAAATTTTAGTTTAGTCCTGTCAAATTAACCAGCGCCTGACACGAGTTTAGACGTGATTAAAAACTTGACTACTAAAATTACATCAAATTACGTCAGGTGACTAATTTGACAGGACTAAACTAATATTTATCTTCTGTCCTTTTCACAATGAAATAGAAAGAAAAAGATGCACTCAACTTAAATTTAGTTTAGTTTGTGAACAAGAGAATCGGCACCATTGAGTGATTTGAAATTTTCACTGGAGGTTCGCAGTCGCGCTGCCGGCCTGGGGCTACGCCGCGATGACCACGCTGCATTTTGCGCAGCACCGGCAACCTTTTCCGGGAGACGGGCTTCGCGTTGGGTCTTCTCGTTCTGTCTTGAAAAAAGACGTACAATAACCCCCCAAACGCTGAATGGATTTCAGATTCAGTTCTGGCAAAAATATTTTATAACCATTGGCACCAACCCACGAATTTTTGACATTTCAACGCAGTCCGATGAATACACACCGATGGTTTTACGAAACCAAACAACTATAGTTCGCACTAAATATATATGTGAATTTATATCAATTCTTAAATTTCATATAATAATTATTGCCTTTAGTATTTTTTTTACGTCGTGACGTACGTTGTCACAATTCATAATCTTCAATTGTTTGATTAATTTGACAGATAACTGTGAATGAGGACTGGATCGCTCGCGCCATCCTGCGCCTGATTGAGCAGGAGAAGTACGTGGTGGAGGGAGGGGGGGCGGTCGGTGTCGCCGCCATCATGGCCGGACTCGTGCCTGAGCTGGCCGGCAAGACGTTAGTGCTTTTCTTTATGAACGTTCTAACTCGCTAATTATTAAGAGCCCAGTCAAAATAGACATTGACCCTTGCATAAGTTCCGATACAGCTGAAACTTTGCATGAACGTAAGGGATAACATTGTAACGAAATTGTGAAAAGTCCCCATCGATCCCATGTGTGCAAAAAATTTTATGCGAGGTCAAAGTGTGCAAAAATGAGATTTTTGGATTTTTTTTCGAAATGCTTCGTTTTATGAGAAAAATAGTTCAGACAAAAATTGTAGATCATTTAACTATGTATAAAATTGTCCTTACATTTTTTTCTCTAAAACCCACCATTTAGGAGAAAAAGCGATTCAAAAATTCACTAAAATTGTATTCTCCTTAATATGCACTCATTTCCATACTTACCAGCTATGAGGTAGTGTACTTGGCGCGATTTTTTTTATGTGGTTTCTCCGGTAGGCCTACTCTACGGTTTATTTTACTGAAGTTAAATTAAATGTCAGGTCTTCTTATTCAGCTTTTTCTACTTCTTCTTCTACTTCTTTTTCTTCTACTTCTTCTTAATCTTCCTGAGTCGACGCAAATTGTTGTAGTAGCGATACGTCAGTTGTTTCGTCGTTGATGTAGGGATCTTCTTCTTATAAAGATTCAACATTTAAACACCACTGGCCTTGACAATTGGTGCATGCTGATGAAAAATAAGCCTTCTTCTTTGCAGCAGCATTTCGAATTTCACCCCTTTTTGCAATTGCAAAAAATAATATTAAGGAGTTTTTCTGGTGCAGGTGGAAGTTGAGTTTGAATTGGTTCTAATACATTATTGATTAGCTTCTAACCCCATTCTTCTGGGTCCAGTTGATTACCAAGCCACACTTGAACCTGGTAGTATACTCGATAAAAATGTTAGTGAGCAGAAGCCGAGGTTGGAGGAAGAAATCAAAATCAAATCAAAGCATTTATTTCAAGTAGGCCAGTTACAGGTACTTTATAATTGTTGACAAGATAACAAAGTAATGAAGCTACAGTCAAATAAAATAAATCAGTATATTTTTACAAAACCTTGGTTAAATCATTCATGTTGAGATGGTACACATAAGTGAGAACGATGTTAGCAAGATGTGCACATTAAAAGTGTCCATAGTACGAACAAAAAAAAAAACGACAAATTAAAATAATAAATTCAAATAAGCCGTGGCAACCAAGAGATGACCAGTAAAAACTGACAGCGCCCGTTCACGAACATGACGCATGTATCAGCATCATTCAACTCAACCATTTTGAAGGGAAGTAAATGATCCGACACACGCGCCGCTATCAGCGAGATAGAATAAAATGTCGAAAAAATATTTGCTTTTAGGGTATCTCCTATACACGTAAAGGGGGGGGAAGATTTTTACTATCGCGTCCCCCCCCCCCGTAAGTCGTTGCATAGATCTTTAAAATATATTACGAGTTTGTTTAAATAATTTTTCGATTAAGGGATTCGTTTGCAAAATATTAATTTATTTATTAATTTATAAACGGTCGTGTTTGGATGTGTGCGAAAATTCACGGTGGTAATATATTATAACAAAGTTAAAAGAAAAATTAAAAGGCTTTACAAGTTTACGAGCAATAGTCGACCAACTTATAAAATATACTTGGGTAACATATTTTCCTAAACATAATGTATGGGAGCACAGGTTTTTCATCTGTAAATGTAAGTTTGTTTCTATTATTGAACTTTGACCTTGCATAAAAAATTTTGCACACATGGGATCGATGGGGACTTTTCACAGTTTCATTACAATGGTATCCCTAACGTTCATGCAAATTTTCAGCTTTATGGGAATTTATGCAAGGGTACCCCTATTTTTATGTCTTTTTTGACTGGGCTATATCGTTCATTATGGTTTAAGTGTTCATAAATGGAAAAGAAAGATAAAATAATCACCCAGTTTGGTAACAATGACATACCGATAATTTAAGTGTTTAACTAAGTAGTGTGAACTACCTCGTTGGTCCAGTGGTCGCAAGCGCGACAGCTGAGCATGAGGTCGTGGGTTCGATTCCCAGGTCGGGCAAAGTGCTATTGGGTTTTTCCATCTGGAAGTGCTCAGTAGCAGCGACGGAGACGGAGACGGACAATGGGATCGCCCCCTATTACATGGGACTTAAACATAACTGGTGAAATGTGTGTGTACTATTAGGTACACCTCTGCCTAACCCTACGGGGATTACAGGCGTGATGTTATTGTAACTAAGTAGTTTCCTTCGTTTGAACTTTAAAGGGAAAAATAACGAGTCGAGTAAATAGCCAACTATCCTCAAAAGAGCCCTTTTACAGATCTAGCTTATTTTGTTACGTTCCAGTGTGGTGTGCATTCTGTCGGGCGGTAACATCGACACGACGATCCTGGGCCGCTGTTTGGAGCGCGGCCTGGCCGCCGAGCAGCGCCTCGTCAAGTTCAAGGTGACGGTCAGCGACCGGCCCGGCGGCATCGCGGAGCTCTGCAAACTTATATTCTCCACAGGTGTCTCCATCAAAGACATCATGCATGAGCGCGCTTGGATCCATGGTGATATTTTCAGTGTGCGGGTAAAGATCGCGGCGTCCTTAATTTTGATTTTCTACTTTTCTTGGGTTGACTTAGACCAACTTACGATGACGATGCACTAAATTTCATGATTTTATCTGGTTTTAAGGTGAAAGTGGTTTGCGAAACCCGCGGACCTGAGCACTTGGAACAGCTGCGGGCAGTGATCGCGACCACATACCGGGAGTGGGACTTCGCGGGCGAGTACGACGCTTACCCGCGCCGGAACAGCACCGACTCTCTGGACGAAGTGTCACATTAACTGATTGGCTGCGCCACGTTCTGCAACTATTTACTAATACTGATGTCCGATGGCGGCGCCCGAACTACACCGGTGTAGAGGTGTAAATACGGTTGAACAAACTATTTGGTATACACGCGGAAATATTCACAATCCTAGTACACTGACAATATGGTTTGCAATTTTATTTTATAAAGCTTTTGTCATTACGAGCCAGTCTCTTAATAACAAAAGCTTTATGAAATAAAATTAGCCAAATAGCTTGTTTGACTGTACTGAGCAGACGTAGAGAAAATATTATCCTCAATAATCAGTAGCAGGCCAAGTCCAAACCGTGAATTTCCATCAAGTAGTGGTTAGGAGCAGGTACTCGATATGTAAGACAGTCGACTTCAATGACAAAAGAAATTTCTAAAACATACCTATCTAAGCACGACAACAAGGGGTGTTGGCTAATCATTTAATGTACCATTTTTAGTGGGGTAGAGTACGTACTTAGATTGATTGAATGTAAGTCAGACCGTGAGAGTGAGAGTTCGTTTGACAAAGGGGCAACGCATTCTGCGCACGCCCCGGGCGGCTGTAAGTGCTGACTCACGCAGCCCACGCTACGCCACTGGCCAATATGAATTTAGTACGTAGTTTATTGATGAGTTTTATGTTAATTAGTTTGTAAAGTATTTCACATAATTATCTGTGATAAGTAAGAAGTTTTTTCTGATGACATTATTACTTCATTAAGCAAATTTTATTTAACAGTGTTGTATGAACGGATGACCCGTTTGTTAACAGACCTGTCTTTTTAGGGCAATGAAGTACATACACGTCCAAGAAGATGTACCTAAGTAGTATTCTGTCGTATAATATTTAAAAAAAAACTGGTAGAAAACATAACCTCCTCCTGTTTTAGAAGTCGGTAAACAAAATTATTATTTAAGAAAAATAAGTCAATATAATATTGCTACAGCGAGGCAAGGCCGCACCGATTTTTACAAGGTCGTTCGCAAACAAGGTTAGGTAGAGATATCTATTGGTATATTATTAATTAGTTATGTATCATTAGTAGTTTTACGATATGCACACATCGTTTGCATCCGCAAACAATATATTCCTATATTGTTTTACTATTACAACACTTTGTGCCATTTTTGGGCCTGGGGAAAACATAAAATACACACAAGGTGCGAATTGATGCACTGAATAGTACGGGGGTTGTTGTAACTTTATTTGAAATACCCCCAGTATTTCAAATAAAGTTACAACAGTAAAAACTTGTATAAAAATTTGGAATTTTGACCCCCAATATCTCCATTTACAGAAGGTTCCCAGGTATGGTCTAGCACGAAAAAATGATCGCAATGACGGGCAGAACAAGTGCCTTTCGGCTTCGATAAGGGTACCTACTTCCCTCCCCTTCGTGGTTATTTTTTTATAAACCATTCAAAGTACTGGGCTTCCCTCGACTGAGCCACGTAGAGTGGCATAGGATGCAAGAGTGAGCGAAGCGAGCTCTGGACTTGAGGGCACCCCGTCTCGGACAGGTTAGCCTAGAAGGAATAGACCCCGCCATCCCCTTCGTAGTTATTTCTTTACAAACCATTTAGAAGTAGGAGCCCCGCGAAGCGGGGCTCCGTCGACTGGGCTTCCCTCGCCTGCGCCACGTTGAGTGGCTATTTCGACTATGCTTTTTAGGCGAATATAAAGTGTTTTGAGGTTAGGTTACAATAATTGGTTTTTCTTAAGAACGGTGCATTGCCTTTTCATGGGATAGTGCCAGGGGACAAGGGGTAACCTCCCCCCTCCTCCCCACCCCCTCCCACCCCCCTCCGCCTGCTAAACGATATTAGATTTTTACCCAGTACCAATATTGTTAACACGAAATCTAGGTACCTACATTAAAATCGGGTCAAATATTTGCCCTAAAATATTATATTTTATATATTTTGTAATTTATTATGAAAGAAATAAAGACATTATTACGCCATCGTTTGTTTATTTCACTAAGTAACCGAACCGGTTAACCTAATTTACGGAGTAGGGTTAATGCTTTCAGTTTTTTTACCCGACTGCGGTGAAACCCAAAAGGGGGGTGTTTAACCTGTGTATGTGTGAATGTCGTAACTCCTAAACGGAAGAACCAATTTAAAAAAATTACGTTGTTAGATTCAAGTTGGTAGCAGTCGGCACCCATTTAAAATTATATCATTATAAAAATGGGTCCCGCTTGCCTCCAACTTTTATTTAATTTTAAATGTGCATATTTTATACCGTACAGTTTTTATACCGTAGTCAGGTGTTAAGTTTTTATTTTTCCAATTTTTTATTTTTATCTAAGAGGGAACAGGGGCTGCGATTCCCCATACAAATAATGTATTCCACCTTTTTCCTCCAGAATAAGGCCACAAAATCAAGGTCTGACTGTAGACACCTCCCTGACATTCCGTTTTTTTCAACAATTAATAAGTAAAGAAAATATGACCCTCTAAAAATATTTAAAAAAAAAACGTTTTTACGGCTGTGATTAGATTAGAGTACTCCCAGTACCGGACATATTCGAGAAGATTCTAACATAAAAGTTTATAGGAATCTAGAAATACTTATGGGAGTAATGATACTAGGGTGCAGATCAGTTAGAATACTACACAGTTTATTATTCACAAACACATTACACAGGTTTTTAGATATTAGTTAAACAGGTACACAGTTCACAGTAGCTAGACGTCCACAGTTCTTATAATACCGATAAAATAGCAGAGCTGTTATACAGAAACGTTTTCTCTACGAGAATGGCGGCAGTGTGCTGCAACCGTTGGTGCGCAACGTGGAATACTAACCCTGGGGGCACTGAATGTAATATGATATTAACTAAAGTGCGTTTTTTAATCCTAGAGACTAAATTGACACATGCTAATGTCACACTGTATAGATGTGACCTATTCAGTTTGACATTAGCATGTGTCAATTTAGTCTCTAGGATTAAAAAACGCACTTTACCTCAAATCATCAGGGTTTTGCCGACTAATTTGACAGGACTAAACTAATATTTATCTTCTGTCCTTTTCATAATGAAATAGAAAGAAAAAGATGCACTCAACTTAAATTTAGTTTAGTTTGTGAACAAGGGAATCGGCACCAGTGTCACGCTTTCTTACAAGCAATTTTATGCGAATGTGGCGACATCTTGAATTCCGTACCAAATGTTATGTAGTTAAAAAGTTTTAACAAACCTCATTAGATGGGGCAGGCCTAAAAATTTAAAGATTGCAGTTTTATGATAATTATTGAAGCATAAATTCACTAAATTTATTTATACAGGAGTTACTTGATCGACTTTTAGGCAAAGTCGTGAGAAAGTAGTCTCAAGAGCAAGCGAAGTGAGCTCAAAAATTTTAACACTTTAACTACCTTGGACAGGTTAGAACTGTTTCCACCTACCGGAGTCACCTAGACGACTTGTAGACAAAGCTAAGCTTCAAAAGAAACTAGGCTGCAAGAACGAGTGAAGCGAGATTGAAAAGTTTTACATGTTGCCTCGAATAAATTCAGATAATGTATGTTATTTGAGATGAAAATGTCCAAATGCTACATTTTTTTGCAACCGGGGCAAGGGACTCTTAATTTATTTCAGCCTCTTTCTATACCGGTCGACCATGTGAAAATCCAATAGAAGTGCCACCTCAGAGGCAGAAAAAAGGAGCCTTTGTGATAAAAGTTGTTTCGCAGGGTCTCGATCTCGACATGTGGGATTTGAGTACAGCAGTCATTGTGCCGATAGTCTTGTCGGCCAATCACTTAATGCGCCTCGACCAACACTAGGGGAGGCTGTCGCTTGACAGCTGGATCTGGGACTTAATTCATAAAGCAGTACTTAGTTCAGTAAGTAGACCTATTCGGAACAGAATTTGATGCGCTTTGGCACAGAGACACATGGTACCTTCCAAACAAAAGTAGACTAAGCTGTGGCGGACAAAAACAAGTTGTTAGGTTAGGTTAGTTAGTTTTGTTTCAATAATGTTCAGTAAGTAGACCTATTCGACTTGAAATAAATAGAGAACCCTGGTACCAAATTTGATGCGCTTTGGCACAGAGTGAGACACATGGTTGTGATACCTTCCAAGCAAGAGTAGTCTAAGCTTTGGCGGTCGTGGGTGTGCCGCCCATACATTTTTTCCCACTATCCGAGGCGTGGAAGCATGTGAACAAATACAAAAGTAGCATAGTAGATACATTCGGCGTAGAAATACTAGGATACCAGGTAAACATAAAAATGGAGTTTCCTCCTGACCAAAACAATACCCATTTTAAGCAAATTGCGAACCTAACGCGTACGAAGTCGCGGGTACTTAGCAGCTAGGAATTTGCGCTCACACCCTATCTTTGATTTGGTACCTAACCCCAACTCCTAGTACCAAATCAAAGATATCAACCATTGGTGGCCCCCACGGGTTTTATAAATGATGTAATTGTCATTGATGTGCAGGAGGAATAATAGATCTTTTTTGTTTTTAAGTGAAATACTTGTATTATTACTATTCTACCTTATAAATACCCATAAAGAAATTGTTAGACTGAGACGACTTTAACACGTCGTATCTCCGAAAGTACTAACATTTGACCATAGTTTTATGAGTAACTAATGTTCCGCTTAAAAAGCTCTATCCTACAGGATGTCACATGTTACTATTGAGGGGTAGGCCCAGACTCCCATACATTTGTTTCCCATTGTCCTTTAATAACCTGTGCAATGGCACAATGCTACTAATAAAAGATAACTTAATTGTAGCGACCATTCTTATCGGACCAGGAGCTGGCCAGTTTATTTATTTATTTATTTAACACTTCAAGCACAAAGTACAGAGGCGGACTTAATGCCATAGGCATTTTCTACCAGTCAACCTTTGGGTGATGGAGAGACAAACAGTGGTAGGTGTATAAATTAGAAAATATTTTTAAATTTTATACTAAGATAGACTACAAGGATATATAAAATACTATAAATATATATTAAAATACTATAAATGTATATCAAAGTATATCTATATGTAGATAGACAATTACACGGGTATACTAAAATAAAAAGACAAACAATGGAGAATCCATTAACGTTGTGACGAAACTGCCAGCTTCTTTCGAATGTACTCACGAACTTTAAATTTAAAAGATAGACGATTGGTGGCCATCCTGATTTCCTGGGGAAGCGAATTCCACAGAGAAATAGACTGGACGAAGAAAGATCGGTGAATGAAGTCAGTGCGGTGAGAGGGACATTGAAGAACTCGGTTTTGCGATGAGCGCAGATTCCTATTGTGGTTGGCACAAATGTACTGAAAGTGGGGAGCAAGGTAACTAGGGGAAGAGGGAGAAACAAGGAAAGAAAACAAGGTGGTGAGCGCCCTTTGCTCTCTACGCTGACGTATGGGCAACCACTTAAGAAGAGACCGGTGCTCTGAAATATGATCGTATTTACGTAGATTGAAAACGAATCGAATGCAGTAATTTAGAAGACGGTCAAGCTTGTTGAGGAGATCCGCATTCAGGTCAAAGTAGCACACATCACCATAATCGATGATAGGAAAAATTAAGGACTGTACAAGCATTGCTTTCGTATTTGACGGTAAAAAGTTTTTCAAACGGTACAGAGCCCGCAGCGTACCAGTAACCTTCTGGCTGACACGAGCGACTTGTGTATGCCATTTCATAGTGCTATCAATGTGCAAGCCTAGATCCTTTACGTCAGCGCTAAAAGGAACGACTGTACCGTCAAAAAGAACTGGTGGCAAGGTTGTACCATCCAATTTATGGAGACTGCGAGAACTCCCAATGATGATTGCTTGGCATTTATTGGGGTTAACTGCCACACCAAATTTATTACACCAGGTTTTTATTGCCATCAGGTCCTTATTTAAACTGGCTATCAGATCTGGTATATCGTCAACCCTCCCCTGACAGTACAACTGCAAGTCATCGGCATACAGATGATACGCACACTGAAGCTCAGAAGTTAAGAGATTAATAAAGATAGAAAATAGGAGAGGAGATAGAATGCCGCCTTGAGGAACACCAGCTGCCAAATCACACCAACAAGATGCGGAATCCCCGACATGAACCGACTGCTGACGTTCCTGAAGGTAAGTGGAGAACCATTCCAGTGCTCCGGGAGAGACCATAATATGGGATAAAATGGCTAAAAGGATGTCGTGACTAACGGTATTAAAGGCATTCGAGAAATCGACCAGCACTAGCACCGTTACCTTGGTGTCTTCCAGTCCTACCCTTATATCGCCAGTCACTTTAAGGAGGGCGGAAACAGTGCTGTGCCCGGGCCTGAAACCAGACTGAAGAGGGTTGATAAGAGAGTTACGATGGACAAAATTGGAGAATTGTTTGTGCACACAGGCCTCAAGCACTTTGGATAGAAAGGGAAGGATCGAAATGGGACGGAAATGGGTAGGAATAGAGGGATTAGGGACCTTGGGTAGTGGACAGACATAGGCTTTGCGCCAGAGGGAAGGAAATACTCCGGAGAACAGGGAAAAATTCACAATATGCGTAATCGCAGGTAGAAGATTATCCAGAAGAGTAGTGATCATACCACGGGTGATATTATCACAACCCACTGCTTTGGATTTGATGGAGAGAATGATCTTTTTGATCTCTCCCGGTTCAACTGGAACGAAGCAAAAGTGGTTAATTTGTGGCCGCGTTAGACCAGCAATTAAGGACAAAGTTTGTTGTTTGGTTAAGCGATCCATGGTGGTAGTAGAAGAAAAATGACGGTTAAGCTCGTCCAGGTCGATAGAGTTTGGAAGGTCTAAAGGTCGTGGTTTGCCGATACCCAAAGTTCTAAGAAATTTCCAAATATCGGCAGAAGAGGAAGAAATAATACTATCCAGAATGTGGCGGCGTTTACCGTTGCGTATCATCTGGTTGCACCTATTTCTTGCAACCTTGTATAGTGACCAGTTCTCGTCAGTACGATCCCTCTTAAACTTACGGAATGCTCGGTCCCTACGTCGCATAGCCATCCGTATCCCTCTTGTCATCCATGGAGCAGGAGGACGTTTCAATTTTACTTTTTTGATGGGAGCATGGGTATTGTAGAGGTTCACCACAACGTTATTAAATATTGCAACCTTATCGTCAACCAAAGCAGCTTCCAACATAGGCTCCCAATCAATCAAGGATGCATCCTTCTGAAGCTCCTCAACATTCATCCGAGCAAAACAACGCCTGTACAGAACCTTGGGTTTAGGTTTGGGAGGTTTCAGGATATACGAAAGGAAAATCATATCGTGATGAGAAAAGCCAGTTGGCGCAGATCACGAGAATTCCAATGATTCCCACGGACCTGCCTATAAGTTTAAGCCACTCCAGTTTCCCATAAAACATCATTTGCCCAGTTTACTATTAACAAGTTGGGACTTGTGACAAACATCCTCTTTGGTTGGAATTTACCTAAGAAAATAATTATATTCAAACAACAAGATAGAGGTGCTAGTTCCGTCAAGGATTTTATGTACTTGTCAGTTTATACTAGTTCCATGGTGCCAGGTCCCATACAAAAAAATCGAACCACTTTGAAACGGTATTGAACGTTGTATGTTTAGGACCTTCTTTCACAATCGAAGTATCATAAGTGACACTAGTACAAAGCAAAAATCTATGCTGCAATCTGTGGTCCAATCTCTATGGTAATAAAATAAAAATTATTAAGTAGTCATTCAGTAGGTTCTAATAATAGTTACCCAAACTCATAATTACACGTTACTTATTTATACAATACAATAATTATGGATAAATCATAGTCTTGACAGTAATCGTAACAAAACTGAATGAAAAAGCTAAAAAACATTGACTTATATATTAGAAATCATTATAAAACAAACTAAAATATGACCAATCCTAAAGATGTGAGTATATTTCATAGTTATTCAGTAGTTCTTTCTAACTTGAGTAGCACTAAATATACATTTGATTTTGCTGCCTTGTAGCACCTAACCAATTCGGGGATGCTTGAACTCGGTATTCTGAAGACAATCCTTTACCTGAAGTCCATTGGACTTAAGGCGCTCGCTTACCGGCAGATTTTGTACAGTCTGAACTGTTATGGTGCGATTCCATCAAAAGTGTTCGCGCACAGTGCAGCACAAGCATATTTGTGAGCGAAGATGTTAGTACGAAAGTCCATATTCATAAAGTTTGCCTCAGCGTTTAAGGACCAAAACCGTACAAAATCGATAGACTGAAAAATACTACTTCAGCTATTGTCCGCATATACACCGATATATCAACGATATTTGAAAATGCGGTCAAGTCTCTAAATTTTTTCAACAGACTGACATTTTTTTATTGTAAAGACGGACTCAGTAGATGACGACCTCACTTTGTCAACACCAGCACAAGATCGACTTATGCTGGTGTTGACCTTCCTTCATCTGTTAACTCAAAGAAAAACACTGCTTAGGAATTTTAATACATGAACAATATGTTTGTTCATGTATTGTGAATGGGTTTAAGTTTTAAGGTGGTATTAGCTTACGTAAGTATATTGTCTTGACGTAATTTTATTCGTCAACTTGTCCTCCCCGTGTTTGCGATAATTTTTTTTGTTCTAGCCCATACCTGGGAACCTTTTAGGTACGGAGATGTTGAGGGCCAAAGTTCCAACTTTTTACAAGATTTTTTTAAATACCTACATGTTTTTAAAGTGAGATTTTTACTTTTAACACCTCCACGACTCTTCAATCCATTCATCAGCACAATGTGTTGAATGCGTTACATTGAGTCCTACCGCAATACGTGATTTTTAACCCCAAAAAAAAGTCGTTTCAGAGCAATCATTTTTGCGTAAAGTTACTTAGTTTGACGTACAAAATGCTCGGTTGACGGCTTCGTGAAGACTCTTTTTACACCTTGTATACTAAGCTGAATAATAAATATTTTTCATTCGGTAAACAGATGAAGGAAGATCACTCTCCTAGACTACTAAATTGAGTGCGCGAACAGCGAGTGCGTGTTCATGTCTGCGGCACACTGTGTGGCACTGCACTTTACTGCACATGGGTGGAATCGCACCATTACATACAGGCGAATGCTCAGAAATAATATGAGCAAGTATATGATGGTGTGGGTACTTTTTGACCGACTTCTAAAAAAAGAGGAGGTTTCACAAGGTTTTTTTTTTTCATGAAATGTACAACGCTTTCTCCGTGATTACTGGGCCGATTTACGTGATTCATTTTTCATTTGGTAGAGAAAACCCGTTTTTATTAACGTTGCTTGATATAAGCAAAAGCAATTGAACAGTAATATTTATTTTTGAGAATGTTAATTTTTTTTTCAAGGATCCAGAATACGACGAGTGGTGTGATCCAGATAATCCACGTGTGGTACCGTATGAAGACATATTAGCCGCAGCACGACGTATGGTAGGCTACATTGCTCGGACACAGTGCCCGGTAGGCGTGTGGTACATAGTAACTTTTAGTCATTCAGATTTATTTACATACAGGGTGTAAACAGACTCTTCACGAAGCCAGTGTAAGTAACTTTACGCAAAAATTATTGCTGGGAAACAACATTTTTTTTTGGGGTGAAAAATCACGTTTTACGCGTGTCATGACTCCATGCAACACATTCAAAACATTGTGCTGATGGATGGATTGAATAGTACGGGGGTCGTGAAGGTGTCTTAAGTAAAAAAAAAACATTAAAAACATGTATTAAAAAAAAAACTTGTGAAAAAGTTGGAACTTTGACCCCCAATATAGGTGTGGTCTAGAACAAAAAAATGATCGCAATGACGGGGAGAACAAGTGCCTTTCGGCTTCGTTAAGAGTCTGTTTACACCCTTTATTTAGATATGAGGAAGCACTGGTTGCGAATAATTAACAAACGAAGATCAAAGATTTTATAAATGATTAAAATTAATTTATGGGTTCATTTTACGTTTTTTACAGATTTTATAAGTTTATTAAAAAATAATTATAATTAAGTAATTACTTGTAACTAATTAATTTTAAACATTAATAAAATGTTTGATCTTCGTTTCTGTAAAATATGAAAAACGTAGATGTGCCAATATATTACTAGGTGAGCGATATAATGACCTCCAAAAATAACTTTGTGACCACTAACATCTATCACCTAAAATATCAATTGATCACCAAATTTAGTAAATGAGCACCACATTTTAATGAGAATGGTTGATGACAAACTAGTTTTGCCTAGGGTTATTTTTTTATAAACCATTCAGAAGTAGGAGCCCCGTTCGCGGGGCTCCGTCAAACGCATCTCCTTCGACTCGGATGCAAGAGCATATTATTAGTTCAATTTCTGGTGGCCATTAACTATTTTTGGTTCTAATTTCACGCTAAAATGGGGATCTAATTTTGGTGATCATTTACTAATTTTGGCAAGCAAAACTGATTTTTTTGCCCTTACATTTTATTAAATCAGGTCGTTAGTTAAACATAAGCCAATTAATATTCCAATGCAAAATAAGTGAAATCGTAATTTCGTGTTCCCCAATTTTGAAGGTTTCTTGTTCCCCAATTAATGTAAAAGGTTTCTTGTCGCCTAGAATCATTTTCCCAATCCATGGTACAAGTTTGTGACAAGTGGTCCTTACGCCATCTCCAGTTCTCTAGTCGTATTGTCCCTGGCGGAACGCTGAGCCCAGATTCTGGAAGTTCCTAATTTGAACTAACAAAACCGATCATGAACTCTTTTACATATATCATATAAAACTGACGTATTATCGGACTTGCGCTTAGAATTATCCATTTGCCAGTACTGGTGTCAAAAAGCAAGTTAAGTGCTAGAAAACTGTCAGTGAAAAAGTAACCTAGCATCGTTTCTAGTCGTGACGACAAACGAGGCTGTAGAAAACGACAATTTTATGCATTATTTGTATGTATATGTATACTTTATTAATTTATTTGACCGCAGCGTGCTCACATGTCGGAGAAATTGGGACTGGAGTTATACATGAAACAAGAATTCCTACAGTACACAGGATGGTAATTAACGAATATATTTAACTTCTTACTTACTTCATGCGTCGAAAAATGGAGTCAACGGAGAAAAGCGTCTGGAGGTTTACTCTCTAACGTATACTTCATCCAAAGTAAAAATTAAGTAAAAGTCAATTGAGTTGCCACTACACAAACGTCGAAATTTCCCAAAAAATCGTGGGGAGCTTTTTTACACCTGACAGCACCGCTGTATCACTGTCAAGGTTTACCAAAATCAAATGTCAGTTCCTTAAAAATAGGTAAAATTAATAAGGACGGATCGCACTTACATTCGCAAAAGCTTACGTTCTTTAAAACTTCGTTCGTAAAATTACTCTCAAAATATAGATCTCGATCAAATTAAGATAAAAGCTATAAGTCCCAGTGACAAACATTCTCTTCGGTTGCCAAGGGCTGTATTTTACCCACGCGGACGAAGTCGCGGACGAAGTGCTAGTAACATTATAAAATCTTAAGTTTCAAGGAGCGCGGCGTACGCAACACTATGATGGTGCTCACCGAGGAGCAAAGAAGATTTGGTGTGGTAACTGCCAGTGCTGGCAACCACGGCGCCGCTATTAGCTTCAATGCTACTGAACTAGGCATACCGAGCATAATCGTCATGCCCCTGAAAGCCCCTGTCACTAAGAGAAGGAACACAGAAAGATTTGGCGGAACGGTCGTATTGCATGGGGATAACATGGCGCAGGCAAAACGACATGCTATGACCATAGCTAAAGAAAAGAAAATGATGTATATTAACGGGTAAGATTGTAACAGATTTATATGCAAACACTGTCCCATATTTAGTTAAAAACCGAAATAATTATAAAACAAGTTACTGAAATAAGACAATCCTTTCAGTTTCGACCACCCAAACGTTATAGAAGGTCAAGGTACCTGTGGTATTGAGATAATAGAACAGGTGCCCAATGTGGACGCTGTTTTGGTGCCTTGCGGTGGTGGCAGTCTCCTGGCTGGAGTAGCCGTAGCTATGAAACATCTGAAACCAGACACTGAAATATATGTGGGTTTTATTTTTTATTTACGTCGAGTATCTATTGGCGAGGCGTTTTTAAAGTTTCATAATACTTTCCTGTCACCAATACGTACGTCGGATATTTGTAAATTGGTGTTTAGCTCATATACAGATTGCAAAATTTCTTATTTATTTAGCTTCTATTTAATTTTTTACCATTTGTTACTAAAACTTTATTCCCAATACAGGGAATCGAAACAACCAATACTGCCAGTATGCTGGAGTCATTGAAGAAAAACGAACGCATTTTCTATAACATAGACACCACAATTGCTGATGGATTAGCTGTCAATAGAGTCGGAGTGAACACTTTCTTAAACGTCCAAGGGCGGATCGCTAAAATGGTTAGTTTATTAGGCCTACACATATGCCAAGCGTTTGACGGTGGAACGAGACTGTAAAAGCATTTTAAATACAAGGAGATCGAACATTGCTCTGGTAAAGTGTTTTACTAAGCATACAGGATGGCCCAAGAATTAAAGATCAATAATTTTTTTTAGACGTCTCTTCGTGGGCTTGGCACCCTCATGTATGTTCCGAGAATCGTCGAAAAAGAACTCTCCTAACTAGAGAGCCAGACTAGACTCGAGGTCCGTCAGCCGATGAGCCGAGACAGGCCGCGAATCTAAACGGCAGTCAACATTACCGCGGTTTTGACTTGCTCGTCGGTGTTTTAAATTGTTTTTGTTAGATTGCTGTTCCAGAAGACTGGGTGGCGCGTGCGATCATGCATGTCATTGAAGAGGAAAAGTTTAATGTAGAAGGCGCCGGGGCAGTAGGTATTGCTGCGCTTATGAGCGGCATGCTGCCTAACTTAAAAGGCAAAACGTGAGCAGTGAACATCTACTTATTAAAAATTATTATTATAATTATATTTATTGACAGACACAAGTTAGGTAACATACAAACATAGAAAAAAACAATATGTTATCACCTGCCGACCTGTGAATAATGGCGCCTATTTTGTTTAGTAATGTGTGTGATTTTCTCCAAATCTTCAATGAAAAATTGAAATTATGGATTTGTTAGTATTTTTCTGTTCCGTGGTTTTACCCTATTTGTAAATAAGACCCCTACTGGATATATATTTTTGGCTCTACACCCGAAAAAGTTTCACATTGTTTTTCGTCATTATAATTTTTTACCCTTGTTCCAATTTATTTGGTACTAGCTTATGCCCGCGTGGAGTTAAATCCGGTTTCTAGTTTTTGTGTAAAAGAGTAACAAACATCCATATTCAAAAACTTTCGCATTTATAATATTATTATTATTAATTATTAATATTATTAAAGTAGGAACTAGTACTTAGTAGGATTCTTCTCATATACTTTTCTATTAACCCCGACTTTCTATCGATGTCATCTTTTACACAGTCCATCTATCGTTTCTTTGACCTTCTTCCATATTGATAGCCAACCGCAATCAGGCTCATATCATATACACATTGCTAATACCTCTACTTACTTGTGTCTCTTGTTGACTTCCCCTTTATATATACTAACTTGTTATTTTATCCATTTCCGAAACACCATCGTTTCAAATTCCAGATGCAAATGATTGAATCAATCGAATATTGGACAGTATATTTCTTTTCAGAGTTGTGGCCATCATTTCCGGAGGAAATATTGATCCGACGACGTTAGGACGCGCCCTTGATAGAGGTATGGCGGTGGAAGGTCGGCTAGTGAAGTTCAAAGTGTCGGTGCAAGATAAAGTCGGCGGGCTGTCCGACCTGTGCCAGAAGCTCCTCGCCGTCGGCGTCGTCATCCGCGACTGCTGTCCGGAGCGATGCTGCGTTGGCCATAACGTGTACACCTTTCAGGTATTATTCATTTTCACACTTACTCGTAAAGTGTTCTTATTGTGTTTATCTTCACAAGGCATTGAACACGCGCGCTTGTAACTTTGCATTCCTGCACTATTGTGTCGTCATCAGCATCTACCTAGTCTTATTCCAGCTGATCGGTAAGTTGGTAATAGGCATATGATAAAGTAGATCTGAATGACACTTGAGCCTAAAATTAATTCATTTGAACGAAATATATTAACGTATATAATGAACATGACTACACGGTCCTACACGTTGTTCGATTCGCGCGCGATCACAAGGTAATGTATTATAATCACAGCAGAAACAATAACAAAAACTTTTAATGTTTCAGTTTAAAATAATTGTTGAAACCAGAGGATGGGACCACACTAAGCAGATGGTGGACCTCATCAAGAAAAACTATAAAGATTATCTGTTCCAAGATATGGAAGACAAGGCTGACAAACCCGTTACCAGGAAGCGCGGCCCGTGCCTCGCACCGAACCCTGTGTGCATGCAGAAGTGAACTCACATATCGATCATTATCATTATTTTGTCACAATATAAAAAATATTTAAAAAAAATACAATAAATATGGAATGTTGATGCGGTTTAAAAGTTCATTTTATTTAGCTAAGTAAAGTTTTTTTTTTTATTAAGTCCACAAACACAACATTTTATTTATTTATTTACATGTGTGTGTTTGTCATGGCAGGGAACATCAGTAAACTGCAGCATGGTTCCTGTATCGCAACAACTGCAAAGGTCTATAAAAGTGCATCTCTGTTATTGTATAGCGCAAAAACCGGGTATTGTCTATAATGCGTCTCTGTGCTTTAACGCAATAAGCGGGTATAATCTACAGTGCGTCTCTGTTCTTGTGGCGTGACAAAATTACATTACTCTGGAAAAAAAATTGTGAAATTTTCCACGAGAAAGATTGCGGTTCCCACTATAGCCACGCGCCAACAGGACCATACAACACTTTATCACGTATTCTCTCAACTGATACAGCCTTGTAGACAGGGCTGAAGCCTTTGAAAATGGTAAAAAGTGAAAAAAAAATAGTAGGATGAAACCCATTGAAAAAGAAAGAGATCAAACACAAATGAAAGAAAAAATAATTTACGGGCGATCTGCGGTCGGGAAGTGGATGGGGGTGAGTTTTTAAGGGTAAAAACGGTTTATCTCGATTTCCGGCAAAACTACAAACTATTTTTTTTTTTTATAAATTTTGAGGTAATGTGTAGATCTTTTTATTACCTACAACTCTGCCATTGAACTTTTTTTCATAGGACTTATAGTTTTGCCGGAAATCGAGATAAACCGTTTTACCCTTAAAAACTCACCCCCATCAACTTGCCGACCTCAGATCACCCGTAAATTAATTTTTCTTTCAATTTTGTTATATTCTCTTCAAAATCAAAATCAAAGCATTTATTTCAAGTAGGCCAGTTACAGGCACTTTTGAATTGTCGACAAGAAAAATGTAATGAAGCTACAGTCCCAGTCACAAGGCATAAAAACTGTGAAAGTACTGTAGTTGCCCATTCCTTAGCGTAGATCTCTATGGTGAAGAACGGGCAAGAAACTCCATGGACACTCTTTTAAATCAGTATATTTTTACAAAAACCTTGGTTACATTATTCATGTTGAGATGGTACATTATGTGAGAACGATGTAGCAAGATGTGCATTGTGCACGTTAAAAGTGTCCATAGTAAAAACAAAAAAAAAAAAAACAAAAAAAAAAAAATCAAATAAGCCGTGGCAACCAAGAGATGGCCAGTCACAACTGACAGCGCCCGTTCACGAACATGACGCATGTATCAGCACCATTCAACTCAACCATTTTGAAGGGAACTAAATGATCCGACACACGCGCCGCCATCAGCGAGACCTTTGAGTGAGCATGACATACTCCTAACCGCCAGGGCACATTCAAGTCAAGAAAAGAGTAGTTTACCAGTGAACGATAGCTATCTAGTACATTGTACTCACACAATATGGGCTATGCGGCTACATAATACTAAAGAGATTGAATTTATACAATGCAAAGATAGTTGTACAATCTTCAGCAGCTCCAACAATACAGTTTAATGCTATCCATTTATGCGCCCCTGTCCTTGTGGAGCAGGACCGGCATTGAGCCAAGCATTTTTATCAGCGATATAATCGTCCAATTTGTAATATGCTTGCTTACCACCTCTTTTATTAAAAAGATGTTGATTTTTTCTTACGTACATTATGTTTTAGAAGGTTTAATTTCCTTAAACAGTTCCCTTAGAGAATCGCGCCTACGAAAATTATATATGGCTCTGATGGCTCTTTTGTGCAGAATAAATATAGACTCAATGTCTGCAGTCCGTCCCCATAACAAAATGCCATAAAACATTATGCTATGAAAGTAACTAAAATAGACCAGTCTAGCGGTATCGACATCAGTAAATTGACGGATTTTTCTAATAGCGTATGCTGCTGAACTTAGCCGCCCTGCAAGAGTACCTAAATGAGAACTCCATTGTAGCCTTGAATCAAGCGTAATCCCCAGGAAAACCGTTATCTACGAATTCAAGTTTCTCTTTACTCAAAACTATATCACAATCGCTATGTTTAACATTCGGTAAAGCAAATGTTATGCGTTTCGTTTTTTTTTTATTTAATACTAAATTGTTGGCTGTGAATCAATTATGGACTTGAATTTGGGCATTATTCACGTCATCTAGATTTTGGGCCCTTCTATTTATCTTAAAAATTAGAGAAGTCAGCAAATAGCACCATATTTTGAGGCTGGTTTTTCTATAAATAAGGCAGATCATTAATATATACTAGAAAGAGGAAAGGACCCAATATTGAGCCTTGCGGAACCCCCATTTTTACTTTTAAACCCTGTGAATTAACACCATTTATTTGAACATGTTACTGTCTATCACTCAAATAAGATTTTACCAAACTAAGTGCAAGTTTACCTAGTCCATAATGCTCAAGTTTCAAAAGTAATGTGTCGTGATTTACGCAATCGAATGCTTTGGAGAGGTCACAAAATATTCCAATAGCGTCTTGGTAGTCTTCCCACGCAGTAAATATGTTCTTTAATAAGGTTACACCGGGCCACCGGCACCGGTTGTACAACGTCCCTTGGTGAAACCATACTGTTGATCGTGTAAGATTCTGTTGGTGTTAAAATGATTGAGCATTTGATTAAGCATTACTTTTTCAAACACCTTACTAAAAACTGGCAACACGGATACAGGTCTATATATTATTAGTATCTTTACTATCCCCGGATTTGAAAAGAGGTATGACTTTACTGTATTTCATTAAATCAGGGAAAACTACTTGGTCTATACACAAATTAAAAATTAAAGCTAAGTATGGTGCTATAGTCTCAACTATGTACAAACTTTGATAGACAGTCTCCATAAATCTTCGGTCAGTTTGACTTTTATTTGCCGAAAAGCTTTAATAACTATCATAGGGTTTATGTGTTTAAATTTAAATTCAGCCGAGCAGCCAGACACATTCGCCTTCAATAAACCAATTGAGACATCAGGAGAAGAATCTTAATTCTTCTCCTGATGACTCACTACGGAGGCTCTTAAGCCTCCGTAGTTTTTAATGATATATCAGTAAAGAAATTTACAAATTCTTGAGCTACTTTCTGATTACAGCTTTTAGGACCACAAGCTGTATCTAATGTGTAGCTAGTGTTACGTATTTTCTTCCGGTTAGTTTCGTTATTTATGACTTTCCAAACTGTTTTTATTTTATTTTCTGCTGTTTTGATCTTGTTGCTAATGTGCAGGGCTTTGGCAACCTTGCATGTATTTCTAAATATTTTTGAATGCATCATACTTGTTAAAAGTTTCAGTGTTTATATAAGGCTTAAGTCCATAAAGCTCAAATAGTCTTTCCCTACTTTTTCTGATACCTCTAGTTGACAATCACTAAAAATAAATTTAGGGCAAATACTTTTTGTCCTCTTTTCAAAAGTTTTGTTGAATTCAGTGTAAACTATTGAAAAGAAATTACCATACAATTGATTTATATTAATATCGTCCATATAATGGCTCATAACACTTAACTTGTTCTGTTGGGAAATATTATACATATTTAATTTGCTAGTAGTTATAGGTCTAAATTTAATTTGAACTTTTTGCAATGGTGTGTTACACCTGAAAGTTACAGTTTGTCCGCTATGGTCGGACGGCAAACTATTTACTATGGCATTATCTAAGTAATCACAATCGCAGAAAATATTATCTATACAAGTAGCGGAAGATGGCGTGACTCTAGTAGGTTCTATAAAAATGTTGGTCAAGTCAAATGACTTAAAAAGATTTAATAACCGGCTGCTATTTGAATTTTCTTCTAAAATATTGATATTGAAATCACCACAAATAATTGTAAATTTATTACTGGCTACAAGTTTTACCAGAACATCTTCCATTATTGATTGAAATAAAGAAAAGTTTTGATAGTTTGGGGGTCTGTACACACACACAATTACATGCTTATCTAGCTCAACACAGGACAGTTCGACGCAGTGTTCAACCGAGAGACCTACTATGTCATTACGTTGTTTATATTTAACAAAAATTTTCAATAATATTAAGGAACCTCCTCTTCCTTTTCCAATAGGTTTCATCCTACTATTATTCTTTTTGGTTTAAAAAAATATCGACCCTGGTCTAATGTGACAGATCGCCATGGCCAGACTGACTGATACATAGCGTTTAATTTATATGTTTAGTAAAAGGGTTCCCCTCCAGCCAAGTTTAGACGTGATTAAAAAGTTGACCACCTACTAAAATTACATCAAATTGCGTCAGGTGCTGACTAATTTGACAGGACTAAACTAATATTTATCTTCTGTCCTTTTCATAATGAAATAAAAAGAAAAAGATGCACTCAATTTGAATTTAGTTTAGTTTGTGAACGAGGGAATCGGCACCAATATTTGACTGCAATACAGATGCCGGCAACATTACCCGCAATTACAGCCAGACTTCGCAGTATACGACTTTGAATATTAACATAACATAACATCACGTCTGTGATCCCCGAAAGGTTAGGCAGAAGTGTACCTCTTAGTACACCCACATTTATGTGGTTCAGCCATAATTATAGCCATATATTGGTAAGGCCAAATGCATTTCTAAGTATTGCCGGCTGGTTGCAGGACGAATTGTAATGTTTATGAATGCCCGGATAGTTTTATTGTTGCTTCGTCAAGTGGCATGGGTATGTATGTACATTCCTTTCTTAAGTGGCATGAAGGTTCGCGTGAGTGGCACGCGGCAGTTTTGCAGCTACATTCTGACGTGTCTTTCGCTGGTACGCGGATGATTTCTACAACCATTGCCGGATTTTGTAGCCAGTGTAAAACTGTAAAAGACAAAAATCTGACCCATACTGGTTCACACCTAAACTTATTGTCGGGATACAATATATATTTTTAGAAATAATCGGCATCAAAATGGTTTTGTGATGGCCGGAACTAGTTTACAATATTACATTAAAAATATTGCTCGTTTAGGGACCTCGCAAACTACACGGAAGTAGAATCTCCGATCAGAAAGTTTGATCGCACGACCGTGCGTCCGTCCGCCAGTCCGCCAAAAGTCGTGGTCGTTGCCGAGTAGTACGCGAACTCCCTAGGAGGCACCTTAATCATTATGTTATTTAGTATTTCTCGTTTTATTATTTTTCGTATGTTCACGATGATCGAAAATAAGGATCTCTTGTGACGTGGTCGAAATCTGAACTAACTCGGCCATTTTGTTTACTTCATTTCATGAAACATTTCTTTGACAGTCGTTACAGGTAGTCAGTGGCCCAAAAATTCTGACATCCAGTCTTACCAAGGGGTATCGTATTACCCAGTACTAACTAGGTTGTGGAGGTCAGAGTCGCTCCATGTAAAATACTGGCCTCCATCTTCATCTGCATCCGAACTGGAAGCCGACCCCAACATAGTTGGGAAAAGGCTAGGCAGATGATTACAATTTCATGAAACACTCACAAGAATGTTTGAGCTGCCAATAACGCCCCCTAAGGGTCTGGAAATGTGCTGCGGGCTGTTCGAAAGAGATACCGCGGCACTGGAACACAAAGGGCAAGGAAGGAACATGTATGGGTTTTAGTCAGTACAAGTCTGACACTCCCTTCCGCTCTGCCCAGAGCGGGAGAACTCATTTGTAGATTTCCCATCTGTAAAAAAAAAAAAACAAGTGTCTGGAAATGTCATTGAAAGATCCATGCAGCAATGTATTCCATTGCTACAGAGCATGGATTTAATAAATAGATCAGTAGATCTATACATAGTAGAAAGTCAGAGACAGACGAGTAAGAGTCGACGGTAGTAAGAGTCTAGTAGTAGTAGATCTGTACTTAGTAAGTACGTACTATAGAGTTTATTCCCAATTTTACATCTGTATTATCTTTAAGGGTTAAGAGTGTCAAATGTGGCAATATGAGGGCAGTATTGTGTTTGGTATAAGTATTCAACTCTTTGGTATTGTGACAACAGCTGTTCTATAATGGAGAGATGTAACTAATGCAATGAATAATGTAATTTAAATTCAAAACATAGGTAACAGAGATTGCCCAGATTAGCCAAAATGGCCTTGCCTACTACTGGTCACATATGTTATTAATAGATAAGGTTTAGCTACCAACATGCCCAAGAAGCCGCTCCCACCTCCGACTCTCCCATCCTGTAGGGATACTCTGGGATTATCTCCGTCGGTGCTCGCTAAACGTGAATATCATAAGGCAGCCATTTGGTTTCCAGTAAGTATATGTTTAAAGATTCTTATTATACCTGCAGGGTGACTGGTAATTAGGTGCATTCCTTGAAATTGGTGATTTGTAACTGAGGAAAAGGAAAAATTTTAAATGAATCAAATACCCAGTAATCAAAACGTATGCCAATAAATCCTATCTCGGATGTAACCTCAAAATTATTAGGAGATTGGAACTTTGGGTGACCAAGTATGTATCACATAAAAAATAAAATCCATTCATCCATCTAATATTTAATATTATATATTTTGGAACGTGCTGTAAATTTTATGGTGAGGCTGTTTCGCAAAATGTCAGCCCGTGCAGCTTGGATACGGCTCTTAAAGGGGCTGCGACGCTGCCGTACACGCTTTATCGTCCTACCTACATTCAGGCAAAGGTGAGGTCATCCTGAAGGTTGACATAAAGAACGCCTTTAATTCAGTGAATAGGGACACCTTGTTAACAGAAACTAAGAAAGAATTTCTCCAAAGGATAATGAGCAAAAGTGGTTCAAGAGCCTCCACTAATGAGAGTTGTGGGGAATGAAAGTACATACTTATCACATCATTCTGACATAAAATTATCAAAATCCGTCTTAGGATTTTTTTTATGATCATGTTGACCTGACTAACCTAAGCTAACCTGCCGGCCGGCGATTTTTATTAATAATTGCGGCTACGCATAATAGCTATATTAATCGATAGCTGGTATCAATACAAACAAGTTGTGTATGAGACAATGTGTAAAGACATGTAAGATTTTATTGGTGTTAAAGTGGTTGAGCATTTGATTAAGCTAACCTTTTCAAAGACCTTGCTGAAAACCGGCAGCACGGATACGAGTCTATAGTTATTGGTGTCATTACTGTCCCTGGATTTGAAAAGTGGTATTACCTTGCTGTATTTCATAAGGTCCGGGAAGACTCCTTGGTCCACACACAAATTAAATATTTTGGCTAACTAAGGTGCAATAGTCTCAATAATAGCTTGACAAACTTTATCCGACATTCCTCCCTAGATCTTCGGTTAATTTGATTTTGACTTTAATGACTGCTATGGGGTTAAATGCATTATATTAGAGAATATATCAACATTATAAAAAATACTTTTCCAGAAACCACCGTACCCTGAATTTGACCGATATTCCGATCCAAGCCATCCTAAGACTATATACCATAGCGACGTCAAAAATGCAGAACAGACTTTGAAACCATTAATTCCCGCTACTCCACTCTTGGTAATTATTTAGATCTCAATTTTTTATTATATTGTATTTTATAGCGGCCTGGTGTCCGCAACTCCACGTTCAAGCGCGTTCGGGATCGTATTTTGCGGGATCATATTCGGCGTGCGTATTTTGCGTGCGGGATCTCATTTTTATTTCAACTTGTGTTTGTAAACCAGGCACCATTGCGGTGAACCGTCCTGTAAAGGGTTTCCGATAAGGTTTGTACAAAACTCTTAGGATGACCTGACCTGTAAACGGTTTATTTTTGACTAGCTTTTGCCCGCGGCTCCGCCCGCGTGGAGTTCGGGAATTGCCCTTGGGATTTTAATTCTGGGATAATAAGTAATCTATGTGCTATACCATGCCATAATCTATCTCTGTGCCAAATTTTATCCCGATCTTTTGAGCCGTTCTGGCGTGATTGAGTAACAAACATCCATCTATCCAAACTTTCGCATTTATAATTGTTTATTATGTAAGATAACGGGGTGGAAAGGACACCGACGCGAAAATGGTTACGATGTGTTCAGTATATCATTTGGAGATACCACATAGAATTTTATCATCAGTAATAAAAAAAAACACTCCCTGCACGCCCTACGCAACATGCGTGCATGTCTCATATTTTTAATTGAAGAGCGCGTACACCAATTTTTGTGTCAAACGACCAAGAGAATACAATACGTTTCACAGAAAATGTAACCCCGCCCCCCACTCACCCTCTTAGGGGTAGAATTTCGAAAAACCCTTTCTTAGTGGATCCGCCCCCCAGTCACCATCTTAGGGGTAGAATTTCGAAAAACCCTTTCTTAGTGGATACCTACTCTTCACAAAAAATACATCCTTCAAATTTTATGTCTTTAGGACCAACGGCTTGGGCTGTGCGTCAATATATCAGTCAGGGGATGATTTTGGAAAAACTGTGATACTCGTTTTTCATAATTTTAACAGAAGAGTTTGTACCCTAATTTTCAAGTCAATCAACCCCGAGAGTAAAATTTTCACAGAAACCATTCACCCCATTTCACCTTCTTAGGGTGGGAATTTCGTAAAACCCTTTTTTAGTGGATACCATCTCTTCACAAAGAATACACCCTCCAAATTTCATATCTTTAGGACCAACGGTTTGGACTGTGCGTTGATATAATCAGTCAGGGGATGATTTTGGAAAAACTGTGATACACGTTTTTCATAATGTTAATAGATGAGTTTGTACACTAATTTTCAACTCAATCAACCCCAAAAATAAAATGTTTCACAGAAAATGTAACACCTCGTTTCACCTTCTTAGGGGTGGAATTTCGTAAAACCCTTTCTTAGTGGATACTCTTTACAAAGAATACAGCAGTTTTCTACTTTTGGACACAATGGCGTTTTAATTGCACAGTAAAAATTATAATCTATTTAGTTCCGACCTTGACACTAAAATCATGTAACTTGTTTTAAATTTTTTAGTTCACTTTTTAAATTCATTTTTTGATATAGCAGGCGTGTTTATTATATAATCATAATTTTATATAGACCATTATTATGAAGTTAGTTAAGTTCAGTCAATGCTACTGAACAGAGAAAGAATAGATAGTTTAACAAATGTTCGACGTGAGTCTTTAAATTGGCATAACTTTTTTATTTATGAACCGATTTACATAAAACAAACACTAAATGTTAAGTGAAGCTTACCACATATATAAGTGAAAACCACATCAATCGGATAAGCCGTTTCTGAGATTAGCGTGCCCAAACGCACAGACAAACAGACAAGAATTCTAACAATCATAGTTTTGGGTCCTCTTTGTGTTGATAATGGTCCCAATAATATTTTTTCTCATATATCTTCCATGTACAGACAGCGATCCGTTACATTTTTATTATATGTATAGATGAACCAGCGAATGAGAGCAGCGGTGGCCCAGTGGTAGCGACCCCGATTTACGAACAGTAAGCCGTGGGTTCTGTGTAATTTATTTCGTCACCACTGCTCTCAAAACGGTGAAGGAAAACATCGTGAGGAAACCGGCATGTCCTAGGACCAAAAATTCGAAGACATGTGACATCTACCAATCCGCACTGGGCCCGCGTGGTGGATTATAGCCCATTCCCTCTCATAGAGAGGAGGCCTGTGTCCCAGCAGTGGGAACATTATAGGCTGATGATGATGATGATGATGATGATGATAGATGAACCTATCCTAATCCTACATTGTGGACGGGTTAAAATGAGTAAACCCCTTCAAACCAAGCTGTTGTTGCATACGTAAGGACACATAAACGGACTCGTTAAAACAATCAAGAGACCTTTATAAAAATAAAAAAGTGAAATATATTGTTATCATGTATGAATGAAATTTCTCTTCATGGGGTTAGAAAAGGAAAAATTACTGGAGCATTAGGGGCGTGCCGTCCATAGAGGCAATTAGGCCTAGCCTACCCTAGCAACAACACCAAATGCATTTATTATAACTATGAAATAAAACAATACCAAATATTAAAATAGTACATTATTGTACAAGTGTGTAATGTTGGTGATTACCGCTGAGGCGCCATTGAGTCTTAAGAGAGCCGAGGAAGGTAATCATCAATACACACGTGTATCATACGACGTTTTTCAACACACTTGTGAAGAAAATAATACTAAAAAAATATTTTATTTAGTACATAAAAAGTTTATTTAGAGAAAAAATTAGTAAATGTGCGGTTAGTAAAATTATCATCAATTGTTTTTGACGGCAATGGTTCTCTATGTCTTTTACAGTTATATTTGTTAGTTCTTGTGTCCTACATACACCAGAGGTACACCAAATATTAAAGCAACCTGAAAAAAAGAAACAACAATTAAGTTCAACACACAACACAGGCTGAAGTCGCATAGATATTTAACTAACCTTAGTAGCCAGATTTCTTGATTTCTTGCTTCTAAATCCATCGGATAGTCTCTTAGTGATAGTTAAGATAAGCTGACACATTAGAGTAAGTTTTTAAGTTCACTCCATTCTTTGTTCGGACTGTACTGCTGAGCGTGCGCGCCTGCTGGCTGTGGGTGAGTGGAAGTCGGATCTTTGGCTTCACACACTGCCGTCGTCGAGCATAGGCACTTTGTTCGACCATACAGCCTTCCGCCTCGCTGCTTCTTTACGCCTTGGTGCTACTTGCTTTTCTCCTCATCGCTGTCACTTTGTCGAAGCTGTACGTTTCCTTGGAAGATGTGTAGGGCTTTAATGTGGGACACAACATGTGTCGATAGGTACTCTTGCGCCATCACATCTTCCAAGCACATCGTGCTGTGCTGGCGCTGCCGCTGCAGCTGCAGATTACCTCACTTTGTGGAAACTATATTTTCGAGCCGTTTGGGGTTGAAACTCTGGGCCCGTGGGGTCCGAGTGCTCACAGCCTGTTTAAGGAAATTTTGCCTGGGCCAGAAGCTAAGTGTTGCTGTACAACGTGGAAACGCCACCAGTCTCTTGGACACATTACCAGCTGACAGCGTTGAGGAGAAGTTTTTTTATGCCATTTATAGTTTGTTGTTAGTTTATTTTAATGATTTTAATTTTCAGAAATCAAAAAATTGTCAAAAATTTGGTATGTCTCTATATTTTAAACTAGAGACTCAGCATAAAACAGGAAGGTATGTATTATGTAATCAGGCAGAGTTGCGACTTATTTGAAATACTTGTATTTAAAATGCAAATACAAAATACGTATTTTATATTTTGTATTTAAACACCTTTTTTTTAAAAAAAAGCATTTTGCATTTTATTTGAAATACTTTCCGAGATGTATTTTATTTGTAAAATGCAATATACTTTATTGCTAAGTTTCGCCGACATTACCAGCCTTGTAATGTACAATGAAACCTGGTTAAGTGAGGCATCAAGGGACCTGCAAATTTGTCTCACTTATACAGGTATTCCACTTACCGAGTGTCTCAGATATCCAGGTATAAATACATATCTGTCTCATTTACAGAGGGTTCCATTAATAGAGGTTAGAATACAGGTTATTTCAGTTATAGAGGTGAGATTTTGAAATAAAATATCGTATTATGTAAACATTATAGTTGAGTTTTAATCTTTAACGGGAATCAAAAAAAGATAATCAATGTAATAAACAAAAATATTCCAGCACGTTCTTTTATAAATGGTACAAAAAGGTAAACATAATGTATCAATTATAAAAATCTGTCATTTTAGTTTGTCTTTTGGAAGTATCAGCCATCAGATATTTTGTCATTAACGGATATTAACTTCAGTTTTTCACGTACTGATAACGATTTGAGCCTTCGTTTCGGCATTTTTCAAATAAACATCCGTATGGTCTAAAACTTAAGGTCATTGAGGCTCAAAATTAAAATTAATAAACAAACAAAACGATGTTATCTCAGTTACGGAGGTTAATGCATATAAAATTCACTCGCTGTCTCAGTTATAGAGGTAACTATGACATAAAATCGAAAGAACGAATCCCAGATAAAGAGGTTTGCTTCGTCCCACTAAAGAGATGATTCAGTGCCAAAGTGTTGGGACCACAGCATGAGTTCCAGTTATGGAGGTTTCTCACTTATGGTCCCACTTAACCAAGTTTCACTGTAAATGGGTCAGTGACACCTGCCTACGAAGTTCTGCACCACTGGAATTAGTATTTTCATATGGTGGTATGATCATAATGTCCACACAGACACAAAATGTCCGATGCTCATTTTGAGCAACGGGTAATGTTAAAATCTTTAATAAATAAAGAACACTAATTTCATCTTAAAGTATTTTATTTGAATAACGTATTTTGAAAATACTTATTTTGCATTTAGTATTTAAAATACAAAAAGCAAAATTATTTTGTATTTTTCATTTGAAATGTTAATTGGAAAACTATTTGGATTTTGTATTTAAATACTTTTTTAAACTATTTTGTACATCTCTGTAATCAGGGTTGGGCAGTATTTGAATTACTTGTAATTAAAATACGTAATTGAAATATAAATACGTATTTGGTATTTGTATTTCAATTACTTCATTAAAATGTAATTTGTAATTCGTATTTCGAATACCTGACGCCGAGGTATTTTGTAATTAGTATTTCAAATACTTGAGGCTTCAAAATACATTTTAACATTAAAATATATATTTAACCTTCATTTAGCGATCGTGAGTGTGACTGCGAGACGAGAGTGTAATGATGGTAAAGCAGCTATTAGAGTTGGCAACACTGCACCTGTGATGTATACAGAGACCAATCGATCAACCACAGATATCTAAAATGGAGTTAAGTTGGTCAGCTTCCTAAATGACAGAAGCAAAGTGCTTTCAACTCTTGAGCACTATCCAAATATAAAAAATGTGTTCATACAATTTAACACAAGTTTGTGCTAACTCTCCAATGCTGGTTTTATTGACTCTCCAACAAGAGGCTGTTTGTCTGACAGTACATTTAAAAATCTAGTGTTCATGAAAGGAAACTCTGGTTTTACTGATTAGTCAATCTTGTTTTCCTCTACTTTCAGCCCGTGCTGGTCTAGATTACTTACTTTGTATTTAGTAATTTGTATTTCGTTTTTTAATTAAAAATTACTAAAATACTTACCTTACATAAAGATATTTTGTATTTAGTATTTTAATTACTTGCGATACAGTATTTTTTAATTTGTATTTCAATTAAAGCAAAGCATGTATTTTGCCCAGCCCTGTATGTAATATGATGAATCCTACATTCATTCTTGCTATGTATTGTTTTTAAATATTATACTTTCTTATATTTTACTTGCAGTTTTCACGAACGAACGGCATTATATACGTTACTTAGATTAACTGCACAGCAACGCAAAGATGGTGTTTTCACGGCATCATTAGGAAATTGGGCTATGGTGAGTTTCTTAACAAACATAAAGGTTGAAACGTGCATCACAATCGCAGACTTCAGCATCGATTCACAAAAGTAAGTCCATTGAAAATGGTAAATATCAATGCTCTATTCTGTGAGTATCTACGCAAGAAAGATGTTTTTTAAATATTGTAGTTAATATTGCAGCCGCTTACCGTGCATAGGCAACTAAAACACATCATATTTTGTATTTTTTCTGTGCACAGGCCTTAGCACATCAAGCGCAACCACTGAAAATCCAACTGACAGTGGTACTCCCCGAGTACACCCGTTATGACATCGTGAGTCAGTGCCAAAATTTTGGGGCCAACGTTGCGATCCATGGGAAGAACTTCAACGAGGCTAAGATATACGCTTTCAAACTGTTAATTGACAAAGGTCGAGTTGGTACTTATTTAAATGGGTAAGAATGTAGCAGCAATATTTTTTGTAAATGGTCGGTGCATCGCTTCAACTTCTAATATTCAGATAGTATAATATCATCATCATATTATTATACTAAATTTAGTTCTTCTTACTATGTTGCCGGAGTAGGCATCCAGTGTAAACATGCAGCTGAAAAACAATAGGTATTGTACATGGAGGAAATATCTGTACTGACTTCGAAAATTCCGTTAATGGGTGATACAATACCGTCTGGCAAGACTGGCTTTCGGACTTTCAGGCACCTTAACGACTATTGATGTACGGGTTGTAGTAGTTAAGTCCGTACACTGATTTGTCGTGAAGGTTACAGTATTTGAGTGGAAGGCGATTATTTCTCTCAGTTGTTGATAGCTACCCAGTTATTAGTTCACTATATTTTAATTCGTTAATCATGTTGTTTTATTATGCTAAATTATGACGCGCATCGTTGGCCTAAAGTAGGTTGCCGAGTAAGCAGCAAAATGTAAGGCGATGAGACCGTACAATTGAAGACCTACAAATGACATCGGAGACAAACTAAAACGTGCTTTCCAAGGCACAGGCCCTTTGGAAATTTTTTACAAATTGAAAAATAGCTTGAGAAGAATTAATAAAAGTTGGTCTTTCAGATGTGACCATCCTGATGTGATAGCGGGTGCGGGCTGCATTGGCCTTGAAATATTAAATGAGTTACCCGACACGGACGCCATACTTGTGCCTGTCGGCGGTGGAGGACTGCTAGCAGGCATAGCCACAATTGCCAAACACATTAAACCAAACATTCTGATATATGTAAACTTATTTTCTTCTTCATAATTTTATTACTTAGACCTATATCTAAAAGATACAAAGTCTTCTTAAGGTGGAAGCGTCAGGGTAGCCCGCGAAATTCAAATTTTCTTAGGTTTTTTTGTAATTTGTAGTGTCAGGTTGCACGTTGATAAAAAATGAGTCGCGCCAGTAACACGTAGTAGGCGTAGTACACGTGTAGTTACAGAATTACAATCATGAAAATCATCAGTACAACAAGTTACAAGTTCATGTAACCCTATTAATTGAATATTTCATGAAAAAGTCATTCAATAGGGTTAAATGAACTTATAGCGTTATATTGATGATTATCATGATTGTGATTCTGTAACTAAATACGAGTTACTGGCGCGACTCATTTTTCATCAACATCAACCTGACACTGCAAATTACAAAAAACATAAGAAAATTTGAATTTCGCGGGCTACCTTGACGCTTCCACCCGAAGAAGAAATGCGGTTGGTCTTTTCTCCATACGAACTCTGTTTTCTTTCTGGTTTATGCAATGATATATAAACTATAGACACGTTTCCCGCGCTCTGTAGTGGCAACATAAATACCGGACAGTTGTCCTGAGTCCCTTTAGTCGCCTACCAACCAGTGCCGCAGCGGCACGTAATACCACAGTATAAAAATCATACAGTAGGACGACGCCTTTGATCTCGGGTAAAATGCCGGCATCGTCTAGAGTCACGCATCGGCCAGGGTTGTCACATGTAAACAATATTTATGAAATTATTTATTTATTGGAGATCAATATCGATAGCAGTATTATAATTAAAACAATATTACATGTTAATATATATATACAAGGTGCAAACAGACTCTTCACGAAGCCGTCAACCAAGCATTATGTACATCAAACTAAGTAACTTTACGCAAAAATTAGTGCTGGGAAACAACTTTTTTTTTGGGCTGAAAAATCACGTTTCACAGTAGGACTCAATGTAACGCACTCACAACATTGTGCTGATGGATGGATTTAATAGTAAGGGGGTCCTGGGGGTATTTAAAGTAAAAATCTTACATTTAAAACATGTATTTAATCTTAGATTAAAAAAAGTGGCTTTTTCGTAACAAGCACCCCAATTAATCTCGAAATTGACACCCATATGAAATTATAAGAAAATGACGTCCACCATCTTAGATTTAAAAAAAGATGGCTTTTTCATAACAAGCACCCCAATTAATCTCGAAATTGACACCCATATCAAATTATAAGAAAATGACGTCCGCCATCTTGGATTTCAAAAACGATGGCTTTTTCGTAACAAGCACCCCAATTAAACTCGAAATTGACACCCATATCAAATTATAAGAAAATGACGTCCGCCATCTCGGATTTAAAAAAAGAATGGCTTTTTCGTAACATGCACCCCAATTAAACTCGAAATTGACACTTATATCAAATTATAAGAAAATGACATCCGCCATGTCAAAATTCACCCTTGGTAAATAATAAAAAAAATCCACCATCTTGACACGGAACATATTACAATCAAACACATTCACATTCATAATATTAGTAAGATTTCTAAACAGATGTCCTGTGTCCTGTGTTACCTATTAAAAAAAAACCCGTGCGCCGTTCGGCCATTTTATTAGCGTTATCAACGTGGCACGACATTACAAATAAAACTATTTAACTACAATAACAAAACAGATTGATTTACCTTTCTTCAGTACGTGGAAGCTGATGAAACCGCAGATCTTTATTTATACGAGATGAGGACTTGCAATCACTCACAGCACACGTCGTATGCACCATTTTAATAAACAAATAAAACACAAACACGCTTTAGCCCCGAATGATATAGCCCGAACTACTAACATCGTTTTGTTCGCAGTTCGGGCTCGGCTTACCCGCGTCTCGCTCCTCACACCCCGCACGATTGCCCTGTCTAGACGTCTTCGTTGGACGACTGTAGGATTTTTAGACTGTGGTAATACTAAATTAACTTGTGTGAATAACTTCCTCAAAACCAAAAACAAAATGCCATCCTGTGTTTTTAGGAAATGTAAAAATTATTATGCAATAAATAAAGATAAAAAAGTATCATTTCATTTGTAAGTATCAAGAAAAATGTATTTTATTTTATTTTTTTCGATGCATTCTAATGGCGGCTGGCGCCAAGCCGAAAGCCGAACACAACACAATGGCAACGTAACTAAAGAAATATATTTGTCTCTCTCTAACAACAGGAATTCCGTAGATGACATTTAATGTTCTTTCTCTTTCTCTCGCTACCGATAAGTTTTACGCTGTTTTCGAGTGCCGTGACGTTCATGCATGACGCGTCTATTTATAATACGTCATTGGGTTTATGACTTTGAACAATGAATGAAGAACATTAAATGTCATCTACGGAATTCCTGTTGTTAGAGAGAGATAATAGTAGATTATTAACCAAGGGGATAAAGCAGTGTCTTCTGTCGCGGGTGACGATTTAAATCGCGAGCGTAACGAAGGACTCGAGGTTTACTCCCGAGCGTAGCGAGGGTGTTAAAAACACAATAATAATATGAGATAAGCATTTATTAAAAATAATGACAATTAAAAGTAAAAGTTAACATTCTAAACATTGGTCCAATTATTGATAGAGAGAGTTACATTTTGTTTGGTACATATATTGTTGATGAGTTGATTTGCGTATTTCTCTGTTCTTGCGTCTGAGGAACTTGCGTTTCATTGTAGATAGTATACGTCGGAGATAGTGGTGGTGGTGCATCGTGAGTTACGGACGAAGATAAGATGGCTCTGATGGATTAAGTTTTATATTTTTGTTAATTTGACTGCTTAATATGGTTTTATTCGCCATTGAGCTTTCGATATAACCCTCAGCTACTCCTATCAGAGCTCCAACCACCGTGTCTTTTTATTGACGTAATATCCGCCCCTGAATCCGCCAAGAAAGTCGCCGAAATTCTTCTAAAGCAGTGACCGGTGTAGAGTTCAACATCTTTAAGTTTTAAATATTTAGCAATTTCGTTTGGCATATTGCTAATTTTATTTTTGCCGATAGCTTGTCGAGTACATTTACCATTCCGATAGTTTATAAAAAATCTATTGTTTTCCATGTTGGTGGCACGTAATGCTTGGTATTTGTGAATGATTTTAGTATATTGTCCTTGTACAACGAATGACCGATTTTTCTTTGTCTTAGTTTCCTTTACATTAATCAACGTCCTCCACCTTTAAGTTTACAAGTTCACATCCGCGGCAAGCACCATTGAGTTCAAAAATTAAGGCCACCTATAACAAAGATAAAAAACAGGCAAATATATAGAATAATTACCATTACTAAGATACACAATATTCATACTTAAATCATGGATATTTACTTTTGTGGTCGGGAAAATTTCGTCAGGAGCTTAATTAAGAAATTTTTCCACATTTTGAGTCGTAAAAATTTTAGATTTCTTTATGCAATGCCCTTCTGATTTTCTTTTTAAAAAATTGGTTGCCTGTAAAGTCGGTATACGGGCGAAAGTTTTACGTGACAACGACTTTGAGTGGTAAAATAATTTTAATGTGAATATTCATTCGTATAGTAGGAAGAAGGATGAAATAATAGTAACAATTTAAAACATTTATTTATACAAAGAATTATATTTAAAACATTAATTTATACAAAGAATCTCGCACTGAATTTCATATTAACAAAGTGCCTTTCACTTTTTATGTCTGTCTCTCTCGCTCTTAGGCGGGCTAGCGTGCCTCTCACTCGCTCTCATTGTGAGCGCATAACGTGAGCGGAGCGTAACGCAGTTTCTTGAAGTGTCACCCGGCAAACCAATTTATAAGACGTTGTCACGTCAAAAAGCCAGTAATTTCGTGAATCTATTTATTTCAATGCTGTGTTTGATGCTTATTGTAGCTTTCAGTTTTGAGTATATGCACCAAAGTGTATTCGGATTCTGTCTTGGATAAATAATCAAAATAGACAAGAAGTACTGATTCTGAAATTGATAGGCCTTTCGCACTTCTTCACGTTGAAAATTCTTCATAAGTTTTTAAATAATTTTCTTTGGATTTTGTTGGAAGCAAATTATTTATAATTGCGGCAGCATTTGCACTGATGGAATCCGACAATTCACTGTCACTGTCGCTTTGATTTAACATCCTAACGTATTTTTAGAACATTAACTTATTTATAAAAATAAATTAAAATAAACTTAACGTTTATGTATTTGAAGAAAACAAAAACGCGGCAAATTCCTAGACTAATATTTTTTTGTCGGAAAAGCAAAGGCATAAAGCTCATACGGCCTCGTCGGTTTACGTAATTTTATTTAATAATCATAACTGCATAATAAATGCGTATTCCTTTTTCAAACAGATGTATAATGTTTTATATACAAACTAAGCACAGATGTAGTTCAGTATAAATTTCGGTAAGTATTCCAAATTTAAATCACATTCTCCACCTAGAATGAAATTCAGTACAATTTTCTTTCCCTGTTTTTAACAGATTAAAAATGACTATTGTTATGTTCGCTTTTTGTGGCGTGGCATAGAATGTCACTTTTTTGAGCAAGTGGTACGAAAATATATTTCTTTAGTTACGTTGCCATTGTGTGGTGCATGCTCAGCCGGTGCCTGAAGAAGGCGCCTGAAGAAGGCGCCGGCTTGGCGCCAGCCACCATTAGAATGCATCGAAAAAAATCAAATAAAATACATTTTTCTTGATACTTACAGATGAAATAATACTTTTTTATCTTTCTTTATTGCAGAATAATTTTTACATTTCCTAAAAACACAGGATGGCATTTTGTTTTTGGTTTTGAGGAAGTTATTCACACAAGTTAATTTAGTATTACATACTAAATTAACTTGTGTGAATAACTTGCAGCTGCGGCACTGGTTGGTACGCGATTAAAGGGACTCAAGACAATTGTCCGGTATTTATGTTGCCACTACAGAGCGCGGGTAACGTATCTATAGTTTATATATCATTGACTTTAAAGCTATATTTTTTTACACTTAAATAAATATCAATGTCTTCTATGTTCCTATGTTTTCCTTTTTGATGATACATAAGCACTAGAACCTTTACAAAATGATCAAAATTGCCTATTTAGATCGCCATTCAACAGAAACCTAGTGTACAAAGATAACTATTAATAAAAAAACGAAACAAAAACGAAAAACATAGGGACACACTATATATTCTCCTTCTTCAGTTTGTGAAATACCTTTTAAATTGGTCCATTATTGGAGGATTATGACTTTTTACCATAGTTGTCCTTCTCGCGCCAGTGTCAAAATCACGCTCGCAGAGCGACAGCGATAGTTTCTTCAAATACCTACCGTGTTTCCTCTTAAGCTTGGCAGGTTTTCAAATTCTCAAAAGTTAGGAACTTATAAAAATAATTGACACACTTAAACTTTCTTTCACCTTCATAGAATCTTTACATATCCAAGACCTAGACCTACTTTTATGTCAAATTTCAAATATCTAAGTCATCAGGAAGTGTGTTAGGTTTTTTGATGATTGCAAGTGTATCAATGCATTATAAAAATAGTTATTTGGGCGTCAATACAAACAAGAACTGAAATATCTGAGTAGTGTGTGTTTGTACACCGATAACCTCTTGATTTCTTTTAATAGTCTTATAATTTTGTGCATGATGTTATATTATTATTTACTCAATACTTAATTAAACTTATTCTGTTGCTAGGGCATAGAACCAGGTAGAAGCTGCAGTTTTGCTAAAGCTCTAGATAACGAGCGACCCTACTTGACTGCAGCTGAGGAGACTCTGGCGGCCTCACTTGCTGTGCCGAAAGCAGGTGTCAACGCATTCCACACAGCCCGCTCACTTATTGACAAACTGGTTTGTCTCTTCTCACGTACATACTTATTATACTTGAAACATTACCTGCTCAAAAAAATGAAACATTCTCTTTTAGAAAAAAGGCATTTTCAGCATTCACGCAATGATTGAGACTTTTAATAAAACTCGTTATTGCTATTTTTAACCGCCAGGTACATACCTACTGTACACAAACATTTCTGTTGTATAGTTTTAAGATAGATTCTAATGAATAATGATTTAAGGTATTGGTCCACGACGACTGGACGGCGAGAGCGATTCTGCATTTAATAGAAAAGGAAAGTATAGTAGCAGAAGGCGCAGGCGCTATCAGTTTAGGCGCCCTCTTGTGCATACCTAACGTACTTCCAGAGTTACGAGGGAAAAAGTGAGTTCTTCTTAGCGTGTCGATGGCAATCTATATTGTATCGGCCCAGAACAGAGCTACTAGTTTAGCGCTATCGGGCTACCGATAGCGCTAAACTAGTAGTAGTAGATGGACGCTGGTCTATCCTTCCTGTAATTCCTGTAGTGAACTAACTACAGGACATGCAGGACACGATATTAAGTGCCCCATTATTGGTGGAACAGCACCACATTTACACTCCAGGGCAGAGTCATTAATGAATCTCCACCTGAGCAGGTTTTCTTTGCTGCGGCCAACCTGAGTCCGGAGTCTATTTAAAGACTTCCAGGTCAGCCATGGCAACTCATGTCAAGTAAGTTTAATCTATACGAATAAATAAAATTGAAATGTCTGTTTATAATTTCAAAATAATAGCCTTTTACTGAATGCATATATGGTACATAAAACAAAAAAATCTTTTTAGAAATGGTTGTTGTTCCAACTAATCTCCGAAACGGCTGGACTGATTTTAACGGAACTTTTACTGGCAGACGGCTGATGTCGTAAGGAGTAACTCAGGCTACTTTTATTTTAGAAAAAAAGTATTAGGGTTGCAAAAAAGTTAAAGCCCTTGAAATTTTTAACAAAATCTGATCAAATAGGGAAATAACAACATTTGTTGTTGTTATTTCCCTATTTGATCAGATTTTGTAGATACATTTATTATCAGGCTACTTTGGCCCATAGATATATACCTTACAGACTAACATACATATGATATAATACAAATTGTGTAAGTAAATAATGTATGTATGTATTTTAGTTTTTAAAATGAGCTATTTTTTTTTTTTAAACAGAATTTAATGTTAATGCACATAAGTGTATCCTCTTTTGCAATTCTCATAATCAAATTTTGGTTTGCTGTAAGAAAACCCAATTCTGGGTTAAGCTCGCCATTGTACGTAAGTTATACCATTGCGATTTGTATATATATTTTTAATTTGTGTGCAATAAAGAATAAGAGAGAGTTAAATAAAACCTTAAAACTATGTTAGTCACACTTCACTTGTGCACTATGTCACTGCGCGTTCATGTGGCACTTGCACGTGGAAGCGACGGAACACCGAACCACTCCTTGCGGCCAAAAGTCCTCGTCCAAGACGAGGTGTAGATAGCACGTTGGTATTCGCACCACGAACGCCTTAAAGTTGACGTTGCGGCGCGACTCAAGCAACTGCACTCTCGCCATCCACGTACTTGGTCTTCTGACGTACGTACTCCGATGTCCTCCGCCATAGTGTAATAACGTGGACGCGGACAACGCGGCTCGCGGGGCACCGCTAGTAATTAATATACCCACCCATACTTATAAAAACGTTTCTCCTGACTGACTCATCAATGTAAAGCTCAAACCACTGTGACTGGACGGATCTGGCTAAAATAAAATTAATTAAGCTAAGAAACGATTTTAGAAAATTTAAACCCTAAGCGGTTGAATGAAAAAAGGGTTGAAATTTTGTATGGAAATCCGTCACCGGGCGAAGCTGGTACAGGGCGGCTAGTCTTATTGCAATTTAGCACATCCCTTGACACAGAGGTGGTAATATATCACATCTACGGAGCTACAACGATAAACGAACGAATACAATTATCGACTCCGATAATTTACCATGCATATATACATGTTACATTCCTGTGCTGGTAAGTAGGTAGTGAAACATTGGTAAGTATAAGTGCTGGTAAGTAGGTAGTTAAACACAACTCTTCAATTAATTCTGTTGCGAACTTGCGATTGCTGTTACGATTAGGGTATACGAACAGTATTTTTCCCGGTTCTTTAAAACCTTGGAATTCCTTGGCAATTCCTGGGCAATTCCTGGGCTTTGTAAAAAAACCGGGTCTGTCATATAAAAACCCGGGATTCCGGGTATTTCGGTTCTTTAATTTCAAATCGATCATTATTGATCTGTGAACTTCGCAGATCAGACACATAACAAGTTGTAGGTCGTTTAAAACATAGAAATATGAGTAAATTTATTGTATCTCCCACGACTAATTCATCTATACAAATAAATAAAATCTAATATATAATTCATTGTCACGTATTATATATCAGATTCTATTGATTTTATTTATTATCATTGTACGTTACAGGGTTTCTTGGGATGTATATTTTTCTGTCTTATTTTTATTGTGTATTTAATCTTCTGAGACATAATTATACATTTGTAAATATTTTAAAAACAAAAGTGTCGGATCACCTCGTTCCGGATGCGAACCCTCAAGGGTCTCCCTTCAAATATAGCCCGCTCCATAGCTCGCTGAGCGACCTAAAATTTATGGAACAACTGGACCATGAGTGTCCACGTTTCGGCCCCGTAAGTCATAACAGGCAGGACGCTCTCATTAAAGACCTTAGTCTTTAGGCTCTGTGGAATACGCGACGAAAAGACCCAACGAAGTTTTCCAAATGCTGCCCAGCCCAGCTGGATTCTTCTGGTACCAGGCTGGGTTCAGGTAAATTATTCTCGAACAACCTTGAGAGTACCACCATTGACGACAATAGGTCCTGGGGTGACTTTTCGTTGGATATAACCTGGATTTTGTCCAAGATCACCCTGCGACCAATGAGTATTGAAGAATCTATTAGGCCAACCAGCATCTGCTACAAATCGTGCAGCGATTCAGCCAGTATGACGATGTCATTTGCAAATCTCAAGTGTGAGATGTCCTCGCCGTTGATGTTATTGCGACGCCCTTCCCAGTTCAGTGTCTTAAACACATCCTCCAGTGCGTTGGAGAAAAATTTCGGGTGAATTACGTCCCCTTGCCTCACCCCGCGACGCAATGGGATATGCTCTGTTTGCTGGTTCTGGGTTTGGACGGTCATTATGGCGTTTTGGCGTTTTCATAAAGACTTCTCAGTACTTGGATGTATCGCCAGTCTACTTAGCATAGTTGCGGAGACTTCAGGACTGACTAAGGACAAAATGCGAAACGAGCGAAGTGGGTCTGTAACTCTTTAATATGGTCTTGTTTCTCATTTTAAAGAAAATAACAACCACGCTCCTTCTCCACGCTTCTGGAGTTCTCCCAGAGAACAAGACCGAGTTGCAAGGCTCCCTAACCTCTCCTAATAGAGGACTTCCTACCGCTTTCAGAAGCTCAGTCGTTATCCCATCCTCATCAGGGGTTTCTCCAGTCTTCTAAAGGCCGCCTCGATTTCATCTTGGACGACTTCTGGCAGGTCATCTGTGAAATGGCGGGTTAAGGTGGCTCTAGAATCCTCATTTTCGGGATTACGTCCATCAGATTTGATCAACTTTGTCAGGTCACAGGTGGCTCCTCCCAAGTGATCAGACGAACGCATTCGACCCCAGTTTTGCTCAATCGCTTTTTCTATTAAGCGTGTGCATCGGAGATCGCGTCGTACCAATTTTATAATTGTTTTGTTGAGTGCCTGAACTTTTACCGAAGTGATGGGTGAGTTTTCAAGTCGTTTCGTCATACGCTCCAGAGTCTCATTCGAAAGTTTGAACTACCTGCCCATACGCCGCATTTTGAAAAAAACGCGTCCCTTCCTCCTGAAGATTTCCACCATTTGGTCGAGTGCCTGGTCAATATTATAACCTTTGTAATTGTTAATTAATAAATAAAGCACAATCATATTATCTACTCTAATTGAATAATCTATGTTATTAATCTATGTTATTTAATTTAATTTATATCCAGTGTAAGCAATTTAGTTTTTAATAGTTTTTATTTATTCAAATTGTGTATTTCTGGTTTTAATTATTTAATTGTGTAATTATTTGCGCTTACTGTAGTGCATGCTATGTTTTTCTGTAAGTGATGAGGCGCCAAGACTTAAATTTCGACGGCAGCAAAGAACAAACGCCTATCTACAAAAGTACTAGTTTCCAGGAGAGCGTTTTTATCACGAAAATGTAATAACTTCTACAAGATCAAAGCTAGCTTCTTCAATTTGTAATAGTTAACCATAAAAAAAATGTTTCATTGAAAAATGAAAAAAAACCTGGATAAAATTAAGGTGAACGCGCATCTGACCGCGCCGCACTCGCCGCACGCGCCGCAGGCATCGCATTTTATAAATCTTTATATGAAATAGTATACGGCATCGCGCACCTATCCGCGCCGAAACATCCGCATTTTCTTAAAATCCTGTAGGTATACTGATTCCACAAGTTCGCGCGGATGACGTCATGAAATTCAGCGCGTTCGATGCGTGCGGCGAGTGCGGTGCGTGCAACGAGTGCGGCGCGGGCGCGCTGTTGCCGGGGATGATGTCATCCGTATTCATTAAATGATGGATGTGATTCGCCGCTTGCGGTGAGTACGGCGCGTGCGGCGCGTACGATGCGGAAAAGTGCGCGAGGCTATGAGGAAATGCGATGACTGCGGCAACTGCGGCGGGGGCTCATCTTAAAGAATTCTGAATTCATTTATTTTTAGAAGTGAATTTTGCAAAAAATGCAGTCGTCTTTTTGTTCTTTGCTGCCGTCGATTTGCAATGTACAAATTATAATGTAACAGTGTACTCATTGTTCAGAAGCCTAATAATAATGTGTATAGTTAATAGCCAAAAGCCTCGACCAACATCTGAGGCGGCTCTCGCTTGGCAGCTGGATCAAGGACTTGATCCAGAAAGCAGTACTTCTGGACACGGCACGTATTGTCAGGAGGTTCCTCTCTCAAGAGCCCTGACTACCGGTAGCTCGGACCCTGTTCCCAATGCTGGTGGACTACTATTTTTTATACTTTAAATGTTTTTTTTGTTGTCTTATATTTAAGTATTTAAAAATATAATAATAATAATATCTTGGGACAACCAACACACCGCCATCTGATCCCAAACTAGGCAGAGCCTGTACTATGGCAACCAGACAACTGATAATCATACTTAAATATTTCTAAATACATACATGTTATAGATAAATTATACACCCAGATACAGAACAAATAATCGTACTCATCGCACAAAGATTTGTCCTGTGTGGGAATCGAACCCACGACCTCCGTCCTAGCAGTCAGGGTCACTCACCACTAGACCAACAGGCCAACTAGGCGTAATGAGTAGGTAGGTATAAACACAAATAAAGGAAGAGTGTATACCCAGAAGGTGGTAGCCGTAAGGCTAGTCCGGGGGTACCGCACGATCTCTGGCGAGGCGGCGAGCCTCCTTGCTGGATTGCCGCCATGGGATCTGGAGGCGATAGACCTCGCGCGCTTACACGAGTGGCGCGTAGAGGCACTACGCCGGGGGGAAACTCCGCTGCCGCGGCAAATTGTCGCGCTGCGGACAGACTTCCGGCGCGATCTCATGGCGACATGGAGAGAGCGACTATCGCAACCCCGTGCCGGGCACGCCACAATAGTGGCGATAAGTCCCCTCTTTGAGGAGTGGCTGGAGAGGCGCCACGGCACCCTCACCTTCCGCCTGACGCAGGTCCTCACCGGACACGGTTGTTTCGGGAGGTTCCTGCACCGAATCGGGCGGGAGGAAACGCCCGGGTGTTACCACTATGAAGGTCGCCCAGAGGACACGGTGGAGCACACGGTGGAGGTCAGCCCTGCTTGGGCGGCCGTGTCCTCGTAGCGGTGATCGGCGGCGGCGACCTATCGCGTCCGGCCCTGGTCCAGTCCATGGTCCCGAGCGAGAGGGAATGGGACGGTGTCACCTCCTTCTGCGAAGCAGTCATGCTAGCGAAGGAGGTGGCGGAGCGTGAGAGGGAGAGAACCTCTCGTCCCAGCCGCCGCGGGAGACGCCTCGGGCGTCGGGGGTCACGTGGTGGCTTCCGGCCACCGTAGACGCGGACCTGTGGACGGTGAGTAATGGGCTAGCTCGCCGTCCGTCCGTCTTTTGACGACAGGCCGTGTTGACGGCGTTCGTGTTCCACGTACGCCTCAAAGAGATGTCAGCAAATAGGGAGGGGCCCGCAAGGGCCGATGTCTGCCAGGGCTGCGGGCTGTTCGTAAGAGATACCGCGGCCCTGGAACACAAAGGGCAAGGAAGGAACATGGATGGGTTTTAGTCAGTACATGTCTGACACTCCCTTCCGCTCTGCCCAGAGCGGGAGAAGTCATTTGATGACTTCCCATCCGTAAAAAAAAAAAAAAAAGGAAGTGTATAGATAAATAAATAATGGAAATAATAATTATTGTAAATTAATGAAAATACCCGAAAAACCCGGGTACCCGGTTTTAGATAAAGCCCGAAACCGAAAAAACCCGGTTCCGAATAATGACCGATTTTCGATGCGCTATATAGTTTAGAAACGATACTATATTAATACAAGATGTAAACGGACCTTTCACGAAGCCATCAACCAAGTAACTCGACGCAAAAATTATTACTGGGAAATTATTCTTTTTTTTTTGGGTGCAAGATCTCGGTGTTACGGTTGGACTCAATGTTACGCACTTAAAACATTATGATAATACAGGGGTCATGGAGGTATTTAAAGTAAAATTATAACATTACAAGTATACAATTTTTAAGTAGTTTTAATTATTTCACAATATACATATATTTTTAAATATACAATAAAAAAAAAAATATTGTGAAATAATTGAAACTTTGTCCTCCGTAACTGGAAGGTTCCCTGCTATTGTCCAGTCCAACCATGACGGAGACAACAATTAGTGCCTTTCGGCTTCGTTAAGGTCTTTTTACACCCATTATGGATGAATAACGAACCAACGCGACTTGATGGATCGCACTAATACGTCACATTCACATAATATAACCAAGCGCGATGATTGCATACTTGCACAACGATCGCTTACTTGCGCGTCGATCGTTTTCGATTAAAACACGGCCGAAGATGAACTAATTGAACTTTTTCTACAGGGTGGTTTGCATCGTCTCTGGAGCCAATATAGAATTATGGCATTTAAAACGGGCTGTGATACAAGGGAAGGCAGCTGAAGGCCGAATTTTCACATTCACCGTAAGGACCGATTCATCAAACTAGTAGAATATAATTTTGTAGTCTATGTTTTAAAATATGTACGATCGCGGTCAGAAGTCCAGTAGCAATCTCACAAAGCTATATCATCAAAACAAGTCGCACTTACGATGTTCTTCTAAAAAAAGACATTTCACACACATACACACCCGTATATCGCACTCTTTCATCATCAGTCAATCAGAAATAGGGCGGTATATAATCGTTTGCATAGGTGGCTCGCTTGTCACATATGACTATCATGGTCTTCTCGTAATTATACTGTATGACGTGTTATTGTTTGTGTTGAAAAATCACAGACACCGTCGTTTCACCGTGCGGGCGAATATGAACATGCACCTATAATTATGTGTCTGGTTATAGATACGTGTGCCACCAGGACAGGATGCTATACGAATCAAGATCTTAAGATTGTTGACATTATTACAATGCAATCTTCTCTATACTGAAGCGGAACGGGAGTGGTTGGATGAAGATAAATTACTTGATAACTTCGTAAGATAACGTTAAAATACATCCTTACTAATATTATAAATGTGAATGTAAAGTTTAATACCTTTTCCTGCCTAAACAACTGAACCGATCATCCTGAAATTTTGCATAGACTTACGTTGTCAGGTGTACAGAAACGGACATAAGGTACCTTTCATTCCGAAAAAAAGTACTGTTCCCGAGGGAAACAACAATAAGGTTCTTATGATAATACAGGGGGTAAACAGTCTCTTCACGAAGCCGTCAACCAAGCATTATGTACATCAAACTAAGTAACTTTACGCAAAAATTAATGCTGGGAAACGACTTTTTTTTGGGCTGAAAAATCATGTTTAACAGTAGGACTCAATGTAACGCACTCAAAACATTGTGCTGATGGATGGATTGAATAGTACGGGGGTGGTAAAGGTGTTTTAAGTAAAAAAAATACACTAATAACATGTACATATTTTAAAAAAAAAACTTGTGAAAAAGTTGGAACTTTGACCCCCAATATCTCCGTAACTAGAAGATTCCCAGGTATGATCTAGAACAAAAAAATGATCGCAATGATAGGGAGAACAAGTGCCTTTCGGCTTCGTTAAGAGTCTTTTTACACCCTTTATGTATACACATGTCTTCATAGCTGGGCATTAACTCGTTAATCCGTTAATCGTTAATTAACGAAGTGAACATTTCCATTAACGGATTAACTTTAAAGTTAACTTTAAAAAATGTTAACGGACTCGTTAACTTCCGTTAAATTTCCTCAAGTCCGTTAATCGTTAATCCAAGACCTACTATTTACCAAGCATCGCGCCGCACCACGCCGCCGCAGCCGTAATAAACACGTTCTGACAAGTAAGTTCGGGCCGATCAACAAGTGCGGCGCGGCGCGGCGCGTGCCACGCGTGAATCGAAACTAGGAACCGGCAATACTTAAAGTATTGCCGGTTCGTGTGAGTAAGAAAAAGAACTCCCAAGTTTGATTCATATTCCAAAGCGAGCCTGGCTTTCAGATGAGAACTTCAACATACAACAGTAATATTCATGAAGGGCAATATCCACATTATGCCAGATGATTAAATTATACACTCCAATTATAAATATATTCTTTTTTGTTCCTAAACTGTTAACTTCTAGAACCCAAAACAACAGTTTTTCATAAGTAGATCATTAGCGCAACAATATAAACAAATGCAATTTTAATCACGTGTTAACGGATTAACGTTAACTTGCGTTAATCTTCCGAAATGTAACGATTTAACGTTTAACGAAGTTACATTTTTTAGTAACGGATTAGCGATTAGCGAAGTTAATTATTTGTTTAACGGAGACCAGCTAAGCATGTCTTAATGGAGATGGTAACTGTGGAACTAACATAGCTGGTTCCACTCATCGTTATTGATTTGTTGGTTGGCAATCTTGGTAATGTAATTTTATTGAGACCTATGGTAGCGCCTTCTACAATTAGCTTTTAACAGTCTTCGCCATTGAAAATTCACGCCATAAAATCAATGATCACCAGCACGTGCGAAGCTAGTTCGTAACATACCAACCGACTTACTTATGATTTTATAGCGTAAACGCATGCGTCTGACGTAAATATTAAAAGACCTGGGTACTTATACTGTCTATTTTATTTATATGACCAAAATTAACTAGGCCAAGTTTTTTTTCTTACAAAATAGTACGTATATTATTCCTTAGAAAATATTTTTTTGTTCTTTTGATACCGACGACATTTGCCCCTTTCCCTTATTGAATTAATTTTTCCCATACTGTCTAAGTTTAAAGAAATACCTACGTTTATGTTAATAATATTTTTATTTCTGTACCTACAGTTCAGCATTGTTTGTGAAACCAACAGTTTCAAGCAAGCGAATACGTTTAAAGTTTTGGTTGAACGGTTCTGCCCCAATATATGCGAATTTACAGGAGACACGTTCAAACCCAGAAACAAATGCGTATGCTTCCCAAAATTGGTATTCTAATACAAAACAATACTATTATTTATTTTATTAAATGTACCTTATTAATGATGTTACATAGTAAAACAGTAACCCACATTATTTTTGTTTGTTTTTAGATTCTAGCCCCCATAAACCCGCGTTTACAACTTTACACCAAGTTACATAAATACATAGGTAGGTAAGATATTCACTCAATCACTAGCATAAGCTGATATAATTTTTTTAAATAAAGTTTATCAAGAAAAAATCTTTGTTGTGTGTTTTCTTCCAATAGAAATACCCTGTTCGAAATTAAAAAAAAAAAAAAAAATATATAAAAAAAATAGAGTGATGAAAATCATAATGCGAAAAAATCGTAATGCGAATCATAATGTGATTGAAACAGAAATTTGAGAGAAAGAAAAATACTGTTTAACCAAACTTATACAACAATTTATTAATAAAAAGTTTATCTTTTTAAACTAAGTAGCACTGCGCAAAAATAATTGCTGGGAAACGAATTTTTTTTTTGGACCTAAAAAATAATCTGATTTTTGTAGTGCGCAATGATTTGCGCGCTAGCGACTGTCCAATGTGTGCGTTGTGCCTACACGGGTACACGGACACGGCACACACACAGCGGTGCGGCGGCGCGCCACCGCTCCGGCCCACTCAGCGTACTTATCTAGCAAAAAAAAAAAAAAAATGTGGGGGGTTTAGAAACAGTAATAGAGCACGAATCCAAAAAAAAAAGTCTGTCTGTTTGTCTGTACACGCTAATCTTCGGAACTACTCGACGGATTTGAATGTTTTTTTTTGTTGTATTGGTATTAAGTCTGGGCAACATATAGGCTATAATTTCTTGGAAACTTGAACACCTAAATGGTACTATAGCAAAAATTGTTCCACGTAATGAGCATTTTCTGCTAAGAGAATAAATTTGAAGATCTGGAACAGCTGATGTGGAACTCCAAGAGCCCAGCCACACTATAACATAATTATATAGGAATGACGTCTTAGCAAGAGTTGTTCAGACTGATAAGCACTCTCTGTTGACGTATAAAAATTGAAGATGTGTGGAACACCTGTTGTGGAGTTCCAAGAGCCCAGTTACACTATAATATATATAGGAATGACGTCTTTGCAAAAGTTGTACTGCCTGATGAGCACTCTTTGTTGACGTATAAAAATTGAAGATCTGGATACTGTATTTCTACCAAGGGGTATCGTATTACCCAGAACTATCTGGGTTGTGGAGGGCAGATAGACAGTCGTTCCATGTAAAATACTGGTATTTAGCTGCATCCGGTTGTACTGGAAGCCGAACCCAACATCACTACATATTATAACACAATGTTCTCCGCCGCGTCTATCTGTCTGTTCGCGATAAACTCAAAAATTACTGCACTGATTTTCATGTTGTTTTCTTAAATAGATAGAGTGGTTCTCGAGGAATTTTTTAGTATATAATTTGTCAAGTTTTTGTACAGATTGGCTAAAATATAATGATATTTGTTAGAGGTGTTGGAAAAAAATAAGCCGTCTGAGGGAGCTTTCAACGAAAACGCTGCCCTTTAAGATATAACAAAATGATGAATGATAGAATTGTATATATTATATAGGTCTACAGAAAAATCCGCGATAGCTTATGTCTATCTTAAGGATATACTATATCCATTTTAATACTTTGAAAATGGGCAAACTAGGTTCCCATGAGTTGAGAAAATAGGATCATCATGATTACTTTTGGTCGCGATAACCGCCATCCAGGCAGGCGAAGCCGCGGGCATCAGCTAGTATTCAATATAATATAACTCCTCCTCTGTTTCGAACACATGCGAAGATCCTCCTGGGCATGCTGAGAATCAAGTTATCCAGCATTTCTTGGGGTAACCTGTCCCATTCATGAATAGCGGCATCCCTGAGCTCTGGCACTGTCTGGGGACGTGGCTGACGGTTTCAAACAGCTCGCTTAAGAGCATCCCACGCGTGCTCTATTGGGTTTAAGTCAGGCGAGCCGGCAGGCCAGTCTATCCTTGTGATGTCGTATTCTCGGAGAGCAGCTTTGACTCGTTGAGCTCGATGGGCGGACGCATTATCATCGGCCAGTACAAATTCCTGCCCATGGTTTATTCGGAATGGTCTGACAATTCCATCAATAGCAACTGCTCTATACATATCTACTGTCATGAAGCCTCGATACGGGAGCAAAGGCGTTCTAGCATCAATCATAATACCACCCCAAAAGTATACCGATTTCCCGCCTTGCTGAACTGTTCCAGTGGCAGTTCTTTGCCTTTCACGATCTTCTGGTCTTCTCCAGACACGGACACGTCGGTCATCTGGATGAGTACTGATTCGCGATTCGTCAACGAAGAGACAGTTTTGCCAAATGTTTTCTTCTTCATTTTGCCGAAGCCTAGCCCACTGCAATCTCCAACGTCGACGATGCTAGGAATTCAGAGGAGCGCGCCAAGACCTCCGTGCTCGTAATCCAGCCTGGTGCAAGCAATTCCAAATGGTCTGACTGCTAACTTCAAGCCCAGAGGCGGCCCGAACTTCTGCTTTTATTTTAGTAGCTTTGATTGGTGGGTCACGGGCTGCCAGCAATCTAATATAGCGCTTTTGGGCAGCAGTCAAAACAGTTGGGTGACCACTGCGGGGTCGGTCAGCTAAATTACCCATCCCGTGGTACCTCTGCAACGTGATTACGACACAGGATTGGGATAGCAACTCTGCGTGCTATTTCTCTCGTGGTGTATCTTTCTTCCCCCAAAGTTACTATTCTTGCCCGCAAAACTTCTGATAATCCTCTTGGCATTTCTTCAATCACAACTTTCCGCGAAAAAGTATTTTAAATCCGTCAAAATTGACTAAATCTGATTTCTGTATGAGCGTAAGCTAGGACTCAGTTCTAGCTTACGAAAATGAATACCTATTAATATTGTAATACCTTAGTTTCTAAGGAAAAATAACATAAACGGCGTGGTTAGCTCAGTGGCTGAGCGATTGACTGCTATTAGTTTCAAGTTCCCGATATTTTTTTCGTTTATTCAGTTTATATACTCATTTTCAAAAATTTTAAATATTTCTTGGAAAATATCATATAAGAAACATTAAAAAATATAAAAAGTAGCGGTGTCGGGAACAGGGTCCAAGCTACCGGTGGTAAGCGCTCCAGAAACAGGAACATGTCGAATAGGTCTACTTACTGGACATTATTGAAACAAACCTAACTAACCTTTTTTTTTTTTTTTTGTTCCGTGGTGGAAAATCCTCATGGATGTCCTCCGCCCTGGGGCGGGCGGAGGGGTCTGTCAGACTCGACTGACTAAAAACCACCCCGGTGTTCCCTTCTCACACTTGCACCGGGGATCATGGGAACTAGTGCGCCTTCCACGATCCCCGGCTAGTGCCGGCCCGCGTCTGCGGGCCTCCTCTTGTCCGCGAGAGGAGTGTGGTGTACTCCCCCCGTGACGTCTAATAGGGGCGCGCGCGGAACACTACGCGCCACCGCCTCGGGTCCAGTTATATGGGGGGCGGCGAACGTCCCCAAGTCCGCCGTCCCTCTGGACCCGTTTAGGGGGGCTGGAAGACGGCGTTGTCCGCCCTCCGCCGACGCCCGGTACGTCTGCTGCGGGTCGGGAGAGTGGTCTCGACCTCCCTCATTCTTTCCGCAGCCTCCTTCTGTGAAATGACGGTTTCACAGAAGGAGATCACCGCATCCCACGACTCTGCGCTCCCGACCATAGAACGAGAGATGGCCGGCAGCGACAGGTCGGTTCCGACTTCTGTTATGAGTGCACGGCGCGGCTCCTCCCATGCGGCACACTCTGCCAGCGTGTGCCGCACCGTGTCCTCCACACAGTGGGCGCAGTGATGGCACCGGGCGTCCGGCTCCCTGCTTATGCGACACAGGTACTTCCCGAAGCAGCCGTGCCCCGAGAGCACCTGCGTCGCCCGAAACGTCAGGGAGCCGTGCTTCCTCCCGAGCCAGTCGTCGAGTACTCTAGCCTCCCCCGCCATTCCGCCACCATGACCTGTCGGAGCTGAGACCGGTACAACGTTATCTGTCGCTGCACTAGCCTCTCGCCCCGATCCTTGGCCTCCTCGCGCCACTGGTACAGTGTCGCGAGGGTCTTCGCCTCCAGGTCCCACGGCGGGGATCCGGCCAGTACACAAGCCGCCTCGTAGGAGATCGTGCGATATCCCCGTGTGGCCCTGACGGCCATCACCCTCTGTGGTCTGCGCAGAACTGCGATAGTGCGGGCCGTCAGATCTGTCGCCCATATCGGGGCCCCGTACAGGGCCATCGATCGCACGATCCCTACGTACAACCGCCTACAGGCGGTGCTCGGCCCCCCCAAATTGGGAAGCAGCGTTGACAGCGCGCCCGCCGCGCCCATCAACTTGGGCACCAGCCGCTGAAAGTGAGGGCCGAAGTCCCAACGGCTGTCGAGCACCAATCCCAGGTACTTCATGGTTGACTCGACAGCGATCTGGACCCCACCGACCACAATGTGTGATCCCAACGGCGGCGCCCGTCGGGGGCCATGAAAGGCGATGGCCTCCGACTTGTTGAGGGCCTCTTCCAGGCCCAGGCGTCGTATGCGGCTCACCACCTGTGAGACCGCAGCCGTAGCCAGCAACGCTGCCTCCCTGTACGAGCTCCCCCGAGCCGTGACCAGCGTGTCGTCCGCATAACACGTCAGGTTCACTCCCGGTGGGAGCTCGCACCGCAAAACCCAGTCGTATCCAATGTTCCACAGGGGAGGGCCCAGAACCGAGCCCTGTGGAACACCGCACGACATCTCGCGACGGCCTGCGCCGTCGCGTCCCATGTAGGTGACACACCATCCCGACAGATAAGCCCCCACAATGTTGCGGAGGTAGGAAGGCACCCGATGGTATCGCAGGGCCTCCCTAATGCAACTCCAGGGCAGGGTGTTGAACGCGTTGGAGATATCCAAGGACACCGCCAGCACCACCCCGCCCTGGGACACCGCTTCCTCCGCCAGGACTCTCACTCTCATGATGGCGTCGATGGTAGAGCGCCCACACCGGAAGCCGAATTGGCTGTCGTCCAAGCTCGGCCCCTCTGTACACAAGTGGCTGACGAGGCGATCTGCGATTACTCGCTGAGCAGCTTGCCCGCCTCGTCCAGCAGCACTATGGGCCGATAAGCGGACGACGAGTCCGCCGGGCGCCCCGCCTTCTTGAGCAGGACCAGTCGACCAGCCTTCCACTTGGTAGGGAACTGACCCTGCTCAAGGCACGCAGAGAAGAGTCCCCTGAGTGGGGGCTCCAGCTCCTTCAGGGCGAGAACTAGAGCGCGGCCAGGCACTCCGTCAGGCCCCGGAGCAGTGTTTTTTGCCCGGAGCCGCATCACGGCCGCGCTCATCTCCGCCTGTGTCACCTCTGGGACGGTTTCGCTCTCCTCTTCTTCCTCTGACTCTGCAGCTGAGGGCACAGCCATCGGCGGTGGCTCGTGCTCAGCTCTCTCAAGAAAGAGAGCTGACACCACTCGCTCCAGAAACTGCGGCTCGATACCTTCCGTTAGCGGGGGGGCCCACGGCCGAAGTTTCCCCTCGGACCGTGCGGTAAGGGCGCCCCCACGGATCCCCGTCTAGGGTCGCCAGCAGCTCCTCTCTGGAGCGCGTCTTCGACTCGCCGATGGCCAGCCACAGAGCCTCCTTCGCCGCGCGGTACACCTCATACAGCGCGGCTTCTTCGTCGGGATCCCGCAGACGTCTCCTCCGACATCGCGTGTACGGGCGTCTGGCGTCGGCGCACTCGACGCGCAGCCGCTCGACCTCGATGCACCACCAGTACACGCAACGCTTTGTGGACAGAGAGGATACGCGTGGCATAGACGCGTCGCAGATTTGCGTCATCGCGTCGCTAAACCACTGCGCCTCCTGTTCGACGTCGACGGGACTGACGGTAGCCGACTCCCGGATCCAGGCTTGGACGATAGTGGCTTCCTCGAGAGCCTCTCTTTGGGGGGCCGATTGGCTACGACCTCCAGCTGTCTGGGTGGAGACGTCGAAACGGATGTATCGGTGATCCGATAGCGTCTCCACCTCCGCTTCCACGTGCCAATCTCGAACGCGGTGCACGACAGTGGGACTAGCGAACGACACGTCCACAATGGACCCGCCTCGCTGTCGTTATCTGTCGCTGCACTAGCCTCTCGCCCCGATCCTTGGCCTCCTCGCGCCACCGGTACAGTGTCGCGAGGGTGTTTGCCTCCAGGTAACCTAACCTAAGCTTAACCTAACCTAAGAACTTTTTTTTTTTTTTTTTGTCTGTCACAGCTTAGACTATTCTTGTTTGGAGGGTATCACAGCCATATGTCTCTATGCAAATTCTGTACCAGGGTTCTCTATTTATTTCAAGTCGAATAGGTCTACTTACTGAATATGAAACAAACCTAACCTAACCTAACCTAAGCCTTTTTTTTTTTTTTTTTTTTTTTGTTTTTTTTTTTTTTTTTTTGACGCTGGGAAAAAATGCATTACGCATACCCTCCCGTCGGGGGACGGGAGGGGTATGTGGGACTCCCCGGGCGTCCAAACACCACGGTATACCCACTAAAACGACCCAGCGCATTCCCGCTTCGTCATAGTGGAGGGGGACTGGGAAACCGGCACAGCCTTTACTTCCAGTCCCCCGCCGACGAATACAAGGCGGACCCCCCTCTTGTCCTCACGGCACGGACGTGGAGGGGGGGGTTCGGGAATGACCGACGGAGGTGACGGGTGCAATGCGGGCGGAGGCACCACCGCGCCTGTCGCCCGCCCGTCACCGTGAGGAGGGAGGGCAAACGCCCCTTCCCCCCCCCCCCGCCCGCAGAGCAGCGCAGCGAGAGTAAACTCCCGCTGGCGCTCCGCCTCCTCCTTCTGCGAAATCGCAGAAGGAGGCAACCGCTGACCAGGCCTCCTCGCTCCCCAGCATGGTGTTCCGTGGCACGCACGCCGGGAAGCGGGAGGCCCAGTCGCCCGCGAGGTGACGGGTGCAATGCGAGCGAAGGCACCTCCGTGCCTGTCGCCCGCCCGTCACCGTGAGGGGGGAGGGCAAATGCCCCTTCCCCCCCTCTCCGCTAGCGGAGCGGCGCAACGAGAGGGACCTCCCGCGCGCGCTCCGCTGACCAGGCCTCCTCTCCACACTCCCCAGCATGGCCTCGACCACGCCGGGAAGCGGGAGGCCCAGCCCCCCGCGGCACTCCCCTGCTGTGCACTCTGCTATGCCCGCTGCTCAGAGGGCACGCAAGGGAACGCACACCGCACATCGCATGAGTCATCACACGACGTGCGGTGCGCCCCTCCCCAGAAAGCGCCTGGTGGTTTTTTGTTGCGTCTATTTCTTATGGAATTAGACCAAGAACAGGGCGGCAACCACGTGAAGGTAACACACCAGACTTGCCTTGAGGATCTACACGACCGTAGCGCTCCCCCTCAAGACCCCGCCACCCTACCGCCTCTGAGGGAGGCAGTAAGGTAGACCTGCATCTATGCTACCAAGCAAAGCATGTGCAAAGCTTGTCGTTGTGCAACCGCGAAAGCATAAATACAGATCCGCCCCAACCTAACCTAAGCCTAACCTAACCTAACCTAAGACTAACCTAACCTTTTTTTTTTTTTTTTTTTTTGTTCTCGATGTGGAAATCCTCTATGGATGTCCTCCGCCCTGGGGAGAGCGGAGGGGTCTGTCAGACTCGTACTGACTAAAACCACACCGGTGTTCCCTCGCACACTTGCGTCGGGGGGCAACGGGATCTAATGCGACTTCCGCTGCCCCGGACTAGTGCCGGCCCGCTTGACCTGCGGGCCTCGTCTCGGGGGGGAGTGAGATGTGATAATCCCCCCGTTACGTCTGTGAGAGGCGCGCGTGGAACACGACGCGCCGCCGTCTCGGGTCCAGTGTGATAGGGGGCGATGGATGTCCCCAGATCCGTCGCCCCTGGACCTATTTAGGGGGGCCGGAAGAGGGCGTTGTCTGCCCTCTGCCGACGCCCGGTGCGCCTGCTGCGGGATGGGAGGGAACTCGTCATCTCCCTCTCCCTTTCCGCAGCTTCCTTCTGCGACATGACAGTTTCGCAGAAGGATATCACTGCGTCCCAGGACTCTGCGCTGCCGACCATCGAACGAACAACGGCCGGCAGCGACAGGTCTCCTCCTACCTCTGTAACGAGGGCACGGCGTGGCTCATCCCACGCGACACACTCGGCCAGCGTATGCCGCGCCGTATCCTCTAGACAGTGGGCGCAGTGATGGCACCGGGCGTCCGGCTCCCTGCTTATGCGACACAGGTACTTCCCGAAGCAGCCGTGCCCCGAGAGCACCTGCGTCGCCCGAAACGTCAGGGAGCCGTGCTTCCTCCCGAGCCAGTCGTCGAGTACTGGCCGGATCGCCTCGATTGTGTTGAGGCCGGCGGTAGGGAGCTCTAGCCTCCCCCGCCATTCCGCCACCATGACCTGTTGGAGCTGAGACCGGTACAGCGTTATCTGTCGCTGAACCAGCCTCTCGCCCCGATCCTTGGCCTCCTCGCGCCACCGGTACAGTGTCGCGAGGGTCTTTGCCTCCAGGTCCCACGGCGGGGATCCGGCCAGTACACAAGCCGCCTCGTAGGAGATCGTGCAATATCCCCGTGTGGCCCTGACGGCCATCACCCTCTGCGGTCTGCGCAGAACTGCGATAGTGCGGGCCGTCAGATCTGTCGCCCATATCGGGGCCCCGTACAGGGCCATCGATCGCACGATCCCTACGTACAACCGCCTACAGGCGGTGCTCGGCCCCCCCAAATTGGGAAGCAGCGTTGACAGCGCGCCCGCCGCGCCCATCAACTTGGGCACCAGCCGCTGAAAGTGAGGGCCGAAGTCCCAACGGCTGTCGAGCACCAATCCCAGGTACTTCATGGTTGACTCGACAGCGATCTGGACCCCACCGACCACAATGTGTGATCCCAACGGCGGCGCCCGTCGGGGGCCATGAAAGGCGATGGCCTCCGACTTGTTGAGGGCCACTTCCAGGCCCAGGCGTCGTATGCGGCTCACCACCTGTGAGACCGCAGCCGTAGCCAGCAACGCTGCCTCCCTGTACGAGCTCCCCCGAGCCGTGACCAGCGTGTCGTCCGCATAACACGTCAGGTTCACTCCCGGTGGGAGCTCGCACCGCAAAACCCAGTCGTATCCAATGTTCCACAGGGGAGGGCCCAGAACCGAGCCCTGTGGAACACCGCATGACATCTCGCGACGGCCTGCGCCGTCGCGTCCCATGTAGGTGACACACCTTCCCGACAGATAAGCCCCCACAATGTTGCGGAGGTAGGAAGGCACCCGATGGTATCGCAGGGCCTCCCTAATGCAACTCCAGGGCAGGGTGTTGAACGCGTTGGAGATATCCAATGACACCGCCAGCACCACCCCGCCCTGGGACACCGCTTCCTCCAAGACTAACCTAACCTAACCTAACCTAAGCCTTTTTTTTTTTTTTTTTTTTTTTTTTTTTGACGCTGGGAAAAAATGCATTACGCATACCCTCCCGTCGGGGGATGGGAGGGGTATGTGGGACTCCCCGGGCGGCCAAACACCACGGTATACCCACTAAAACGACCCAGCGCATTCCCGCTTCGTCATAGTGGAGGGGGACTGGGAAACCGGCACAGCCTTTACTTCCAGTCCCCCGCCGACGAACACACAAGGCTGACCCCCCTCTTGTCCTCACGGCACGGACGTGGAGGGGGGGTTCGGGAATGACCGACGGAGGTGACGGGTGCAATGCGGGCGGAGGCACCCCCGCGCCTGTCACCCGCCCGTCACCGTGAGGAGGGAGGGCAAACGCCCCTTCCCCCCCCCCCGCCCGCAGAGCAGCGCAGCGAGAGTAAACTCCCGCTGGCGCTCCGCCTCCTCCTTCTGCGAAATCGCAGAAGGAGGCAACCGCTGACCAGGCCTCCTCGCTCCCCAGCATGGTGTTCCGTGGCACGCACGCCGGGAAGCGGGAGGCCCAGTCGCCCGCGAGGTGACGGGTGGAATGCGAGCGAAGGCACCTCCGTGCCTGTCGCCCGCCCGTCACCGTGAGGGGGGAGGGCAAACGCCCCTTCCCCCCCTCTCCGCTAGCGGAGCGGCGCAGCGGGAGGGTCCTCCCGCGCGCGCTCCGCTGACCAGGCCTCCTCTCCACACTCCCCAGCATGGCCTCGACCACGCCGGGAAGCGGGAGGCCCAGTCCCCCGCGGCACTCCCCTGCTGTGCCCTCCTGGCTGCTCAGAGGGCACGCAGGGGAACGCACACCGCACATCGCATGAGTCATCACACGACGTGCGGCGCGCCCCTCCCCAGAAAGCGCCTGGTGGTTTTTTGTTGCGTCTATTTCTTATGGAATTAGACCAAGAACAGGGCGGCAACCACGTGAAGGTAACACACCAGACTTGCCTTGAGGATCTACACGACCGTAGCGCTCCCCCTCAAGACCCCGCCACCCTACCGCCTCTGAGGGAGGCAGTAAGGTAGACCTGCATCTATGCTACCAAGCAAAGCATGTGCAAAGCTTGTCGTTGTGCAACCGCGAAAGCATAAATACAGATCCGCCCCAACCTAACCTAAGCCTAACCTAACCTAAGCCTTTTTATTGTTTTTTGTTCCGCGTTGAAAAATCCTCATGGTTGTCCTCCACCCTGGGGCGGGTGGAGGGGTCTGTCAGACTCGACTGACTATAAACCACCCTGGTGTTCCCTTCGCACACTGGTATGATGGTAGCGAAGCCGGCCGGTAGGGCGCAAAAGCCTGTCCCGCCACTCCACAACCAGAACCTCGCGGAGCTGACTCCGACGCAGTTCGATCTCTCGCTGCATCGGTTCACCGCCCCGCGTCCGCGCCTGTAGATATCATCAGTGTCAGAGTCCTCGCGTCACTGTACCGGTGGCGCGAGGACTCTGACACTGATGATATCTGTTTATATTGTTGTTCATCGATTTGGTTAAATACATTGAGATGGAAAACATCCAATGCATTTATTGTTACAAGAAAATGATGCATTTATTTTGGACCGTGGGTTTAGAGATAGCTTGGATGCAATCGAAGGTTGTGGTTATGAATACTATATGCCTCAGAGCAAAGATCGTCAAGAGTCACAGCTCACTACTCAGCAAGCAAATGAATAACGCGCTATTACAATATGCAGATGGGTAGTGGAAGTGGTGAACGGCCGATTCAAACGGGACTATAAACTGTTGCGTCAAAAATATTTTAATAGGGCTCTACCAAACATGTTTGACGATTTCCGAATTGCTGCATCACTTATTAATACCTTCCACGTACCAATAGTAGACAGCGTACATGCAGAAGAGTTTTGGATCCGTATAAGAGAAACAGTAGATTTGCCAAATCTTTTATATACCTATGTTGAAAGGAAAAGCGTTTGAATAGCCGTAGAGCTGATTTTCAAAGACTGGAAGCTAATAACATTGAAAACTTCCCAAGGCTCACCGAAAATCAAATAATTGTACTGGCTTTGGGTACATACCAACTAAAACTGGCTAGATCATACTGCGGCGAACATCTCCAAAATGGTTTATATCTGATAGAGACTTATAGAGAAAATCAACTGGATGACTTGCCAGATTACGGAATCTATGAAGAAGTGTGGCTTTTACGTGGGCGTATACAGTCCCGACACGTCAGAGCACGGCTATATATTGCTACATTTTGATAAACAATAACTACATTGACGGCAGCAACAACATAGTACAACATTACTGTACGCGTTTGTCGGGACGGCGCACCATGGGTACATGCGCGCATATTATATCCATTATATGGTATTTAGCATATGCGGTTCACGAGGGATTTACTGCACCGGCAATGTTTCCAAATAACGTTATTTTATGACGATTGACATTAAAAACCTACATTTCCACAGGAGACCCGTGCCCTGTAGTGTAACGTGCATAGCTTGATGATGATGATTTATACAGGTGATTAAGTACATTAATAAACAACGTCATTGGTGCTATTTTTCTCAGACAGTAAGATATTACAAGATTTATAGGTATTCATTTTTACCTTTGTTTTTAACCTATAACTCAGAACGGACAAACATTTCAACAAAGCTGCCATAGTAAATGTTGTTCCAGTTAAAAAGACCTATCCAACGAGGTATATGTTATTGCTATTGGAGGGGTGTACCAGCTTCCATACATTTTTGCCCATCTCATCAAGTAATTATAATAATAAGATCTTTTTTCATCTCAGCTTATTAACTACCCCATTACCTACAGCACGGAGCAACTCGTTTGCCGCGGTTCGACATCGGATGGGCGACCAAACAACATTTGTCCGATCCGATGTTACTTAATATCAACCATCTCATCGCGTGTGCGCTACCTACAGCAATCAAAACCTCTATCTAACTACAAGAAAATCTTATTTAAAAAGTACCTAAATTATAATGTAGGTAAATCTCACAAGGTAGATACCTACCTTTTACTCTCATACTCATTTCATAATGATATTTTGTCTAATTCAATAATATATGGAAGTAGCTAAGTACATGAGTACCTAAGTAGATAGTCTAGCCTAGGAAACTAGCTATTAGTTTTTTTTAACGCGAGCGTAGGTACCTAGGGAAAAATAATAATACGGGTCGAACGGGGGGCAATAAACTCCTCCGTATTTATTAAATTTCGTTGAATTATCCGCGATGCAAAACATAAATACGGAGGAGTTTATTAGCGAAATAATGTCTCGGCCAGCAATCTGGGGCAGTAAGGATGATCAATATAAGAATAAATATTGGTATGTTTTCTCTTCAAAACAGGAGCTATTGCACATAATATGTAATCAAAAGTATCTGTTGACATCCTTGTGTATTCCCAAAACTTTTGCGGACATTGGCGTAATTCATCGTACAGTCTACGGTATTCACCAAACTGATGCCCGTTTTTGTTTATATCATGAACCTCCATTTTTATTTGTAATATATCCTGTGTAAAAAAAACTATTTCCTTCTAAACATGAAAGTTCCAATTTAGACAAACTCGTTTTTAACCCCGCGCAATAACAGCAGATAAAAACCCACGTGTCACGCGGCCGCTTCAACTTGGCACACTACAGCGGCAAGGCGCAGCGTCTTTACTCCTCCCGCCCCCGCAGGTCGCCTCCGCTCACCGCAGTAGCTCTAGCAATACAAGCCGAGATCTAGCACTTCAAACACGGCCATTATTACTATTCGTAACTGTCACAACAAATCTCAAAACATCTGTACCAACAGTGCAATTATTTGCGTCTCAACGCGATTTTTGTGTCTTCGGTGAGTAAGCCGTAACTTGCCGTAAATGTTCCCGCGGTGCAAGTCTGTTCATCAAGCAAATCATAAACTTTTTAGAGATTAGGCATTAACTTCTTGGTCGAAAATATTACTAAAAAAACATTTTTTCTTAAAAACTGTGATTAAAGGGCTAATCAAGCTTCAACCAACTTATCTGTGCAGACGGGAAAAACAGAATTAAAATAAATGTACCAAGTTTGACATATCGATGCAAATTTTCTTGACAAGCAGCGCTACCATGAACTGCACACTTAAGGTGGTCATACTTTACAAAAATACTGACATTTGGCTTCCTACCAATTTGGCAGAAACATCAGGAAAGAATAAACAACTTAAATTTTAATAATAAAACATCAATGTAAAGAACATCATAAAAATTGCAAAATTCACAAAACCCATTCTTAGCTACTTTAAACATACATAAGTACCATCTTTCCGTAATCAATAATCAAAATGAGTCGAAAACATGTAAGTATAACCGAAGACGGTGATTTTTTTTTTTATTTAATGATTTTATTGCTGGATCCTTAAGCTGTATCGTTCTAGGTCGAACCTGGCTCTTATTGTCAGCCTGTTTTCCCCGATGGATTAGGCAAAAGTGTGATTTGTATAATTAACTTTTAGGAAGATTTCGATGAATTTTGTGACCCGGAAAATCCCAAGATACTCAAGTACGACGATATGGTAGAGGCATCACAAAGAGTACGGCCACATCTTATCAACTCGTCTGTCTTAGTAAGTTATGCAAGGGATGCAGTTTCGCTGATTAGAAGATTTTCTTCATATTTAGAACTCTCAAGTATACAGGTCATTAGTACATTCAGCAACGATAGTCCATGAACAGATACTAATTTACAAAACACCTGAACACTAAAACGGACCATAAATCACTTACCAGAATAGAGTACAAGAGAAGGTTATCATTTCAATGTTACAAAAACGCTAAGCATTAATATGATAATTATAAGTCGCTAAACATCGGTAAGTCGGTAATTATTATTTTATTTTGTAAGTCGCTAAACATGTTATGCGTGAGTTTTTAACTTGATAATGCATGAGTTGTTGAATCTCTTAATGGAATACAACATACTTCAGAATACATCAATACACTATTACCTTTTCAACATCATTCTGATTTATTTCACAATTAAACAGTTGTAATCATGTGAATTTTTAGGGTATTGACTATTGCCTTCGCGGATTTTGCACAAACGGCTGTTGAGGTCTCTCTCTCTGTTCCGGATTTTTCCGCGCTTACGCTTAAGCATAATCGCAAAAGCATAAGTGCAGCCCCACCCGAACACCGGTGGGGACCTGCGTCAGGCGGAAGGTGAGAGTACCGTGGCGCCTCCCTAGCCACTCCTCAAAGAGGGGACTTATCGCCACTATTGTGGCGTGCCCTGCACGGGGTTGCGATAGTCGCTCTCTCCATGTCGCCATGAGATCACGCCGGAGGTCTGTCCGCTGAGCGATGATTTGCCGCGGCAGCGGAGTTTCACCCCGGCGTAGTGCCTCCGCGCGCCACTCGTGCAGGCGCGCGAGGTCTATCGCCTCCAGATCCCATGGCGGCAGTCCAGCAAGGAGGCATGCCGCCTCGCCGGAGATCGTGTGGTACCCGCGGACTAGCCTTACGGCTACCACCTTCCAGAGTAATACATCATCTGTGAATATTTTCAACTGTCTAGCTGGCTAGCTACCAGGCTGATGCCTGGTGACAGACAGACGGACAGACAGACGGTCGGACAGCGGAGTCTAAGTAATAGAGTCCCGTTTTACCCTTTGGGTACGGAACCCTAATAAACATTTAAAAATATATATATTTATTTATTTAAGCTGAATAATAATGACTAGGAATATTGGAAACAAATAATGTTCAATGGTTTCTGTTGCTGACTGTACCATGCATCTCATTGAGCTGCACATATAATATACTAATTACACATAAGATACACTTTTTCACACTTTCACGGACAGTACGGCCAGAGGCGAGTGTGATGTGACTATAGTTGCAAAAAAACCGTTTTAAACCAAAATCCGTGGTTTAAAACCCGTTTTAAATTTGTTTAAAACGGTTTAAAACCACGACCATGTGGGGCATATATTGCTAAGTTTAAAAGGTTAAATGAATTCACTTACCATTTTTATTCATAAAGGGTGTAAACAGACTCCTAACGAAGCCGAAAGGCACTTGTTCTCCCCGTCCTTGCGATATTTCTTTTGTTCCAGACCATACCTGGGAACCCTCTAGGTACAGAGATATTGGGGGTCAAAGTTCCAACTTTTTCACGTTTTTTTTTAAATACATGTTTTTACTGTAAGATTTTTACTTTAAATACCTCCAGGACCCCCTTACTATTCAATCCATCCATCAGCACAATGTTTTGAGTGCGATACATTGAGTCTTGCTGTAAAACGTGACTTTTCAGCCCAAAAAAAAAAGTTTCCCAGCACTAATTTTAGCGTACAGAATGCTTGGTTAACGGCTTAGTGAAGAGTCTGTTTACACCTTGTATATGTGAAGCCATATATCTATTTATTTATTAAATCAGACAGACTGAAAACAATCATGATTTATGCGTATTTTTTTAAATATAACGGCAACGCTGCATTTATATTTTGCACGTTGCCACCAAAATCGCAACTCAGATATGAAGAGAGAGGGGGCAGGTAGGGCTCGATTTTAAATATGTTTGTCTGTTATGTTAAGGTGGAAGCGCCAGGGTAGCCCGCAAAATTCAAATTTTCTTTCGTTTTATGCAATTTGCAGGTCAGTGTCAGGTTGTGTGTTGATGAAAAATGAGTCGCGCAAGTAACACGTGTATATTTACAGAATTATAATGATTAAAATCGTTCGTGCAACTATTGTTAGTATCCATACGCTTCTTAAAGTGGGTATTGTGATACCAATTTTGAAAGCTAATGAGACAAGGATGTCGTTTCTGTGTTTGTCATACATTTGTTTTGACTAAGCTGCCTTGAAAAGCAAGGATGGTTGCAATTTTTTCCATATTATGAACTTTATGACGCTGTTAAACCAAAAGTTTGGGTTATTTTTTGATAGATTGGGTTTCAACATATTTATTCGTTTATGCGCTCTCGGAAAAGTATCATATCAACGCTCTGAGCGATGTAGATTTGTCAAAATTTTAAATTTTTGGTCGAGACGAGGACAATTTCCAAAATATCTTAAAAGTTCGATTACTCCAAAACCACTCAGATAGGAACTACTAGTTATCGGGGTCAAATTTGTTGCAAATGAACTCTACATCGGCCCTTGCGGGCCTCTCCCTGTTTGCTAACGTCTCTTTGAGGCACGCGTGGAACACGAACGCGCCGTCAACACGGCCTATCGTCAAAAGACGGACGGACGGCGAGCTAGCCCATTACTCACCGTCCACAGGTCCACGTCTACGGTGGCCGGAAGCCACCACGTGACTCCCGACGCCCGGGGCGTTTCCCGCGGTGGCTGAGACGAGAGGTTCTCTTCCTCTCACGCTCCGCCACAGCCAAGCGGGGCAGACCTCCACAGTGTGCTCCACCGTGTCCTCTGAGCGATCTTACAGTGATAACACCCGAGCGTTTCCTCCCACCCGATTCGGTGCAGGAACGTCCCGAAACAACCGTGTCCGATGAGGACCTGCGTCAGGCCGAAGGTGAGGGTGCCGTGGCGCCTCTCTAGCCACTCCTCAAAGAGGGGACTTATCGCCACTATTGTGGCGTGCCCTGCACGGGGTTACAATAGACGCCATGTCGCCATGAGATCGCGTCGGAAATCTTCGGAGTTTCTCCCCGGCGTAGTGCCTCCGCGCGCCACTCGTGTAGGCGCACGAGGACTATCGCCTCCAGATCCCATGGCGGCAGTCCGGCAAGGAGGCTCGCCGCCTCGCGGGAGATCGTACGGTTCTCCCGGACTAGCCTTACGGCTACCACCTTCTGGGACGCGTTCCGGTAGTGGGCGGCTCAAGGAACGCGCTCACCGGGGCCCCGTAAAGGGCCATGGACTGCACGACCCCCGAGTAGAGCCTCCGGCAGGAGGCGTTTGGACCCCCCAGGTTGGGCAGGCAGGAGCCGCCTGAAGGCAGCCCCGTTCCGTTCCAGTTTGGGAGCCAAACGTCGGAAATGCTCTACGAAGTTCTACCGGCTGTCGAGGACGAGCCCTAGCTACTTCAGCGTCGACTCGACGCCGTTGGGAACCCCTCCCGCCGTTACTATGGATCCCGCGACGGTGGCGCATTCCGAGGTCCGTGAAAGCACATGGCCTCGGACTTGTGCAAAGCCACCTCGAGACCCAATTGCCGGATCTCCTCCACGACTATCGCAACCCCGCGTGTCATCAGTTCGGCCGCCGCCTCGTGTGACCTCCCCTGTGCCAGCACCAGCGTGTCGTCAGCGTAGCAAACCACGCTGACGCCGCTGGAGGATGGCGCGCAGTAGCCAGTCGTAAACGATGTTCCACAAGGGCGGCTCCAGAACCGATCCCTGTGGAACACCGCACGACATCTCTCGCCGGTTCCACTGCGTTGTGACCGGGATAGATGACTGATACCTGCAGTCCCTTGAGACCCAAGATCAAGTTTGTAATAGTTCTCCTTTTTAAAGTATAACTTTAAACTAATATAAATAAAGGAAAATTCAAAAAAAAAATTGAGATCTCACAATTTTGTTCTTTTACATTTTTCTATATAGTATTAAAAACACATTTCCAAAGTTTATATAAAGATTCATTAACTGGCCCTGGATTCCGAGGTATAAATCTTACGGCGCTCCACTAGTAGCTGTGGTCAATTTTACCGGGTTATAAGTTACTGACGCTCACAGCCGCGGCAATTCACGTAGATTACTTAGGGGTTACATGATCCAGTGTCATATTGCGCTCACTTACTATACATATTAAAAAAAATGAAATTTCGAGATCTCCTCGCCACCCCTCATACACAGATTAATGTTAATGCGTATGTGACGACTCGCCTGTCAACGTAAAGTTTCCTTCACTCCCGCAAACGCCAATCGCTCAGTGTCAAGGCAAGCGGAGCTTGGTTTTTCGTTGTTTACTCAAACCGCTCGTCGTAATCGGTTGGGTTACAGAGGTGGGTATTTTACAATTGTTAAAATATGAGCTTCTTTTTTAAATATTTTTATTTGTACCTTTTATTACATCACTACATATTATAAAACAAAGTCCTCCGCCGCGTCTGACTGTCTGTTCGCGATAAACTCAAAAACTACAGCACCGATTTTTGCTGTTTTCATCAATGCAAACATCGCCGCAAAGTTGCCAAATTATCGGTTTTTTATCAGTTACATTTTAGAGAGTGTAGATACTTTGGAATCACGCAATCGAAATCCCCCATCCCCATTCAACCATCGGAGGAGCAGAGTTACAGCGAAGCGTCATCGTCACCGTTATATGGTTGAAGTCCCACGGACCCGAACAAAGCGCTTTGCTTCCACATTTATGTGCGAACCGGAAATCTGTGGAATTCACTGCCAGCTCTCTGTTTCCCGATCATTATTATCTGGATCTCTTCAAAGTTCGAGTGATTTAGTTTCTTCTAGGCAAGCATGCTCCACCTTAGGCCGCATCATCGGTTCACATCAGGCATGTTGCGGCCAAACGCAAGTCTATTTATTAGTGTAAAAAAACTACTGCCGTACCCATACCTAATAACAAAATAAAATTTCAGCCGGCACATACCGGGAGAGACTTTGGTGTAAACATTTTTTATAAATTGGACTTCATGCAAACATCTGGCAGGTACGTATCCTTATTCTTTCTCATACCAACGTCTCAACATATAAAAATCATTTTTCTTTTCTATTCTTTATGTCTACATCCTATCCTACAAATGTTTGGATATGTGTTACACAAGCAGGCCTAAACAGCTGAACGGATTTGGATAAAATTTTGGATTAACACTTTTATCCCGGTAAACTCTCTGGACCCAATTCTAAAGTCATACAGACGCTGTCGCCAGCAGAAGCTAGTCAAGGTAGTCTTTTTCTTTCCCCCGGCATTAACCCCAATTTATTAAATGTCAGTCCTCCTTGTACTTCGGTGCCAGACCGTACGGTTGTCGGTTGTCTCTTTTTTTAGTGTTGCACGCTATCATGTCATTTTTTTTTGTAGCGAGGTTTGTGGTCGTTAACGGCCCCTTTTTCCGTCTTCTATAATCACGACTCTTTTAGTTATGTGGTCATCATCTCGCCTTATCACCATGTCCGTACCGGGCGCAAGCGGTTTTTGCTAAGTTTGTCATGTATCTTAGCAACTTACCGTGAATAATGGATATATTCGTCTCTTATTTAATTTATTTTCTAAACTTCAGAGAGTCATTCATTCCAGACTTCCATATCTCTATTTCTGTAGCGTGAATTTTCTGTACAACAGTCTTCCTCGTAAGCCAAAACTCAGAAAGACAAACTACAAAAATTGTAGTTTAAAATTCCAGTGGGCGTGTGGTCTTATTCTATTATTCTTCTCCTCCTGAATAGCCAAGTTACTCCGATTCAGAAGAACGTTTTTTGTACTTATTTGGTCACCTGGTGAGTTCTTAGTTGAACCTGGTTGACACCTGGGACTATTTTGTACTAATTTTAATTATTGTAAAAAACTTTTTGCAAAGTTATTTTGGAACATTTTAGTTATTTCTTGGAAATCGTATTTTTTTGCAAAAAAGTTATTTATTTTTCACTTTTTAGCTGTAGTATTCTAAACAAATTCTTGACATGAATCAATTATACATTGAAACTAGAAGTTATTAGGCACGAGACATACCTGCGAATCACATTACCCAGCCCTAAAGGTATGGGTATCGACCCGGCACAGACGAATCAAAATACACCTAAGTATTTGGACAGAAATGGTGTCGTTACGTGCATCACGAAGGTGAATCTAACGACGTACCTATAATTTATCTAAATCGGTTCATCCGTTTAGGAGTTACGAGATTATAATGGAACGGACATAGGTATATTACATACATCCACGCCAGAAGCATTACCCTCCTTCTGGGTCAGTCGGGTAAAGAGATAAAGTTTGTAAGTTCGGATGTATGATGTAATCAGCGAATCATCAATCAATTTAAAAAAATCTTTCACTGATGTAAAGCTACACGATAGCTATTTTGAGTTAAAAAAAATGACCTACTTACACTAGGTGGACCATACAGACCATGACCTGGATTATCCCATAGGTTAATAAATATGAGACTTCCTATAAGCTTACGTTCCCGTAAGATACATACAATATCTACACTAGCACATTCATTACAGTTTCAAGGAAAGGGGCTGTTTGAATGCTCTTCTACTTTTGCCACCTGACAAAAAGAAGCTTGGCGTAGTCGTGGGTTCATCAGGCAATGCGGCCATTAGTATGTCCTATCAAGGGGCAAAGATGAACATCCCGGTTACTGTGGTCATGCCCATTTCATTGGCCATTGACAAGATGCAAAGATGCCATGCGTACGGAGCGAAGGTGATCGTGCAGGGATCAAACATGATGGAAGCTCAAAAACATGCACGAGCTCTAGCAAGAGACAAAGGACTTACTTATATTAATGGGTATTATATACATTACTCTAATAGCCCGAAGATTGGCAAGTCTTAGGTTTTACTTATAAATTTTAGGCTTTGCCTTAATTAAAGTAAGGAGACGCACTGACAGCAGCGTGTGGGTGGGTTATTCTACTATACGGCACTAAGTGTATAGGCAATTAGGCATATCACCAACTGAAATACATTTGATGGGGTTGGTCTCAGTAAATTAAAGAAAACTTTTTATCGAGGGGGATGGCCAATGTGTAAACTACTGGGTGGGCAGTCGGGCGGGTGAATATCAGCTATGTTGAGGTACTGACACCAGCTCATCAAGCTACTACAATCTGTTTAATTTCTTTAATAAATTTTCAATTTTATACCTAAATCATTAGGTTAAAGTTGATTGGGTAAGACAGTTCCGGGTAGCTAGATGTGCTGAGTGGCATCTGTTCCCAAAACTCCAGATCGATAATTGTATACGGATCTTTCTTCTTCTTAGCGTTCTTAGCTGATAAGGTACGACGTAGGTACATAATAATTAGCTACACTATCAACTGTTAACAGTTTCCTTCTCAAACATGGTTTATTTTTACTTGTAAGGCGCGACCATCCAGATATACTAGCTGGGTATGGCTCTATGGCAATAGAGGTTCTGGAAACCACGCCGATTCTGGACGCTTTGCTTGTGCCAGTGGGCTCTGGAGGATTAGTCGCTGCCATGGTTACTGTTATTAAGCACAAGAAGCCTTCAGTTCTTGTCTATGTAAGTTGTGTAACTATAATATCTAGTTAACTACGCCTACCAATATGCAATGCCCTCACATATATCCCCAAATGAGTACGGAGAGGTACAGCCCTCCACAAACCACTGATGGTGTGAATTCAGTAAGTATATCATACTAAGATGACCGGTACATGAAATTTTTTCAGGAATGTTGTGGGAATCCAATAAATTAGATTTGTTTTATTTTCTCATACGCAATGTATTGTTACCGTCGCAAAACGCACGTAGCGAACGGCAACTGCGACGACGAGTTCGATGAGCTCTGTAGCTAGGCAGGAAGTGAACAGCTGAATTCACGCGTCGTTCGTTAGAGTATTTCAACATCCGTTGTTGGATTTTTGATTGCGGATAAATATAATGATAACCAAAAAAACTTTGTGACCGTATAACCTCTATTACCTTAAATATATACCAATCAGCAAAAAAAATGAAACCTTAACCAAAAAATGAAAACCTAAAATTACAATGGTTCTAGCTATTTTAGTCATAAATGCACTTATTGTACTATTAAAAAAGTAAATTGATCACAAAATTTTAATAAGAAAATTATTGCGTTATTTCTACCTAAATACAGCGTTTGGTTCCCATAAAATGTTGTTAGTAACCAGCTAAAGCTAAGAAGGCATTAATTGTGCAGTAAATTTCAAAATGATTATTTTTAGTACCAAAATATTGATTTTTGACTGATTTTTGTTCTTATTATGATTAAAAAATTACTACTTAGTACTTAATACTTATTGAGAAGACTGATTCTTTGAGAATTTAAGAGATTTTTTAAATGATTAACATAAATGTTAATTACACAGTCTGATTTTTTAAGTTTTTTTTTTTAATTTTAATAAAAGTAGATATTATTTTAATTAGACGAGTTGCTTATTTCTTTCTATTTATTGAATAAACGCGAAATAGAACATTCTATTTACTTAGTTAGTAGTAGTTAATAATTAGAGTCATAAAAAACTCAAACTTTAGTAATGATTTTACAATATCATAGTGTCAAACTTTAGGGGTTTATTTACTATTTTTAGGTATATAATAATTTATCTGGAATAATTTACTTTTATTGGATATTTATTTATTTATTTAACAGTTCAAGCACAAAGTATAGAGGCGCACTTAATGCCATAGGCATTTTCTACAATCAAAATATAATAAATATGATATGAAGATGTTACATATTTAAATGTAATTTTATAAATATTGTTAAATTTTTGGTGGCCTTTAACTATTTTTGGGAAAACAATCATAATTTGGAGTTAGTTGCTTTCACGGTTATATGGTGATTTGATTTTGGTGATCATTTACTATTTTTGGCTATGTAAAAAGATTTTTGATATTAGCCGTATTATTTTCATAAATGGAGTGCTGCGTACAGGGAATGTTATTTTACAATCAAATAAAGGAACAATAAGTGAAAAAAAAAATCGGAGATAAATTTGTAAGGTGGAATATGATTCAGAATAAGAATAATAGAAGGAATAGGAGCTTAATGCACCCTGTCAATTTGCGGAGGGCTGTCCCTTACACCCTGTATATGGTAGGTAGTACCTACCTTTTATTTATTTAACGAACTATTTTTTTTGCAGGGTGTCCAACCTGAGCAGACGCCGACGTTTTTCAAATCTTTACAAGCCGATGAACCTACCCCACTGACGATACAAACCAACGTCGCTGATGCCATAACTGTCTGTAGAGTTGGTTGTAACGCATTTGCAAATGCGAAGCCGCGCTTAGATAAAATGGTTTGTAATATTAGCTACTTAATGGTGATTATATCTATACCTTCCTTGCCTTGTTACGCCGCGCGCTCAAAACTGAATAAAACTCGATAACAATCCCGCAGTTGTATAGGCGCCAGCACATCAAGCTACTACAATCTGTCAAATTTCTTTAATAGATTTCAACTTTATCGCTGAAGCATTAGGTTCAAGGTTGATTGGAAAGAAAATTTGACAGTTTCGGGTAGCTTGATTTGCTGGCGTCTATACGTCCTCCAGTTTGTTGCGTCTGTTTGTGTGTAGTGTGCGTGTGTGTGTGTGTGTTGTGAGTGTGTTGTGTATGCCCTAATAGGTAGTTTTTTGAGTAATAAATACTTTGATTTTGACATTAGGTTTGTATCTAAAAAAAAAACAGGTTAACCTTACACTTATAGGTAGTGACTAGGGTTGCCAACCGTACTATAATATATAGTATTGTAGTTGTACTATATTTCGGGTCAACGTACTACATAGTCTACATACTGTAAAAAACAAAAATACGTAACAAACAGAAGCGAAAATGTTTAAAAAAAAAGGCAACGAGGTACACAAAATAATGAATACAACCGTTTATTCCAACTCGGAACAAAATATCAATTACTGAAACTAACCTAAACTGCCAATAATTGTTTAAAAAAGATATGAAATTATGAATCTTACAGCCCTTTGAGCGATATTCCCAACAAGTCTCCCGCGACCAGAGACAATAGGGTAGTTGACCAAAAAAATCTAATTAGTTCTTCAGATAGATTTCCAAAAAATACTAATAATAATATTGGACATGTACTTTTTTTTTGTCGTAAACAAAAATGAGGACGATGCAGTGCGTCGAAATCTCGTGTGACGTCACCGTCACCGTCAACTAACATGTGCTACGTAAAACCTCATTTCTTCCTAACACTATTTTTTCAGCACCAAAATCTAACAAACAAATGCTTAATATCAAAATATTATGAGCGCACCTTTACATTAACTTTTGACTGATAGCGAGAACAAAGAAACAGAAGTAGGTAGTATCTCATTAATAAAAAAATGGTTTTTGATATACATCGGGCCCATGCTTGGCCCGGCGAAGGTTCCATAGAACTCGATTCCTACCGGCTTCCCTTTGAAAACTGGCACAGTCAGTATTCTATAGACAATTAATATAATCACATTTACGATAATTATATACTCTGGCTTACCTCTTACAAAAAATGACCCTTCGCTACTGTCAAGCGCTACAGGTTTGCGCCAGTTCTCTTTAGCCTGCGGCTCCGCCCGCGTGGAGTTCGGGAATTGCCCTCGGGATCTTGCTTCTGGGATAATAAGTAATCTATGTGCTAAACCATACCATAATCTATCTCTGTGCCAAATTTTATCCCGATCTTTTGAGTCGTTCTGGCGTGATTGAGCAACAAACATGCATCTATCCAAACTTTCGCATTTATAATAGTTTATTATGTAAGATAACGGGGTGGAAAGGACACCAACGCGAAAATGGTTACCATGTGTTCAGTATATCATTTGGAGACCACATACCAGACGCAACATGCGCACCAAAACTGTGATACACGTGTCTCATAATTTTAATTGAAGAGTGTGTACACCAATTTTTGTGTCAAACGACCAAGAGAATACTATACGTTTCACAGAAAATTTAACCCCCCCATTTTACCCTCTTAGGGGTAGAATTTCGAAAAACTCTTTCTTAGTGGATACCTACTCTTCACCAAAAATACATCCTTCAAATTTCATGTCTTTAGGACCAACAGCTTGGGCTGTGCGTCAATATATCAGTCAGGGGATGATTTCGGAAAAACTGTGATACTCGTTTTTCATAATTTTAACAGAAGAGTTGGTACCTTAATTTTCAAGTCAATCAACCCCTAGAATAAAATGTTTCACAGAAAATGTAACACCTCGTTTCACCTTCTTAGGGGTGGAATTTCATAAACCCCTTTCTTAGTGGATACTCTACACAAAGAATACACCCTCCTCACGTCTTTAGGACCAGCGGTTTAGGCTCTGCATTCAACACCCTCTTTGGGGTGGTATTTCGAAAAACCATTTCTTAGTGGATACTCTTTACAAAGAATACAGCAGTTTTCAGTTTTCTACTTTTGGACACAATGGCGTTTTAATTGCACAGTAAAATACTAATACTTAAAATCATGGATTTCACTTTTTAAATTCATTTTTTGATATGGCAGGCGTGTTTAATTTTATATAGACCATTATTATGAAGTTTAGTAAAGTTTCAGACAATGCTACTGAACAGAGAAAGAATAGATAGTTTAACAAATGTTCGACGTGAGTCTTTAAATTGGCATAACATTTTTATTTATGAACCGATTTACATAAAACAAACACTAAATGTTAAGTGAAGCGTACCACAATACATTAGCGAAAACCACATCCAAATCGGATAACCGTTTCTGAGATTAGCGTGCACAAACGCACAGACAAACAGACAAAAATACTAACAATCATTGTTTTGGGTCCTCTTTGTGTTGATAATGGTCCCAATAATATTTTTTCTCATAAATCTTCCATGTACAGACAGCGATCCGTTACTTTTTTATTATATGTATATAGATAAACGACTATTAAATAAAATAGGAAGATAAGTCATGTTGTGTCATTTTATATGTTTCTTGAAGCTTCTAGTGAAAGAGGACTGGGTTACCCGAGCAATGCTCAATTTAGCAGAAAGAGAAAAGTTCATAGTGGAAGGCGCAGGAGCATGTACACTGGCTGCTATTCTCGGAAACCTTGTTCCCGAACTGAAAGGAAAGAAGTATGTATCTATCGTCCTGAGAAGGTACCTAAAAGCTTTGAAATCTATGAAATAAGACCACTATACGATACGGTAAATATTCCTATATAATTCGACAAAATTACTTCCCTGTAAATGGATAAACGAAAAACTAGCATACATATCAGAAGATAAGAGGAAATGCGGGTGGTCTTTTTTCCATACAAACGCTCTCGCCTGTTTTCTTTCTGGTTTATGACTTTAAAGCTATGATTTTTTACAGTTAAATAAATATCAACCTCTTCTATGTCCCTATGTTTTCCTTTTTGATGATTCATAATTTGTATATGCAGTAGAACCTACACAAAATGCTCAGAATTGCCTATTTAGATCGCCTGTCAACAGAGGCCTAGTGTACAAATTTGACAACTATCAATAAAAAACGAAAAACGTAGGGACACAGTATATATCCTTCTTATTCTGTTTATGAAATATCTTTTAAACTGGTCCAATATTGGAGGAGGAAATAGTCGAGAGCCAAACCTCGAATTATGACTTTTTATGTGTGCGTTTCGACCGCGCGGCCACGGCGATATTAAAAAAAAAACTATGCCAAGACTATGTAAAAGTTGATTCCCAATACCGTAAATTTGTCAAAGTTATGGTTAAGAAGTTATAAGGGGTTGAACGTGGTTCTGCCAGGGCTGCGGGCTGTTCGAAAGAGATACCGCGGCCCTGGAACACAAATGGCAAGGAAGGCACATGGATGGGTTTTAGTCAGTACATGTCTGACACTCCCTTCCGCTCTGCCCAGAGCGGGAGAAGTCATTTGATGATTTAACATCCGTAAAAAAAAAGGGGGCTGAACGTGGCCGCGCCATTGAAACGCGGAGAACCGCGCGGCCACGGAGATCTTTAAAACTAAGCTTGCAGAGACCCGAAATTTAGGTAAGTAAAAGATTGAATTTGTAGAAAAAATTGTAAAATATACAAAAAAAATCTAGGTTTACATTTTAGGACTTGTAAGACTAAAACTCTCTCTATCCTCAAATCTGGAGAGACACCCACCCAGTGGTCTGAATCCAACATAATTCTGTTATATAAAAAAGGCGACCCTAATGATATTGGGAACTACAGACCTATATGTCTGCTGTCGAGTGCATATAAGCTATTTCTACATTCCTGACAAAAAAAAATTAGCTCTATATTAGAAAAAAGACAACCTGTTGAACAGGCAGGATTCCGAAAAGGATTCTCTACCATCGACCATATTCACACACTCGAACTTCTCATCGAGAAATATCAAGAGAGAAATAGATCACTGTACTTTGCATATATCGATTACAAAAAAGCATTCGATTCAGTGTCACACAACTATATCTGGGAAACTCTAACGACACAGAATGTGGAAAACGAATATTTAAGAGTAATCAAAAGCATATATAGGAAGAGCAAAAGTAGAATTAAACTAGAAACAGCCGGTCCCTGGTTCCCTATAAAGAGAGGCGTAAGACAAGGGGACCTGCTTTCGCCTATACTATTCATAGCCACATTAGAGTCGATAATAAAATAGCAAGCTTGACTGGAATGAATGCGGAATAAAAATAAGAAATAGTTTTTTAAACCACCTACGTTTTGCCGACGACTTGGTGCTGATATCAGAGAAAGGAAAAGAACTACATTACATGGTCTACCATGTAATGTAGTTCTTTTTTTTTTGTTTAGTGATTCTAATCACTAAACAAAGCTAGCAAGATCACCGGGCTAGAGATGAACCTCTCTAAAACTATGGTAATGACTAACAACACCAAGGTACAAATATACGTTGACAACGAACCTCTCCAATATACTGATAGATACATTTACCTAGGCAAGCAAATAAGCTTCGACAGACTTAACAACTACCAAGAGATTGAGCGCAGAGCCCAGTTAACATGGAATAAGTACTGGAGCCTTAAAGAAATATTTAAGAGCAATATGCCAATCAAACTGAAGACAAAGGTTATGAATTCTTGCCTTATACCATGCCTGACCTATGCTTGTCAGACATGGAAGTTTAACAAAAATATTAAAAATAAAATTATAACGTGCCAGCGAGGAATGGAGCGGAGTATGCTAAACATAAAAAGAATAAATAAAATAAGGCATACAAAAATACGCAACATCACAAAAGCAACAGATGGTTTAGCACAAGCTCTTGCATTAAAATGGAAGTGGGCCGGACACATAACACTCCTGCAAGACCAAAGGTGGACAAAAAGAGTGACAGAATGGAGGGGGCCAGTGGGCAAAAGAAAGAAAAGGCGACCTTCCATCAGATGGGAAGATGAAATTAAAGGCATAGCGGGTCCAAACTGGACACAAACAGCACAATCCAGAGAAAACTGGCTCAATTTGGAGGAGGCCTTTACCTGCAGAGGGGTTCTTACAGAATAATTTTATTAAAATTAGGTATATACTAACTACTATCCATTTTATTATATAATATTTACAAAAAAAAAACTTGGTACTAACAAAAGTAATTAACTTGTAAAATAGCATTTTCTGGAAGAAATAAAAGGCTTTTTTATTTTATTTATTAAGACTAAAACCCCATGGCCGCGCCATCGAAACGGTGAAAAACACGTTATCGCCGATATCTCGCTGAAAAAGCATCACATATTTCGACAAATTGAAATCTGTGTTTTACAAAAAACTTCAGACGTTTGCGATGCTTTTTCAGCGAGATATCGGCGATAACGTATTGTTCACCGTTTCAATGACGCGGCCATGGAGTTTTAGTCTTACAGCACCTGAAAAATATAAACCTAGGATTTTTTTGTATATTTTTACAATTTTTTTACATATTCAATCTTTTACTTACCTAAATTTTGAGTCTCTGCAAAGCTTAGTTTTAAAGATCTCCGTGGCCGCGCGGTCCTCCGCGTTTCAATGGCGCGGTCACGTTCAACTCTGTAGCCACCGCTGATCACAGCACATTACCACGTGTTTGATTGACTCTCCGATAAGAAATATGGAAGCAGACAGTTCTGATAAGAACTTTGCACGTTTTAACGTTCTGTTAAAGAAACAGTTCTGAAAAGAATTGCATGTGTCGGAGCTGTGAAGAGGCCACTTTTCCAGTCTTCGGTTCATCGTGTCTTCTGTCTTCACTCTTCCAGTCTTCAGTTCGTCGCGTCTTCTATCTTCCATCAACTCGTTCCTCAACACGTCTTCACGCGACGGTGGCCAGCTCGACACAAAGCGCGCGTTTTTTTTTTTTTTTATGTGACCACTCGCAGTTCAGCCTAGAGAGGCTGTCATCTGCTTAACCGGACAATCCTGTGGTGGCCAAAAATTACTTTAAGGCCCCCAGCCAGGGCTTACAAACTAAGCATATAAGTTGAAGAAAAAATGAGCGATCACTGAGGGCATCCCCTGTGGGGTTCGGATCTAGGCTCAGTGCGTCATTGAGGGGAGGGCAGCAAGGGTTGGCTGGGTCTATATTATTTAAAGGGGAATTTAAAGCTACTTGCTCAGCGTCGCGGGCTGGCTTGTCGAGCAAGGGACGGGCGTTACAAGAGGGTCGCGGTGGGCCTCGGCGGCGAGGCCGGGCACGGAGTCGCGGTTTGTATTTGTTTTTACGTAATGTACTGGTTTCCCTACTGGCTTCCTGAAGGAGAGTGATAGGGTCGTAAGGTTCGTCAAGTGTCTGTTTAGGTCGTCTGATTCTAGAGATCTGAGAGGGGACGTATCGGGTGGCCGATGAGATGAGGGGGTTGGGGTGCTTCTCGGCAGAGTCCATGTAGCGCTTGGTGTGGCGCTTCATGCACTGCTTGATGGTGGGGATTCTGAGGTCTAGGTGGAGGCGTTCGTTCCTAACAAACCAAGGAGCACCCGAGGCGTTACGGAGAAATCGGTTCTAGAGGGTCTGCATCCTATGGATAAGGTGGGGCTTGGCGTGTGCGAACACGGGACAAGCGTAAGTCATGATTGTCCGAATGCACGCTGTGAATATACGCAACTTGCACTTGAGTGACAACTTGCTGCGCGCATTCACCACGGAGTGGCGCCTACCGAGAGCGAAAGTGGCCCGCGAAAGGACCGTCTTTATGTGCTCAGTTGCTCACTGAAGGAGAGACGTCGGTCGAGGATGACTCCCAGGTATTTAGCTCGCTTCTCCCAAGGGATCGGCTTGCCAAACATGGTGATCGGTCTGGGGGAGCGCGCGAATATGCGGGACTTGTATTTATGCCTTGGTTGCTTTCGAGGAGACTGAATGCCCGCCGCGCGCCCCCCGCGAGTTTCTAGCGCCCCTCGCGGAATCAACACGACAACAATGCTGTGACGTGATCGGTTGTAATCCTACGATTCTTATTGGTTTTTTTTATTTTGTAGATGCGTATTTTTTTTAATGTACATATTTTTATTGGTTATCGTTGATTTTGCAAAATAGTATTTAAGCAGCCTTTTGGTAAAATAAATTATTCATTAATTATTCGCAATCATCGAGTTTATTATCTTCAACCTTCCCCCGACGTTCTAAAAACTCCTCATTATTTTTAACCATAACTTTGACAAATTTATGGTTTTGGGACTCAACTTTTACATATTTTTACATAATCTTGGTATCATCATCATCAGCCTATAATGTTCCCACTGCTGGGACACAGGCCTCCTCTCTATGAGAGGGAATGGGCTATAATCCACCACGCGGGCCCAGTGCGGGTATAGTTTTTTTTTAATATCACCGTGGCCGCGCGGTCGAAACGCACACCTTTTTATTATAGTTGTCCTTATTGCACCAATGTCGAAATCACGCTCACAGAGCGACAGCAATAGTTTCTTCAAATACCTACCATGTTTCCTCATAAGCGCAACATTTTCGAGCTCTCTTTGTGGAGCTGAATATGCGCTCTCCTGAAATTAATCCTGGCACCCTTGTCTACGTGGCATGCTGCAGATAGCAAACGTGAACGACTAATCGACTATTATTCATATTATATTTTTCTATTTTCAATAACTTATGTATTTTGTAGTGTGGTCTGCTTACTAACCGGAGGAAATGTTGATAATATCATGATGGTTCGTTGCTTGGAAAGAGGATTAGCCGCCGAAGGCCGTTTAGTCAGGTTTAGGGTAAGAAAAAACCTACAATATTATCTAGGTACATACAGTCACGAGCATATTATCGCTTTTGAATTTCGCGTAAGTTGGATGTAAAAAGACCCTTAACGAAGCGGAAAGACACTTGTTCCCCTCGTCATTGTGATGTTTTTTTTTCTGTTCTGGACCTTAAGAAGCTTCGGGCGGAGATATTCGTGGTTAAGGTTGTAACTTTTGCACAAGTAAAAAAAATACAAGTATTTAATTTTACAACATCACTTTAAACTCGTACTACTAAATCTATTCATTAGCACATATTGTGTGCGTTACATTGAGTCCTACCGTAAACCGTGATTTTTTAATCTAAAAAAAAACTCGTTTCCCAGCACAAATTTATGCGTAGAGTTACTTAGTTTGATGTACAGAATGCTTGGTTACGGCTCAAACTCAAAGCATAATTATTTCAATTAGACCATAACCATACCATTACAGGCACTTTTGAATGTCAAAAAAACAAATAAAAAAGCGAAGCTACAGTCACAAGGTGTAATAACTTGTGAAAGTACTGTAGTTGTCCATTCCAAAGCGTAGATCTCTATGGAGAAGAATAGGCAAGAAACTCCATGGACACTCTTTCAAATCAAAGTGTTGTAGGGTTCGTGGAGGGTCCGTTTACAAATTGTATTTAAGAAAAAAGTTTTTGTCTTGTTTTTACCCACCCACCACACCTGTAAATTTGACACAAAAAGAAACTGTTTTAAAATTGTCTTAACAAGTAACCAGCTGTCACGGGCTACAAAAAAAAAACAAATTTTATCTTGTTTACATTTAGATAAATCTGACCCTGTACAATCTTAAACAAAACGGTGATTTATAAATTGGTTTATAAACATTGCCGGCTTTTGGCCCTCTTCCGAACTTCTCAAGGTAAGAGGATTTTATTAGAAAACAAAAAAGTTCAATAAATACCGAAAAAACAAAGATTTAAAAGTAAAATACCTGGACATTTCTGCATTTTTTACAAAAGCCCCATTTTTGTGGAACGAATTAATGGTAACCTGATACTTTTGATAACAGGTTGGTGTGAGGAACGACGCTTTCTCTAAATCTAGACTCATGTCACTGATCTCAGACGGGGGCTACAATATTCATCGTCACTTTCAAGACAACTCGTGGACAGAAGGCTCTGAATACTTTGTTGAGGTAAATTTAGATTAGAATTCCTACCAAAGACAATCATCCAGGTTTCGAACAAATTGTACCCAAAAATTAAAGTACTAACCCACATTTTATTTAGTTCTTTTAATCCAGGGGTCGGCAAGTAGTTTAAATAGGGTCCGGATACCGTTGAAAAATTATATGTGTATACAGGGTGATTGGTAATTGGGTGCAGGCCTTAAAACGGGTGATACTGAGATCATTTGCAACAAATTTGACCCGGATAAATAGGGATCCTATTTGAGTGGGTTCGGAGTAATCGAACTTTTAAAATTTTTTGGAAATTTTCCTCCTCTCGACCAAAAGTTGAGAATTTTAACAAACCTACGTCGCTCAAAGCGTTCATATTATAATACTTTTCAGAGAGCGAATAAACGAATGAATATTTTGAAAACCAATTTATCATAAAATAACCCAAGCCTTTGGTTTAACAGCGTCATAAAGTTCATAATATGGTGCATATCAAGGTAGATTACTCAAAATAAATGTATGACACTTGCACGTGCAAATTACAGAAACATGTGTCTGGATTGAGGGCTCATTTTTTAAACCTTTGAGGAACGAAACAAGACTTATAGGGAAATTACTTAAAAATTGGTAAAACTTAAAGCAATGGACCATGAATTTCTTAAACGTGAATTAAAAATGTTATGATTAAATAATTTGAGCCCTCAATCCAGACGCTTGCGTAAAGTGGCATAGCCTTAATCTCAAAAAGTAGTATCTCTGAGTTAATCATTTTTATTTAAGAATTTAGTTAAGAATTTCTTAAACATTTTAAGAAATTCCCAAATCTGTAGAATATGACATTACAAATTTATGGCAATTTATCTAGAGCCCTCAATTCAGTAATGTCTGTACTGAGGAATCTGCAAAACATGAACTTATCTAAAGAAATACATAAATACGACTTTAATATATTGTAGTTAGATAGATACCTCTGTGAATTAGTTAAAAAGAAATAATGACAAGGAAAAAATATATAATAATCTTTTTTATATTTTTTTTATCATATTTCTTCTTCTCTCATATTTTTTCTTATTTGTTTTTCTTTACGATATTTTAGTGACTTTATTTTTAAAACAATATATAGGTACTCATCAGGGCTTTAAATTTGATATCCAAATTGTAATAATTGACGAAAAAATTGTTTCGTCATTGAAAATGAAGCCATATAGTTAGCCGGTATTTTGTTCCCAAAAATTATATCATTCATAACTAATTCCACTTCTCTGAACTAAACTATTTCCGAATTAAACCGTTTATTTGAATAGTTGTTATAAAAAAATTGTAAGTAGATTATATTTTTACGATTTCAGACTATTTTTAGGGAACATTATGTGAAGTAAATAATTTTCTTACATTTATACCGATAGTTTTATTCCCAAAAATTATAGCATTCATAACTAATTCCACTTCTCTGAACTAAACTATTGCCGAATTAAACCGTTTATTTGAATAGTTGTTATAAAAAAATTGTAAGTAGATAGTTATTTTTACGATTTCAGACTATTTTTAGGTTACATTATGAAGTAAATAATTTTCTTACATTTTACCGATAGTTTTTATTCATCGAAATGAATTAGATTGATTTGCGGATTGTGACGTCTCTCGCAAATACTTGCAGTCCTATAAAATAACGAAATCATATCCACCCGACACAATTTTCTCCTATAAAAAATATAAAATCAATTTTCTCTTAAAGTATGGCATTTAGAGGAACGGACGATAAGTTAAATTTTACTTAAAAAGTAGTAAAAAAATTATTCTAATTTGCGTTAATCTATGAGGCTTAACCTAGACAATAAAGAAATATTGGGCTCTCAGTTCAGACGTTCTAGTAAAATTCAACTTTGATTTACTTTTTAACTGTTCACTTTTGTGTCATTATTTCTTTTTAACTAATTTACAGAGGTAAATCTAAATACAATATATTAAAGTCGTATTTATGTATTTCTTCAGATATTTCTCATGTTTTGCAGATTCCTCAGTATAGACATTACTGAATTGAGGGCCTTAGATAAATCGCCATATATGTCACATTCTACAGATTTGGGAATATCTTAAAATGTTTAAGAAATTCTTAACTAAATTCTTAACATTAACTCAGAGATAGTACTTTTTGAGATTAAGGCTATGCCACTTTACGCAAGCGTCTGAATTGAGGGCTAAAGTTATTTAATCATAACATTTTTAATTCACGTTTAAGAAATTCATGGTCCATTGCTTTAAGTTTTACCAATTTTTAAGTAATTTCCCTATAAGTCTTGTTTCGTTTCTCAAAGGTTTAAAAAAATGAGCCCTCAATCCAGATGCACATTACAGAAACGACATCCTTGTCTTATTAACTTTCAAAATTAGTATCACAGTACCTACTTCAAGAAGCGTATGGACTAACAACAGTTGTTCCAGTCCAGACAAGTTGGTTTTTTTACTATTCTGGTTATTACTGTTATTACGCTTTTTTGATGAAAGTTTGCTTGTTTTTGTTTTGTGTCCGATGTGTCATGTTTATTATGGTTATTTGGTCCGCTTGGAACCAGAAGGGTAATGATTTTCCAGCACCATGTTTGCCTTGCCTTGGGGCCTGCACCCAATTACCAATCATCCTGTATTTTCATAATGCTTTGGTCTGTATACTTACTAGTATGTCATTTGCCTCTTCTAAGTAATTATACAGGGTATTTTTTCCATCACATCAGTTGTAGGTACATACCTTCTTATGCATCAATTGAGGAATTCTATTTTATTATATAAAATAGGTTCTAGAATAAGTACTAGCTAGATCCTACGTGGCTACGTAGGTAGTTGTTTGTTTGAAAATATTATTTAAATCGAGTAGTTAAGTATATTTAAAAATATATGTTGGCTGTTGCCGTCCGCTGGTTTAGTCCGTCCAAAGAGATCGCTATCAGCAATAAAGGCGCCCCCACACTGGAGCTTCTTTCGAAAACAGGTTCCTTATACGGCTTATACCTAAATCAAGTTCCATAACTTTTTTCAGGTGAAAGTTATTTGCGAAACAAAAGATTTGGCACATGCACTGGAATTGAAGAAAATTATAGAAAAAGCCTACCCGTGCACTTCCACATTCGAAAATGAGCCGTTTAACGACAAGCGAACATGTCCTTGCTATATTAAAAAACTCGGTAGCGTTTAAAATCTTAATAGGTTAGGTCCCTTACTAGATTCTTACAAAATTAAAGTGTACAACAATATACATAATTGGATTTTTTATTATATTTCGGTACTTGTCAACTGCTAATACTACTTATTACCTTGACTTTTTTAAAAGTGGCTCTCCATATTTGTTTGTTTGGACCAACTTATTAAAGTGAATAAAAAAATAGAAAGTAGTTTTCCTTGACACAGCACTCGCATTCTCTCTGCATTCATGACATTTTGTATTTGTCTGCATTACTAACTTATTTCGTAATTAATTTGTAACTACTCGCAAAACTGTTGCCTGCGACCTTCGTTCGCGTGAAATTATTATAAATATCCCCATTATTATGGGATTTTTGATTATTCCTTTTGAATCGAATTTTGTTAACAATTTCAAGGGTTCAATACTTTTGCATGGAACCCTAATTAGACCTTATGTTAGACTTTATAACATCAGCTATCTGCCAGTATAAGTCCTGTCAAAATAGGTCCAGCCGTTTTGGAGATAAGCCGGAACAAACAGACAGACCGACAGACAAAATTTAACAAAATGTGTTTTTGTTATAAGTGCCGTAAATATTTTCATAATGCATCCAGTAAAAAGCTGTTATTTTGATATTACAAACAGACACTTCAATTTTATTTATTTCTATAGACTATAGATTAATAGATTGAGTTACATATATGTAGTTCCATTACTGGAATTTCAATTAGTTACGTACGCACAACGGCTGATCAAGCTATACAAAACCAGTTTAATGCTGATCTCTGATTGTATAGGTAATATACACAAAGCGAGGCCACGTTATACTGGAAATGTAAAGATTGATGTGCCGCCGTGTGTACATACATTTTCCTTAAAAAAAAAAAAAAAACAGATTTAGTGAAAGCCCACAATATTTTCGTTAGATTTAGGGAGTACCAGTTTAAGCGGCCCAATGAGTTGTCCATACAAAAGTAAGTAGTACCAAAATCATTTACGATTCGAGCATACTAACAATTTAATTATATACTATTATTCGGATTTAGACAGTATATTTATCTAGGTTCGTTTATTTTTTATTTATTTTTTAAATACTATATCCTAACTACATAAATAAAATCGAAACGTAAGCGTATTGCTTTCGCACATTTTTACACCGTGAATGACATTTTTTGTTCTTATTTGTTCTGTATTTAAATACATTTATATTTGTTATATTAATTGAACAGAAATCTAGTTTATATTTTCTAGTTACAGATTATAAAAATAAATGGAAAATACCTTCCTTTTAACCGACTTCTAAAAAGAAGGAAGTTCTCAATTCGGCTGTATTTTTTATGTTTGTTGCCTCATAACTCCCAGATTACGGATTCGATTTACGTGGTTCTTTTTTCATTTGGTAGAGGCACAGATTAGTACCGGTGAAATACTGCAACATTGCCTGAATTTTGAATTTTTTTCTTCGATATATCTTTAATGTCATCAAAGTAATAAAATCCGTAACAGCTCTTTGAATGATAGATTATTTCATCAGCTTTGAATTACTAATAAGTACTAATAACAAAGATTTCAATTCGAAATGAATTCGCCGCTAGAGTCGTTCGTGTAGAGTAAGGTATACCGAAATGTCAGGTGTCAGTTTTCGCGCGTTGCGTCCTTTTTTATCACGTATTCTAACTAATATTCATAATTCTGGGTCTAGATTGAGCCATTCCTGATTAATTATGACTTGAAGATTTTAAGTAGCAATTTAGGATCTTATTTATTAGTACTTGGAGGTGGAATGATTTTTAAATGTTGGAGAATACAGTGTAAATTCTTTATAACGTCGTTCGTTATAGCGAAAAACTCTATCACTCTTTATAACGCAATCGCCATTCTCTATTACGAAGAAATATTTTCATATTTAGACATCAACAACACCTTTTGAGTTGCCGAAATTTTTAAGAAAGGCACCTGAGGTAGTAAACAGCCGTCTCACTATTGTTATTGTTAATTGCCTTAACACTTGTGCCTTAGATTACATTGCCTGTAGGAAATTTTGTTACTAAACGCACCATCGTTACCTATCGTGTATTATCAGTCGTAAACCAACTTAGAAACTGTCAAGAAGCTCAGTAAAAGAAAAGCGTTATGTGTTAACGAAAAAGTTTCTTTGATACGTGAACCATCACCAACTTTTCAACAAGCACTTGATGCCGTCAAAGTTGTAGAAAAATTCTTAATGTTTCATGAAGATGATTCTACCACATCCCAAAACATGCACAAAATAATTAAAAAAATACAAAATAAATATTGGCATAGAAAAAAACGCCAAGCAAAGTTAACAAAATATGCGTTTAGAATAATTTACCTATTTATAGTAATAAAGTTAGAAATTATGTATTGTAATCGGTTAGATTTAGTTTATTTTTTCTCTTCCCGCCCTATAACGAAAACTCTTTATAACGAAAAAAAATGCTCGTTCCCTTGAAATTCGTTATAGAGTATACACTGTATTTGCAAATATGTGTCTGAAGTTTACATTAAATTGATATACGAAATAAAATGAACTTTTTATGAAGTTATTTGTACTTTTAAGTATAAAATAGAATTAATGACAGGACCTTACTCGACAGTGGCGCCATCTAGTGAGTTTAAAAACAATAGGCGCCATTGTCATCATTACACATGACAGACTTGTATAAATTGTTCAACGACATGAATCTCCAACTGCAAGGCGATGAACTAAATTTAATTAAAACAAAAAATGTCGTTGCTGCTTTCGCAGCCAAACTGCTTCTGCAAGATAGTGTTTTTCAAATACAGTTATGAACACCGAAGCCGGTATTAAATGTTAACATAACGTTTCTTGTTGTTTTATTGTTGTGTGTTGTTGGTGAAGTATGGCACGTACAATAGTGCTAGAATTTGCTGAAGAAGAGAGAAAAAAAAGTCGCCTGGTGACACCGCGCTGCCTACGCGATTATGGAATGCTAGGGATAATTTATAATATTCTATATATAGCTTGTGATGTTTTAAAATGTTCATTTTCTTGCATTAATATTAGTTTTTTATTGATTATTTTATGTGAATAAAATCGGAAGTAATGGAATGGTATCGTTAGTTCTGATTTTAGCCACACGCCAAAATATCCTTGTACAGTTACAAATGTATGGGTTAGATTTATTAAAGATGGTAGTTTTATAAATAGCTCTTAATACTTTTACCCTAACTTCACTTTTCTACATAATGTAAGTATATTTGTGTTTAAAAGATGTTCAAAAAAGGCAATTAACCCAATTAATAATAATCCTGTACGAACATTTTATTGTTTTATTTATTTTAATGTAGTATTATACTAGTTTATATAAAAATTAGTTTACTTTTTGGCCCACAGTAGGTGCCTGTATTAAACTATGTTAGGCCTCTTCTTCGTGCAGGCATCTTAAGGCAGGGTTAAATAAACTTACATCATGAAAATCATCAATGTAACCCACATTGATGATTTTCATGATTATTTCTGTAACTACATACGTGTTACTGGCGCGACTCATTTTTTGTCAACGTACAACCTTACACTGACTGGTAAATTACAAAAAAAACGTATGAAAATGTGAATTTCGCGGGCTACCCTGACGCAACCACCTTAAGTTGTAAACGTTTCTAAATATAATTTATGTTTGTAAAAATTAAGTGGTTTTAGTAACATAAATAAAGGTATTATTTAAAGAAGTTTACACTAAAACACAAACAACACACACAGTAAACACTGACAACACAAATTAATTTACAATAACCATTTCACGTGTCATATAAACCGCTAAAAATACAATGTTCCCTTACATCAAGTATTGTAACGCTCTAAGGGTGCTACTCAACTTAGCCGCATAATAGTCGATAAAAATTAGAGGCGTCAAGTACTGAGACGAACAGCGCCGTACCGGTCTGTTAGTCACCGTAACGTGATGTCCACTCAATGTGATACGCAATACCAATAATATGACATTCTTGGTTGCCATCAAAGTTCGGTGTACAACTGAAGCTTGATAGCCACCGCCTATCAAAAAGATACATAGCCCTGCAAGACATTTTGAACTTGGGAATATCAGACTGGACGTTGGATCCGTTTTCAAATGTCAACACAGCAATATCACCTCAGCTGGAAGAAGAACTTATAGAATTAATACCGAACGAGGAAATAAAAATCAAGTTAAAAAATAGCTAGGTACCAAGAAGTTTCAATAATCATTGTAATTGGCAGGTGTAGCCCGTAAGAGTTAACTTGAGACCTGTACCTCTACCATGAGTTTACACAGCCAAAACTCGCTAGCGTCTCCGTAAATTATTTGTATGAAATATTGTACAGCGCCCCTAGCGGTCACAGAAAGAATTAAAATTCGTACCATTAGCACTATAGATTACGATAGGTTAAAAACCTAACGTATTCTATTCGATAGTCACTAACGTTTTTCAGCTGTCACCATATACAACGGTACCATGAGTCACTAATTTCACTGAAGCTATGGAATAATACGCTTACGATAGTGGTTACGTAGCTCACTAGCATTTTGACGAGTGAAACATATGTTTACATTAAAATTATAATACGTTTTTGAGTCTATTACAGTGAAAATAATGTCTGCAAGAGTTTATTTAGCGTAGAATATGTGAAATTGAAGACCAACGACGTGAACAACGTGAATTTCAAGCCAAAATGAGAATTCATGTTGGATACCAATTGAAAAATATAAATGAAAGAAAGTTTATTAAGCTTTACAGACTCTCTAAAGAATCATATAAATTTAGTCAAATCAAATTCATAACTATAATTTTTTGTTTACTTATTTGTTGCATTCCTCACGTCTTTATTTTGGACACTTGAACTTAGCTGATAAGCTGACCTAATACACTTTCAAAGTTTCAAGTGGACTTGGCACGTCTACCTGAGTTGAGGGGCAACTATTTGGGAATTTTGTAACTCTACGTTTTAAATAATTTAATAGAAAGTAAATTAATGTAAGTCATCTTAATGCGTCAAAGAATAACAAAAATCCATCCTCACAAACTTTCAAATTAATTTAATAATAAGTAATAATAAAAACGTAAATTATTAATTTATATATCAATACATACAGTAAATTGAATAGAAAGTTGAAACATACCTTTCCATGAAATCCACCAACAATTAAAACTGTGAGACACTGGTCCTCATTGTATAAAATAATCTGTTTGAATACTTTGAATCTAATTGTAAAGTAAACTTTTAAACCACAACGTAGCTCTGTGATACAACGTCAACAAACAAAATTATAAATTCAAACTAGACGACGACAGTGACATGTGATAAGGAATAAAAATTCAAAAACCACTAAATACCTTAAGTAGTCCACTAACCGTCAACTTTTCTAATTCGTCGGTTTATTTGTGATATTGACTGTCTTAACATTTTTAGCATAGCGATAACAGTACATTATGAGCATAAGAGCCGTTCTCTATTCTTATTAATAGGAAAGAAAGAAGCAAAACATAAGTAGTGAAGCATAGACGAAAGTATTCTAATGAGTAGAGTGAAGTTAGCTAGACGACACGATCTATCGAGCTTACCTTATCGCCTGCGTAAGACTCCGTAAATCTCATGGTGCAAGCATTATCGAAATCTATTTGATCCACGTTAGCACGCTAGCGAGTTCAACGCTAGCGAGTAAGTTTTCGATTACATCTCATGGTAGAGGTACTAAGCCAGCGCCGTTGTGTACTATCTACTGCGCTCAGGTTTCAAGTTAACTCTTGCGAGTTATAGTAAAAGTCTCGTTTAGAATGAATGTATAATCTCCGCTAATATAGCTCACAATAATTAATTTAATTTGAAGTTATAGTGGTTTTTAAGTAGGTGAAAAATGGGGGCGCTGAAAAGTCATTTATTCTCAAAGTGGGCAGTGGACAATAGTTATTTGTGCAACAAGAGAGCAAAGTGGGTTTTTGCTGCGAGTGTTGATTTTGAATCCCGAGTAAGCGAAGGATTCTATAATTGAATCATGAGCGTAGCGAGTGATTCTAGGATTCAGCAGCGAGAACATATACCTAAAGGTAAAATAAAACAACATGGTAAAACTTAGACCACCACACCACCATATATATTTAAACAAAATCAAAAAATCGAAAGTTAAAAGTAAAATGGTTGCAGTTTTGCAAATTAAAAGTAACAATTTTGTTTGGAACTGATATTGTTGTGATCGCGACTTAACTTTGAGTATTCGCTGAGGTTACGGCTTCCTTACTTGTGGAATGTGACGGGAGGATAGAGAAAGTAGGTGTCTCAGCGGTGGTATTCGTGACTCTAGAAGTAGACGGGCGAGCCCAAGGATCTGAGGTCTGTTCCAAGCTTATAGTTTCAACTTCCTTACTTGTGGATTGTGACGGGAAGATAGTAAAAGTAGAAAGAAAATTGCAGTCCGGAGCTTCATTAAAAAACTTTTTAATGTTAGCGGGCGAAAATATTTTGGACTTTTTGGATTTGACATTCTTTTCGAAAATGCAATTAGTTTGGGAAAGGTTTCAATGTTTCTTTTGTTTTTATTGTGGCTTTCAACATTGAATAAATACTCCACAGTTTGTGATAATTCTATGAAGTACGATAACAGTACAGTCTCCGAAAAAGTGTTTGCACCCTTTGTAAGTCTCCATTGCTTAAATATATCATAAGTTTTTAGATATTTTCGCGAGACTTTTCAGGCAGGAAACTTAATTCTGCATTTTTTACATTATGCCTCAATTCTTTGGGTGTTTAAGAGCAGACTTCGACACTGGACTCACTCTTATTTGTTTATTATTATTACTTTATTGTCCAAATTGTATTGTACTTTGTAGCTAGCGTACCAGAGAATAAAACTTATTGTTTTATTCAATTTACAAAATTTGAATCCCGCTATTTTTTTAAATGCGTTCTTAAACTACACTCGCGGTGTTCTGTCTCAATATTAAAGATTGTTAAAACTATAAATAAATAAGTAGATACATGATAAACTTCGTATTTTTTTCATCTACATTCTTCATCTTGATTTAATTATAAAAAATATAATTTGATTATCTATACATATAATAAGACAGTAAAAAAACTGTGTCTGTACATTGAATATATTAAAAAAAAAAAAATTGGGGGGTGTTTAGAAACAGTAATAGAGCACGAATCCAAAAAAAAAAAATCTGTCTGTTTGTCTGTACACGCTAATCTTCGGAACTACTCGACGGATTTGAATGATTTTTTTTTGTTGTATAGGTATTAAGTCTGGGCAACATATAGGCTATAATTTATCTTGGAAACTTGAACACCTGATGCAGAACCGCAACAGACCAGCTAAACTATAAGAGATACAAAAATGGTACCATAGCAAAAATTGTTCCACGTAATGAGCATTTTCTGCTAAGAGAATAAATTTGAAGATTTGGAACAGCTGATGTGGAACTCCAAGAGCCCAGCCACACTATAACATATATAGGAATGACGTCTTAGCAAGAGTTGTTCAGACTGATAAGTTGACTGATAAGACTCTCTGTTGACGTATAAAAATTGAAGATGTGGAACACATGTCGTGGAGCTCCAAGAGCCCAGTTACACTATAATATCTATAGGAATGACGTCTTAGCAAAAGTTGTTAAGCCTGATGAGCACTCTCTGTTGACGTATAAAAATTGAAGATCTGGAACACCTGATGTGGAAATTAAAGCTATCACAAATTTCACTGTATTTCTACCAAAGGGTATCTTATTACTCAGAACTAACTAGGTTGTGGAGGGCAGATAGACAGTCGTTCCATGTAAAATACTGGTATTCAGCTGAATCCGGATGTACTGGAAGCCGAACCCAACAGCACTACATATTATAACACAATGTTCTCCGCCGCGTCTATCTGTCTGTTCGCGATAAACTCAAAAATTACTGCACTGATTTTCATGTTGTTTTCTTAAATAGATAGAGTGGATCTCGAGGAACTTTTTAGTATATAATTTGTCAAGTTTTTGTAGATTGGCTAAAATATAATGATATTTGTTGGAGGTGTTGGAAAAAAATAAGCCGTCTGGGGGAGCTTTCAACGAAAACGCTGCCCTTTAAGATATAACAAAATGATGTATGGTAGAATTGTATTTTCTATATCTATACATATAATAAGACAGTAAAAAAACTGTCTGTACATTGAATGTATTAAAAAAAAAAATTGGGGGGTGTTTAGAAATAGTACCTAATAGAGCACGAATCCAAAAAAAAAATTCTGTCTGTTTGTCTGTACACGCTAATCTTCGGAACTACTCGACGGATTTGAATGATTTTTTTTTGTTGTATAGGTATTAAGTCTGGGCAACATATAGGCTATAATTTATCTTGGAAACTTGAACACCTGATACAGAACCGCAACAGACCAGCTAAACTATAAGAGATACAAAAATGGTACATAAATGGTACATAATGGACATAATGGACGTAATGAGCATTTTCTGCTAAGAGAATAAATTTGAAGATCTGGAACAGCTGATGTGGAACTCCAAGAACCCAGCCACACTATAACATATATAGGAACTAGCTGACCCGCGCAACTTCGTTTGCGTCACATAATGCAATTAAATAATATTGCGAACATAATGCAATTAAATATATATTTTTTTTTTTTTTATTTATTTATTTATTTATCACACATGTTGGCTTTGCCATTACAGATAATAAATCTAATGCGAAAAAGTAACTTAAAATATACTTAATTATACCTTACATGCTACGCAGTACGTGGTCCTTGTAAACTCACTCGGTGTACATGTGAATATGTCAATGGTATCCGCCACCGTGTTGAGAGTGCGCAGCGCGCGAGTCAACGGTGCGCGCCCCAGCAGGTTAGTGCGCGCACTCGGCACCACCAGCAGCTGCGGCTTGCGCCGGCGCTCCACGTACCTATCCGGTACATTAAATCCTATTTCTGATATTATACCTGAATTTTGTATACTACCTCTTAGAAGTTTAAAAAGATACGTTGCCAGTGTCACTTCACGTCTAATTTCTAATTTGTAGTAGCCCACCATACCGAGACAGAATAGGGTAGGATAGAGTAACGGGTATCCCGGGTATCTATTGCGACTACCCTACCCTACCTACCCTACTTACCCTACCTACCCTACCTAAACTACCTAAACTACCACCCTACTTACCCTAACTATCCAACCTACCCTACCTATCCAACCTACCCTACCTATCCAACCTACCCTACCTACCCTACCCTACCCTACCCTACATACCCTACTTACCCTACTTACCCTACCTACCCTACCTAAACTACCTACCCTACTTACCATACCTACCCAACCTACTCTACCTACCCTACCCTGCCCTACCTAATTTTTTTTTTTTTTTTTTGGTCCGGGGTTGAAAATCCTCATAGATGTCCTCCCCCTGTCAGACTCGACTGACTAAAAACCACCTCGGTGTTCCCGGGCTACCCTAGCCCTACCTACCTACCCTTCCTACCTACATTCCTAGTACCTACCTACCCTACCTCCCTAGTACCTACCTACGTGACGTGGGGTATCAGTTGCGCTACTTTATTTAAAAACGCTTTTATTCATTTTTTTTTTCCGTGAATGCGGTCGTCGGGATAAAAAGTCTGCTTTCTATTTGCAAGCCAATTCGATATTTAAATAAAACCTTTGATAAGTTGGCTCCTTGGTTGCCATGCTTTTGAGTATAAGATCGTTCCATTTTTAAATATAGTAAAGGTATCGACATCTGTTAGAATCATTTGGAGTTAACAGATAATTGTGACTGTCAAATAATAACAGACAAATAATTAGCAATAAATTAAAATTGCGACTATAATTTGAGATTTAAACTATCCTATCTCTCAAGTTGGATCGAACTGCACATGGTGTGCGAATTTTATTATAATCGGTTAAGTGGTTTAGGAGTCCATTGAGGACAAACATTGTGACACGAGATTTATATATATTAAGATGACGTCTTAGCAAGAGTTGTTCAGCCTGATGAGCACTCTCTGTTGACGAATAAAAATTGAAGATCTGGAACATCTGATGTGGAAATTAAAGCTATCACTAATTTCACTGTATTTCTACCAAAGGGTATCGTATTACCCAGAACTGACTGGGTTGTGGAGGGCAGATAGACAGTCGTTCCATGTAAAACACTGGTATTCAGCTGCATCCGGATGTACTGGAAGCCGAACCCAACAGCACTACATATTATAACACAATGTTCTCCGCCGCGTTTATCTGTCTGTTCGCGATATACTCAAAAATTACTGCACTGATTTTCATGTTGTTTTCTTAAATAGATAGAGTGGTTCTCGAGGAATTTTTTAGTATATAATTCGTCAAGTTTTTGTACAGATTGGCTAAAATATAATGATATTTGTTGGAGGTGTTGGAAAAAAATAAGCCGTCTGGGGGAGCTTTCAACGAAAACGCTGCCCTTTAATATATAATATAGCTAGCCCATATTATCCCACTGCTGGGCAAAGGCCTCCCTCCATTCCTCCTGCCCTTTAAGATATAAAAAAATGATGAATGGTAGAATTGTATATCTTATATAGGTCTACAGAAAAATCTGCTATGGCTTATGTCTATCTCTTAAGGATAATATGCTATATCCATTTTAATACTTTGAAAATGGGCAAACTAGGTTCCCATGAGTTGAGGGAATGGGATCATCATGATTACTTTTGGTCGCGATAACCGACATCCAAGCAGGCGAAGCCGCGGGCATCAGCTAGTTTGAAATATAACATTTTTTCATTTAAAACCTAAACACGTGATTTACTATATTACGGTTATCGATTTAGAATATCGGTATTTCCAACGTTTTATTGTTTGTTTCTTTTTTGGGCCTACTACTACTATGAGATATGGAATTTGAAAATCGAATTTCGAATCGACTTGTTTCTATCTCTCGCTTTTTTCGTATCAAAGTGAAAGTGACAGAACAAAGTTAAGTTGAAATGTTTCGAATCTTTCAAAAAGTTCGCGGTATTTAAAAAATAAAATTTTAAAAAAGTTACTTTGTCTCACGCTCGCAGCAAAATCGAATTTTGCTCACTATCTGTAAACTGCAAAACCTGCTTGTTTGAGGTGCTGAGGTTAAAAATAAGTTTAGGACCCCTGTTATAGAGGTGACTCACTAAGTGCCGAAGCAAAGTTAATAAAATTTATATGGGACCACCGCGCGACCTTATTCTACCAAATGAATAAAGAATCACTTAATTATTAAAAAAAAAAACAATCGGGCCAGTAATCACGGAGCAATCGGTAAATATATTATTAACGAAGGTGGAAAAAAATTACTCTGCCGGTACCTGTATCGGTGTATATCGACGATGGCTCATAAAAGTGGGACTCGACCTCGCACACAAAGGATTCCGTAGCACTAAACAATATAATAACATTATTTTTAACGCTCATTCGTTGGTCAATTTACACTGGACAGTAAAACTAAAAGACATGGCCGAATCCTGCCCGCAAAATCAATTCGTAATGTACATTAATTATTATTATATGAAAATTCTTTCTAAAATAAATAAAAATTAATCGCAACAATTACATGTCTCTAGAACCGGCGACAAAAAGTGCAAACAAAATATAATTGTTTTTGTGTGGTTTTGACTCATTGATGCAATACAAATTGTATCTTGTATCTACGTTTGGATATACGCACAAGGCAAACGCTGTACCTATCCTGCAGGTATGTCTGAAGGTCAGACTAAAATAATATAAAACACCCGTGACTGCCAGAATTGTAATTGATAAGGTACTTTAAAAAAGTTAACGGTTTCGCGATTATCACCACCCACGTTACTTAATATGAATCAATGAACAGTAAAAACAAAGCGTAAACTGAAAGAACATTAATAGCGCGTTGATCAAATCTCAGAACATGGCATGCTAATACAGACCCCAGAGGTCTAATTGGGTGCTTTCTTTAAGTGTACGAAACTTGTAATGTATAAAATAGATAAGTTATGTCGGTCGGCTGAATCAATTGGGGACAGTTGGGAACATTGGTGCTTTCAAGAGGGTTACCCACATCGTGACGCTGACTGTACACGCGTTAGAAGTTATACTTCTTTGGCGTTACAATATAAAAATCTTTTTAAAAATTGTGTCTTTCGCCTTATCCTACGTTTGTAGAAACAAGGTCTAATATCAATCACCTATACAACATAACCTCGTAGCTCCAGCAATAGATTAAAAATAATAACCTAGGCTTGTCAATCTCTGACACTAAGCCATCACTAAGCTAACTCAGGGTGTATGTTGACTAGCTAACTTCAACCTGTTACTTTTGTGTTACAGTGATGCGCGCGCGCATCTTAAAATTTCACTCTCATCAATTTTTCATAACGCGCCTAAAGAAGTATAACTTCAAAAATATCTTGTAGACTACCTTGTAGTGTTATTTCACTTTCCTTTTCTATTTTAGCATTGGACATAGAACATAAACTTTATATATATAATTCTACTGTGCGTGTGTATGTCACTGAACTACTCCTAAACGGCTGGACCGATTTGAATGATTTTTTTTATATGCCTTTGGGTGGCACCCTGGATGGTTTAGATTCACAAATCAGCCCGACAGATGGCGCTGCTGTCGTTATCTAGGTTTGACGCAGACGAAGTTGCGAGGGACACCTAGTACTAGATAAAACTACACTAAGTGTACAGAAACAAAAATGTTTTTTTATCCGTTTTTGGAGTACACCACAGTGATAAAACTTCTACACGGTAATTGTAGGACTTTTTTTTTCACTAGCCTGGTCTATCCCACTCCTGGGCAAAGGCCTCTCTTCACTCCTTCCACCTCTCTCGAACCCGCACATCCTCCTTCTAGTTCAGATTAAACCACATCTATTAATAACAAAATCATTAATGATCGCAGACTGCCTAGGCTCCATATGCCCATTCTCCTTGTATATGTGTTCAATTTCGATAGATAAACCTAATTTTCTTTCTTAAATTTAAATAAGCTTGTTTTTTATTAATGTTAAATTTATTCCAAAATCTGTGACTGCAGATTGATAATTTCTCAAAAAGTTAAGATAATCTCTTACAACTTTATTCATGTAAGTAGCTACAACAGTAAGGTACCTGCCCTTACCGTCCCTACTCAATGCACAATACACCCTATATGTTATAATATGCACACCAACATAAATTTTTAATTAGATTAAAAAATAAAAAAATCCCTTGGTCTTAATGCAACTTACTGTTTACTTTGCACTCATACAACACTGAATACATTCAAAATATATAGGTACATGTAAATATTTGTATTGATATTGTCTTGTTTAATAACTTACAAAGCATACAACTTAGCTATAATTCTTATCCATAAATGTAGCCATTCTGATATCCCTCTTGCTCAGTCCATTGACATCATGAGAAGACAATGTTACCTGTAATAGGATACATAATTCAATGTTATAATATTTAGGAAGGTATGGCTTAACCCATTCACTGCCCAGTACTTCGCGAAAACTTCGCGAAATTCGTTCGCGTGCCCACAACCCGTATCCGAGTCGTCGTTATAATAAGCTATAGATGACTTGTATCCATACCCAGAACCCGACTAGCGTGTCCATAGCTACGGATACGGGTTGTGCGAACAAACGAATTTATTGTTCGACCCGTGTGTCGGGTGCTGGGCACTGAAAGGGTTAAATAAAATTACAATATTTATAGGTATCCAATTTTATCAAGTTATTTGTGTACCTCTGCTTAATAAATCTGTATTTACCTAATATTATACTATGATTTGCTTCACAAAAGAATGAACCAATACTAATTAACATTATGGACCTACCTACCTTGTTTTTGTTAAATAAACAGTAATCAGAAAATTGCAAAAAATGACATTGAACTCAATCTTGATTGGAAAATAATATTGCAGAGAATAATATATTAATTTATTTGAATCAAATGACTACACTTACTTGAAGTTTATTGTAAACATTAAACCACTCAGGATGGTGATCCATTTTCTCAGCCAGCAGCGCCACTCTACTCATAAAACCAAAAGCCTGGTTGAAGTCCTTGAATTGAAACTCTTTCTCAATAGCATCCCGGTTGGTTTGCACTTTCCAACCAGACTGTAACAGTGGCTGCAGCTGTGCGTCACGCTCTTCCTGAGTCAATTTGTCTGCCTAAAATACAATAACAGCATGAGTACATTCAAGTACAAAAGAAACAAACGTAGCCTAATTTAAACCTAAGTGAATAACACACCATTTTCCTTTTACTGGGCGCGGTCGACGAAACACTGGCGTATCGCGCGGCAGACCGACTGGCATTGAGCGCAGGCTTCGACCCTGCGGGGTGAAAGTGTATCGCTATATAACGAATACTGTTCATAATTCGATCTGTGAACGTTATGTCAATAGATGCGCCAACCAACGATAATAAACGTTGTGGCAGTATTTACTAATCCATAAGTTTAGAAAGGTGTGTGAATCAGGCAAGTAGCATAAATAAATAAATGTTTCCTGGTTTCCTTCCTATTTTTAAATTTATTTCATCAGCAATCCTCAGTTCCCGCAAACACATCTGACACTTGACACTGGCAATGACATCTCTTAAAATTCATCTTTTAAAACTTTTAATTTTTTTGGGGCAACTCAACAGAAAAAGACACGGTGTTCAAGGCTCAAAAGAGATGCGTTCGTTCAATATTTGAAATTAAACCCGCTGATAGTTGCGTGCCTTAGTTTAAGAAATATAAAATACTTACTTTGCCATGTCTGTACATTTTAGAAGTAGCTGTTTTTGTCAAAACAAATCCACACAGATTTAAAAGATTAGAGGAAGTGGTCCCACGTAATAGACACGACACCAGCAGGATATGCTCTCATACGGCAAGAAAAACCCTCATGCGCAAAAGTGTCTTCTGTATGGCTCCTACCATATTTAATAGATTACCTAAAAGTTGGAGAGAACTGGTGAAATATGGTAGGAGCCATACAGACCGTCACTTTTCAAAAATAAGCTGAAGAATTTTTTAGTGAGCAAAGTGTATTAAAATGTTTTAGATTTTTTAAATGAAAAGACTTTTCTATTCCGACTTCTAATATACATACCTAGTTAAGAATAACAATTGAATAATGTAATCTTAAATTAATTGACTTTTGAATGATTCTATTTGACTGCATAATAATGAATATTCTGGACATAATTTAATCTATTTTGACTATAATATAATTTTACTGTCAAGATATTATTATCTTGAAATCACTTACTATTTATTTGTTTTGTATTTTGTAATTAATTGTACAGACGCCAGCAGGTCAAGCTAACCGAAACTGTCAGATTTTCCCAAACAACCTTGAACCTAATGTTTTGGCGATAAAGTTGAAAATCTATTAAAGAAATCTGACAGATTGTAGTAGCTTGATGTGCTGGCGTCTGTACTATTATGTAAAATGCAATTGAATGTAATTTTAATTACCTACAAAATTTGTAGGCCATAATTGGCAAAACATGGACGCACACATAATCTATTAATACAATACCTTGCATGTCTGATTAGTCAGTTTATGTAAACGCATGTTTGACAAATAAACTATCTTTATCTTTAACATTAACTGTTTTTTTTTTTAATTGGACAATGCGATACTGGCAGTCTTTTGGGTACTTATCCTATTGACAGCGTTAAGCGAATAATTTTTCTGACGTCCAATGACTTCCCAAGAGCTGTATGTATTTTTTAAAACTTTGTTAGTAGTGCATTTGCGAATAGATTTTATGTGTTTTTAGGACCTTTTCTGTATCTGACTAAACAAGATATTAAACTTCTATAGTTTAAGTTATAGAAAATGTAGTTTTGTCACGTCGGATTATTTAGCGATGCTTAATTACACGGACGCAGAAAAACTTCTAGAAGTTGTGGTTTGACTGTTATCCCCTGTACATATTTAATTAATCTAGTTTTAGTGTATTTTGTATCATTTTAATTTTATAGTTAATAGATTAATTTTATTTTATTATTTTAATGTCCTAATTTAATTGTTCTTTGTAAAGTGATAGCCTGAAACACAGGTTTAAATAAACCTAGATCGGGCAGGTCGCTAGGTCATTTATTGAAGATTATCACTAATGTGGAATATATTTAATATATTTTAGTTCTAGTTTATTTATAAGTACTAGATAATTATACCATTGTATATTAATAATACTACTGCGCCTAAATGTACACTTTTTGCTTGAATACTTTCTTTAAATAAATTATTCTTATTCTTATTTGAAGGGTCCACCAAAATACTAAAACTCTAGCGGTAGGAAACAGAACAATTTGGCTTGGAACACCTGGCGAAATAAATTTTCTGGTATGTGCACATGCAGTCTGCGCGACCAAAGCATAATTTCACAAAAACAACTACAAAACTTGGTGAGTGGTCGTATAAACATTGATGTACTGATGCCAGCACATCAAGCTACCCGAAACTGTCAAATTTCCCTATACTCTGTGTTTTAAACCCAGGGACTAAATTGACACATGCTAACATCAAACTTATAAATAATGGGTATCATTGCATGTTTTCTGGACCCGTAGCTAACGTAATGAAATTGCTAAGGAACCAATTAGACTCGAAAAGAGAGTTTGTAGATGTTTGACCTGTTGTATGAATTCTGCGAAGTCCACGTTTTGTTTCGTACATGTCATTCTTATCAAAATGGTCTAAACAAACCACACTAAATGAGAATTAGACCAGGGTAGAAGCCTTTAAAGATAATAAAAAATGAAACAAAATAATAGTAGGATGAAACCCATTAGAAAAGGAGGAGAATATTATAAAAATGAAAGGAAAAATAATTTACGGGCGATCTGAGGTCGGGAAGGGGATGGGGGTGAGTTTTTAAGGGCAAAAAACGGTTTTTCTCGATTTCCGGCAAAACTAAAAGTCCTATGTACCTTGAGCGAGTTAAAATTTAAACATCCTAAGATAAACTTAGTAGGATACATATATGGATAATATCCAAACAAATGTTTGTACAGGTATCTGAGAAAAGCTTTTTGCACTTTTTCCAGCATGAGTGTATAGGTAACCTCGCGAGGATTCCACACACAAGCGCTGGTTTCGAGCTTGCACCGAACTAAAGCGTTGAACAAGAGCCTGATAACTGCCTGGTTCTTAAAACCTTGGCAGTTTCGTAAAACAAAACCTAAGCGTCTGAAAGATTCTTTAGCCAAGCTTATAATGTGTGTATGAAAGGTCAGTTTGCTATCAAACAGTACACCGAGGTCTTTTACTGTCGACACTATGGCTATTGACTCGTTGTTCACACTGTAGTCGTACTGTATAGGACTCCGCATGCGGCCAAAGCTCATAATTTGGCATTTAGATGTATTAAACTCCATTTTGTTTGTCGCGGCCCATTCACTCAAGGCATCGACATCACGCTGGAGAGCTATACAGTCAGACACTGAGTTCACAGTTGCATATATTTTCAGGTCGTCGGCGTAAAGTAAACATTTCGCGTGTTTTATTATTTGTGGCAGATCGTTAATCATAATCAAGAAGAGTAAGGGACCTAAAATGGAACCCTGACTAACGCCTGATCGTGTATGATATGCATGTGAGTTGTATGCGCCAAGGCGAACAAATTGCTGACGATCCCGGAGATAGTCAGCAATCAGATGAAGAAGACTGGGTGTAAATCCTATGGCACTTAACTTGCGTAACAAGATGTCGTTATTAATTCTATCGAAGGCCTTACGGAAATCGAAATACAGGACATCCACTTGCTGCCCGCGGTCCATTTCAGAAGAAATAAATTCAACTAATGTTAACAAATTAGTGTTAACTGACTTTTTGTTGCGAAAACCATGTTGTTCATTGCACATATAAATATCGACTTGTCTTTGAATTTCTTTATATAAAATGTGTTCAAATACTTTAGCAGGGGCTGACAATATAGCAATAGGCCTGTAGTCTTCAACTGAAGATTTCACTCCTGTCTTCGGTATAGGCGTAACCCTAGAGAGCTTCCATTGAGTCGGATATTTTCGGTGCTTAGTGACAAGTTAAATATATGACAAAGAGGTTTGGCTATGGAAGATTTAGAAAGTTTAAGAATATTAGCTGGAATGTTATCCGGTCCAACAACTGAGTTTTAATTTACTGATACCACGTTCTACATCGTTAGTGGAAAATTTAGTTAAACTGACGGAGTTACTATTGCTGTAGGTATCAAGAGCACATATTTGGGAGACGTTCAAGTCAGGTATTATAATAATGGATGGATGGTTTTAATTGGAATAATGTATTATCACGAAAAATAAAACAATAATTTTGTCCTATAATTATGACTTTGCCTACAATTTACTTACCCTATCATTTTTACGGGCTATTTATTTATTAGTCTGCTTACGTATTTTTAGTACTGACATTGTAAAACGAAATTACCGGCCAGTTGTTTTTTTATAATCTATGTTTTCCTGTTGCACAAATTTACCAACCGCCGATAAAAAAAATAACGGCCCATTATTTTTTTACAATGATCATCCTCTTGAATGTTTAAATAACAGTTCAAAAAATTAGTTGCCAACTAATATGGGTAGATTTGTTTATTTTCATGAAAAATCCGTAAAATGATGATTTAGTCTCTAGGATTAAAAAAAGATGTGTGTGTACCAGAGTACACAGGTAAGAAGTGAAACTTCTTTACGACATATCATTTTTCTACTATTTGCAACTTCACGAAAATGGGGTAAGCTTAAGCTTATGCAAATGATTAAAGCGTGTCTTTTTATTTTAACAGTAAAAATTAAATCAGTCCTTAAAACAACTTAAAACCTAGTGTTATCCTCCCTAGCCCTGATGACTGCTTCCATGCGTTCTCTCATGGACATAATCAATGTTACAACAGTCTCTTGAGGAATGTTGTCCCATTCTGCAACGACGGCATCCTGGATGACTTGGAGAGTGGTAGAGGCAGGATCACGTGCCCGTACTTGCCGTTTCAGTTCATCCCAAAGGTGCTCAATAGGGTTCAGGTCTGGACTTCGCGCCGGCCAGCGCATATCAGGCATCCCAAATTTTTACAGGTAGTCTCTTACAATTAATGCGGTGTGACAGCGGGCGTTATCGTGCATTAACATGAACCCACTGCCAACAATACCAGCATAAGGAACCACGTGCTCCTCTAAGATCTGTTATGTACCGAGGAGCAGTCAGCGACCCTTACCCGCGAGCACTTAAAGTCCGAGAAACACACACAAGGATCGTTTTGCCGTCAATTGACATGCCGCCCCAGAACATGCACGAGCCACCCCCATATTCCACTGTCTCTTGAGTACAGGCCTGAGCGAATTGTTCTCCTTGCCTCCTATACACTCTTTTACGCCTATCGTTGCAGCAAAGACACACCCTCGTCTCATTCGAAAAGAGCACAGCCTTCCATTGATCAATTGTCCAATCCACATGGTCGCGGGCAAATTCCAACCGGTATCTCTTATGCTGTGCAGTCAATTTTGGCCCTGTAGTAGCCCTGTGAGCTGCAATTTTCTTCTCCTGCAATCTTCTTCTAATCGTGGAGACGCTTACAGAAGTTCTGCAAGCTGATCGGAGTTGTTATTGCAGCTCAACAGCATTGGAAATTACGTAAAGACGTCGAAATAATGAAGCGATCGTCTCTTTTGGATGTACAGCGTTGTCTCCCAGATCCACGTCTTCGGATATAGCCACCAGTCTCTTGGAAGCGTTGGAACGCTCGTTGAACGGAAAAACGACTCAAGTTCAGTTGACGAGCAACATCACACTGCCGCATCCCTGATTGCAGTAGTGTAATGACTGGAGCGGTTTCATCTGCAGTGGTATCCATTTTCAGGGTATTTTTCTTGCTGTAGCTGTTCATGTGTGCTCACTTCAAAGGTTGGAAAGCGAATGACCCATGTTTGACCCGGGTCACCCGATTCATACCCTTGTATGGTGCAATTAGTAAACTTTCTAATGCGTATTTTGACAACATTTTTGTCAACGTTACGTGCTAATGAGATTTGTTGTTAAGGAATTCTAACTGTTATTAATTTAAAGGTCGTTAAACATACTTTTAATTGACACCAATATTAATTGGGTTTAATGTATTCTTCGATGGCGGGACATGCTTGAAACTAATTTTCGGAGGTGCAACTTTTTTGACGCCGAGTGTACTTCACCTCCGGCAGTAGCCGTCCAATACTTCTTCTAGGTGGGCACCTATTTTTATCTAGCACAATCTCAACAATATCAGCAACATACAAAAATATAACACTACAACACAAATACATGCGAATACAGACTCAATAATACACACTGCCTTTTTTTTTTTTTTTCGGATGGGAAATCATCAAATGACTTCTCCCGCTCTGGGCGGAGCGGAAGGGCGTCAGACTTGTACTAACTAAAACCCATCCATATTCCTTCCTTGCCCTTCGAGTACCAGGGCCGCGGTATCTCTTTCGAACAGTCCCGCAGCCCTGGCAGGCATCTGCCCTTGCGGGCCCCTCCCTGTTTGCTGACATCTCTTTGAGGCGCGCGTGGAACACCAACGCGCCGTCTACACGGCACGCTCCGTCTACACGGCTATCATACACACACCCTTACGCACATTTAGTCCCCTCATACACACGCGTACCCTCAGATACACACCTCCAGGTGACGTCGACACACACAATTACACATACACACTTAGAATACAACTCCTTTTAATTAATAAATTCCTTCTACTCCTAGTTTAATCTTTTTAAAACAACCTATTTGTACTTACAAACTTAATTTTTGTACTTTCAAGCCTGATTTTTGCCATGATTTTGTTTACCGAATAACACTCTTTTTTTTTAGTAAAAGGACGATGCAGTGCGTCGAAAACTCGAAAAATAAACAACTTACACGTTATATATTTTTTAATATAATTAATCAATATTCATAGTGATGTTCAAAGAACAGCCCTATGACCCTTTTTTTTTTTCTATGACCCTACACATATATTTAAGTCCAAACCTATCATATACCTAGTATGTGATAAATACATAATAGAGAAGTTCAGGATGTCTGCACCATGCGACCTAAGGTTACAGACGGATGCTGGGCAGGAACTCCAGGTTCGGAAAAGGTACACTCACTGCCAGTCCCGCAGACTCACGAGACTGATCAGAGACGGCTAAAGGTGTCTTGGCCACAGTGAGGGGTAATGAGAGATTAACTTTAACTGTACATACATACATTTGTATACTGTATCTAATATATCTATTGAAATACTTCTTATCCTTTCCAATTTCTCACGTAATCGTGAGTCATGAGGATTCTTCAGTAAATTATTATGATCCTAGGAACAAATAAATAATCCATCTATAGACCGAAGTCTACTTAGGGCTACATAGATCTGTTCCTTAGCGAATAGTGGAAATAGCGAGAATATTACATGATTATTACAGACGTTTTGTTTTTAATTAATTTTAACGTGTGCCCATAGTATACAGTCATAAACTGTAACACGTTGTATACGTATTAAGGGAAGATTTGGAGTGAGGCGTGATTTTAACCTAATTATCGGGTGCATGCAAGAAACAGCTAACAATATATACATTTTTGAAATGTGCTTCTTAAGCCCTTTCACTTGATACCCAACACGCCATCATTAATTTTATTTTATTTTTTAGATCATGAGTTTATGATCTCTAGAGGGCGACATATCGAATTTAATATGACGTCACATAGTCTACCTCATTTGTCAAATTATGATAAGTAGGTCAGAAGTTCTGAGGGAACAGATGAACATACATACATACCGGTCAAAATCATAACCCTCCTTTTTGCTTCGCCGTAGTCGGGTAAAAACAAAAAATACGTATCCAATATTTTTCGATAATCTAACAGACGGACTAAATAGAATTATATTTTTTATACTCAGGTATCATTCCTATTCTACACTCATAAAAATAAAATATTAAATGTTAATGAAAAATACATGGCGTGTTCTTGAAACTGAACAAAAGTTAAAGTAAGACTACATTTGAATCGTTATTATACTTTATAACTGTAATTTCATGTAAGTGTTTATTATAATTTACGTCAGAAAAGCGCCTGAAGAAAAACTATCATTTTATGGCTCGTACAATTTATTTAGGCGTTTAGTAAAAGTGATTTAGATCAAAATAGCAGGACCACTTTTGCTGTAGAATATATTTAAATTTGATGAGTATAGAATTTTACTATGAAAGTATAAGAGAAGAATTAAGAAATAATAAAAAACATATTTTATTTACTTGAGTTATAATTAGGAATGCTCTGAATACCATTTGAAGTAATAACAAATTGTATCATGGTATTAGGTAAATGGGGAGCAAATACTACAAATAGTTCTCTAATGTAAGTTTCATGTTTACAAGTAAGTAGCTGATTTCTTGTTTTTGGAAGATAATTTGCATCAAATGTTTTGAAAGTCTTCTTTATCATAAGCCTAGTGGTGACCATGTTAGACCATGCCAGACCCAGTGATGGCAATACATGAGAAGAATCTTCAAAGGAAGCTGTTACCTGGTTAATACAGAGTACGGCTAGGTTAAATTCTTGTGCTAATGTTGTCAATACAATAGCAATTTCTCTCAGTTCTTCTGCTCTCTTCACATAATTTGTACTTTCACATCTAAAAGGTGCTGCAATAGAATCAATAACTATGAGGGATATGTCATGCTGCACAAGCAGCTTAGGTAACCGTATCCTTACACAAGACAACAAATCATTTGCCTCAGTTATATGTTCAACAAAGACATTTTTTCCATAGTCAATTTTGGGGTTAAACTGTGAAAGATTTATTTTAATTTCCTCAAACCTTTTAGTTGGAAACACATCTTCAGTACAAATATAAACACACCCCTCGGCCCAATTCTTTAAAGTTACTTGTAAGGCAAATTGGGTCTTTCCACTTCCGCTTTCTCCAAAAATTTCTGTTATTTTACCTACTTGTAAACCGCCATTCATTAGGTTATCTATGCCAATACATCCCGTTGATATACCAAGTTTTTTGGTGTTCATTTTCTTCAAATCATCACCCGTAGCACTGATTGGACATATATTTTTAGTCACAATACTTTTTAATAGCAAGATATCATTTACACATAAGTTTGTAGATTTCTTAATATCCCAAATAGAAAGAATAATTATTTGTTTAACCGTAGATATTCCAGCTCTATCTAGTACTTCATAAATATTTGGAGGTAATACATTTTTTAGTGTCATGTTACAATTAAATAATAATATTAATCTTAAATAAAATTAATAACAAAAGCAGCAAACATTTTTACTGTAAAGTAAACATGTAAACTTTGTAAACCTGCGTGAACGGTTTGAAGTTTTGAACCTAAACTGAAACTTTTTTGAGTTTGACATATGCGATCTGAGATCAATTAATCGCAGAATCGATTTTTTTAATAGATATGTAGCACTGAATCGATTCAGTGAATCGATATTTCACCCTAGAAAATCGATATTCAATTTTTTCCGTTTAAAAACCATAAAATTACTCAAACACGCGAGGGATGGCAGTGTGATTAGTTTTCACCGCTTCTCTTTAGCAGTTTATGTTAATATTTGACGAGTTTGTATATTTTGTTGATTGTTCAGTTGATATTGCGTCATTTGTTGATGCCTTAATTGAATGACTTTCGTAATAACACTGTGCAATCAATTTTGATTTTTATGTAGTGCTTGATTTACAGAATAATAAATAATTGAGGGTTAATAAATTGCTTCTTATTTTTTACTTTGATGCAATTATTTAGAGTTTGTTTTGTTAGTTGCTATTGTTAAATCTAACTATGTAAAAAAAACTATTTATCATCACGTTTCACAGTGGAACGAATGTATGGGAGCGGTTGGACGTAGACATGTCCGAAAAAAAAGAGTAAAATTATGCCAAACTAATGATGCCATCTTATTCGATTACTTAATGCCTTCATAACTTGTGGTGATGAATTTCTTCATAACTCCCATATTTCGGGAGTAATTTGAGAAAATGTGAAATTTTACTATGAAAATGAGTGTATCGAGCTCTCTCCCTCCTGATTCCGGGCTTGTTTCAAGTAGCGGTCTCTAATATCATAATGCTAATACTAAGAGCTATATTTAATACTAAGACACATAGTGCGCCAAATGTGCACTTTCTGGGATAAAGAGTGATGTTTATTTTATAACACAATTTTTTTATTTTTTGTTTATTTTGTTGATTAAAACCGTTTTTCTAAAGGTTTACCTTATTACAATAACATTTCTGAGCAGCCAATTAGAGAAGATATAAGCTAATTAGGATATATAATTAGGGACTTAAGGTTTACATATAAAACTGATGCACTAATGATTACTGATAAGAACATTGCTATTATTTAATTACTAAATGGCTCTTAATACACTAATTTAGCATGCATCATTTACTAATTATCACAATAACTAATTACCTTGCAATATTTAACAAAGGATACCTGGGATACCTGGATTTTATATAAATAGGTCACTATTAGTAACTTTAAAATCAGTGTTGATTTACACCTCGTTGTATCCAAGCTAATCTCGCAATGTATTTTCCAAATTTTAATACAAATCTTGATATTCACGTTGCTTTATGCGCACGCGCACATAAAGATTTACGCGACTTTAACTATTTGTTCAGTGTTTTAAAAGATAACAGTTGTGTTCAGTTATGTGAAAGTGCTGAAACAAGTTTAAAAGACTGGTGTCGTCGATTTTGCTACCGCATTTATGCAAAATGGACACAGTCTGGAAGAAGCACAGATAAGTTTCGGAAGAAACATGAGATTTGGCTACAGGCTGCAATTCAATGGCCGGAATTACAGAATGAAAATATGGAACCTTCTACAGAAAATATAAGTGACGTCATCGAGCCCATAATTTCTCCTGCTAAATCTGATGCTTCAACTTGTACACATCCTAGTCCTCGTAAATCTTTTGAGGACCTTAGTAACCGGCAAAAAAGAAGACGCACTGAAGATAGTCTTTCATGCAGCAGTAGCAGCGCTGAAATTATGTTTTCGGCCGAAACAAGGGCGCTTCAAAAGGCAGGACAAAGCGATACAGCTTATGTTATGAAATACTTGACGGAGAATCCAGAAGAGGCCTCAAAAATCAAAGCCTTCATTGAAGGTAAATCAATTCAGGTACGGGAAATATCCCCTTTGAAGGCATTGGCTCTTTATGTATCGATGAACTTATCGAAATGGCGCTATAACACTCTTCGGGATTTCAACACTCAAGAAGGAGCTCTTCAATACCCGAGTTACTACATGTTGGTTAAAGAAAAAATTAAGTGCTATCCGGCCAAAGAAGATCTCACAGTTACAGAGAGCTCTGCAAAAATCAAATTACAAGCCTTGATGGATTTAACCTCAAGAAGACTTATTAGGTCGTTAGAAACCCCTGTTGATCCCAATCAACAGCTCGTATTGACCAGCAAATGGGGTTTTGACGGATCATCTAGCCAAAGCATTTATCATCAAAGGACGAGTGAAGATGAGCAAATCGATCTTGCTAGTAATTTTATGATTAGTCTTGTACCACTGCGGCTCGTCTCAAAAGGTGTAACAATTTGGGAAAACGAGCGACCATCTTCCACTTCATTTTGCCGGCCAATATTGTTTAAGTTTATAAAGGAAACCAAAGAAAATGTGCAGAGAGAGATGGCTGAAATCGAAGCAGAGATTGAAGCCTTAACTCCATCCACCATCACTGATGGAATTAGTGTCAAACACCAACTGCTGTTGACAATGATTGATGGTAAAATTCATTCCATTATATCCGATACAGCAGCTTCAGTGTGTGACATATGCAAGGCTTGTCCTAAAGAAATGAATAATTTAGAGTTAATCAAAGATAAACACGCAAACGAGGACATGTATAAATATAGCTTAAGCACCCTTCACGCTTGGATTCGCTCAATGGAATGCTTATTACACATTTCCTACAAATTAGACATAAAATCATGGCAAGTAAGGGGTGATATAGCAAAAAGGCAAGTTGATGACAGGAAGAAAAGAGTTCAAGAGGCTGTAAGAAGAGAAACGGGCTTACTTCTCGATGTTGTGAAACAAGGCAGTGGATCCACCAACAATGGCAACTCGGCAAGGAGATTTTTTGAAAACTACACTAAATCTGCTGAACTGACCGGAATAGATGCTATGCTTTTAAGAAAAATCTGTGTGATCTTGCAGTGTATTTCATCAGGAGAGAAGATCAACGTAACTAAATTCCGAGAGTTCTGCTTTGATACTGCTAAGCTTTACGTGGAGTTATACCCATGGTATTATATGCCTTCTTCACTTCATAAAATTTTAATGCATGGGCCAGACATAGTTCAGAACATGTCAATTGTGCCCATTGGTTTTCTATCCGAAGAGGCATCTGAGGCTAGAAATAAAGATTTTAGAAAATATAGAGAGGGGCATTCTCGAAAGCATAGCAGTATCTCATGCAATGAAGATATTATGCACAATCTTTTACTGTCTTCTGATCCACTTGTTACAAGTATCCGTCCAAAAGGAAATAAGTTTGTAAAAAAATCTTCTTTTAAGGAATTTTATGAGCTTACGGATTCTGAGAAAAGTGATATCGAATTTGTTAACATAAATGATTTAGCGGACATCGATTCTGAATTTGAATTAATTGATGATGATGATGATGACGAAGATAATTAAATGATGTTATTGTTTTAAAATGTGTAACTTAGTAAATTAGAGCTTACATCTTAATTATTTATTGTACTTTTAATGAAACTAGGTAATTTATTATCAACTTACTTAAAAGTCATACTCTCATCAGTTCTTGTGAATATTTTTGTTAATATATATTTCTGTATATATATAATATATTTATAGACCTCTTAATAAGTCTGTCTGCGGTTTAAAGTAAATACAAATGGGGAAAAAACGTTTTTTTTTTTAAATTTTCATTTCCTTTTATCCCAGAAAGTGCACATTTGGCGCACTATGTGTCTTAGTATTAAATATAGCTCTTAGTAATAGCATTACGATATTAGAGACCGGTACTTGAAACAAGCCCGGAATCAGGAGGGAGAGAGCTCGATACACTCATTTTCATAGTAAAATTTCACATTTTCTCAAATTACTCCCGAAATATGGGAGTTATGAAGAAATTCATCACCACAATTTATGAAGGCATTAAGTAATCGAATAAGATGGCATCATTAGTTTGTCATAATTTTACTCTTATTTTTCGGACATGTCTACGTCCAACCGCTCCCATACATTCGTTCCACTGTGCGTTTGCTCCAATAGCCATGAAGTATATGAGTATCGTGGGATCATCTGTATCTTGTGAGTGCTTTTTTGCGATTGCAACATCGCAAGTGAAGAGTGGAACCGCTTGGATCCAGAAGACTTGACAGATTGTTAAAAAGAAAAAGCTTGGACATTAAGCATTGGGAACTTTCTAAATTTTTAATGTAACAAGTAAATTTAGAAAATAACTGATACTTTGGTACAGTTATACACCGTAATTTTTTAGTCGTCTGACAAGGGTAATGTATCTGACATAAAATACCTCTAGGCGTGTTTTTTTTTTACCATTAAAACTAAGATAATAGGTACAAAGAAAAATAAATATACACTAGAATTATGAAACATCCTGTTAATAATGTTTACGTATCAAACAGTAGAACATACCTAACCATCGCACGAGTCGAGTAGATAGATCTTCGTCCGCTACAGGATGTTTCAACTACGTTATGCATCATAATAATGAATAATATATTTTTTTTTATCTCTTAAGTACCATTTTTTTGTTATGATTGTATAGTAGTCATTGGATACATGAAGTGGGATGCCGTTGTCAGACGACTAAAAAGTCACGGTGTATATATTACTGGTATTCAGTTGTAACCGGTAAGACTGGAAGCCGACCCCAACTCGGGAAAGGCTAGGCAGATGATGACTTCGGTATGGTTATAAAAACAAATTGTAATTGTTTAATTCCCTGAACTGAAGAATTTATTGATTTTAATGATAAGAGATCGGTTATAGCTACCACAAAATGTCAAATTTTTCGAATCAACCTTGAACCTAAAGATTTAGCTATTAAGTTGAAAATCTATTAAAGAAATAGGTTGTAGTAGCTTGATGTACTGGCTTGCTGGACTGTACCTTTTTTGCCATAGTTTTCTTATCCAGAAAATACTTATATTTACATTGTAAATGTAAATTTTGACTCGAAAAAAAGTCGATTTTTGAGAAAACGATCTTTTGGACCTCGACTTTTTGTGAATCGATTGATCAGGTTGCGATTCAAATCTATTTAAAAATCGTTATTTTTCGAAAAGAATCGCCATCCCTATTTGACATTCAAAGTCACGTAACTGCAAATACGTGTGCTCTGCATGGAGGTAGGAATACTATGGAGTCGGCATAATTTACTATATATACAATTGCCTATACATTTGTTAGTGAAATCGATGTAGCAATACTAAAAATATTGTTTTTTCTTTCTAACTTACATTGTCTCGCATAAGAAAAGCAGGACGACAATATATTTGTTTTTACTAATTTTGGCAACATTAAACCTGTGACGTCACTAGAATGTACCTGCGTGCCAATCCGCCATGTTTTGTTACGGTCACAGAGTACCATATATATAATGTACTCTGTGCAGAGTACATTACGTTGACTTTGCCTTTGTTTACTTTCGCTGTATTAACTATTTTTTCTCAATTTAATGGAAATTGTGCTTGTATTATTTATAAAAGTGAAAATACTCTAAATTGCGATGCCTCCTAAGTGCGCTGTTGTGGGTTGTGGTGTTTCTAAAAGCCAAAATCGCCCAAATTGTCGTTTCACAAGTGACTAACCTAAAATTTATTAAAAATACTTAAAAAAGTCTGGAAATACATGAAATTATTGTAGTATGTCATTAAATCGATATGAAATTGTTCTGTGTATGAAATCCGCGTGTAATTTTAGCTCAATATTTAGCTTAAACTGATGTTTTGGGTTTATGACCATTGTTTTTATTTTGTTTATAGTGATGTGCTAGAAGCTGTAAGAGTAATCGATAGTTTTTTTAAAATCACGATTGACTTTGTATATTTTTTTTAACTCAAGCTACTTAGAAATAAAGCAAAGAAAAGGATATGGTTAGAAGCCATTGGAAATGAAAATTTAATAAGGCAAACCAAAGAGATATTTATCTGTTCCTTACATTTTGAAAAAAAGTTCATTCAACAGAACACTTGACTTTGTAAGATTGAGAGACGATGCAGTACCAATAAATGTTTTAAATATTGTTTGATTTTTTCATTATGTTTCCCTATACAAAGTGCAATCCAATTGACCTTAAAAAAATCCTGAAATGGGGTCATTGAACTCATAATTATGTATAAGTTTTACTAGGGACCAACCCTATTTTTTACGGATGGGAAATCATCAAATGACTTCTGCTCTGGGCAGAGCGGAAGGGAGTGTCAGATTTGTACTGACTAAAACCCATCCATGTTCCTTCCTTGCCCTTTGTGTTCCAGGGCCGCGGTATCTCTTTCGAACTGCCCGCAGCCCTAGGGACCAACCCTGAAATCGATAATTATTAAAGTCAGCTGATCCATACGTTTTATCAAGTTTCGTGAACACAGATTTATGAATCAGCAGATTTTTTTTTGAACGATTGTTGGTTTGATTCCTAAATAAAAGATGTGTATGTACAGCCGCCAGGATATCTAGCTATTACAATCTGTTAAATTTCTTTAATAAATTTTCAACTTTATCTCTGAAGCATTAGGTTCAAGGTTTCGGGTTGGTTGACCTGCTGGCGTCTATACATGATACCGATCATTCCATTGGTTTTCGATAGGTGGTCAAAAAATATTTTAATTTGTGCATTTATCCGATAATTCTCTTCTCCCGTTCTCTTTCGCCCTTCTTCATCTCACAAAGGTCAAAACAACCCTAACGGATAAGTGGACTATGAAATGGAATAACTACAATGTTGCGCAAAAGTTATAGAGAAAACTTTTTCGATATGTACGTTTTATCGATATTTTTTGATGAAAAGCTAAGACTAGTACAACACTAGGCGGCCATGTTTGGTTACCGTAGGTATGCACGTATTTTTCGTAGGTATGGCAGTTCCATAGGATTCCTTATTCAGAGGTGCTCTGCACGAACCACGCACGAACTAAGTCTGCTAGTTGTCCCACAGATAACCTCTTGACCATAGGCCGTAGACAAAAAACCACAGATTATACATGTGACAAACAAAACCTCAACATGGTTCATCAAGTTTATCTTCAGTGACTGGGCAACTAAGGGTATTAGGAAAAGTAGGGAGCGATTGTTTGAGCTGTACGGCCTTAAGACTTACATCAACTCGGAAACTTTTAATAAATATGTTGCAACTTACTCAAAAATTTTTAAAATCACTTGTAAGGTAGCTAAAGCCTTATTCATTAGCAACAAGATTAAATCCGCCGATAATAAAATAAAGACGGTTTGGAAAATTATCAATAGTGAGACTAATAGAAATAAAAAATGTAATAATGATATCACACTAGAGACTTCTCGTGGTCTTCTAAGCACTAAAAACGAAGTTGCTCAAGAATTTGTAGACTTCTTCACTAGTATCCCACTTAAAACTACTGAAACCTTAAATTCCTCACCCTTGCTTTCTATTGAGTTATTAAGAGCGAACGTTCCGGCCTGTCCGGTTGAGTTTCAATTTAAGCATGTAAACCCCATAGCAGTCATTAAAGCTTTTAAGGAAATCAAAATCAAATTAACCGAGGATCTATGGGGAATGTCGGTTAAAGTTTGTCAAGCTATTATTGAGACTATTGCACCGTACTTAGCCTTAATATTTAATTTGTGTGTGGACCAAGGAGTCTTCCCGGACCTTATGAAATACAGTAAAGTAATACCACTTTTCAAATCCGGGGACAGAAAAGACACCAATAACTATAGACCCGTATCCGTGTTGCCGGTTTTCAGCAAGGTCTTTGAAAAGGTTATGCTTAATCAAATGCTCATCCACTTTAACACCAATAAAATCTTACATGAGAAGCAGTATGGTTTCACCAAAGGACGTTGTACGACTGACGCCGGTGTTACCTTATTAAAACACATATTTACTGCGTGGGAAGAGGCACAAGATGCCATAGGAATCTTTTGTGACCTCTCGAAAGCATTTGATTGCGTAAACCACGAAACCCTACTCTTTAAACTCGAACATTACGGTTTAGGGAAACTTGCGATTAGGTTAGTGAAATCGTATTTGAACGATAGACATCAGCAAGTACACATAAATGGTGTCAATTCAATGGGTTTAAAAGTAAGTATGGGTGTACCGCAAGGTTCAATATTAGGTCCTTTCCTCTTTTTAGTTTATATAAATGATCTACCCCATTTATTTAAAAACCAACCACAAATGGTGTTGTTTGCTGACGATACCTCTTTAATATTTAAGATAAACAGACGTGCCACAAATCTTGACGACGTAAATAACGCCCTACTGCAGGTCCATGATTGGTTCACCGCGAATAATTTAGTATTAAATGGGAAAAAAACGAAATGCATAAGATTTGCTCTACCGAATGTCAAAAGTATTGTTAGTGACATAGTATTGAATCAAGAGAAACTAGAATTCGTCGAAGATACTGTTTTTCTGGGGATCACGCTCGACTCAAGGCTACAATGGAGTCCGCATATAACATCTCTTGCAGGACGGCTGAGTTCAGCAGCATATGCTGTTAGAAAAATCCGTCAATTTACTGATGTAGATACCGCGAGGCTAGTCTATTTTAGTTATTTTCATAGTATTATGTCATACGGTATTTTACTATGGGGACGGGCTGCAGACATCGAGTCTATATTTATTCTGCAGAAAAGAGCTATCAGAGCCTTATATCATCTACGTAGGCGTGATTCTCTAAGAGAACTGTTCAAAGAAATTAACATCATGACAGTACCTTGTCAATACATCTATGAAAACATCATGTACGTTAGGAAAAATCTGCATTTATTTAGTAAAAGAGGTGACAGGCACCACTATAGTACTAGAAACAGGGACCAACTAGTACAGCCAGGTTTTAGGCTAGCTAAAGTAGACTCATCTTTTATGGGGTACTGTTTAAAATGTTACAACAAAATACCTCCCCACATTCTAAAACTAAATGAGACGAAATTTAAATCTTGTATAAAACGCACACTATGTAGGCAAGCATATTATAAGTTGGGGGATTACATTGATGATAAAAATGCTTGGCTCAATGCTGGTCCTGCTCCACAACCATAGGGGCAAACTAATTGATTACCATGTGAAGTTATTGTGGAAGCTGCAGAAGATTGTAATAATATCTTTGCATTGTATAGACTCAATATCTTAGTATTATATATTGCATAGCACATGTGTGAGTACTATGTACTGTAAAGCTACCATTTACATTTGGTTATCTTTCATTGACTTGAATTTACCCTGGTGGGTGAGAGAATGTCATGCTCACTAAAATGTCTCGCTGATGGTGGCGGGTGTGTCGGGTCATTTAGCTTCCTTCAATATGGTTGAGCTGAATGGGGCTGATTCATGCGTCATGCTCGTGAACGGGCGCTGTCGGTTGGGCCTGGTCATCTCAAAGCTGCCACGGTTTATTTTAACTACTTACTTTGTTTTTAAATTGTTGATATAATATTTTACTCTGGACGCTCTTAACGTGCACGTATTTCTACATCGTTCTCACATATATGTATAATCTCAATATGAATGATGTAAACAAGATTTTGTAACAATATTTTGATTGAAAAGAGTGTCCATGGAGTTTCTTGCCCATTCTTCTCCATAGAGATCTACACTTTGGAATGGGCAACTACAGTACTTTCACAAGTTATTATGCCTTGTGTCTGTGACTGTAGCTTAGCCTAATTTGTTTTTCTGACATTCAAAAGTGCCTGTACTGGTCTAATTGAAATAAATGCTTTTGAGTTTGAGTTTTGAGTTTTGAGTTTATGGCGCCGCGGCTCAAACGGCGCTCGTCACATACTAGCGCGCTAGTAACATTTGGAACTAAAGCATTCACAGAACTGACCAAGATCTCTGATTAATTAGATTTGAAATCAAGGAAGAGATTGAGTCTGCCGGTAGTGTTGTCGGACTAATTTTAAGAGATTCTCTGATTTTCGGCCAAACCCGATCTAGTTTGTCCAAAACCAAAGTTACAAGGAACCCCCGTTTGTTTGACTCGGAACGCGCTAAAAAACATGGCTGTTGATTTGACTGGCCTGACTGGCATTGACAGTCTGTCTGACATTTATTTGTTGATTCTGTAATCTGTTGTGAACTTGTTAGAACTTAACAGAATCACAATTTTGAAAAAATAATCTATTCTCAAGATGTCTTGTAATTCCTGTACAAAACCGTTTTCATTACTTCGAAAAGAGGTTATTAAATTTCTTATTTATCTACGTTCTCTAAGTATCCTTTCACATCATAATCGGTCCTTAACCAACTTAATCAGTATGATACACTGGTGCCGATTCCCTTGTTCACAAACTAAACTAAATTTAAGTTGAGTGCATCTTTTTCTTTCTATTTCATTATGAAAAGAAGAATATTTCGTCCTGTCAAATTAGTCAGCACCTGACGTAATTTGATGTAATTTTAGTAGTCAACTTTTTAATCACGTCTAAACTTGTGTCAGGCACTGGTTAATTTGACAGGACTAAACTAAAATTTACTTCTTTCATTTTCTTAATGAAATAGAAAGAAAAAGATGCACTGAACTTAAATTTGGTTTAGTTTGTAAACAAGGGAATCGGCACCATTGTATGGTTACAATTAATTTTCAGAGGGGATGTCCCAGTTGCGGTTTCAGTTATTGCTCCAAATGTTTGGACAGCAAAATGTTTTTATCAAAACTTAACGCTGAAGCGAAGGTCAGACTAACTCCAATAAATAAATACATGCTAGTGGAACCTTGAATAACCGGCCTTAATTACAGTAATCCAGAATCATAGCAAAATTTATTTTAAATTTAGAATCTAAGTACTTATTCAGAAGTTTTTCTACTTATTTACCTATTTACTTTTTGTAGACCTATGAATTCAGAAATCCAGTTTTTATCTAGAAAATCAAGGTTTCACTATGTTATAATGCTCAAGTCAATAACTTCTGGTTTATAAAATTATAACATACCTACTTCATTGTTTTAGGTATGTACTAAATGTAAAAACAATTCAAAATCTGATGAGCCTAGAAATATTGTAGCACCTGATGCATACTACAGGTAAATTAAAGTGATAACATTTTATTTTAAATGAACTAGGGATAAAGGTAATAGATTCATATTACTGTAATAAAATTACTGATATATCTAGTGTTTTTTTAGGAGATTAGGTGCCATGGAACAAAAACAACCTGGTAATTTGAACAGTCCCGCTGGGACAGAAGATCAGCTTATATCAGAAAGACTAGAAAAATTAAAAGAAGGCGGAAAAGTAACTTCTTCAGCAACAACAGATAATGACATCAAAAGCCGTCTTCAGAACATCAAAGGTGAAACTCCTTCTGCCTCAGATGCTGAGATATATGCCAGACTGGCAAAATTAAAAGGGGTGCCCGTTGATGTTGTGACCTCTAAGGTAATTTAGAAATATTTATTCTAAATCACATATAATATGTTTAATTGCAATATTTAATAAAATTGTCCCGTAATTTGTCTCATCCGTTCCGCACGTCCCGCATGTCAGTAAATTAATTTGTTTTTTCATAAAGTGCGGGCGGTGCGGTGCGTTTCGAAAAAAAAAAAAATACGTCGACTCAGTTCTTTGTCTGTTTGTAAGTTTCTTAAGGAGGTATGCCACTTTTCCAATATCTTGGTCCAATATTATAAATGACAGATACACAATAGAATCCCATTCAAAACATGAATTCATGAATTTCTTTGATCAATGTACATTGGAGCAAGGCAGTAGATAAGTGAATACCACCCTTACGCCCACGCCCCCCCCCGTCAAGCCCGCATAGCCCTTTTTAAAAAGCCATTGGCCGCCTTATTTTAGGTAATTTTTATTTATTTTGTTCTAGCCAGTATTACCACCACCAGATACAAGGACTGAACAAGAGCAAGCAAATGACTTAATAAAGCAATACATGGAACAAACTAGTATTGATACTAAATACACTGATGAGTTTGATGGTCTTATCAGTGATATAGAGGCCCGTATGAACAAACTTAAAGGATCTAACCCTGGCGCACAAGGATCTACAGCACAGAGTTCTAGAGCAATTCAGGAAAATGAAGAGTCAGATGATGAAGAAGCCACTGTCAAAAAAATTGTTGAAAAGGTAATTTTCAAAAAAACAGCTAAATAGCTAAAATTGTATGATCCAGATATGTAACAAAACCAAATGTTCTTTATTTTTAGATAAAAGCAGAGGCATCTTTGGAGGATGACATAATAAAACCATCTGATGAACTGCCCTTTTGTGAAATATGCAATGAAGATGCAAGGATGAGGTGCCTAGGCTGCCAGTATCTGTTTTGTAAGAGATGCTTTTTAGAACACAGAGATGATGATGATGGCTGTAATAGGTTTGAACCTTATGAAGCTCCAAAAAAACAGTAATTTATCTAATTTAATGAATGCTTTCGTTATAAATATTTTAACGCCACTACAAACTTACTAGCTTCTGCCCATGGCTTCGCTCGCATAGAGGTCAGAAATTATCGCACAGGGAATGTCCTACTGGTATAAAAGAATCTAGTTTAGTATAATTGATAAGCTGTGTACTTTTAATTTATTATGAAATGAAATTTGATATATTTTAATTGTGTTTTATTTTCTTATTCTCAAATTCCTCTATAATGTTGGGAATGAGTTTAATTAGCTCACTGGTGGGTTGTTTGTACTCGTTTTCAATCCAAATGTCTTTGAGCTTATTTATAATGGGACTATACATTTTTCCTGGTGGGACTCCAGCATCCTTCAACATTTTACCACTAATGGGAAACCTTGGCACTACCCATTCATTAAATTGCTGTAGAAGCTGATCTCCTCTGTACTTCAATACTTCTTTAACATATTCAATTGCATCTTTTTGTTTTGCCTTGGTATTTAAAACTAATTTTTCATATGGTCTGAAACATCAAAACATAATTTTTATAAAAAAATCTTATGAAAATAACATGCAATTCAGTGATATGAGGAAGAGGCGGTAGGTTTCTCATCCTCTATTGAAAAGGGAAGATCCTCCAACCAGACTGATATTGTCTAATATGCCAAATAAAAAAAAATAACGAGTCAACTCACAATAATGGCCTGGTGGCTACTTTGTCTCCCCTGTGTTCTACCAGGAAGTAGGCAAGGTCTCTATCGTAGCCTGAGAACTTGAGTCTGTTGTTCAACACGGTCACATCATCCAAATCTGTTAGAAGAGCTGCTAGGTAACTTATTGGGTGCAGTTTTAGGTGTTCAGCTCTTTTTAACACTCTGTCTAGTTCTTCAATGTTAGGATCTCCTGGTAAACCTGCATTAAATGAATCTTTGTAGAATAGAACTTTACCAATGCAAACAAGAACATTATGAGTGTACAATATAATATAAAACTTTCACCTATATATTCTCCAACTCCCACATCAATCATTGTCTTCAAAAGGCTTCCAGCAAAATTTCCTTGAAGCATTTTCTTAACTTCCACCCAAATTCTTTCCCCTGATATATTTTGAAGCCCCTTAACATTTTCTTTTAAAACTTTGAGTGTGTTTTCATCATGATTATCAGGTTTTTCTGCTATCTTTCCATAGAACCGAAAGTATCTCAATATCCTGAGATAATCCTCTTTGACCCTTCTATCAGGGTCACCAACAAAGACTATCCTGCGTTTTTGTAAATCTTCATATCCAAAAAAATAGTCATAAACAGCACCATCAAAACCTATAAAAATGTTAATTAAATACTTAATGTAAAATATGAGGATGTTAATATTAAGAATAACATTGATTTTAAAGTTTATCTCCACCTAAAAACATGGAATTAATTGTGAGATCCCTCCTGTTGGCATCTTGTTTCCAGTCTGTAGTGAACTCAACTTCAGCATGGCGTCCATCAGTGACTATGTCTATCCTAAGTGTAGTCACCTCAAAGCTCTCTTTATCATTGATTCTGGCTGTAATAGTGCCATGCTTCTCCCCATTAGCATTGATCATCCTTATGTTTTCAGCAGTGAACATATCTTTCATTTCTTTTGGAGTTGCTGTAGTGGCAAAATCAAGGTCTTTCGGACTCAGACCCATTAATAGATCCCTGTAAATGCTTTCATTAAGTATTTAAAAATAAATGTATTGTACACCTAAAGGACATGGTCCTTAATATATGGACCAAAAACCCTAACTCGATTGGGACTAAATGGGTACTTACAAGTAGTTTCATTATAATGCACAATTTACCCCACCGAAAAGGCAATGCCGAAATCGATGGGGTATAAATGGCTGACAAAGTATATAGGGTGACTGGTAATTAATTTCCATACCTAAACACGGGATTGTACTCATGATAAAAAATTATTATTCATTTTGTCCAGTTAGGCGAACATAAACAGACTGATCAGTAGATTTTTTTCCGCGATTTCAGGTTTGGTCCCATAGTAAAAGTTGTTTGTTATCATCACTACCATCACGTGTTTAAGTATCGGTCACTAATTACCAGTCACCCTATATATGAAAAAATCTTGACTAGTATACCTAGTACCTATAACGGGATGGTGTCCGCAACTCCATGTCGAAGCGCGTATTTTGCGTGCGGAAAACATTGACTAACAAGTGTTTTTTGTTAGTTTATATAATATCAATAACATATTAACAATAATAATGACAGGATTACTCCGCAGATGACATAACTATACTAATTTTCGGGCATTTTGAAGGTGTCTTATGCGACCTCGTGAGAAAAGCCTTCAAAAATCGAGGAATAGTGTGCCAGACACGAGCAATCGGTCAACCCCTCAAAAACAGAACTGATAATGTTTACCAACAAGAGTTCTAGGGCCCTATAACCTATACCTAAACTCTTCAACACCGAACTTACACTTATAGAAGAAGTCAAGTACTTAGGAGTGGTTCTTGACAGTAAACTGCTATGGAACAAGCAACTTGACTACAAACTCAACAAAAGCACGATCACACTCTAAAAAATGCAAAAAAACGATAGGAAAAACATGCTCTCTCCAAAGATTACGTTGTGGCTTTACCTCAGGTCAATGCTGATCTATGGCTCTCTGGTGTGGTGGACGAGAACGGAACTCTTGACTACCACTACCAGGCTCCAGAAGTTCCAGAGGCTGGCCTGTTCAGCTTTCATTGGCTGCATGAGAACCACCCCAGCAGCAGCAATGGAGATAGTCCTGAAATTAGCCCCCTTGACTTATTCATACAGCAGAACGCGGCACTAGCCGCTATCAGGCCTATGCACCTAGGCATATGGGGCAAGAACCATACCAGTGCTCATGCGGGCATGCTGGACCGGGCGATTGAGTACCAACCACTTATCGCTGCCTCGTGTGACAGAATACCTAACCAACTAACTTTTAACAAAAACTACAAACAGCAGAAGAAATAAGAGACCTGACTGGTCTCTGGTCTCGATGAAGTACGCATCTACACAGATGGCTCAAAATCACGCAACGGTTCAGGGGCCGTTGTATACTCTCTAGACCTCAACATAAAATCTCACATACCACTAGGCGACCACAGCTCGATTTTCCAGTGTGAGACTGACGCAAGCGGCAATAGCCGTAAAGCGTCAGGGGATACAAAACTATCAGAACTATATTGGACAGTCTCGCTCTGCTAAAACAAACAAACAAAGCCTTAGATAACAGACAGACGAACAACAAATTAATTCTAGAGTCTCACCTAGCCCTGGAGAGTATTTCGCTATCAAACCGAATTACACTCCAGTGGATCAAGGGGCACAGTGGATCCTTGGGCAATGACGACGCGGACGAGCTTGCGAGAGAGACAGAGGTTCCGAAATGCCAGTGCTGGGCCCGTAACCACTGCTTCCCCTGCCTTTCTTCGAGCTGAATGGGGCTGATCCATGCGTCATGTTCGTAAACGGGCGCTGTCAGTTGGCATTGGTCATCTCTAGGCTGCCATGGTTTATTTTAACTACTTACTTTGTTTTTAAATTGTTGACATAATCTTTTACTCTGGACGCTCTTAACGTGCACGTATTTCTACATCGTTCTCACATATATATAATGTCAACATGAATGATGTAACCAAGATTTTGTACAATATTTTGTTTGAAAAGAGTGTCCATAGAGTTTCTTGCCCATTCTTCTCCATAGAGATCTACGCTTTGGAATGGGCAACTACAGTACTTTCACAAGTTATTATGCCTTGTGTCTGTGACTGTAGCTTAGCCTTATTTGTTTTTCTGACATTCAAAAGTGCCTGTAATGGTCTAATTTAAATAAATGCTTTTGAGTTTGAGTTGAGTTTCTCGCAATTTCGTACACGGATACGCCAGAGATTAACTGATCTTTACAACAACAGATGGTCAAGGGTAACAGACTGTAGGCCGTCAAAAATGGCCATGCTGTGCCTGCACCCGAGACTAACCAAACGATTACTAAAAAACCCCAATAAAACCTCAATAGCCTCATTAAAACTAATTTTAACATAATGATAGGGACAGGCTATTGCCTCTTAAACAAACTTCTTTTCAACCTAGGCATCACGGACAGCCCTCTCTGCAGAGGATGCTTTGACGCCGAGGTATCGGCCGCCCACGTCATTCTGGAATTCGAGGCCATGGTCACCCAACGTGCTCAAATCTTCCAGTAAGGAAGCTCTCAGGAAGCTTCTGTGCTTCTGGACGGAGTTAGACTGGCTATGTTAGCCAGGACTCCCACCCACAACCGACCAAATGGGAGTCTAAGTGCAGACAAAGGAGTCCCTACTATATTGCCATAATCGCCACGCTTGGCAGGAGGTTTGGCCATCGTACAGTTCAGTATGGTTCTTAATCTAATGTACAATCGAAAGGCCAGCGGGCTGGCTAAGGTTTGCTTCGTACTTTGCCCAAGCCAGGTAATATATAATACTGAATAACATGAGCACAATTGCCCAATGTACGGCGACCATGAATACAGCTGCAGCAGTATTCTAAAACCCTGTGGGTGTTATATAAAACATAACAGTAATGTGTTCTTGTCCCTTGTTTCTTAAAATATATTATTTTTAAGTGATTGGAGTAATAATCAGAGACCAAATGGTTGATAGTAAACAATGCTGCAGTAATCCTGTCATTATTATCGTTAATATGTTATTATGTTATTGATATATAAACTGGTAAAAAACACTTGTTTGTCAAGATTTTTTCATATATACTTTGTCAGCCTATAGCTCATATACCCCATCAATTTCAGCATTGCCCTTTTGGTGGGGTAAATTGTGTATTACAATGAACTTATTGGTACCTAGTTTATCCCAATTGTTTATGGGTTTTTTTGGACCATCTCCTTTGATTGCAAACATTACACACAATAAGTAACCACTGTGGTAAGCAAACAAATCAATTTATGACAGTAATGATAGTCAGGAAGATGGGCATCATAGCATACTGGATAGAATCATTTTAGAATGTTATGTACAATATTTAAATACCTAGATTAACTACCTGACTGCGCCACCAGCAATCCTTATTTCATATTTGTAATTGTCAAATAATTTCTTGAGCTCTTTAACTTCAGGAGTGAATATGCTTTTGAATTCTGCTGATTCCAACTTCAGCACAATTGGATCTTCTCGACATTTTAATTCTTGGTCCATTTTGGAGCGTATTTTGTGTCTCGAAATCTTATTGGTGTTGAAAGTTGTGTACGCCTAAAAGTTTTTATGTAAAGTGAACATGAGTTATTATAGCGAAGTGTGCACTCCCTCTACTGCTGTCATAGTCACATAGGCTGGCAATTCAACACGACCGAAGCTCGATCAGAAGCAGAATAAACGGCTAAACGTGCTTTTCAAGGCACAGGGGTATCACCCACCAATATACAAACTCCAGGCTGTCTGAGAAAACAGAAATTACTAACAGAAATAATACTCAAAACTGTCCGACCTGGCAACAAATCCAGGACCCCCACTCAGTAATATTAAAGACCATGGGACCAAAAGGCTATATAAAGAGTGGCACCAAAAATTTCTCTCAAAACTATTAAAATCTATTCTCAAGTGAACATAACCTATAAAAATAGGTACTAATTACCCTTTTCGGGATGTTACTACCAAACTTAAATATTTGTAAACATATAGTGTGCATAACGCTATCAAAAACTGTTTTTATTACGGATATTACTGCGAGCGGATAATCAATAACATAAACTCGTTGAAATTTTTACTGTATGATTTGACGTTTTAATGACATACTCTAATCAATGTCATTGATGTCATGCATGACGACATTGACGACTGCCACCATACCGTGTCAAGTCGGTTGGACTTAGTAAGTACTACATAAACACGCCTTTTTCCCATGGCAGTAAGCAAAAAGTATAAAATACACCTGCTAGAAAGCATTATTTAGACCAATTTTCGCTTGGGAATACTTCCATTTCTTTTCTATTCTACAGTAATAACCGTAAATTAAATGGATTGGCGTGTTTCTGCAGTTAACAAGTTCTATTAAAATACACGACACGAAACACGTTAAACTTTTTTGACAAACAGCATTGGCACGGCAGCATACTCTAAATCTCGTGAGAAACCCTTTAGTGATTCACCACCAATTAGCCTTTACGGTCTCATTTACAAGAGAACTACTAAGATCATTACCATCATTACACTAAACAAATAAAAGCAGAAATAGGTGTCCACCTTTATTGGTTAAAATACAGTTCAAATTAAAGTTGACTTATGGCATAGCTAAATCTAGTGTTATTTGCCACCCATTAAACTATTCATCCCACTGGAGCCTTGCTGCAGCTGTCTCATCATGTTGTGAAGTCCAGACATGCCGCCCATCTGCTGTAAGATGCGTGGATCCATCATCTTTGCCATTTGTTGGTTAAGCTTCACCATTTGGGTTTGGTTTACATTCTTTGCCATGTCTCCTCCTTTGAATAATCCCTTGATACCTCCCATCTTTTTCACAACTGCCGCAAACTTAGTGTACTGAGCAATTAAATCCTTTACATCCCTTTCTGTGACACCCGCGCCTTGTGCCACTCGCGTGATCCTGGTGGGCTGTTTCGAAAAAAGTTTAGCGCCATCACGGTGATCTAGTTCTCCTTCATTCATTGAGTCCATTATAGTCATAAGACGTTTTAGTTTAGCCATTGATTCTTGTTCGCTACCTTTTGACATGAGATCCTGGGAAAATCCGGGAATCATGCCCTGTAAAAAAAAATATTAAGTACCTCTATGTCAATAACTTTGCACATTGATGAATCTAACAAGGTAACTAGCATACCATAATTTGTGAAAAGGGTCCCATTTTCATGATGTTTTGAAATTGTTCATACATAGCACGCAATGTGAACTGTCCATGTTTAAGTTTTTCTAGTAATTCATCATTATCATCAAGTTTCAGCTCATTTACTTTATCCAAGAGACCCTCAATATCTCCCATGCCCAGCAGTTTATTGATAAAAGGTTTGGTTTTGAATGGTTCCAAGTCATCAATGTGTTCTCCAGTACCTATGAATATGATAGGACTTTGTGTAGCTGCTACACTGAAATAGAGAAAAAACAATGGAAATTAATAATTAGCCTATCAAAAGCACTTCAAAAACATTTTTCTGGAAGTATCCGGATAGTCAAAGTAGTCATTTTTTTTTTTCTAAATGAAGATATTATTGCTATTAAACTATAAGTCAATAACTATAACTAACCTAACTTAAACTAAACTTACTTTCTGATCCCCAAGAAACAGACTAACGTCTAGTTTGGGGTTCACTGTTCAAATTGCTATGTATGATGTCATCATCATTTCAGCCGAAAAATGTCCACTGCTGGACCTAGGCCTCCCCCAAGTGTCGCTACATTGACAGGTCCCGTGCGACTCGCATCCAGTGGATCCCCGCAACTTTCACGCGTCGCGGTCGCCACTCCAGAACTTTTCGGGCCCATCGACCATCCTTTCTGCGAGTAATGTGCCCTGCCCACTGCCACTTCGTTTGGCAATTCTTCGGGCTACGTCAGTAACCTGGGTTCTCTTGCGGATGTCTTCATTTCTGATTCGATCACGCAAGGAAACTCCGAGCATAGCCCTCTCCATTGCCCTTTGGGTGACTTTAAGCCTTCTGATGAGGTCCATTGTGAGCGACCACGTTTCGGTCCCGTATGTAATCTCTGGCAACACACACTGGTCGTAGACTTCGTCTTGAGACACTGCGGTAAGTTGGACGAGAAGATTCCACGCAACTTCCCGAACGCTGCCTAACCGAGTCGGATTCGACGATTGACCTCTTTTTCGAAGTTAGACCTACCTAACTAGACAGGTTGTCCCAGGTAGACATAATCGTCTACAACTTCGAGTGTAGAGTCTCCGATCTTGATAGGAGTGGGTGTTATATGGGCATTCAACATGACCTTGGTTTTGTCCATGTTCATTTTAAGACCCACTTTTTCGGAAGCTCTACTGAGGTCATCGAGCATTGTACAGAGGTCAGCGAGCATTGTACTGAGGTCCTCCATGGTTTCAGCCATGACCACTATATTGTCGGCAAACTGAAAGTGAGAGATGTACTCGCCATTGACGTTGATGCCTAGCCCTCTCCAGTCCAGAACCTTGACGTCATCCTACAGTACAGCGGTGAACAGTTTCGGAGATATGACGTCTCTTAGTCTCACAACTCGCTGCAGAAGGATAGGTTCCGAGGTCTGGTCTTGAAGTCGGACTGACATGGTGGCATTTTTGTACAAACACTTCAACACCTCGATGTACCGATAGTCGATTTGGCACCGTTGAAGAGACTGCAGTACAGCCCAAGTCTCAAAACGCTAAACAGAGAGGCAGGTTATACTCTTCGGTCTTCTGTACAACCTGCTGCAGCGTATGTATGTGGTCTATGGTGTTATGCCTTTTCGGAAACCGGCTTGTTCGGGAGGCTGGAAATCGTCAAACCTGCGCACGAGACGATTCGTGATGACTCTTGAAAACAACTTGTAGACATGGCTCAGAAGCGAGATGGGCCTATGGTTCTTCAGCCGGGCATTGTCGCCCTTTTTAAAGAAGAGTACCACCACGTCTCTGCACCATGCCTGTGGCGTTTTCCCCTCGAGTATGACGGAATCAAACGTACGTGGATGTATAATGTACTTGACTATTTATTAAATAATTTTGAATTTAAATTTTTTGAAAATTTTGTTTAATTTTAAAAGCTAAGTAGTTATCTACGTTACTTTAGACAAGTTATATTTACTAGATGGCCTGTCAGTTGACATGCAGAGTACATTTTGGCACATGATAAAAATAAGTTGAGCAGCCTTAATGATGATGATCTTGAAATAAATAAAATGATCTTATTTGAATGTTTTGTTAAATGTAACATAACATCACGCCTGTAATCACTGAAAGGTTAGGCTGAGGTATACCTAATAGTATACCCACATTTCGACAGTTATGTTAAGTCCTATGTAATAGGCGAGCTTATAGCCATTAGATGGCTACAAGCTCGCCTATTACATAGGACTTAACATAACTTAGCACGAATTCAGACTCCATGGCTGCCAAATTCCTAATGGAGCAACCCAATAGCACATTGCCTGGTTTGGGAATCGAACCCAGGTCTTGATGCTCAGCAATCGCACTTGTGACCACTCTAGACAGACGAGACAGTCAAATGTACCCTTTATCTTAATTTTTGTCTGAAATCTCTTATTTCTCATAAATCTTTCATCTTAATTGTTTCAATCATACAAGGTGCTAAAATACTCACGCTGATAATGCACCACCACCCTTAGCATGGCCATCCAATTTGGTGATGATAACTGAACCAATGTCTACTTTCTCTTTGAAGGCTCTAGCTTGGGCCTCACAAGCCTGACCAATTGTTGCATCCATCACGAATATTATATTGTCTGGTTTCTGTGTAAAGTCAGAATTGGTTAGATAGGTATAAAAGTCTGGACAGTAGTCACATACAAAAAGCATCTCTGAAAGTAATTATTTCGATATATACCAAATTGTATCATTTATTGCTGCAATAATGAGATACATCATTCAGTCATAAGAATACATTGGTCATTCATGTTTTAATTAAGAAAATCCATTAGAATATTTGTTACAAAACATTCAGAGAGTAAAAGAATATTAAAAATGTACTTCATAATCTCACAATAGCATTAGCAACAGCCAACATCTCCTCGAACAGCGACTCTTCCTGTTTGTGACGACCACTTGTGTCCACTATAATCATCTCGAATCCTTCTTTCTTGAACATTTCCACTCCAGTGGTTGCTATAACTACTGGATCTACTTCTGTGTAACTGTGAACAGATGACACCGTTGGACAGATTTCCATTAAATAAATTAACTATTTTATAAGTGATTGTGTAGGACCAGGACACCCAGTTTAGTTAAACACATTTACAGGTATGGAATAGGTGGCCAGTGGACTGATTATCAATAGGAAAGTAGAAATGATAAGATGTGACAATGGCAATGTATGAGGTAACAGTTGCCCATTTACTTGTCATCTCTAAAACATGAAAACCGTTGATTTGATGAACAAAAGTAAGTAAACTTACCTTCCGTAAAAAGGTATCCTGGCCTTAGTACAATTCTGTTTGACCTGATCGTAGGCACCAGCTCTGAATGTGTCAGCACACACTAAACATGACTTCCAGTTTTTCCTCAAGTAGTGATATGCCAGTTTTGTACATGTCGTGGTCTTACCAGACCCCTGGAGGCCTACAAACATGATGACATTGGGTTTGCCTTTGATTGGTTGGTATGGTTTCACACCGGGGTCTACTAACTGAAATGTCAAACAGAGTTTGTTAGTTTGTGACATCCTTGACTTTAATAAATAAATATTGAGTATGAATGTAGATAGATGGCTATATGAGTAGAGGAAGACCAAAGAAATGGTGGATGGACTGTGTGAAGAATGATAATTATGGCTAGAAAGGATCAAAGGAGGTTCTCTGTCAGTCATAACTCTAAGTTTCAAGTTGCAATTCAAATAGATTCCTATAAGATTATTTAATGAATAAATAAAAATCCACCAATCCATTATTTGCAACTGACCACTTTCATCTTTTTCCATTAAATACATCTTTCATTTAAACACTACACAATGAATAGTATATTTTGTATTTAAAGATGAGAACATACCTTGACAAGTTCCTTGAACACAGCCGACTGTATCATCCGTCTCTTGTTGAGACCACCAGCCATCTCATCAAAATCAATGACAGCTCTAACATTCTCTCTAAGATTCTTCACCAAACGAATGTTGACATCAGCCTCCAAAAGAGCAGCGCATATTTGTTTCAGCATAGAATTTAATACCTGCAAGTTTATGAGTAATTGGTATAAACTACAGATATCGAAATTCATTAAAAAATATTTGCATAATCCAAACATACATCTTCATTGATGACTGTTGCCCTGCTTAAGGACTGCAAAGCAGTAGTAATTTTACGACCTAAATCTGCTAAAACCATCTTGAAAACTATTCAAAAGTGGCTGCAACCTAAAGAATATAGCCAAATTTGTTTGGCATCAGCTGTTGAGAGAAAGTGACTGTTTTTAGCGAAAATGGACACTGAAAATGAAATATTTCAGATACATTTTAAGAGGTCATTGTTTATAAATCTAATAATCGAGTTTATGTTTCAAATTATTTGTTTTAAATTCACAACACCACTTCGCGAGTATTTAATAGTCCATTCCTTAAAACGATAAAGTGACATGAGGCGTACACGACGAGCAGACACGTCAAAAGTTAAAGAGATGCGTTTGGATATCAGTAATGAGTGGTTTTACAATTCATTGCAAAAACTGTAAAATAGACAACATTACCATTGTGACAAAAGTTTATCGTTTCTGTTTTAGTCATTTTTGTCAGCATTTTCAACGCATAATTTACTATAACAAATAATTTACACATTATTTGGATTTGCATAAAATAAACATAACGTAGCTTTGGTACCAATACCACCAATACCGAGAATGTAAGCTTTTTTTACTCTAACAAGCAATGGTACTACTGTTGCGTCTGTCATCTAGTACTTCTGTAGTCAAACAAATTTTTATCTGTGGCTCAAATTCCGCCTTGTAATCATCGGTTTGTGAAGTCATTGATTTTGAGAGAATTTAACTGAGAATTTTATTGTTGTGCATTAGAATTGCATTATATTACAATATAGTAATATAAAATGGTAACTTAATGCTTTTTGTACATTAAATGATCACTAACATTGTTAGCTTTTGTCTCTTTTGAGTTCGTAAACCATTTTTTTTTATTAGGGTCAGAACCAATCTGGCGGAGGAAGCGGTGGAGACAAGAAAGATGACAAAGATAAGAAGAAGAAATACGAACCTCCAATCCCAACTAGGGTAGGTAAGAAGAAGCGCAAGGCAAAGGGACCCGATGCCGCCTTGAAACTGCCTCAAGTGACACCACACACAAGGTGTCGGCTGAAACTACTGAAATTAGAAAGAATCAAGGATTATCTTCTCATGGAGGAAGAATTCATTCGCAACCAGGAAAGATTGAAGCCACAGGAGGAGAAGATTGAAGAAGAAAGGTCGAAGGTGAGATATTTATTTTGATTAAGTTTACGCAAAGGATGAGGGAGGAGGAAGGAGGAGTAATACATTATAATCATTCTCCTAGACTCCTACCCTTACTCCAAATTATTTGTGGTCGGTGCAGCATGTCTTCTTCTTACTTACTTCATAAATTCTTGTATAATATACAATAGTACTTTACATTTAATAACCTATTTGTAAGTTTAAAACAATAGCAAGATTTTCTAGTTGACACAAAGTGGTAGAGATAATATAGTTTTATTAAATTCATTCAAGCAATGTACTCTCTTTTACCCAACTGTAAAAGTGGGTTCTGTTATTACTGTATTTGTAATGGCCTAACCAAACCCTAGAAATATTTGAATAACATGTACTTATGTTTATATTGTTGTAAAAAACCAAATGTTCTCAATAATCTTGACAGGTTGATGACCTGAGAGGGACACCAATGTCTGTGGGCAACCTGGAGGAGATCATAGATGACAACCATGCTATTGTTTCCACATCAGTGGGCAGTGAACACTATGTCAGTATTCTCTCCTTTGTTGATAAGGACCAGCTGGAGCCTGGCTGCTCAGTGCTGTTGAATCATAAGGTAATAAAAAAAGAAGTAAATTCTGCTTATTTAATATGTAGACTTCTCATTACCATTGAATAGATGAATAGTGTCATAAATACAATCTCTATATTAGCCCCACAAGGTACACTAATTTCACAGCTAAGTTTACATCTAACAGCAGCAAAACAACAACAACCTTATTCTGATGATACCTAATGTCAATTAAATGAGTGAATATTGCTACATCTGTTAACAAAGGGTTTGTAAAACATTAATTACAATAAATATGTATCGTCTAGGTCCATGCTGTAGTAGGAGTGTTAGGTGATGACACAGATCCCATGGTCTCTGTAATGAAGCTGGAGAAGGCTCCACAGGAGACATATGCTGATATTGGAGGACTCGACACTCAGATACAGGAAATTAAGGTAGGATATTGGAACTGTGTTATTTATCATTTGACTGGTCGAAAACAACTTTTTTCCATACAAACACTCCTGCCTGCTTTCTCTCTGGTTTATGACTTTAATGCTATGATTTTTTACAGTTAAATAAATATCATCTTCTATGTCCCTGTTTTCCTTTTTGAAGATACTTAGTCTGTATAAGCACTAGAACCTTCATAAAATGGAGAAAATTGCCTATTTAGATCACCTGTCAACAAAGGCCTAGTGTACAAATTTGACAACTATTAATGTAAAACGAAAAACATAGGGTCACAGTATACAGGGTGTAAACAGACTCTTCACGAAGCCGTCAACCAAGCATTATGTACATCAAACTAAGTAACTTTATGCAAAAATTAGTGCTGGGAAACGACTTTTGTTTGCTGAAAAATCACGTTTTTACGCACTCAAAACATTGTGCTGACGGATGGATTAGTAGTAAGGGGGTCCTGGAGGTGTTTAAAGTGAAAATTTTACATTAAAATCATGTATTTAAAAAAAATACTTGTGAAAAAGTTGGAACTTTTACCCCTAATATCTCCGTAACTATAAGGTTCCCAGGTATGGTCTAGAGCAGTGGTTCTTAATCTTAACCGGTGGTCCCTGGAAGCATCCCAAGTGGTCCGCGGAGCCATCCTTATAAATAAGATAGGTGACAACGAGTCGATACAACAAGAACCTCGCGCGGCGCGCATCCTAAGGCACGAAACAGAAACTGATCTGCAATCCTTTCATTATCAACGTTTCTGAGGTGTGTAATGAAATTGAAGAAGAAGTAATTGAAATGCATCGCGACTGTAACTTAAAAGATACATTCGAATCAGGAATTAATCTTGAAGATTTTTGGAGCCAAATGGCAAATTTTTACCAAAACTTGACATTTCTATACCTTGTTTACCTAACTTTATTTTCCTCGACATTTATAGTGCCGGATTCAATCAGTAGGAAGAGTACCTAGCAATGCTACGGGTGCAAACGGGGGCTGCCCGTATCCAAACCCGCATATCGCCGCCTGAGCATAATGTCTTGAGTGAAACTTATTAAAACCCCCCAAAATCTCGGAAACTATAAAATTTCCGAGCACGCTTCGCTCGCTAGTACATTCTGTACTTAAGTACGCAATTCATTATGAGTTGACAGATTTACTCCAATTCTCATTTCTGAATAAATAAGCAAAAATAACCTAATTTATGCAAGGAGGGTTATCAAAAATGTTGAGCTCGTTCTTGCATTCTCTTGTTTCTGGAAGCTTATAACTTCTTATTTAGTGTTAAAGGCCAGAAGTATATATTATATAACCTGCCCTTGGTCGAGTGCAAAAACTTTCGCACGTTCTTTGCATTCACGAGTTTTTTTATTGGTAGAATTCGTTCATCAAATTCGAGGTGAATGCTAAAATTTTCGAGCTCGCTGCGCTCGCTCTTCTTACCTTTCTTTCTTTTCTCAATTGAGCTTTTTTTTGTACCGACAAAGTCCTTGCATAAATGGTCAAACGACAGTTTTCTTTAAGTAATTCCCAATTCCCATTCTTTTTTTTTAAAGAAGTTGGCAAAATATTTTTTGGGTGGTCCATTGCAAGACAGAAATTTTGTTAAATAGTCCCTCATGACTAAAAGGTTAAGAACCACTGGTCTAGAATAAAAAAAATGATCCCAATGGCGGGGAGAGTGCCTTTCGGCTTCATTAAGAGTCTGTTTACACCCTTTATATCCTTCTTATTCAGTTTATGAAATATCTTTTAAATTGGTTGAATACTGGAGGAGGAAATAGCCGAGAGCCAAACCTCGAATTGTGACATTTTACTATAGTTGTCTTTATCGCACCAATGTTGAAATCACGCTTGCAGAGAGACAGCGATATTTTTTTTCAAATACCTACCGTGTTTCCCTTTAATGAACTGCAGATCATTGTAAAAAAAATCAGTGAAATATTTATAACTTATCTGATTGTATAATTTTAGGAATCTGTAGAGCTGCCACTTACTCATCCAGAGTACTATGAGGAGATGGGTATCAAGCCTCCTAAGGGTGTCATCCTCTATGGGCCACCTGGAACTGGCAAGACCTTATTAGCTAAAGCTGTTGCCAACCAAACCTCTGCTACTTTTCTGCGAGTTGTTGGCTCAGAACTCATCCAAAAATACTTGGTATGTATTTCCTGGCTATTTTGCATAAACAGTGACTAGCTAAAATAATAAATTATCTGAATTAGTTCTCCTTTAATAAATAATATGTTTGATGTGTAGGGAGATGGACCTAAACTGGTTCGCGAGCTGTTCAGAGTGGCTGAAGAACATGCACCATCAATTGTTTTCATTGATGAAATTGATGCTGTAGGCACAAAACGGTAAAGCATTTAATATAGCATTTTTTATAGTTTTACTGATTATATTTATGTCAATAAAACTATTTTTAACAATTATAATTTACAGTTATGATTCCAACTCTGGTGGTGAAAGAGAAATCCAAAGAACTATGTTGGAGTTGCTCAACCAACTTGATGGATTTGATTCACGAGGTGACGTTAAAGTAAGTTGGGTACATCCCAGAAAGCAAATTGTTTTATTATAGCTGCATGACTCCAAGATATTACCAAGGTTCATGTTTCTTAAAATAGCTTTTGAAATGGTACTGATATCTCCATCTAACCACAAAAAAAGAAAAGGTTTTCATGCAGAATAATTTCACTAACATATTGTTTATTTTGCAGGTAATCATGGCCACAAATCGCATAGAAACTCTAGACCCGGCACTAATTCGCCCTGGCCGAATAGACAGAAAAATCGAATTTCCTTTGCCTGATGAGAAGACCAAGAGAAGGATCTTCACCATCCACACATCAAGAATGACTCTAGCTGATGATGTCAACTTGTCTGAACTTATCATGTCAAAAGATGATCTCTCTGGCGCTGATATCAAGGTAAAAATTATTCCCGATTTTGTAAATGCTTTGTAATTTTTTTGGTAATAATTTTGATTTTGATCTGGACCTGTGTATAATATGGGTCTTTATCATATTGTTTATCTATTTTAAAAATATGTACATAATGGTTATTATTTTTTTAGGCTATTTGCACTGAAGCAGGTTTAATGGCGTTACGAGAGCGTCGCATGAAAGTAACCAATGAAGACTTCAAAAAATCAAAGGAGAGTGTCCTATACCGCAAGAAGGAAGGCACTCCTGAAGGACTTTATCTATAAACTGTTTACATAGTTGTTTAATTATTATTTCACATCTGTCTTCTTATATTTTCCGCGTAAATAAAATGTGTATTAATGAAATGATTTGCATTTATCTTCGTGTCTTTATTCATTTTACGATTGGACGATCTCGCACCGCTCGTTGTGTTGTGTTAGGCCTTTTTGAGACCGGACAGATAATGTACTGAAATATCTACTTTTTAAGTCGAAGTCGGCAGCCCGCAAATAAATTTTCTTAAGTTTTTTGCAATTTGCTGGTCAATGGTGGGTTTTATGTTGATGAAAAATCAGTCGCGCTAGTAACACGTATGTAGTTACAGAATAACAATAATTAAAATCGTTAATACAACCCTCTAAGTTCATTTAACCTCATTGAATGTCTTTTTCACGAAATAGTCATGAAATAGGGTTACCTGAACTTAGAGGGTTATATTAATTTTGTAACTACATACGTGTTATTAACGCGAAGCATTTTTCATCAATATACAACCTGACACTGACCTGCATATTGCAAAAAACCAAAATACGTAAGAAAAACTTCGCGGGCCACCCAATGTGATTCTTGCAAGTAACACGTATGTAGTTACAGAATTACAATCATCAACACAACCCTCAGTTCATTTAACTTTTTCAAGAAATAGTTATCGAATGGGGTTTTCGCGGGCTACCCTGACGCTTCCACCACAACTGTGCTCGCCGTCGAAATAAACTTTCCCAAATAAGTATGTTAGGGTCGGCTTCCAGTCTAAAGGGATGCAGCTGAATATTAATATTTTATACGGTGCGACTGTTTATCTGACCTCCAACAAGCCAGTTAGTACTGTGTAACATATTTTGGATAGATAAGGGCCACTGAATATGGAATGTCAAAAATCAAAGTATTGAAAAACTCAAAAGCATTTATTTCAATTAGACCAGTACAGGCACTTTTGAATGTCAGAAAAACAAATTAGGCTAAGCTACAGTCACAGACACAAGGCATAATAACTTGTGAAAGTACTGTAGTTGCCCATTCCAAAGTGTAGATCTCTATGGAGAAGAATGGGACCAGCATTGAGCCAAGCATTTTTATCATCAATGTAATCCCCCAACTTATAATATGCTTGCCTACATAGTGTGCGTTTTATACAAGATTTAAATTTCGTCTCATTTAGTTTTAGAATGTGGGGAGGTATTTTGTTGTAACATTTTAAACAGTACCCCATAAAAGATGAGTCTACTTTAGCTAGCCTAAAACCTGGCTGTACTAGTTGGTCCCTGTTTCTAGTACTATAGTGGTGCCTGTCACCTCTTTTACTAAATAAATGCAGATTTTTCCTAACGTACATGATGTTTTCATAGATGTATTGACAAGGTATTGTCATGATGTTAATTTCTTTGAACAGTTCTCTTAGAGAATCACGCCTACGTAGATGATATAAGGCTCTGATAGCTCTTTTCTGCAGAATAAATATAGACTCGATGTCTGCAGCCCGTCCCCATAGTAAAATACCGTATGACATAATACTATGAAAATAACTAAAATAGACTAGCCTCGCGGTATCTACATCAGTAAATTGACGGATTTTTCTAACAGCATATGCTGCTGAACTCAGCCGTCCTGCAAGAGATGTTATATGCGGACCCCATTGTAGCCCTGAGTCGAGCGTGATCCGAAGAAAAACAGTATCTTCGACGAATTCTAGTTTCTCTTGATTCAATACTATGTCACTAACATTACTTTTGACATTCGGTAGAGCAAATCTTATGCATTTCGTTTTTTTCCCATTTAATACTAAATTATTCGCGGTGAACCAATCATGGACCTGCAGTAGGGCGTTATTTACGTCGTCAAGATTTGTGGCACGTCTGTTTATCTTAAATATTAAAGAGGTATCGTCAGCAAACAACACCATTTGTGGTTGGTTTTTAAATAAATGGGGTAGATCATTTATATAAACTAAAAAGAGGAAAGGAACTAATATTGAACCTTGCGGTACACCCATACTTACTTTTAAACCCATTGAATTGACACCATTTATGTGTACTTGCTGATGTCTATCGTTCAAATACGATTTCACTAACCTAATCGCAAGTTTCCCTAAACCGTAATGTTCGAGTTTAAAGAGTAGGGTTTCGTGGTTTACGCAATCAAATGCTTTCGAGAGGTCACAAAAGATTCCTATGGCATCTTGTGCCTCTTCCCACGCAGTAAATATGTGTTTTAATAAGGTAACACCGGCGTCAGTCGTACAACGTCCTTTGGTGAAACCATACTGCTTCTCATGTAAGATTTTATTGGTGTTAAAGTGGTTGAGCATTTGATTAAGCATAACCTTTTCAAAGACCTTGCTGAAAACCGGCAACACGGATACGGGTCTATAGTTATTGGTGTCTTTTCTGTCCCCGGATTTGAAAAGTGGTATTACTTTACTGTATTTCATAAGGTCCGGGAAGACTCCTTGGTCCACACACAAATTAAATATTAAGGCTAAGTACGGTGCAATAGTCTCAATAATAGCTTGACAAACTTTAACCGACATTCCCCATAGATCCTCGGTTAATTTGATTTTGATTTCCTTAAAAGCTTTAATGACTTCTATGGGGTTTACATGCTTAAATTGAAACTCAACCGGACAGGCCGGAACGTTCGCTCTTAATAACTCAATAGAAAGCAAGGGTGAGGAATTTAAGGTTTCAGTAGTTTTAAGTGGGATACTAGTGAAGAAGTCTACAAATTCTTGAGCAACTTCGTTTTTAGTGCTTAGAAGACCACGAGAAGTCTCTAGTGTGATATCATTATTATATTTTTTATTTCTATTAGTCTCACTATTGATAATTTTCCAAACCGTCTTTATTTTATTATCGGTGGATTTAATCTTGTTGCTAATGAATAAGGCTTTAGCTACCTTACAAGTGATTTGTGTAATGTGAAACAGGAAGCTAACCGAGAGGAGGCCTGTGTCCCAGTCTCGCAGCAGTGGTACGTTGTAGACTGATGAATGAATAACTCTCCATTTGGGCTCCAATCAGTCGAAATAAGATCTATGTGGCTCTGAATCAAGAAAATATTGGATTCTATTAAGCCTCATCTCTTCAAAGAGTGTCTGACTGACAATGAGGATGAATGCGTGAGAATAAAGAGCCTTCGCCATCACCGTCAATATTCACAATATTTTGATATTTTTTTACTTCCGCTCACTGCTATATAATCTAACAGAGCCTTTGGACCCTGGATGTAGTACTTACAATGAAAACCTCTAAGTTCATGTAATCCTATTAATGAATATTTCATGAAAAAGTCATCCAATAGGGTTAAATCTAGGTCTTATATTGATGATTTTCATGATTATGATTCTGTAACTACATACGTGTTACTGGCGCGACTCATTTTTCATCAACTTACAACCTGACAATGACCTGCAATTTGCAAAAACGTAAGAAAATTTGAACTTTGCGGGCTACCCTGGCGCAACCACCTTAAGAGAAAAAACGGAATAAAGTGAAATCGGACTTTTCGGTTTTTACTAATCTGTGGTTCAAAAAGTGATTAATATATCTCTAGACAGTCTGTGATTCTAAACATAGGTTTTCGAAACGCGTAGGACGTTTGCAAAGAACTTTGCTATTGAATACTCGTTTAAAGGCCAGCCTGCATTAAAGCATTAATAAACAGTGCTTAACATTATGTTAGAGATTCAAAGAATACTTGAATGAGTGACACCGGCAGCGAAACAGAGGAGGCGACTGAGCACACGGCACTCATGGACGGCCACATAGCTGAAGCCCGCCCCGATCGGGTGATTGCAGAACGGATAGCGAAAAAACGAAAGACTAAAACAGATAATCAGCGCTCTTATGGCGTAAGTAAATTGCCTATGAAACAGCACTTTATTTGTTACATTAACGCGACTCCGGTATATTCTTGTTTAGGCCTAAACTATGACTAAACCATCATTCAACACCCACTATCTAATTTGTTTGAAAAACATACAGTTACTCTGTAGTCTTGTGGTTCCAATGATTCACCAATTGACTGCTTTGTTGTACACTTACATATTGCAATGAATGAATCACAAAATTTGGATTTCACTGCTTTCTAAAATCCAGTACATATCAATTTTAACTTAATGTTGTTTGTAAACTAAAATGCACATAAACAGAGAACCACTTTTCAGAAGATAGTACCTTTATTCGGCATAATATAAGAACTATATCTATCTGTTGGTGTTTTGGAATGAGTAAAATGAAATCTAAATTAGATTGAAAGGTACCAACAGTCTCCAGAAACTACATGAAGTCTTAAAATAAATCAGGGTTTCAGAAAACTGAATCTTAGCTAACTCACACAAGCTAGCTAGCAAGGTTACACAACCTAGTTTCACAGAATACTCTAGATTATTTAAATTAATAGTTTTAATAAAAACAAAAGTTTGGTTTAGCAGTATTTAATTCTAATGTTTTCTTGTCAGAGTGTTGAGGGGATTCCGAGCAGTGGGTCAGGGGCAGGCAGTAGTTCGGCACCCAGCATGCCCCCCCAGCCACCACCACCCGAGCCACAATTAGAAGAACTTGAACTGAAATATGGAGCTCGTCATGTCATCAAACTGTTTGTGCCTGTCACACTGTGCATGCTCGTCGTAGTCGCAACTATATCTTCAATTAATTTTTATTCCGTCAAAGATGTATACTTGTAAGTATTAATCCACTTGAAACAAACATAATATAAATTCACTGTTAAATACACATTTTCCACCTTGACATTAAAGTGCAAATTGTGAGCTGATTTATTATAATTATAGAATGGATGTCTTCACGTCATTCAGAGAAGATGTGATTTGAGGAGCTCAAATTAAAAAAGTGTTCTTTTTTCAATGTGTCAATTAGGTCAAAAATACATAACTCTATATTTAATATTTTTTCAGAGCCTACACACCATTTCATGAGGAAAGTCCATATGCAGTGACAAAAGTATGGAATGCTCTTGCCAACTCATTGATCCTGCTATGTGTAATTGCCTTAATGACCGTGTTGCTCATAGTACTGTACAAGAAGAGATGTTACAAAATTATACATGGGTGGCTCATACTGTCATCACTAATGCTGCTTTTTTTGTTCTCTTATTTATATATTGAGTGAGTATCAGCCTTTGTTTAATTACCCCTAAGGATTTCACTGAAAGATGTTAAAAAAATACTAAAAACACTCTAAATTGTGAAACTAGTAACTACTACTAAAGATCGTCATTTTCCTTGTGTTTTTATGCAAGTAATGTCCTTAACCCATTCACTGCCCAGTACTTCGCGAAAACTTCGCGAAATTCGTTCGCGTGCCCACAACCCGTATCCGAGTCGTCGTTATAATAAGCTATAGATGACGTGTATCCATACCCAGAACCCGACTAGCGTGTCCATAGCTACGGATACGGGTTGTGCGAAGGAACGAATTTATTGTTCGACCCGCGTGTCGGGTGCTGGGCACTGAAAGGGTTAATAAAAATGTTGTTTGTTATATTTTCCTGGTAGCATTAAGTGTTTATATATAAATGTATGCTAATGGACCATCTTTTGTAATGCTGCAGAGGGTCTATATAGATATTCGAATCCTCAATCCATGTTATTTGTTGAGAATCTAGATCTAGAAGGATAGTTTAGTTTGGTCAATTTTTCAATTTTTTGTGGGTGTATCTGGAACTGCATACCACTACACTCTTCTCCATTTCTGCACTATAATGCTGTAAAACAGGGTGAATAAAAACGCAAGAGAGAATTGAGCTTTGAAAGGGACGTTAACATTGAATTAATAGGGTATGTTGCCAAAAAGGTCTCTAAATAATTCAGTAAAAAATGAAGAGTACTGGCTGGTAGCATTATCAAAATAATATGAATTCAATGTAAAAATCGTTTTCAAAGTTTCATATTGGTTAACCCTTCAATTACACACACAAATAAACCCGTCAATTTCAATGCAACTTATTTCACCAAATATCTCAGGTCTGCTGCTGTGACCAAAATTTTTATCATTACTTACATTCAGTTGAATCAATTAAATATAATGTTTTCCTTAGTAAAAAGTGTGGTAAGCTAATTTAAAAACAAATGTTTTAAATATCTATTATCAGGGAAGCACTGAGAGCATACAACATTCCAATGGACTACATAACTCTGTTGTTCGGAATGTGGAACTTCGGTGTGATGGGCATGATTGTGATCCACTGGAAGGGTCCACTGCGGCTGCAGCAAGCCTACCTGATCTTCATAGCGGCGCTGATGGCGCTAGTCTTCATCAAGTACCTCCCCGAGTGGACCACATGGGCTGTTCTTGCTGTTATATCTATTTGGGGTAAATAATATAACTCATCTACTTACCAATAAAACTATTGACAAAATTAAGGTATCTTTTCAAATTTCATTCTTACAAAAAGAAAAAATATTACCCTGTAAAAGTCAGCAACATTTACAGGATAATAATTTTTTTTTGTAAAAAAAAAAGCAATTTAGTCTACGAGTCCTTTCAATTTTACTCAGTTTTATTTCAAAACTTATTTTATGTTTCAGACTTGATAGCAGTGTTAACACCAAAAGGTCCATTAAGAATACTTGTAGAAACAGCACAAGAACGAAACGAACCAATATTCCCAGCTTTAATTTATTCATGTGAGTATTGAACACATTTGTGTTTAAATAAAGGGGTAAAAGACTTAACGAAGCCGAAAGGCACTTGTTCTCCCCGGCACTTACCTGGGAACCTTCTAGTTACGGAGTTATTGGGGTCAAAGTTCCAACTTTTTCACAAGATTTTTTTTTTTTAAATACATGTTTTAATGTATTTTTTTATTTAAGAAACATTCACGACCCCCGTACTATTCAATCCATCCATCACAATGTTTTGAATGCGTTACATTGAGTCCGAGCAATAATTTTTGCGTAAAGATTTGATGTACATGCTTGGTTGACAGCTTCGTGAAGAGTCTGTTGACGCCATGTATTTATCAGTCGATTGCTAAAATAGTAATGCATTTAGCTAAAATGTGGCTCATTGTAGTTGAAACTGACAATACGAAGAGTTTCAATGAATTTAAATTATTCTAAAACTTCTTATGAAGTTGTAGTTTTCAATCTGGCTTTTTTAACATTTCGTATATGTTTATGTTAGGCCTTGCTCTGGAAAATGATAATGATGAATGTTCTAGCTACCGTGATGTACTGCCTGGCGGCGACGACGCCGAGCAGCGCGGAGCAGACGGCTGAGGCGGCGCGGGAAGGTGAGCCGCGCGCGCGCGAGCTGCGTCCTCTCAACCCGCACGGTCCGTTCTCCCGTATCCCTCTTTTCCCATACGCTAACATTTTATTTTTCACTCGAGTCTTTTATACTAATTTATACCTTCGACACCGTAAAGCTAAGCATACTTAGCGCCTAGAGGCACGCTACTTCGATACTCGCTAGCCTCTTGGCGCTAAGCTCGCCACCTCTCTGTGTGTACGGCACCTTAAGGCTATTATGGCTCATTACATGATAGAATCTACTTTTCCGACTTAGCATTATGGTCGGCGTAACACGTAACAACGTGGGGATCCGCTGGATGCGAGTCACACGGGACCGGTCAATGAGGCCTATGTCCAGCAGTGGACGTCTTTCGGCTGAAATGATGATGATGATGATGAACACGTAACATAATTACGTTCAGCCAGTTCGGCGTAACACGTAACATAATGACGTTCAGCCAGTTTTGGGTTTTGTTATAAAATATAAGTTGCTATGCCATAGTCTGCTCTGCCGTAGCTTCAAATTGTAAATGGTTGTGATCCTAGCTTAAGAAAATATTTTGAAAACTGACGAAAGTATAAAAGACTTTTCTGTACCCAAGCTTTGCTTTTATAATTAAAACTTACGTGTCATAACTACTAACATAACTTGAATCCTTCCAACGCTTAAGTTTTCTTACTTTTTTATGTTCTTAATCCAGCACCAGATCAGCTATGATAGACTTTTTTTTTGTTTTCTCGCATTACTAAAAATAATTTGTAACAACATAATTATGTAACATTAAGACAAGGATAGCGGCACCCAATTAATTTTGAAAGTAGTTTAAATAATAACACCATAGTGAAAACAATGGCCATGAAGGATTTGCCGTTACGGTACGGTCACGGTGGCTAAGGAATCCTTGCGTTCTGCATAATTACGCATTATACATACTTAGTTGTAGAATTTACATAATATCATCAAAAAAGGATTTTTATTTATTTGACTGTGTTTTAAAACATGGGTGAAGTTAAAAAAATGAATGTTCAGGCGGTGGGGAAGGCGCGGGCGCAGCGGGAGGCGCGGGGGGCGCGGGTGGCGGCGCGGGCGGCGACGCGGCCGGCTTCGACGCGGCGTGGCGCGCGCGCGCGGCTCAGCAGCGGCGCATGCGCGTGGACGGCGCGGAGCCGGCGCGCTACACGACGCGCCTCGAGCGCCCCGCGCCGCCGCCGCCGCCGCCCGGCGCCGACGACGAGGAAAGTGAGTCCATCTTATTTTGTACGCTCTTAACTGTAAACTGTTCTCAAATTCCTCGTTTCTTCTTATTCTTTTGAAGTAAAACTTGTTCACGCACGCTTGACTTGGGGAGTAAGCTGGTGAATGCGTTACGTTACGAGGCAACGGAACGGAAGTTGAGACGGAGTTACGAGACGAGAGACGACGGAGTTGGGACGGATGTTAGTGAAGATAGAAAGGGAGAGAGTTACGTTTTTGAATTTGACAGACGATTGTTCGGCATTTGTTTAAGTTTTACTTCAGTCGTGTGGTCTAATTTATAAGGAAGTAAGAAAGCTTAACTGTGATATCAAAATTTAAAAACTACTGACGTTGTCATTACGATCGTTTGTTCGGCCTCTATAGATGCAAAACGAATTTTAAATGATTTAAAATCACACTGCGGTTTATAATGGTTTAATTTTTTTTTTACTGGAATGCTCTGAGGCTTTACATGAAGTAGACCACACTTTCTTTATCAACACGACTCTTCCATACTCCTCTGTCAGACGTCACGGCATCGTTTACTCCTTTTTCTTTCATATCAGTCTTCCCAAAATCCATCCATATTTTCTTTGGCCTTCCTCTCCCTCTCCATCCATGAACATTCATGTCCGGCGGCGTTGCCGTTATATTTTAATAAAAACGCATAAATATTATGATTGTTTTCAGTCAGTCTAATCCTAAAAAGTAGTTTATGTATGAGATATAACTTCACAAATGAATAAAAACGGTAAATGATTTCAATTAGCCTTTTAAACTTATTTTTTAAAGTAATTCGTAATCAATGTACGGCCCTCGTGGTCCTTGTTTTAAACCGTTTTAAACAAATTCAAAACGGGTTTTAAACTACGGATTTTGGTTTAAAACGGTTTATTTACAACTATAATCGGTACGATTATTTTCCGTTAGATCTTCCGGTGAACCTAAATTGTAATTAATAACTTAAAACTTAGCTCTATAATAATGATATTATATTCTGAACATTAATTCGGATGCCTTAGGCTAGATACACATTACACGACGACTCTGGTGGTTAGACGTGAGTTTTAAAAATCATCAGCGAGTCCCTTCGTTTGTCCAAAAAAGAAAACTTCTTAAATGGAACTGTAACTAAGTTGGATTCGTGGTTAATTCTCAGAGGGTGTGAAGCTCGGGTTGGGAGACTTCATATTCTACAGCGTGCTGGTCGGCAAGGCCAGCTCATACGGAGACTGGAACACAACTCTCGCGTGCTTCGTAGCTATATTAATTGTGAGTATTTTACTAGTTGTAATGTAGTGCTGCTATTCTATTACAAAGTGTTCACTGGTCTGGATATTGCACACGGCGTAAGCAAATAAGCAATTCAGCTGCAGCCGATGTAGCTCAACTCATCTAAATAGTAGTTGACCAAAAAAATCAAATTAGTTCGTCAGATAAATTTCCAAAAAATATTGGAAGCTTATTTCTTTTTTTTCTCGTAAACTAAAAATGAGGACGATGCAGTGCGTCGAAAACTCGTGTGTCGTCAAATTTCGGTACACTTTTTAGCGGAAAGTGACGTCACAAGCCCCCACTCATAGACTTTGATGCGTTTCTATGATTTGATAAAACAAAAAATACGTATCCAATATTATTCGATAATCTAACTGACGGACTAAATAGAATTATTATTTTTTTTTAATCAAGAAACATCCCTATTGCATGAATTGTAACTGTTTTCTAATTTGTTAACAGGGATTGTGCCTAACTCTTCTACTCCTTGCGATACTCAAGAAAGCACTGCCGGCGCTCCCCATCTCAATAACATTCGGCTTAATATTTTACTTCGCGACGAGATGCGTCGTCAAACCGTTTGCGGACGCGCTCGCGGCTGAGCAAGTGTTTATATAGCAACCGCCTTATTTGCTCACCTAGTAACATAGACAAGACTTGTTCATCACTAGATGTATGGTGGAAATGAAACACCCTGTAACGGTATGCCTTACATACAACATAATTATGTTTTAACAGATTGTAGGGCTCAAATGCTAATTTTTTAATACTAAGTTCCGAAATGTGCGGAGGATCGACTATACAGGTATAAAAATTGTGGCGTTCAAGTTGAAATAATAAGTGTAGATATTAGGAGATAGCGCGGAAAAGTGAATTGAATATTTAATGCAATAAATTGAATTAGACACCAATAGTGTTAATATTTTCAATGTACATAGTAATAGGTATTTATTGAAAATAAAAAAAAGGTATGTGAAAGTTCATGTATTTCTCCTATTTGATCTCCCCTCTATGTGGCTGAACCATAAAATGCTCTTACTTTTTAGAAGGAAAGCTGTTCAAGCTAAGGAATGCCTTTAGTTTTTTTTAATGTATGTAAGCATATTTTGCGGACATTTTAGATATAGTTGACATTTAACATTCCATTAAGTTACGCATTGTGCATCATTTGTATAAATAAATTATGCACTCTTGCACCTGGAACCGTTTGTGTTCTATTTGTAAATAATGGAGTGATAATGTGTGCATGCAGCGAGCAGACATCAGTACGAGTACTACGTGTATCGCAACGAAACGCGCCCTTCATGCATGAAGATGGCTTTACACGACCCATTTTTACAATAGGTACATATATGATATGAACCTTATAATAATTATGGTATACGGAATTTGCTTGGTAAATTCGGGTAACTTCAAAAGGTCCGGATACAAGCATGATGCACATTGAACACCCTTCTAATCTATGCTTATTACATGTCGATATGACTGACTGTAGGACTTCAATACGGTGCACCTTTTTTTTAAAGAAATTCCTAGATTCTCTCTTATCAGAATACGTCACTAATTCTGTGACCGTGGATCATTGTAGAATTACGCATATTGTCACTCCATTAAATTTTTACTCGAGCCCTATTTTATTTATAAATACAACCTAAACATATTATTCATAATATTTGTCTAACAAAAATAAAATGTAATTAAACATTTCCAATGATTGTTTTATTATTTTTACCCGACTGAGGAGGGTAATTTGTTTATCAGCCTATATAATTATGTATGTTTGTTCCTTTGTGGCGCTCTAGTTGGAATTATGGTAGGCCAAGCTATTATAAATTTCCAATATCCTTTATTCAGTTATATACATATGATTTACATTTTTAGATATTCCTATACAAATATTAAAAAAAAAACATTTTAAAAGTATTAAAAATAGTAGCCCACCGGTATCGGGAACAGGGTCCAACCTACCGGCGGTCAGGGCCAGAGAGAGAGGAACCTTCTATCTAGGGTGCAGGACTTGAAATTGGTGCTTGACCTTATTTGCAACAATTTTACGCCGATAACTTGGGGTCCAAACTGGGGGTGGTTTTTGAGAAATCAAACAAAGCTTTTTTTTAATTTTTCACCTCTCGATTGTGAGAAATCTACGTGGTTCAGGATGTTAAACTTATACTTTTCTCATAACTCATGAATTAATCTATCCTTCGAAGTGTGCGTAGTCCCAGCGGAAAAATGTCGAATATCTTAATTTCAGTTTAGCAGATATTTAGTGTATGACGTCGTGTAAATGTGTATGGTAAATAAAAATTAGTATATCCAACCATTGGGGAGATATTCAACAAAAACTGTTTCCGCTGGGACTACGTCATCCCAGCGGCACTTTTTTTTTCCTATCGACGTACATGAAAAAAATCACATACAATAATTAGTGTGTAATGAGAGGTAAATGTGTATGCTAAAATGAAATTTGTGTGTCATCAAACTGCGAAGATAATCAAGTTGTCGCTGCGCTGACGTTTGTCTATTTGCTGAAAATCATATAAAACGGTTTCGTACAGAGTTGTAATTTTTTACGCACGTTGCTTCTAATTTGTGTATAATGTTTGTGAAAACAGAATTTGAAAAAACATACCGTTCAGAAGATATACATGTAAAAGTAAAATAAGGTTATTAGTTCCAACTACTTAAAATAGGAACTCTAGAGCCTAACTTATAACGTATATTTGTATCTTGTAAGGGTCTACAATGTCTTGCCAAGTTTGGTTTATGAGCTCTTAGTAATTAATGAGTAATGGCATAATTTACTACGACTGGACCACTTTATTGTATGGCATCCGATTGAGGACGTTTTAATGGAAAACCAAATTTAAGTTGGCTGCATCTTTTTCTTTCTATTTCATTATGAAAAGGACAGAAGATAAATATTAGTTTAGTCCTGTCAGCGCCTGTCGTAATTTGATGTAATTTTAGTAGTCAACTTTTTAATCATGTCTAAACTTGTATCAGGCGCTGGTTAATTTGACAGGACCAAATTAAAATCGATCTTCTGTCCTTTTCTTAATGAAATAGAAAGAAAAAGATGCACTGAACTTAAATTTGGTTTAGTTTGTAAACAAGGGAATCGGCACCATTAACTAGTAAATACTCTTAATAGTACAAAGTTAAAACAGTTGTTTTATTCTCTCCTAACTATTGTGTACGCACCTGTACGGAAACTGTTAAACACTACTAACTACTATACTGGAAATTTTAGAACATTAGCTCTATATACTGTACGGCCGCTTTTTTGTAGCTATTCGAACTTGGTCGTTTTATTCATGTATTGCAGTTGTTCTGATATTTTTATACATCTCTTTAGTTATTTAGTAATGAGCTGAAATTTTACATGTGAATAGTTGCATTAATACATTAAATATCGGAATATGTTTTATTTAGCTTTTCCATTAAAAAGTCCTCAATCGGATGCCATACAATAAAGTGGTCCAGTCGTAGTAAATTATGTCATTACTCATTAATTACTAAGAGCTCATAAACCAAACTTGGCAAGACATTGTAGACCCTTACAAGATACAAATATACGTTATAAGTTAGGCTCTAGAGTTCCTATTTTAAGTAGTTGGAACTAATAACCTTATTTTACTTTTACATGTATATCTTCTGAACGGTATGTTTTTTTCAAATTCTGTTTTCACAAACATTATACACAAATTAGAAGCAACGTGCGTAAAAAATTACAACTCTGCACGAAACCGTTTTATATGATTTTCAGCAAATAGACAAACGTCAGCGCAGCGGCAACTTGATTATCTTCGCAGTTTGATGACACACAAATTTCATTTTAGCATACACATTTACCTCTCATTACACACTAATTATTATATGTGATTTTTTTCATGTACGTCGATAGGAAAAAAAAGTGCCGCTGGGATGACGTAGTCCCAGCGGAAACAGTTTTTGTTGAATATCTCCCCAATGATTGGATACACAAATTTTTATTTACCATACACATTTACACGACGTCATACACTAAATATCTGTTAAACTGGAATTAAGATATTCGACATTTTTCCGCTGGGACTACGCACACTCCTTCGAAAACCAATTTGTCATAAAGTAAATCTGCCTTTGGAAAATAATCGCCATAAAGGTCATGTTCTGAAAGTTTCTCGAAATTTCTCGTTTCGAGGTAGGTTTCTCAAAATAAATGTATGACACTGGTCGTGCAAATCACAGGGACGACTTCCTTGTTTTTTTACCTTTCCAAAATAGGTATACACACGGCGGCACATCAAGCTTTACATTTCCAGTATAACATGGCCTCGCTTTTTATATTGTTTTTGTACAATGAGAGAGCCGCATAAACTGGTTTTGTGTAGCTTGATTAGCCGTCGTGTGTACGTTAGCCCAGCAGGGAAGTAGCTCCTAGTGATATGAGTAGAACGAATGGTTAGTGTATAACCTCCTGTGGATGTGCACTACATACAAAAATTGTGCGCTTTGTCGTTTTGGAAAAAAACGGTTCCTGCTGGAGTAACGTTTTTCTGGCAGGAAAATATTATAAATAAATTATTGTTATCATTTAAATAAATTAGTACAAGGTGTCCATTTTTACATTTATTCCCGTCTACCCCCACCGGTTTGACCCCAGTGGTGGCAGTTGCCACTATTTGTGGCATCTACTAGCACTGTTGGTGGTCGCATCTGTTGAGTCGCATTTGCCACCACTTTTGTACCCACTGGTGACAGATGACACTTAATTAGTGGAATCCCCCACCAGTGGTGGCAGACTCGACGATTATATAGCCGTCTGACACCACCAAGTATTTCAAGTAACAAATTAGAAAGAAATGACCTTTCTGGGCCCAGCTTTTAACTAGTTGAAATATGTACCAAAAATCCGTCATTTCTTTCTCAAGGAAATCACAAAAATTCAGCCAAAAGTTAAATACTTAGCTATCGAGAATGAATATATGGGTAAAATCTTAGAATGTGTATGGAAATCGAGTGATTAATACTTATTAATCGATTGAACATTGCGGATCGAGTTCCTTAAATTATGTCTTAGCTCCATGATTATTTTACAGTTGGTATCAACGTCACAATCTGGTGTCTGGTAATTAACTAACAGATGTCAGGTAACAAGCCAAAACATCGACCAAGTGCGCACCACATACAGTGAAGGGTTCCGTAGTTGGGATAAATATTTATTTATATTCATAAAAAAAAAACATTTACTGACCGACTCAACAGAAGCGACCACCACCAGTGGTGGTAGATGCCACAAATAGTGGCAACTACCACTACTGGGGACAAACCGGTGGGGGAAGACGGGAATAAAGGCATTATCCATGTTGATGGGAACACTATGTGACCTTTAGGACAGTTGATATCCCTCCTGACTAGGGAAATCTGACGGAAAAATTGTGGGCTTTCTCTAAATCTGACGACTACGAAAACTCGAATTTGGACAATTTTTGTAAAGATTTTCAAGGCGATTATGAACACTAATGCACTTCAGCAGTCTTATAATGTGCTAAATTAATCAGTTACGTTAATTTAAAATCTATTATTGAAAGGAAGGTTTACGTAAACTACATAAAATTACAGATTTACATAACAAAATTAGTATTTACTGCGTTTACTGCTCCGTGCCCGTGTCAAGGGCTTTCATATTTCAATTAGTCGTAATTTGATTGAAAATATTACTTGATTTGCCCAACACTGCTTACGTTTACGTATCGCCGCTACCCGTGCGTGCAACGCTCGACAGCCACGCGGACCGCTCTTTTCGTGAGCGTCAAAAAAAAGATTCATAAAATTTAAAATGGTTTAATATAGAAATGTACATTATGTAATAAAAATATACTTTATATTGCTTACACGACAAATATTGCTCAGTTATAATTTATCTTGGATGAAACATTGCAGATGTACTTGTTACTATTTTTAACACATTTCTTTATTACTAAGTTGAAACAGTAAGACACAGTGACTCCGTCCGAAACATTTGGTTGTTTTATTTGTGCTCTCGGTATTTGGAAATCCTCCAAATACACATTCTTCTCGTTGTGGCAGTATTCCCAATTGTAGCTCCAGGTAAGTATATCCTGGCTTTTAACAATCCAATCTGAATTAGTAATCTTTAAAAGAATAAATATTCAAAATGTCATCCATCCATATTATTGCACTAATGGGTGACTGGTAACCATCTGAGTAACGATAAATAATAAATAGCATAACATGTAACAATTGAGGTGATTATACTGCCCTCGTAAGATAAAAGCGGTTACTCAACAATAATATTCTCTCAATAATAATGTTTGTTTTGAGAAAACAGGGATTATTTGAAAACAGTTTTCTTATTTACTACTTAATTTAGATTTACACATTTTTGCAAGTGTTTTATTCTTAATTTTCTAAAATATCCAACAAAAATGCACAAAAAAACCTCAGTATTTTCGATTCCTGGAATAACGGTTTTGGCTTAAGAGGACAGTATAATAGGTACAGTACAGACGCCTGCACATCAAGCTACTACAAATTTCTTTAATAGATTTTCAACTTTATCTCTAAAGCATTAGGTTCAAGGTTGGTTGGGAAAATCTGACAGTTTGGGATAGCTTGACCTGCTGGGGTCTGTAGAATGGTTTGCACTAAAACAATAATTATTTCTAAAACAGGAAATGATTGTTCATAACAGTTAAAACATAAAAAGCTATCTTTATGAGATTTGAAGAAAACGAATGTGATGTTCTTAACATAATTATATGTTTTTTTGAATACATAATTTATAAATTGGTCCAATTTGATCAAATTTAACTAACTCATAGTTACTTATATCACAATCAAAATAAATAAAAGGAAGGAATCCAATTTTACGCCATAAAGAATATGCCTAGACCTTAACTTTAAATACTAACACTACGTATTTTAAGAATTGGAATAATAACAGTGCAAACACTATTCATCTACGGCGTTGTGGGAATTTCGCAATTATGCTAATATAAGTCAGGGTCACGAGGAGCGTAGACTAATAAAAGTGTAATACTAATTTGTGGTACTAAGCTCCCACACTCGACATAAAAAAGCCGTCGTAAAATAAATATATATCGTTGTGGAAATTCTCTTCTGACCCCATCCTTATACTATCAATCAAAGGATTTTAAGTTCCAAAGACAAAAAAAAATAGTTTTTCATCTAGTTTACTACATTGCCGAGATTCTATTTTTTTCTACAAGGTGTATTTCAAGATACAAAAGGAATTAAATTGGAATGACTTTTAAGCGATTTAAAACAAACATACTTACTAATCACAAGCAACTAAATGCAAATTCTATTAAATTATTCAACACAATATAATACCTACAACCAATGTTTGTTTCTCTTCATAATTTGTTTCTTCAAGAGATATCTTTAAACTACTGCACTGAATACAACCACAACCACATTGACTTACTGATTAGGCACATGGATCTCAGCAGGACCATCTCTTTTTATCACTTTTAATGTTTCCTTGGGCGGCTTGGCAGTGTCCGACGGGATTTCCTCCTTTATTGGTTTGGGTTTAATTTCAGCAGTTTGTTTGACTGCTGGCTCAACTTTCTTGGGTTCATCTTTTTTAGTTTCTGTTGGAGGCTTCGTCGGAGGTTGTGGAGTTGTTTTCTCCACCGGCTTTGTGTGAGGTGTTGGTTTTACTTCAGGTTTAGGAGCAGTTGCTTTAGGTTCTGTTTTTGTTGGTGCTTTTGTAGGTTCTGGTTTTGCTACAGCAGGTGCAGGTTTGGGTGGCGATGGCGCGTTCGGTACTTGCTGAGGCGCCTTTGCCTCCGCGCTAGGCGTTGTAGCGGCAGGCTGCTGCGCGACAGGCTTGGTAGCGGCAGGCTGCTGCGCGACAGGCTTGGTAGCGGCAGGCTGTTGCACGGCAGGCTTGGCTTGTTGCGGAGGTATGGGTGCTGCCGCGACTGGTTTCGCTACTTTTGGTGCTTCTTTTTCTATCTTCGCTTTTTCTTCTACTGGCTTAGTTGCCGATTTAGGTTTTTCCTCAATTTTAGGTTTGGTTTCCACCTTCGGCTTTTCCTCAACTTTAGGTTTGGTTTCCACCTTCGGCTTTTCCTCAACTTTAGGTTTGATTACCACTTTTGGCTTTTCCTCTATCTTAGCTTTAGGTTTTTCTTCAGTCTTGATAGGTGCTTGTTGGACGGGTTTAGCGTTTTGTGTATTCTTCTCAATCTTAGGCGCTTCAGTCTTTTTAGACGTTTCAAATGCCTTTTTCAAGAGAGGAGGGACAGGTACTATTCCGACGAAATCTTGTTGATGTGGACTGCCTGTATGAAGTTTGTCGTTAAAAACAATAGCATCACTGACGTGGCCTAAAGTTCTGTCTGTGTTGTAATATCCAGCCACAATGTTTCCATCCCAATCCAGTTGCAGTACTCCAGACAAGGGCGGTGTGAAGCCGGATACACTTTTAAAGTGACCAACCTGTAATGAATAAGATACACTTTTTACGCTTTCACTAAATATGATTGGAATATAGTATAGGTAGGTAGAATAGTTAGTGTTTGTTACAGACATAGAAATAAACTAGCTTTAACCAGCGGCTTCGCTCGCGTATGCTCGAAATTTAACTAAGGGATAATTTAGTCGTTTTTTTCCCATAAGTGAAAATTTTTCAGAATCTGGTCATAAATTTTACCTTTTTATAAATAATATTAGTATAGACAAGCCCGCAACTTTCTTGATTGCTTAATGGAATATAATATTGTATTTACTTTTTAGCACTAGAATAATAATTACTTATATATTTTTAAGTAAATTCTAATCAGATTTACAAACAAAAACTACTTAAACACTGTTTTAAGCTTTCATGGTTTAGGTACAACTTAAATTATATTATCATTTACGGGATATTTTCCGAGATTAGTATTTATTTTGAGCTCCCGATATTAAAAATAAACAGTTTATTAAGACTACTTACGAAGTATACAATCTCTTCAAACACAATGTGTGGGTAAATGGTGTTGAGATATTCGAAGGGTATTTCAACGAGTCTCTGTAGACGCGCAACCAGCTTCCTGATGAGCGGCGTGGCGGCCAGCAGCTGCGTGAGGGGGGGGCGGTCCTCCTCGTACACGGTGTACAGCGCCACCAGCAGGCCGGAGCCATCGGGCAGCGCGCGAGAGTTGTCGGGGAGGCCTATTTGTACAGGTGGAGGGAACGCGTCAATTCAACACAATGAAACGCTCGGAGCATGCTGACGGCTCGAGGCGAGCGACTACTACATAAAACACCTGTGTCTATAATTATGTAATGAATTACCTACATTATTTTCAGCAGTCGCTAGTTTTAATAGTAACTTAAAGAACGTCGTTGCAGTTATGTATTCTAACACTATTTTCTTTATTGCTACGATAATATTTAGCACAAAATGTTACGGACAAAATATATACGTGAGTGATATAAACTTTAGAATAGAACCCGGAACTCGGATGTGCGTCTTTGAATCAGGGAAAGCTGGACAGATGCTGGAAGTGTACTACCAGGTGTTGGACGGACAGCACGGAGATCTGGATATTACCTTCGAAGTGATTGATCCTAATGAAGTTAAACTTTTGACGGATATTAATAGTTCAGAAAATTCAATTATCATGGATTTGGAAGCGGATGGAGATTACGCCTTTTGTATGGATAACACGTTTAGTATAATAAACTCCAAACTCGTATTTTTATTTATCCTTGTAGAAGACAAAGACTCAAACAACTCAACAAGTAAAGTTGAATCAGGAGTGACCGTTGAGGATACCGTCGCAAACGGCACGGAAGAGACACAAGTGCTGGAGTGGCAGGGAGTGGATGAAAACGGCCAAGCGTATTACGTGGAAGTGGCTCCAATGGCAGATTCTTTATCTCTGACGTTAGGGCACGTGGTGAAGTCTCGACGTCTGCTTAACATATATGCTGCGACCAAGTTGCGCGATAGTTACATAGCGTTTGAAGACACATTTATCGTAGATGTGTGGTCGAGCTTTCAGATATTCTTAATGTTTGTTGTTGGAATGTTGCAAGTTTATTTGATTAAGAAATTATTCAATACCCCTCAACATGGATACAAAAGCATTTATTAGGAGTATTAGGTATTGAAATTCAATACGACCAATAAAGTACTTTGGTAAAAAGTGCTTATTTTTTGTGTTTTAATTACATATTCTTGTTAGTTACACTATCTGATCTTAAGATTATGATTCGATTAAAAGATTTGATTAAAAGTTTCAATTTCAAATTCAAATATTTTATTTCAGATTTATAACAATCTATATAATATTAGTAGTAGAATAACTTAGCCTAATATTGGTATTAAATTAATAAGTGGGTCTGTACTCTTACCCATCTTCGTAAGAGGGGAGGGTTCCACCGGTCTGAAAACACATTCAGGATGCCATTGGAGGAGGAGCGCAAGCGCGCCATTATGGAAGCGCATCGCTTCCGCATAATCGCGGCGAACCCGTCAACACACGCTTCCGCGAACATCCCTGACGCGCTACATCACCACGACAACCCCAAAAGCACCCTGAATGCATTATTGTACTGCACCCGCAGGTCGCTGTATGCCCGCTGGGTATACTTGATCCACAGGTGGTGATAGTTTCTTTTCAAAGATAAGACTAAATGTTTTTTTTCGTACGTCAGCAGATCATTATCATCTTTCTGCCCTTGTCCCAAGTTACTTGGGGCCGACGCAACACGTTTTATGTTTGTACGTAGAATATAGATAAGAGTCATAATGCTGTGAGGAATTTAATAAAATTAAAAATAACAATTACCTGGCAATCCATCAACGAAAACTTCTGATTGTCCTTTTTTAGGTCCACTGATATAATATTTCATAATTCTGGCACGGGAACTTTCCGAGACCACAACAAAGTCATTGTTAGGAGACACAACCACACCATTTGCGAACCATAGGTCATCGAGAAGAACCTTACTTTGGTTCTTGGCTGCATCATAATGGAACAATCTAAAAATAGATTAAGCATTTGTGAATTCATCTGATCACCATGATAAGTAAAATATTTTGGATAAGTATAATGATAACTCATATTACCTTCCTGAAGGGTCAGTCATTAAGGAAATTGCACCATCTTTCAAGTGGAAGTCACTAGAAGAGTCGGTCCAATACAAGTCTCCATTCTTGGCCAATGCAAGAGAGTTGAAAAGTTTAGGACGGCGCTTCTCAATCTCCACTCTGGGCGAGACTAACAATTGCTTCTGGTTTGTCTTCAGGTTTACCTTCCAGATGCCTTGGTAAGCATCAGCCACATACAAGGATTCGTCTTTTTCATCTATTACGATCCCCAAGGGTCTACCACAGATATGCTCATGGATAATTCCACCTAAAATAAATACATCAATAATGACAGCTCCAAAAAAAAGTTTAATTTTGCTTTTACCATTAGGTTCTGACGTTATTGTTGAAAACTTTCTATGTAAAAATATAAATATATATGAGTTGATGAATATCAAACGCCAATATGTTCTTGATAAGTGAAAAAGAGATGAGCAGTATTTTCGTTTACAGATGCTGACGACGTTCTATCTTAAACATTAAGGTTTGTTATACCTTACTTTGCTTATGATTATTCCCGGCAATGTAGAATATAATATGTATAACTAGCTGTTGCCCGCGGCTTCGCCCGCGCCCTTTTTTCTGTAGACCTCTTTGGGATACACAATTCCACCATACATCATTTTACTATATAAAGTCACTCAAAGGGCTATGTTTCCTTGCGTGATCGAATCAGAAATGAAGACATCCGCAAGAGAACCCAGGTTACTGACGTAGCCCGAAGAACTGCCAAACTAAGTGGCAGTGGGCAGGGCACATTGCTCGCAGAACGGATGGCTGATGGGCCCGAAAAGTTCTGGAGTGGCGACCGCGAACCGGAAGACGTTGCGTTGGATGACCTTCCACTAGATGGATCGATGACCTGGTGAAGGTTGCGGGGATCCGTTGGATGCGAGAAGCACGGGACCGGTCAACGGGAGGAACCGGTCAATGGGGCGACACTTGGGGAGGCCTATGTTCAGCAGTGGACGTCTTTCGGCTGATATGATGATGATGATGAGATTTTGAACCGACTGACGTTTTCCTGGATAATACGTCGATACATTGGAATTTATAAAATGTTGAAATATTCAGTTTTTTTACTTGGTATATGTTGTTTTTGGTGAACCCTCGTATTGGCCTACCGACCCAAATAAAACGCCAGATCTCCTAGACTTCTTCGTGTATAAAGGATTGTCAAACCATTACTTAAGTGTGAAGACTTCTCTAGACAGCAGTTCAGATCACACGCCAGTAATAGCCACTACAAGTAACACCATAATTGAAAGAAAACACCTAATTGTGAAATATGCAATAAAATTGAAGATGTGCAACATTTGCTGATGGAGTGTGTTAGGAGCAAGAATGAAAGGAAAGCATTGATTAGAGAGTTTAAATTAAACATTCTAGATGTTGGGCTAACCCAAATCATTTTGGCAAACCCAACATCAACGATTGCAAAGAGGTTTGTGGCTTGGTGAAGACATCTAGTCAATGATTCTCTTTCTTATACATCTTCTTATCTTCTTCTTCTTAATCTTAATATATATAAATTACGTGTCACGTTGTTTGTCCGCGATGGACTCCTAAACAATTTAACCGATTTTAAACAAATCTGCACACCGTGTGTAGTTTGATCCAACTTGAAAGATAGGATAGCTTACATCTCAATTTATAGTCGCAATATTATTTAATTGCATTATGTGACGCAGACGTAGTTGCGCGGGTCAGCTAGTAGTTCATATTTATCATATTCAACATTTGTAAATAGTTAATTAGGTACGACGGGGTTGGTATATCCGTATGGATAAAAACCCCTTTTTCGTCAATAACGAATAAAGAATAAAAAAATTGAAAGACCAGTGAAAGAGCGACTTTACACGAAAAAAACTGATTGGGCATTCAGGTGCTACATAAACGAAAATCTCAACGTGAAGGTGTCACTTAAAACAAAAGATGACATCGAGAGATATGCAACTACCCTGACAAACCTAATACAATCAGCCGCATGGAAATCTACACTAGCTACACCATTAAACCAATACAGTAGGATGGACCCAAAGACATAAGAACAAAGATCCTGGAAAAGAAACGACTCAGAAGAATGTGGCATTGTAATCGACATCCCCAAGACAAAAGGGCGTTTAATGTAGCCGCTGACCTAAAACAGTATCTTAAAGACATCGAAGAGGAAACCCTACAGAATAAATTAGCAAACCTGAATCCCTGAGCTAAAAACGAGTACTCACTCTGGAATGCGGTAAAAAGTAGTAAGTGAGCTCCTCAGATTGCACACCATCCTATCAAAAAGAGTAATACAATACTATCAAAATTGTTTGAGAGGATCATCTTGCGAAGACTAGACTAGTACTCGTGTGTACTTAACGAATATGATGTCATCCCCCAAAATCAGTTTGGTTTTAGAATTGGCCATTCCACCATAGAACAAGTTCACCGAGTCGTCGATAAAATAAGAGAAGCTCTCGAGAAAAAGCAGTACTGCTCCGCTGTCTTTTTGGACGTACAGTAGGCATTTGATAAGGTTTGGCACTTACGCCCATCTTTAAAATGAAGAAACAACTACCACACAACTTCTACCTGCTCATAAAATCGTATTTAGAAGATAGAATATTTACAGTTAAAATCAATGACACTTACTATAACTTTCAAGACGTAAAAGCTGGGGTACCACAAGGTTCCATATTAGGTCCTACTCTATATCTTATGGACACCGCAGATATACCTACAACAGATAATGTCTTATCTGCCAGATTCGCTGATGACACTGCTGGACTTTGCAACCATGATAACGCCAGTTTGGCATCCTTAGTGTTACAGAAGCACCTGAACAAAGTAAACAAATGGATGGAAAAGTGGCGCATCAAGGCCAGCTCCAGATCAGCAAAAAAATCTCTAATGTGGAGATCGTACAGCGGTTCAAGACTAAAGTGCTAAAAATTATAACCAATGCACCTATACTTATTAGAACCAATGAATTGCATGATTACACAGAAATGAAAACTGTTAAGAAAGAAGCGGAACACAGAACAAAAGCTTACAAAGAACGTATACAAGCTCATACTAACCCTACCCTACCCTACAAAACCCTAGCAAAATCAAAAATCAAAATATTTTATTTTACATAGGCCCAGATGGGCACTTATAAAACGTCGACAAAAGGCGCACGGTTCGGTTGGTTGTTTTCTATGGAGAAGAAACGGCAAGAAACTCATCATAAAAACCAATCACTCAAACTCGTTATAGCACACTCATTATGTGAACCAATAAATGTCAGAAGGTTTAAGAGACAACATTTGGGATCTTGCTCACTAACAGTACTATCTGAATAATTTAATAAGAGCCAGCTTCCTTACTGGAGGAACAGTTCTCCCCAGTCCATGAACTCCCACAACAAATTTGTTAAGCCGATTGCAGAATTTTCTAACAAAAAGATATATATTGAATCAAATCAAATCATTTATTTGTGATACATGGGTTACATACAGGTGTTCATTATATACTTATAATGTTCATTCCATGATCAGCCACTTGGGCAAACAAATAATTAAATAATATAATAAAAATATAAGTCTAAAATTAATTCTAATGATATGATGTAAATTCCATTGATGTTAAATAAGTATTTTTTTTGTCTATAGTGGAGATAATGGTGTTTGATATTTATCAACACATTTAATTATGCATTCAACTAGTAGTAAAACCTTGGTTTAAATTTAAATACAATGCACAGAATATTATTAAAAATTGTGCGTAAAAGTCTCTTCAAAGGTACACTATATTTTTGTAGAAGAATTGTACCTTTGAAGAGACTTATTTTACTTAGTCTATAAGTATTTGCTACTACACAATTGAACTATTATAGAATGAATTCAGCATAATAAACTTTATAATTTGCAACCTAATGTTGTTTTGTGCCTTGTACTGCCGTGCTAAGCTAAAAAGCGGTATCTAAAAAAAAAAAAATTGGCATCGGAGAGCTTAAATAAATACACATTTAGTGAACTAAGCCAAATAGCAGTATCTATGTATTTTAAAACAGAAAAAATCCTAACAAGAAAAAGAACAATCCGTAATGTGTATATCAAACTATATTTATAAAACTTCAATTTTCTTGAAACTGGCTTTCTTTGAGATACCGCTTTTGCATTTAGCACAGCAGTGTAGATACTCTAACTAGGCAGGAGAGTGAATCAATATTCTCCTGCGTAGTTAAAGTAGAAAATACATAGTTACTATAACAAGTATTTTGATTATGATATTAGTATTGCAAGAAAATTACTTACTGCATGGTTGCCCAACTGTAGTCACAAATGTGACATGCCCTTCAGGAGATAGTTTTACTATTTCTCCAGTAGCAAGACCGGTGTACAGTTCACCTTTAAATATCTGGAAAGCTTCAGGTCCTAACAGTTTTCCATTGTATGCTTTCCCAGCATTGTTTAAGGCACTATTTAGGGCTAGTGGACCAACTCTTGGTTGAATTGGTGTTATCCTAAAAATAGAAGTTGTACACATTTAAAAGATTCTTATATACTAGAGACTATATACTTAGATTCTTACATACTAATATTCTTATTATTATAACAAGTGTCCTAAAATAATCTGATTATTTTACTCACTCAATGCTTGTAAACTTTGTGTAAGGTGGCAAATTAGGAATTAAAACAATTATGGTGGCAATCACAGCCAAATACAAAGACAGCCTTATGATTGTCTTTAATATCCTCTTTACAGTGTTAAATATGAACCCCATGGTGAAAGCAGATACCTGAAAAGTAAGATGAGGTTATTGATAATAAAATTATTTAACAATTATTGTGCTTTATTAACACAGTCTTGCATTATGTTAGGAGGGACCTTTTTGAAAGGGTGTTTTACTGATCAGAAATATGAAATAAGAAACTATAGAAGAAATAGAAAAGGTTATGCCACAAGCTAAATTATAACGGGGAGTATAAAGTGAATTTACACTTTAGGTGTAGAGTTGTTAATCACTGAAGGGTGAGTACCTTGAAGTGATAACAACTCTACACCTATTATTATCACCTATGAACTACAGTGCTATCTTGTATTTGTACATAAAATCCAGATTATTGTACACCAAAAAAGAAACCAGATTTCTATATTGACATCCTCATTAATTTTAATATGGAACAATGTTTAGAATAGTTTATTTATTAGGTATGTCTGTTGAAATAGGGAATTATCTTGTACTACACCTTTTTATTTGCCTCGCGCGACAAATAAGTATGATTTAAAACATTAAATATTTTATTTATGCAAGTTCTATGTTAATATTAAAAAAACGCCAACATGCGAATGTCAACGTGGCTCTTGTAGTCAATTTAAAATGAATACTTATGGAGTGCAAAGAAACTAAAAAATATTTTACAGTCTACTAAAGATGGAAATAATCCCGATCTATTGAAATATGTTGTTTTTTTAGAAGGACGAGCAATGACAACAATCTAACGACAAATTACTACCGTTTGACAAACAATAGCTGATTGTGCTAAAGTAACTAGCCGCAAATGTTTTGTTATAAATATATACCCGAAACAAGACATTAATGAAACATCACTTACAACAAATCACATAAAAGCTTCAAACAGATGCTTCATTCATCACATAAATCGTCAATCACGACGACCGTCAACCAGTCAATCAACCTCTCACTAGCGAAGTGACGAAGAAAGAAGAACTCGTTTCTAGACTTCTTGATGTCGATATCGATAACTTGACTCAGACTCGATACGATTTTTTAACGCCGACTGATGGCCGACTAAAATTAAATTGATTTCGTTCGGACTCTTCGTTTTCAGAATTAAAAATCAGTTTTCTTAAAACTAAACAAGATTTAAAAAATAAGAAATCAATCTTCTTAAACAGAGAAAAAACTCTGACCTCGATTCTCTGTCGAGGTCAGAGTTTTTTCTCTGTTAACTTAAATTAGAGTACACCATAAAAGTCCATTTATCTTCAATTCTAATTTCATCCTTCTTATTTTCTCTCACGTTAAATCTTATGAATTTATGTGTCCTGTCTCTTTTTACTGTCGCTTTTTCGTTTCATCGACTTTCAAATCACAACGATGCTAAAGAAGTTTTCACTTCAAAAAATCATTTTCAACTCTTTTGAAACAAACGGATTCTAAATTTCTATAAAATAATCATTCCGGAAGCGAAACGTACTAAAGTTTTAAGTTTAAAAGACGCCATTAATTCCTCGATTTAAAAAATCGAATGTATGTACCATCACTACTAACTTAATTTTTGAACACGTCAATGTCAAGGACGTCATCGACGTCACAGATTTCTTTCAATATGGAATTAGTAAGTAATAAGTAGTCTTTCAGGTTCTACTTTTTTCAGTTACTTTTACGTCTAATCTTGTATATTTGTCAAAACTAGTGATATTTATTTTTCAATTTGTATGGTTGCTGTTGGGTTGATGCCGATGGACTGTGTCCTTAGCATGTCTTCATGTATCCTCAGTTATGGACTTATTAGTTCTATGGTCCTCTGTCTTTTAGTTTCGGACATAAATATTATTATAAACCATGTTTCGGACAAAATTTTGAGAGTTCATTAACCTCGCGCATTAGAAGCGCCAGAGTAGCACGCGAAATTCCAATTTTCTTACGTTTTTTGCAATTAAATATAACTTCAAAATATGATCTGCAGCCGTAATAAGCATGTATTTACTGAATTATATCATTAAATCATCAATAGAACCCCTTTAAATTAATTTATTTCCTTTGCCATGTAAAGCCATATTTGTTACGGTCGCGAATCATATTTTAATCAGCATACGACCTGAGACTAACCTGCTGATTAATTGCAAAAAAAACGTAACAAATTTTTAATTTCGCGGGCTACCCTTGGTTGTTCGCTCGGGAGTCTTTTATCATATGGTACTCAGGAGTAATGTAGCTTTCCATCAATGAAATCATTTTTGATAGCCGATAATTGACTACTTGTATTAGGATGAAGGATTTACTTACGGATGGCGGCGGCGCGGCGGGACCTAAATAATTATTTGACATTATTTTCAGCCGGTTTAAAAAGACCAATGTAAGGTTAAAGGTACCTCCCGTACTATAAAACAATCTGCACTTTATAGAGTGATTCTTGTAAGTGGGACAATAAGTTAAGTTTAGAAAAATATTTTCTTTTTCTCATACAATTTAATGACTAATTATTTATTTTTAAAGGCTGGCTGTATAGCAATGACAATATTTTCGAACCGAAACCGAACAAACGGTTCGATTGTGTTGTGATTCGATAAATGAAGTGGAGTGAAGTCAAACCAAAAGCAAGTCCATGATAAACTGGAAATAATATGTTGCCGCGTGTACTTGTCCAGTTTATGCTAACATTATAGCTATTTACACTATAGGTAGATTTAATCATCAGCCACTTTATGAATGCTGTAATTATTGTTAATAATAATTGTCATTTAATAAAAATCTTAATTCCTGCTGATTTCTTTCAACCTGTGAATGATGTATAATATGTATTGCTCAACACGTTATTTTGCGCAAATAAAGGTTTTTGATTTAATTTTAACAGTTTTCTTTAGTCTCAAATATTTCATTCAACAAAACAGTGGGGAATAGGTTTTTTAAAAGAAAAAACTTTATCTTATTTCGCTACGCTTTTTTTTATTGAAAATGCAAAATGCTTAGGTGTCAACCTAAATAATAACTGTCAACTTGGAAACAAACACTCTGGTCGCACAGATTAAAAAGTTCGCTCTTTTCATGTGTAGAATCCGCCATTTTGGACGTGTTCATTACTGCGGTGCAGCGCAAGAAATAAATAATTTGCACAATGGGTCACGCTAACATTTGGTATTCTCATCCTCGCAGATACGGCCAGGGCTCCCGCTCATGGTATGAATTCATAAACAATTTAATTTGACAAGGAAAATGTTCTTGGTTAGAACACGTGTTTCAAGTGTTGCTCTGCATGTTTCAGCCGCGCCTGCTCCAACAGACACGGTCTCATCCGAAAGTACGGTCTGAACATCTGCAGACAGTGCTTCAGAGAATACGCTCACGACATTGGTTTCAAGAAGGTATGTCCCCATGTCAACTACTCATTTTTGGTTGTTTAGATTACGGAATCCGCCCCTAAGACGACCCACTGATCACGGATAGATCTATGTAATATGTTTAGTCCATTCAATACATACCTGTCGGGTGTAGGAGCACCTCATTTTGTATTAAAAACATACCTGCTGCATAGTATAATTCAATCTTATTCAATTCTCGGCCAAAGTGTACATCCGTTCAATATTGTAGCATTATATCTCAAATTAAGAGAAGAGGTTAAGTATATGCGTTATTTTGTAGATAAAATAACCTACCTACTGTGCCTGTTATTCATTTTATGATTCCCATTACTTAATTTGTTTTTATCCATATTGCCTGTAATTGATACTTAATTATTTATACTTCTACTATTGGTTGTACTGAGACTGTTAGCATACGTCATTCCACTGCTGGGCAAAGGTTCTGCTTTACTTGAAAAACTGGTCAGTTAGTCGTCTTAGGGACCTGATTTATTTTTGCAAGCGATAGTTCGATAGTTCTCATTCTGCTATAATGGAAAAAAACAAACCATAGCAATGTGATAATTGATGCAATAAATTTCTGTTGAAATCATACTGCCCATGTAATGAAACCTAACCGCAGTTTTGATAATACAAATAGAATTATTATCAGTGTTCAGTATTCACTTTGTTAGTAGCAATTAATTTTACCAGTCTCGAGAACTTATAATTAACATATTTGTTTCTTTTGTTTCAGCTTGATTAAAATGTTTAGCTAATAAACTTGTAAGGTAAATAAAAAAGTTGTTTTAATGGTCAACAAATTCAATTCCTGAATGATAATGATTTTGTCCCCCAGAGTTCATGCATTCATCTAAAACACATTCTCAAAACATTATTACAGCATTGAATCGTCAAATACATATTTTAGGTGCAGACGCCTGCAGGTCAAGCTTCCCAAAACTGTCATTTTCCCAATCAACCTTGAACCTAATGATGTAGCGATAAAGTTGAAAATCTTTTGAAGAAATCTGGCAGATTGTAGTAGCTGGATGTGCTGGCGTCTATACCTATACTCTGTTTTTTAAACCCTGAGACTAAATTGACACATGATAATGTCAATCTTATAAATAATGATACCAGCTCTTTTGTGTAGTGTTGTACCTGCGATACCGGTTTGTTGAATCGTAACTTTTTATATTTATTTGACAATTTGAAAAGAAAAACGGATGCCATCAGTGCTGTACTGCTGTCCCCAAACGGTTTATAAACCGTTATCTCTTACAAAACGGCATTTTTTTTAAAATACAATAATAGTTTATTAAAATGACATGCATGTATGATTAATGAATACCTGTATGTAATTCATTAAAAATGTATGTTCATATTATATACATCTATACCTTATTACTTTTGTATTATTTCGTTTGAAATAACTACCTGCACCTTTTTTTCAAGATAACTTTTATAAAAAAACGATACTACTTGATTTTATTAACGGCAATATACGGTAGTGGTACATCCCTATTTAAGAATTCCAAAAAGCTGGCAACCATCGTAATGTTAATTTAGTGTCAGGGATTAAAAACGCACTTTAATTTTGATAATTTATGCATTGACAACATTACAGACTGCTATTGTTGAAATTATTGAAACAAAATGAAACTATTAAAACATTTATTTTACAAAACTGTACAAAAGTATAAAATAACTAACTTAAAATCACAATAAATAAAAATGTATAGTCTACGATTTATTTGCATTTTCTTGCAACTGACGCAGGTTGCCCAAAGTAGATCCAACTCTCTGAAAATAAATACACCAGGATTTAGTGGAAATGCATATACTTAATTATTATGTAGAAGGTTTCCGGTGGGGTAGTTAGGTGATGGGTGTTAATGTTAGCATGATTATTTAATTTTGACTTGCATAGGTATCTTGTATGGCTAGTTATTCAATAATTGTCACAGCCATCCACATGCATTTATTATGTCCGCTATTAGAAGCTGTGTATACCTGTCCGACTCCAGCTAGCAATGCTAGAAGACTGCGCTGTGGTGGCCTGCAGTGCTTTTTACCACCCTCTGCGCAACACAAGTTGGGGAAGCAGTCCACACTGGAGCTGCACTTCAGAGGGAACAGGTCATATTGAGGAGGAGGTGTGCACTGCAAGTACTGCTCAAACATCCGCACAGCTGGAACATGATGACGAGACGATGATTTAATTTCATACCAAAGTAGTAGGTCAATGTTTTGCTCTTTAGTGAAGCTCAGATAATAACTGTGTGCTTAGCTGTAACACAATGTTTTCACTCCATGATCTACTTTAAAAAACATGATTTTAATCAAATGTTAGACAAAATACAGGAAATGCAACATTTTCAATTGGCCCTACCTCTGGTCTCGGGCAACTATAACCCCTAGCGCGAATATTAAGGCCAGGTATTCCCAATTTTACATCACTGATTTATGATTAAACAAACAAATAGTGATTGTTTAAATAGTCCGGTCAATTTAGACATTCGTAGGTGCATAAAATCCCAACAAGCTGAAAATCAGTAAAATTGTTGAAAACATAATTATAAATATTATTTAAAAGTTCCCCATCATTCCCTTGTATGGAAAAAAATATTCAAGGTCAAGAAAATGAGTTTTTCGCGATTTTCAGCAAAACTAAGTTTTATCATAAAACTACCTTGGGCAAAAATTGTAGATCATAAAATTATCTATAAAAAAAGTATCAATACTTTTTTTCCTACGAGCCACCGTTTCTGAGATATAACGATTCAAAAAGTTATAAAAGTTGTTATCGTCATAATATGCACACGTTCCACGCCACCTATGAGGTAGTGTACTTAGCGCGTTTTTTTCAACGTGGTTTCCCCAGTTGGCCTACTCCACGGGTTAGTTGTGATCCTGTTTAATGTGAAACTATTACAAAATAACGGAAATTTTAAAACAAAAATTGGAAAAGATAAAAGCGATGTAAATTAAAAAAAAGTGGTGAAGTTCATTCGCCTGATTCGTAAGTTTCGAATTCTTCTTGTTCTTCTTCTCCTGCTTCTTCTTCATCTTCATTTTGGATGCAAGTAAATTGCGTCAATAGCGATGTATTGCATGACACTTCGTCGGAATCAAACGAATCCTCCATTGTTTGTGATTCAACATTAGAGCACGACCGGCCTTGACAATTTGTGCATGCCAGAGAACAAAACAGTCCGACTTTTTTGCAACCACATTTAGCACTGCATCCTTTTTTCCAGTTGCAAAAAATTGTGTTTAGCAGTTTTTCCGGCGCAGGTGGGAGTAAAGTTTGAACTGGCTCTAATATATTGTTGACCAACTTCCAACCCCAGTCTGTAGGGTCTAACCAAGCCACACTTGAACTTGGTAATATACCCGAAAAAGATGTTGATGAGCAGCAACTGAGGTTGAAGGAAGACAAGCTAATTGAACTTGTTTTTTATTTTTAGTATTTTTAACGAAACATGCATATCGATGCTTATCTAAACAGGTAGTTTTTTTAGGAGCTCCGTACATAGAAAGAAGAAAGCGGATGCCGTTGGTGATAAATTCTTGTTGAGTTGAATTACTCTTTTTAAAAATTTCAGCACATTGAAATAAATATTGTTTTTCAAACATTTTGAAAACTGCTGTTTTACCCTTCCTGTAAAATGCAGATGTTGTATCACAGCCAGTTATTGCGTGTAAAAATAGTACATGATTTTGACACTTTACAAAAGTAGATAAAACTTTTTGATGTATATCTGATTGATGTTGAGCTTTTCCTGGTTTTAAGAAAAAAATAGTTTTTTCAGTTGGCGTTCGAGCAATGAGTAATACGAGTAAGTCTACATCTTCACCAACAACAATAGTTGTATTTGTCAAATTGAATTGCATAAATTACAATGACCGATAGAAAAATATTTCAACATATAATATATATTATAATATATCATATATAACAACTCTAGAGATGTATATACGTGGCGTACTCATGCATATTATGACGATAACAACTTTTATAACTTTTTGAATCGTTACATCTCAGAAACGGTGGTTCGTAGGAAAAAAAGTATTGATACCTTATAATTTTATGATCTACAATTTTTGTCTAAGGTAGTTTTATGATAAAACTTACCGTTTTGCTGAAAATCGCGAAAAACTCATTTTCTTGACCTTGAATATTTTTTTTTCCATTCACGGGAATGACTTTTAAATATTATTTATAATTATGTTTTCAACAATTTTACTTATTTTCAGCTTGTTGGGACTTTATGTACCTTCACTCTCATTTTTGGTCTAGATTCACCGGACTAAAAGCCAAAAAAAATACATAAATATTATAGTTTACTATATGTACTTTGATAATTTGTGGTTCAAAACATGACATCGAAAACTTCACTCGATCGAGGCTAATTCATGTGCTGTGTGTGTGCTAATTCATCTGGATTAAGGGGTCTTTTTTTTGGGAGTGATATGAAACTTCGAATGACGTTATTGCGACCCACGCTATTTAAAAATTTTACGAGCGGAACGCAATTTCGAAAACTCAAAGTCAAAACCGCTATATCGAATGACGTTGTTGCGAACACGCTGTTTCGAAAAACTGTTAGACTGGTACGCTAGTACGAAAGTCTTGGTATCGAAGTCCGCTTTTGTGAATAGCGTATTCCAATCTGAATTTGTGTGGGAATCGAACTCTCGACCCAGTGATAAACAAGTATCTTAATTTTTATCAACTGTCAAATAATTGAATAAGTTATGACTTACAGCATTTTGCATTTACAACTATCATAATATCCATTCAAATTAATTTATTACATATAAATGTTAGGTTTTCGCGATTACTACGTAGGTATTATAATAAAGCAAGCAGACAATTTTATAAAATAAGTTGACCTACTGCCTACACGACATGCTTACCTATACTGTGACACTTCGCTCAGCTTTGGGTTCATGTAAGTTCGCGCTACCACCCTTTACGCAAGGCGTCGCGTAAAGGGTGGTAGCGTTAAATACCTAATTTGCTTGGTCTACCTGGCCTTAACTATATTGGACTTTGCCCATTTTGACAAAGACCCTTTGCGTTCCTATGAGTTTGCAGGCTTTCCTTTTACTAGTTTTGTGAACGACAGGATGTACAGTAATTCCATGTGTCATTTATGGGTTAGAAATGGCTAAATAATGATCATAGATGTTACTATTAGAGCCGTTTGGTTTGTCGATAACTCAATGGTCTGTCACTTGCAAATGGTAACTTACGTCCATCAATTTGGTTAGCGACGGGCACCAGATCGAGTCGAGCTCGGGCAGTGCGGCAGTAGGAGCGTGTGCCATCAGGACAACAGATCCGCGGCCAGCAGTCCGAATCGGCCTTGCATGTTTGAACTTCAAACAATAGTTCGCCGAGCGGTGCCGAGGGACATTCACGAGGAATGACACCCAACAGAGCTGCAAATAAATTTAATATGGACTAGGGTTGACATGATTAATACAAGTTGTTTGTAACATTAAAACATGTGTTTTGTACACATGTTTAAATAAAACAGTTTGATTTTAAACCGTGTTTTTTCAGCACACGTTTAAAAACAGATTAAAACAAGTGTAAAGTATTGTATAAAACAATAAAAAAAACAAGCTTTAAAACTACTTTTCATGGCGAATGAATGCATATAAAATGAAAATAAATTAATATTTAGGAGTCTAAATAGCTTGACATAAAACCTAGTCTAGTAATTCAATGGACTAGTGGTTATTCCCCTCATTTAAATTAAAATATTGGTATTTCCCCTATTCAAAGAATAGAATTCATAGTTCATAGCTGATTCCCCTCCGGTATAGTCCCGCTAGGAAAGTCCTTTTGTCGCTCAATTTAAAAATCAACATTAGTTAAAACGTGACTGCCTCCTTGGTCGACTGGTCGCAAACGCCACTGCTGAGCACGAGGTCCTGGGTTCGATTCCCAGGTCGGGCAAAGTGCTATTGGGTTTTTCCATCAGGAATTTCTCATTAGCAGCCACGGAGTTTGGATTTGTGCCCGATTGATGGCAATAGGCTCGCCCCCTATTACATGGAACTTAAAACATAACTGGCGAAATGTGGGTGTACTATTAGGTACACCTCTGCCCAAACCTACGGGGATTACAGGCGTGATGTTATGTTAGTTAGAACGTACAGGGTGAAAGTAAAGCGTTCCGTATTGCGCAACATAAAATAAATGTTTATCCATTGATCGTTTTTTGTAAATATTTAATTTACTATGGCAAATTTGAAAAGATCTAGTCTTGACATTAAACATTATTAGACCAGGGCTGAAGCCTTTGAAAATGGTAAAATGTGAAAAAAAAGGGTGAAACCCATTGGAAAAGGAAGAGAATATATAAAAAAAAACTTGAGAGGTGTCAAGGGACACCCGGATGGAACGAAGTTCCTTTTTTTAAAGTTATTATAATATATAGACAGACAGACAGACAGATAGACGGACAGAGACCGAGCCAGCCAGACCGATAGACAGACTGACAGACAGCCAGCCAGACAGATAGCCAGAAAGACAGCCAGACAGATAGACAGACAGACAGCCAGCCAGACAGACAGCCATAAAGACAGCCAGACAGACAGCCAGGCAGGCAGATAGACAGACAGATAGACAGACAGACAGATAGACAGACAGACAGATAGACAGACAGATAGACAGACAGATGTGGCTTGCTTTCTATAAGAGAGAGAGAGACAGACAGAGAAACATGCGACGCCGCACAGCTTACAATAGCTTACTATAGCAAAAAGTGTCGTGACAACTTTTCGTGAGAATTTTTTCCGTCTAGCCCCCTTTCACAACGCGCTATAAGGAACTTCGTTCCAAAAATTAGGTCAAATTCATTTGAAATAATGTCCTAAACCAAAAAGAACAAAAATATAAAAAAGCACTTGTTTAAAAAAAAATTGAACTGTTGGTTTTATAAAATTTAAAAAAAAAATGTTTTTTTTTCCACCCTGATATGGATACACTACCGTATGGACATACATCATTTTGTTATAATATCTCAAAGGGGTTAGGCAGCGTTTACGTTAAAAGCTTCCAGAGACGGCTTACTTTTTCCGACACCTCCAACAAATATCATTATATTTTAGCCAATGGTGCCGATTCCCTTGTTTACAAACTAAACCAAATTTAAGTTCAGTGCATCTTTATCTTTCTATTTTATTAAGAAAAGGACAGAAGATAAATTTTAGTTTAGTCCTGTCAAATTACCAGCGCCTGACACAAGTTTAGACGTGATTAAAAAGTTGACTACTAAAATTACATCAAATTACTTCAGGTGCTGACTAATTTGACAGGACTAAACAAATATTTATCTTCTGTCCTTTTCATAATGAAATAGAAAGAAAAAGATGCACTCAACTTAAATTTAGTTTAGTTTGTGAACAAGGGAATCGGCACCGTATACTTTTTGAATGATGAGTTAAGAAGTTATTTAGTCCTGAGCCCTGTATATTCCGAAAAGGTAAAAAGGTTATAATGCGTTTCAAATTAGAATAGGACTAACTTCGCGCCCTATTGTGACGTCATAGCGGTCAATTCGAAGTAGGTGGGTAGGGTCCGCAAAAAAGATTTATCATCATCTGCTTGCTTCTTGCCAACTATGTAAGGATCGGCTTCCGTTCAAACCGGATGCAGCTGAGTACCAATATTCTACATGGAGTGACTGCTTATCTGACCTTCATAACCCAGTTAATAGCTAGGTAATCCGATACCACTTGGTAAGACTGGTTGTCAGACTTTTGGGCTACTTGGGACTACCTGTAACGACTGTCAAAGATCTACAAATGACAGCCGGGCCCAACGGCCTAACGAGCTTACCGAGGCACAGAGGAAACTCTGTGTGTAATGGGTGGTCACGCCTCCACAGAGCACCGGGTTTCAGGGTCACGACCCTGAGGCTATAAAAAGAATTTAGGTCTCGCACGTGATATTTCAAAGCGCAGGCCACACCGCCAGCTTGCTCCCTCTCAGTCACCGTCAGCTGGCTCTTTCGTCGTTCGCGGTGTGAACCAAAGTATGAAGAGTTCAAACCATGCCTCGCTCGCTAGCTGGCAGCGTGGCCTGCACTTTACTGTCACGGGACGTCATCCTTTCTACGTACTTTGAGTGAGAAAATATTCTATAGTTATATCAGCTTTATCGTCGGCGCTGGGACAGGTTGGATAGGGTTGCACCACATCTATCAGTATGGAATCGCATTTATGCTCCTATCCTCTTCTGTCGCTCAGAACCATCATTTGCGACCAACACCGGGAGTGCTGTCGCACGCGCCAGCATCAACGTGATTATGCGCTCGACACCACGCTCTGTTTGCAATTCCGTGCAGATAGATGTGGCGTAACCCTTATAGTTAACGTCCAACTCTATCACACCATGAAAGCCCCTAACAGCCGAATTGATAATAATTAAAGTAGTCATTTAAGTACACGTTAAAATAAAATTCAAACAGGACAAAATAAATATGCCTTAGGTACCTTTCTTATTGCGGCGCAAAAATGTACTCATAAACGCCCCCAATGCGTGCAGCACCGCGATGCAGGCACAATCATTTTTCTCAGGTCAACTTGTAAACCGGTCTGATTTACGTAATTCGCAGCATGATTATTACTTAAACTAGTTATAGGTGCAAAAAAACATACGTTGGTGTGTTTCGGGTGCCGAGGTAGGCCGTGGCGCCGGAACACCTTTCACGCACCGTCCCTCACAGCACACTTGGTCGGGCCCGCTGGTCGCTCGGCATTGCGAGTTTTTCTCGCAGGATATCGGGAACAGCTCCACGGGCGCTCGTCCAGATTTCGGGCACACCAGTTTCTGCATCTTGCCTGCACTCGAGTAATCCACGTTATAGTCGTAAACGGATTCAGAGTTGTGTGAGCGTGAGTAAGTTACATCAGCAGTTATGGTATTGCCTAAGAACAATATTAGGAATGCCTGAATTGTTTATTTCTTTGCTCAAGGTCAACTTAGTACATGGGTATTTTCCTAGATAGGGTAAGATAAGTCAGGTAAAAGGTGTAGTTTTTTGTTTATTTGTAAAATCCACCAATCTATTATTTATTATTTTGAAACACTATAAGAAGTTAGGTATTGCCTATCTTAGAACTTACGTTATTAGTTATTGAACATAATTAAGTATTTTGTTGTTCGACCATTTCCTTTATCCGAAGGTTTTACATATGTGGATAGGTAATTAGGTACATACATAAAAAATAATAAAATTAAATAACAAAAGTAGCTACTTCTAGAATTTTTACCTAAAAGTTACTAAGGTTTTGTTGCGCAAGAGTTCCGGTTGGCCACGTCCTATATTTACAAGAACATAACAGCCTTGATCGTTTGCTAAGGTTTTCACTACAAAAACGTGAGATAGAGGGTGTAAACAGACTCTTTACGAAGCCGTCAACCAAGCATTATGTACATCAAACTAAGTAACTTTAAAAATTTACTACTAAAAATTTACTATATTGTACTTAAAAAATTGTGCTGGGAAACGACTTCTTTTGGGCTCAAAAATCACGTTTTATGGTAGGACGTAGGACTCAATGGAACGCACTCAAAACATTGTGCTGGTGCATGGATTGAATAGTAAGGGGGTCCTGGAGGTGTTTAAAGTGAAAAATTTACATTAAAAACATGTTTAAAAAAAAAAAACTTGTGAAAAAGTTGTAACTTTGACCCCCAATATCTCCGTAACTAGAAGTTTCCCAGGTATGGTCTAGAACAAAAAAATGATCGCAATGACGGGGAGAACAAGTGCCTTTCGGCTTCGTTAAGAGTCTGTTTACACCCTTTATAATGTATTGAAACAACTCTATCGTCTTCTATGAAATGGATAATTAAGGAAACAATCATTACCACCTATTTGCATCTACCATCGGATGTGCGTGTCTAATGTTAAAGATGGAAACTCACATATACGTAGCGATACAATAATAAAAACAGCTGTTAAAATAAATAGGTATCTTAGATAGATAGAAATCTCTATATTACGTACACCATCCAAAAGACAGGTACTTATTACAATTTAGAACTTTAACTAGGGTGACACAATGAGCGATCTTATCGCTAAAAGCGATCGTTTCAAGACAACCTTTGGATAGATAGATCTAAGAGAGGTAGGACTAGGTATTTTAGAAGCAGCCAAAAAATTTTATGACTCTAAAAATAAAATGAACTAACTAAGTTCTTAGGTTTAGGATGTTATTCATATTGGAAGTCGAAAAGATCCTTCAAAGTAATCTCTTGTCTTCATGTTAATTTGACTTTTCATCAAACATAATCAGCCTAAGTTCCCATTCACTAGACACAGGCCTGAGTTATAGAATAAACCAATAAGTACTTACTGGTTTTGACTGGTGCGCTAACTTGCGTGGTGGCTTGCGGTATCTGCAGGGGCAATAGCTGCAAGAAGGGGCGCGGCGCTTCGGTCGTGGTTGTGGTGGTCGGGCGCGGCGTCGTGGTGGTCGTAGTGGTGGTGGTTGAGCTGGTGGTACTCGGGGCAGATGTAGTAGTAGTCGATGTAGTGGTGGTGGTGGTAGTCGTTGTGCTACTAGTGGTGCTAGTGCTTGTCGTGCTCGGGCTTGTGCTACTCGGCGCCACTACGCTAGCCGTAATCTGGGTAATTCTACAATGGAAACCACCATGGATGCTACTTAGATGACATGATGATATGGAGTGGACAATGGTGTGGTAAGACACTAGGACCCTTTGGTTACACAGCAGGTTCAGGCTCGAAATGAAGCAGCAAAAATGCCTTCAGCATGGTGTGCAAGCAAAGTATCTCACTTGAAAATGGTTTTTAAAGTGGATTAGTCCTTTTCTATGCTAAACATAAAATTACGCTACTTAAAACAGTTCTAATTAAGTGATTCAGATATGATAGTTGTTTGATGATGATGACTTATGTAATCGATGAAGTTGTTTCTAATTCTACGGATTGCGTATTAGCGGTGCTGTTGTGCCAATTTTTTTTAATTTAAAAATGTTAAATGAATGCCGATTCTCTAGTTACTCCGTCGATATGCTTAGATATTTTTTGAGTAATAAAGTAATAAAGTTTATTGATTTATAAAAAGTGTTACAATATTTAGGTATGACACTGGATCCCGCACTAGGATACCCTGTGTCGCAGGATCCAGTCTCTTTCGACATACAAATATGTATTATAAAGTGGAGAAAAAAAAAAAAAAAAAAAATGCAACGTTTACAATATAATTAACTAAACTTAGAACTAAAAGGTAACCATGTGTATGTGTGTATGTGATGCGTGTAAGTATGTTTGTTATGAGTGTGTGTATGTGATGTTAATACTTTAATGGTTGAACGTTAAAAGGTTTTCAGTTTCAACATAATTAAGCCCAAGCAACCAATCCTGTACCTGTTTTTTGCACCCAAACTTTGTCATGGAAAAGATTTTTAGCTTATTGTTAGCTTTCTCATACAGGTATGGTCCAATACGAGAGAAAGCCTTATTGCCAAATTTAAGTTTGCAGAAAACTCTGTTCCACTTAGGTTTCCTACGTGTGCGCTGATCCGTTACCTCTGTAGCAGCCGCAGTTTTATGAAACCTAAGTATTACTGATAAAATGTACAGTTGGCGCACCGTAAGCACTTTCGTTTCTTGGTATAACATATCAGTGGGGTACCGGATTCCTAATCTGTGAGAGACCTTAAGGATAGCTCTTTGTGCACGTTCAGCAGTGATTAGATAACTTTTACCAGCGGAACCCCAAGTTATTATGCAGTAGCTAAGCACAGACTGACATAAGGCCAGATAGGTCATCCTGCGAGTTTCTTTGTCAGCTATAGATCGAAGTTTTTTGAATATGTACAAAAGCTTTCTTACGCGCGAAGTAACCGATTGAATTTGCTTTGCCCATGTCAGGTGTTGATCTATGTTAATTCCAAGATACTTGATACTGTTGACATGTTCAAAAATAGGGCAGCTGCAGCTACCCCCTAGACTATAATTACATTGGTGAGATTTGAGTGCCATTTGTTTAGGAGCAGCTGTTTTTATGCTTGTAGAAAAATTTACTACTTTGGTTTTTCCAACATTAAGGGTGAGGAGATTGTGTTTTAGCCAACTGGTAACCTTCTGCATACCTGCTTCTGCGGCACTGTAGGTTTCCGTCCAAGAGTCACCACAGAAAATAATAGCTGTGTCATCAGCGTACGCAGATATTCGTGCATTGTTCAGATTGAGTGAGCAGAGACCATTAACGTACAGGAGAAACAAGGTGGGACCAAGGACACTACCTTGGGGCACTCCATATGCTACGTTCACAAAGGTACTCTGTAAATCACCCAGGCAAACCTTCTGTTTACGTTCGGAAAGATAGGAGGCAAACCATTCCAAAGCATGAGTTCCCCGACGTTTTAACTCTCCAGTCAGTCCAGACTCCAGTCAGTAGAGATTATTTAAAATCCGGTGATCTCATTCACGCAAGCTACGCCGCTGCCTACGCTACGCGATCTCATTAGCGCGTAGCGTAGGCAGTGGCGTTGCTTGCTTATATGGCACCCGGTGCGGATATTGTACCGTGTACCGTGTGTTTTATTAACATATTACAAATTATTTTGTATACATTATTTTATTACTAACCAATGATGTGTGAAACAAATTGAATTGGTAAAAAAATTAAATCACGTCACCAAAATTTTTATATTTTGTATTACTTCATGTTCGTTAAAATGCTTAATTGTTTAATCTGGTTTCAGTCGTTGTCCAACAATATGCGTATCAAGTGCTCCTCTCACGTGGAGCACTTGATACGCATATTGTTATAAGTAAATAACTTTAGTACGATCCACAGATCTTCAGTTCCATGAAAACAGCTCTATAGTTTTTGCAGTCCACCTCATATATGTTAGATATTTGTTTATAAATTCTTACAAGGAGTTATTTTGTCGATTTTTAGAGAGCAGCCTATCAATCGAAAAAAATAGGATACAAGAGCGGGGGTAGCGAGCTTGATAGCACCGAACTTGTTAGGGCTAATTGCCTATATATAAATAAAAGCTCATAAACGCAAAGAACCTAAGACATCTGAACAAGCGCAACGAGCTCGAATAATTTAAGATATTCTCGGATAAATTAAGTAGGTCATTTTTGTTTATGAACTAAAATTACCCACAAAAAAGGAGTAGGAAAGGAGTCCGAGCGAGCGAAGCGAGATTCCAAATTTTTGCTTTCTGCCTCGAATAGATTGGTTTCTCTGTAGTTACCCAAAATTTCGCACCGTCTCCCTGTCTAAAGCCCTGACAATGGAAGAGGCGTAACCGACCTGTGCATACTTTGTTCACAGGAAAAGAGTAGACAGAGAGTAGAGTAGGAGGACACTATAAACTGATTGACAAGGTGATGATCTTGGACGGCAACCTAGACGAAGTTCTTATTATCACAGTAACACTTATAAAAATCTAAATCTTTTCTGTATATTTTCTTTCTATTTATATTATTGCCATGTGGCATGTGTGTCATGGTTCTTTGGTGCGTGGCCATAGTTGAAACTAACGCCGCCATCTTGTTTTATCGATAGGTACATATAATTACACAAATGTTCACCAACAGTTGAATAGACAATATTGGCAATTAATATTTATTTAAATTGTAGATACTTATCGTTTATAAACTACCTACCACAGACATATAAATAGTAGCAGACCAAACATTAATCAATAGTTATATTTATATATATGGCATCATTCTTTATCCTTTTTTTACTAAATGACAAGTCGTAATAGTGTCTCGTTCTGTCACGTGTTGTCACACTGACTCACACATAGACAAAATTTGACGCGTAGCTTGTCTATCCCACGCCGCCATATTGATAAACAACATAACCTGTGTCGAGTTCTGTTTCAAATTAAAAAAAATATTACTTGTTTGGGACTTAATACACACGAGGACATTCAAATAAAATGGTGAAGTGCTGTGCGTACCGGTGTGAAAGTGCTAGCTACCACAAAAAACCCGGATTGACCTTTCATCGGTAAAAATACCTGTAGGTATAATTATTCAGGGACGAATTAGGTACGAACGACGAAATTTTTGGTTAATTGTGTTTGTTGTATGTAAAATATTTATTTCCATTGAATTATCAAATAAAGTAATTTTCTTTTAGTGATATATTCCAAAATTCCTGCAGTGTTTTCAGTGTATGTACACATGTCATGCTATTTTAATCAATTATAAAATCAATATTATGTCACTCAGTGTCTGTGCTAAGGAGAACATGAACATATGTATATATAAATAGTATAGGCTACTCACATTACTATAAAATTTCATTCAGCAGGCGAAAATTTACCATACTAATATTTTTTCCAGGTTTCCAAAGGATGAAAGTTTACGAAAGGCATGGATTGAAAGCATGAAACTCCAGGATTGGCAACCAAAACCTTCGAGTGTCCTTTATTCAAAGCATTTTGAGAATCACTTGATCGAACCCAGCGCTAGTAAAGAGACAAATTGGTCACAAAGAAATCATTAAAAAAAAATTGTATTGTTCCAAAACAAGTGAAGAATTAATATATAATTATGTATATAATATATTCATTAAAATCATACTTTTATTTCAAAATTCCTGATTTGTTCCTAAACTAGCTTTCAGGCATGTCAACACCTTAAAAAAGACTCGGTTCTACCAAACTGGGCATGCGGGTGAATGACTTCAGGGCCAGTTCTTCTATCCGATATTGACGTCCGTCAACGGTTTGTATAATTTACCGTCAAAAGGGGGAGAGTGGACTGCTGCCCATCGTCCTCTTAAAATACTCCCTTAGTCGCCTTAAACAATAACCATGGGAATAGATGGTGGTTCTATTCGTCAAGATTATTTATAAGTAATCTATACTTCTTATTCCCAGAGAGTATCGATTTTCACGGATTTTTATTAAGTATATCGGTTGTTTCATTATCGTTAGATAATACCGGCAACCGGCCCTAATTCGGCCCTGTATTGACAACATTCCCTATGTGTGCGTAATGGCTACGCAAATTTTAGCGAATGTTTGGTCTGCTACTATTTATATGTCTGTGCTACCTACATAAGTATTTATTTGTAACAATAAACACATGTTTAAAAAGCTAGTAGACAGCTCGCGCAATAAGTAGTAGTACGTCATGCGTTGCGCACAGACGAATATGAACAAAGTCATTTGAAAATGGGAAAGCGACTGTTATTCACGGATGCTTCGAATGCTGCGTATCAATTATTTGTAAAGCTGAGTTTAGACGAGTTGTGCACATATCTAGCCTACGTTAGTGTTCATTAACAGTGGTATTCCACTGATATAAGTACATGGTGTTATTATACAGGGTGGAAGGGACAGAGTACAAAACAAAATCAGCCGTTTGTACATCGACGCACAAACGTATTCAGTACATCATTCCAAACCGTTAAAAAAAGTTACTGATAAAAAAATGCAATCCTTTGTGCACCCCGTAAACTGAGTGTCATATCACAAGTAACAACTAGAACTGTAGGTCTTGTACAGACGCCAGCAAGTCAAGCTACCCGATACTGTCAGATTTTCCCAATCAACCTTGAACCTAATGCTCTAGCGATAAAGTTGAAAATCTATTAAAGAAATCTGACAGATTGTAGTAGCTTGATGTGATGGCGTCTGTACATTCACATACGCTGTTTCTATTTTGTTTTCTGCCTAAAAATGCATATTATTTGTATTAAATAAGTATTTTAAATTTCCTAATATCCTAGAAAGATACTGGAGTATGTAGATCGAAATAACTAACCTTCAAAAAAAAAGACCAAGCAGTGCAAAATAACTTTACTGGCCAAGCGTGAGACGGTATTGCCTGCTACATTTTCCGTGCTGTGCCATACCTACATACCTCTATAACAATTAATAACAAAGTCATAATAGCGAAGCTGAAACCAGTACCCATTTATAATTTCACAGTAGGTCAAGGAACTTACCAATTGGAATGATTACGAACAAAATCTTGATGTCAAAAAACCGTTTGAAAATGTACTTTATCTCGTACACGTAGAGTTCGTACTACTTTTAATCAAATCATTCAAAGGGGGAAGAAAACTTCAGAGCGAGAAAGCGACCAGAGGGGATTGTGTCCTTGTCAAACGATTGCCAGTAAACAAAAAATAAAAAATATATGGTAATCGAAAATCACGTTGATAGGTAAACTAGCACACATAAATCGTAACGATTTTGGCGATAACTGTCTATTCAACTTATTTTTTATGCGACACAAAAGTCTCGAGTCAAATCCAAAAAGTTTAAATAAACCTCTTGGTCAAATTAAATACTATTAATTTAAATCTCCAAAGCGTAAAGCAGAAGTGTACTTATGTCATCGATTTTTAAGCCGCTTGTCGTCGGCAGTAGCTTGCTGTATTTTTTTTTATTTTTTTTTTATTTACACAGCAACGGTGGCTTGAAGTTGTCTCTATTATTAGACTTATTTCCTTCTTTGCAGCAGTCATTCATCATATGCATCTACTTACGTTGGTTTCGGCTTCACCAAGTCTTTTTAAACCCCGTAATTTAGAAAAAACTGGTGCTAGTAAGTTGTAACAGAATAACTGTCCCAAATGTAAGTACAAAAATATAGGATACCCTATTATAAAGAGATGACATCACTCCTCGAAGTTCTCTCGCTCGGAACGACTATGCATGGCTCGTAATCATTCCAGCAGTATTTTAGTTCCTTGCAGTAGGTATGTACATGAGTGATAGCAATTAGCTGACCCAACTTTGCATAAATGGAAGAATTTTACAATTCCTTTATATATTATGTATTTGAGCAAAGTAAATAAAATAATATAAAAGTTCTATTGATTCGTATTCTAAAAAATCTCAACCATTTATGCAAAGGTGGGTCAGCTAATAGCTATCACTCACTGCACTGTACCTAACTGTATCAAGGCAGTGTAGATACGGCCTTGAGGACCCTATATAAGTACCTATTAACATTGTTATACGACCAGTGTTAGAACTTCGGCACTTAACTATACAGGGTGGAAGGGACATGCGAAAAGCCACCGCACACAGAAATTATTCAACGGTTGTTAAAAACAAACAACAGCTGTTTCCTGCAAAAGTGCAAAACCTACACAGTCAAAATGTATGGAATAGCTGCTTTTTTTTTAATTGAAACTAAAAATAAATAGTTACTAACCGTTGTTGTTGGATTGCACCTGATGGTTGCACACCTTTCGTGCAGAAGCCTTTGCAGCAGAGGTGCTGGTTGCTCATTACCCGACACTCAGAATTCTTCTGGCATGGCAGTGGGAACAGGTCCAACCAGCCGCTGCTCGTGCGCACTGCAGGGCACACTACTGATTGGCAGTCCACTGAGGAGGAACACATTATCATAGTAATTAATATTAAAAGGACCCAAAAACGCCACTAAAGTGATTGGAGTCACCACCTACTTACTGGACCAAACTCATTTAATATTTTGAACGATGGGATCTATTCGAAAAAAAAAGAAAGGGAATAACTACTTAGTATGAACCTTTTTTGAAAATAATCCGCTACCATCGTTTATCCCGACCATGTGTCAAACGCGCTAGTCAAACTTGGCTTTGTCCTAATAGAAAACTATCACCCATTGTTATTGGGTTCCGTACCTCAATCGGCAAAAACGGAACCCTTAAAGGATCTCTTTGTTGTCCGTCCGGTTTTGACCCTTTTCCTCAGGAACGCATGGAGGTATCAAGCTGAAACTTGTAAGTCAACGCGATCAAAGATATTATATACCGCATATGTCGCATATTTTGCGATTTCATAAGGGATCTAAAACCTATAGGGTACTTCTACTTCCCGTTGACCTAGAATCATAAAATTTGGCAAGAAGGAATGTCTTACAGCACATATAAAGAAAAATTTGAAAACCGTAAATATGTAGTTTAATAACAAAATACATACAAGTTTAGTATACGGAACCCTCTGTTTGCCAGTTTTTTCTTTTCGCAACCTGTGCTACATCTGCAGCCGCATGAACATCCGCATCGATTTTGCGGATGCGAATCAAAATCAGTCAAAATCTGTTATAACGACATCGAAGGGACTACTCATATTGAGTCGTAAAAACCGATAGTTGTAACAACCGGTGACAGGTATTAATAGGAATTGGTCCGTTTATTGGCACATTATTTGTCCTTTGATATTTAAACCACTTTAAAAAAGCTTCGTCAATCTTCGTATACCGCGTTGTTCTGGCTCGTTTCATTTTCAAAAAATTCTGTCGTAAAGGATTTGAATTTTCTCCCTTTCTTTCCAAATGGTTGAAATTGTCGAGTGTGATACACCATATTCTTTTGCCAGGTCTTTGTTTGGAATTCCTTTCTCTAGCTTTGAAATAATACGCGATTTTTCTTCGATATTGATTTGTTTTCTTTTTTGCGACATGTTACAATTTTCACAGTTAACTCAACAATATGTTTTGGTGCGTTTTGTGTAAAGATAAGTAACAAACTGACTTAAAAGAATATGACGAAGCGGGCCTTGAGGCTACGGCATGCATGTGCTTTGTTTACTTTTACGATAATAGCCATTGACTATTATACTGTGCCAGATGTGGATACAGTTACCTATTCAAATTGTTTACAATACAGCTGAGCCGGTCGTTCTACAGATATAATTCTCCGAAAACATTAACCAAATGTGGTCGCATAATGCGGTATGTCGTAGTAAACAATGTCGTAAAAAGCAATGTTTTCGATAAGGCGGTCATATAACATTCAGCCAGGACCTTTGATTTTGGTCAATTTAACCGGTATGTTGTTCTAAACGATGTCGCCATAAACGGTTTTGACTGTATCTGCAACATCCCTGGTGCAAACCATGTTATATACTTATACTGTGTCCTTCATGTTGCAGATGTTAGTGGGCGCCCCGGTAGAATATGCTTTTGAAAAAACAAGATGGCGGCGCTAGTTCCGACTGTGGCCACGCACCAAAACAAACATGCAACAATAATGTCCTTGACTTTTTTATTGACACTGATTGAACGTCAAATTACTAAGATCATATTTTGACTATAATTTGTATACCAATTTGAAACCGCATTAAACTTGGCCAAACTAAATAAAACAACTGCGAAAATACCCTTGAATCCTATTGAGCTTCTTCAGGATTTATTTTTATTATTAATGTTTTAACGCCCATCGATCAAGATGGGTATAACAACTGATGTGACCCTTCCCGAGTTCGAAGAGTTGAAAACAGATGAAGTGAATATGTCGGCATCAACTCTTCTTACTGCCTCACCTTACATCGGCAAGATTTGCGAGAACATCAACAACGAGTTCGTGCTCTGTCGCCAGGAGAAGAACGACCCTCGAGAATGCTTGTACCTCGGCAAGCAAGTTACAGAATGTACCATAGGAGTGCTCCGCAAGATTAAGAACGAATGCCTCCATGAATTCAAACAATATGCTAATTGTGTGGACAAAAGCTCCGGGGAGTACACTTTGCGGCACTGCCGTAAAACGCAGAAAGTGTTCGATGACTGTATGAGGAATAAGCTGTGCGTGTCGCGGCCTGACTTTGGATACTTCTGCCGCGGCCGCATACATGTCAGCGACTCGGACCCGCCCCCGGGGCCGCCCTGCCCGTGCCACCCGAAGTTTGAGGATGCCACTCCCACCTTGCCCGACTGTAAGCCTCGATGGAAGGCACGATTCGGTGGTCGATTGTACTGGACCACTGAATAATAACTTTCTGATATTAGTTATTTTATTAATTATGAACATAAATATATTATTTCACAACTTTGTAGACGTGATTCATCAGTGCAACCTTGCCAAATTACAGATTTCTAAAATCAAGAGTCTCTGAGATAAACCGCGGAGAGATGAACTTACAGACGGACTATACTGAAAACTGTATGTACCTTTAAGGTTTGCTTGTTTTAATATGGAATCTAAATATACGGCTGTTTGTTTGTGATACGTTATGTTTTATTGTTATTAAAGGCTTCAGGCGACAGTTACGTTAATACGATGGTATCTAAGTATAATTATTTTAAACTGACATCTAAAACAAAACTTTTTGCAAAAAAAAATCTCTCTCGCTCTATCCGTGTCGGGGTGCCCCAAGTCGGCCTAAGCAAAACTAGTTTGTCATCAACCACCTCATTAAAATTTGGTGCTCATTTACTTAGGTGCTCATTTACTAAATTTGGTGATCAATTGATATTTTAGGTGATAGATGTTAGTGGTCACAAAGTTATTTTTGGTGGTCATTATATTTAACCCCAAAAAATATATATGGTCGGATTGAGAAAGCTCTTCCTTTTTTTGAAGTCGGTTAAAAAAGGATAATGTATTCTATCAGCATCTTTATTTTTTCATGTAGGTATATTTACCGATTTCTTCGTGATTGGTCCGATTCACGTGATTCTTTTAGGTTTCAGTACCCCCAAAAGGTAAAAACGAGACCCGCCTATTACTAAGACTCTACTGTTCGTCTGTCTGTCTGGCTGTCTGTCATCAGGCTGTATCTCATGAACCGTAATAGCTAGACAGTAGAAATTTTCACAGATGATATATTTCTGTTGCCGCTACGGATGATATCATCCCCGGCGCCAGCGCGCCCGTGCCGCACTCGCCGCACGCATCGAACGCGCCGAATTTCATCACGTCATCCGCGCGTACTTGTGGAATCAGTACCTATACCTACAGGATTTTAAGAAAATGCGGATGGTTCGACACGGACAGGTGCGCGATGCCGTATACTATTTGATATAAAGATTTATAAAATGCGATGACTGCGGCGCGTTCGGCGAGTGCGGCGCGGTCAGGTGCGCGTTCACCTTTACTAAGAAACACAGGGAACATGTTTTCCAAAAAAAACATAATAAAAGTGAAAATAACTTTACTTTCGGAAGTCGGTGGCAATTAAGTCAAAATAAAACCGTTTTCGTGTCGGTGTGCCTTCCACCCCGTTATGACAAGAATTTGTGTAGTCAACTAAAAACGGTAAAATAAAACTTTTTTCTAATAAAATCGAATTCCAAAAAAAATAAATCGTGAAAAATTACTTTCGGAAGTCGGTGACTTTGTATTATAGACTTAATTGCCACCGACTTCCGAAAGTAAAGTTATTTTCACTTTTATTATGTTTTTTTTGGAAAACATGTTCCCTGTGTTTCTTAGTAAAGGTGAACGCGCACCTGACCGCGCCGCACTCGCCGAACGCGCCGCAGTCATCGCATTTTATAAATCTTTATATCAAATAGTATACGGCATCGCGCACCTGTCCGTGTCGAACCATCCGCATTTTCTTAAAATCCTGTAGGTATAGGTACTGATTCCACAAGTACGCGCGGATGACGTGATGAAATTCGGCGCGTTCGATGCATGCGGCGAGTGCGGCACGGGCGCGCTGGCGCCGGGGATGATATCATCCGTATTCATTAAATGATGGATGCGATTCGCCGCTTTCGGTGAGTACGGCGCGTGCGGCGCTTACGGCGCGGCGCGTGCGGCGCGTACGAGTCGGGCAAGTGCGCTATGAGGAAATGCGATGACTGCGGCGAGTGCGGCGCGGACAGGTGCGCGTTCACCTTTATACGGCTTTGTTCTTTTTTACGTGTGGAAATTCCTCATGGATGTTCTCCACCTGCGGTGGGTTAAAAGGCCAGTACGCATGACTTAGAGTATTTATGGTCGGAGTCGAATGCACACAGGGATTACAAGGACGATCATTATTTCTTTGGTTTAAAAGTTCACACATACGTATAGTATGCATATATTCCCAAGTTACCTAAATCGTTCTAATTAATCTTCCAAAACTATTCATTAAAGGAATTCGTCGAAGTGGAGAAAGTGCGAAATTGAAGCCCTGTAGGTACCGTTTATCGCTGACTTGAGGAAGGAACCGGCCTTTCTTTCTTTATAGTATGGTTTGTGCACAGGCGGACGGATTCAATGTGTACAGCGCCCTAGGCTAGCACCTCATCAGCGCCCCTCTAGTTATTATAATGGCATCTTACGAATATTATAAGCGCGAAAGTTTGCGAGGATGAAGGGTTCCATTTTTGTTTCTCTTTCACGCAAAAATAACTTAACAGATTATGAAGAATTTTTTATGACGATGGTAGCTTGCACATAGGATAATTTTATTGCGGAAAAGTCACATGTCACGCGTGCGAAGACGCTGGCAAATTCTAGTATATTATAAATTTCTGGTGACTATGGTTTCCTACGAGTTACATAGAAAAGCTTATGAATTGAGAAAAGAGCGAGCTCGTTTTGGCACCCAGTTTGAATTTGATAGAAGCTCACTATAATTTATTTTTCGATTAAAAATTTCCTCGCGCGCGCGCTCTTTTGTAACCTCGTGTCCCTAGGCACGTGCCTAGTTTGCCTAATGGATAATCTGCCACAGGGTTTGTGCCTTACCTGGTGTCAGAACCCCAGGGGTTCGAACTCGAGACCTACTTGACAGTCCGACGGTCACACCACTGTCACTGCTATTACCGGCAGTTTATTTCGCTCAATGACGTGCTATTGATCTTTGTGTCTGACTTTTACGTACTTACATTTGTATGGTTTGCAATTACTCAGATAACGAGTACAATAATTATACAACAATAGTGGCGCAGTAAGCTAGCGTGTCGGAGAGCGGTGCGGCGTAAAGGTCCGGCACCTCGCGCAGTTGCTGCACCGGCGAAGGTCGACGAAAATGCACCGCTAAGTGGGTCAAACACCTCTACCTAATTGGATAGATAGACATTAGGTATACCTTTATCTACATGACATCATTAATGGTAACCAGTAATTGAATTCGAATCTTTTTGTCGAGATGCGGAATATATCGGAATAGGCCTGTGTACATTCTCTCAAAAAAAAAAATTGTAGCCCATGCTTCTTCTGCAAAGTGAAATGTATCCACAAGCCACGGACTATGAGGATTTCATATTTTTTTTATAGCGGTTTCTGTCATCGGACGATAGGTTGAAGTTGATCTTCTGAACCTCTAAGGTAGGTCGTTCTGCGTGAAGAAGCATGTCAAGAAGTTTTTAGTAGATATTTAGGGTGAGATAGATGATAGAGACATGACGACTCGAAATTTCTCAAGTTTTAATCCGATAAATCGCCACAAAATTTACTCGATCGAAGCATTAGTGCCCTTGGAATCGGCTTTTTAAAACGAGCCATTGACTTATAAGTTCACCTGATTTACAAAATGATCTACGCTGTGCAAGGCAAGACAGACAGATGGCACGACAGATGGATGACTACGACTAGGTATGTAGACGACCAGACCCGAGGGATAGACCCGAGACGGTAGCGCGCCGTAGTCCGTGTCGGAGACGATGACGAGGGGTTCCGGAGCCATCTATCTACCCATATTTGCGAATAAAATTTTGATTTGATTTGAAAGAGTGTTCCAGGACCCGGTCAAAAGTAGTTGTAGAACATCGTGTGGCTTAAGCCAGAAAAAAGTCTGATATAGACAGCCTGTCGAAATGTGCAGGTCACTGGTCATCCAAGAAGGTTTTGACCCAATTCGTGACTCTTGTACAAATACTCCTGTATTTGATAGCAAGTCTCATTGCCATTATACTCATTGCTATCTGTTTATACAGTCCGGATAACGTTGTAACTTAAGTAATAGACATAACTATAACATACTTTCACTCCATGTCCATACGCGTTGGTTATGTCAGTCCTCTCAATTAGGGTTACTATTTCTCCGGTCATGTTCGCCTTTCTAGGCCCTGTCCAGACTTTGTCCGACCTTTGGTTTGATTTGCGTCATAAGGTAATTTTAGAAAATAAAAAGTTCAAAACCAAGTTGGTTCAAGTTTGGTGTTCGGATTTTTTGCAAAAATCTGTTTTTTTTTGTCAGAACTTTCAAATTACAAAATGGTAACCCTACCTTCTCTCAAGCAACCTAAATCAATATAAAAAACCTTGAAGTTTCCCTACAGTTAAATAAGTTGTTAATCTTAAACCAATCTCAATTTTTAAGTGGGTAAGTAATTGCGAAATAATAGCTAAAATCTTAAAAATATAATATCCACAACAAGTTTTCACTACAAATAGCCTTGAAATATAAATTAATAAGTAGGTTTAGCGGTCTCATAGAAGGTTCTTGCTAATTCTTTTGAACGGATTAAAAATATCTAATGCACTTTGTAACGACTTTTGTTATTTAACCTTCACTACTTTTAACCAACAAGAAAGATGCTATGCGAAAAGAATACTTATTAATTTCTTCCCTGGCTGAATCTATAGGTGAACGTAGGTATGTAAACGCTATTAAGTTGTTGTTGTCTGTGGTTTATTAACGAATTCGATTCCCTTGTAACATTTTTTACACCAACGTCATTTATAATGCCAATTTAACTATTGTAGATGTGAAACTGATTCGGAATCCTAAAAAAAAAATGCATAACTAGGTATTGCATTCTGGGCCATCTCCACTCTCCACACTTTAGTAATTCTGCTCCGACTGTAACCTTTGTTGAGTATTTTATGCTAAAAATGAGTAGAGACCGGATTATATAACTTGAAATCGTCGAAATATGCAAATAATTTCACAAAAGTGCCTAAAATAAAAATATGCAACATGAAATTGTGAAATAAGTAAGTTTAAAAAAATAACGCTTTTTTGAAATTTCTGCGTTTTTAACGAGTTATACATCATTGTATGTACCTATTCTTTTTTCTTGCACAGCTTAATCATTAGAGTACCGAGAGCCTTCTATTAATTTAAATATTTTTATAACTTGTAAACATCATTACTGAGGTTATTAGAAACTATTTAGGGGCTTTTTGTATCACCTCTTATACATTTTTGTATTTTTCTAGAAAAGAAAACATGCCCAAAAAATGCACGATCAGCCGATTTTGGCTAAAATGTGCTCTACTTCAAAAACAGCCATACCTAATATACAATTTCATATCCGGTCTCTCATAATGAGTAACTCACAAAACTCGAATTAAAATTCACTGTAACTTTACATTTATCCCAAATCGGAGATGATTTCGTTTTTAATAGGTACTTAAATTGCCCTTTTTTTTCGGATGGGTAATCGTCAAATGACTCCTCTCGCTATGGGCGGAGTGGAAAGGAGTGTCAGACTTGTACTGACTAAAACCCATCCATCCATGTTCCTTCCTTGCCCTTTGTGTCGCAGGGCCGCGGTATCTCTTTCGAACAGTCCCGCAGCCCTGGCTACTTAAACGGCCCTCTCGACCGAATACATTATAATCCCTATATGAATTATGATTGATAAGGTGGGTAGGTCTACCTATCTAATCTACATTTTCTGATGACCTTTTATTCTTACTTGTCCCCGTCTTTAAAAATATAATAACTTCACGCTATTGGGTAAGTAAACCTTACCTAGTTCCATAAAACATTAATATTACTATGTCGAAAGCAATGATGAATACGTCTGCAACATCTCCGTGAAATACATTAACGGACGCTATCGTCATTCATAGGCAGCAGAGCGATTGCAATTGAACAACATAGACAGATGAATGTGAACAAATCGAAAGCCTTGACATTTTGACCCCCAACCATTTAAATATGGCGTGCAAAGTTTAGTAAAAATTAATTCATTAGCAATATTAAAAGTTAATTAAATTGTTATCTTCTCTTTTAACCACAGAAATACAATTTATTTTATCTGTGAATTTGGTACAGAAGCACACCAAGTTACTACAATCTGTCAAATTTATTTAATATATTTTCAACTTTATCGTTAAAGTTTTAGGATCGAGATTGATTTGGAAAATTTGACAGTTTCGGGTAGCTTGATATGCTTTACTCATTAATTTGCATAAATGCATTATAGCTGCAGCACGCAACATCACCTGTATTAGTATTATATATTTTGTTTTATACAATTATCCGGTACGAAAAGTAGCCTATTATGACCATCTCCAGATACCAGGCTTACTATCTGTCAAATTTCACAACGATCAGGATCAGTGGTTTAGGCGTAAAAAAACAGACAGATATTCTGTCGTACCTACCAGCATTGACTCGGGGAAGAAGAAGACTATTGTCCCATGATAAAAGTTGTTCATATCAAAATGATGAATAGGTATAATAACCTCTTCCAGTTATTTCTATTACATCCCCGTTCGCAAGTCTTTACTATACTTGACTACTATAGTAAAGAGGGAAGATTGGTTGGAGGCAACGTATTGAGAAGCTACTGTACTGCCGCTGCCGCAGCGGCTGTGGAGAACCTCAAGCGGCCTAACCTTACCGGAAATTATAAAATTAACGAGCCATGTGAGGTTGGAAGCTAATTAATATTCTGTTAACAAAGAAAAATCGAATCATTTGATTGACGCTTCCCATTACCGATGGATGACTAAAAAAGCCAAAGCCTCCAGAGGTCAAGCATTGATTTCCATACAACGTAGCAATGCCTGACGGCAACACAAACCAACTAGCACTAGCACTTAGCCAACTGGACTGATCAACTGATCAGTCTAGTGCCTAGCCTAGTGTCAGAGTTTTTATGCCGTCCATTGGTCTCTGACTTGGCTTCACATGCCGTCGAGAAACATATCTTAGGCATGCAGGGTATGCATTCTTGGGTTTATTAGGATAGTTTAAAGGGTTTTTGTGGATGTATAGTATACAATCGGGGCCGTTTTTTAAAAAAATTGCTTGAATCATGCGGAGGCGCCTCGCCCGGCTAGAGAGCGCTTCATGTTGTGAGTGAGTGCAAAAATGAGCTTAGAGGTATATTTAAAGTTCAGTAAATACATATACCTAAGTGGTTCACGTGTAAACGTAGGTTTATTAATGCATGTAAAAGAAACACCTTGCAAATTACACCGTTAGCACCACCCACATGCCTATTGCCTAAGTTTATGTTTAAAAATAAAACTGGCCAAGTGCGAGTCGGACTCGCGCACGTAGGGTTCCGTACCATAAACCTAAAAAAGGACGTTTCATGTATGGGAGCCCTCTTTAATTATGAAATAATTTATATTTTTATTATAGCGGCCACAGAAATACATCATCTATGAAAATTTCACCTATCTAGTTATCACGGTTCATGAGATACAGCCTGGTGACAGACGGACAGACAGACAGCGGAGTCTTAGTAATAGGGTCCCGTTTTACCCTTTGTGTACGGAACCCTAAAAAAACTTTCAAAGTACCGTTAGCAAGAGAATATTCCGTTGTTAGTACTTGGTCGTTCAGGTATTTTTAATTATTCAACATATAATACAAATAAATACCTAAGCTTGCATGTAGCATGTACCCGTCATGCTACAGACACTGTGGAGTAGGGGTACCTACTACTAAGTATGTATTCTATAATGTATCTACAACCAGTAGAAAAGAGTCGTTACAGCGAAAGCAAGTGACGAGATAACTAAAGTTCATTAAGTGCCGACGTTAGGTATGAACGGTTGAAATAAACTAAGGAATAGGTACATTGTGGGAAGGAAAGGCAATAAGTATCCACTATCGATTGAAGTTTGAAAGTAATTTCCGGACATTAAAAGATGTTGTCGCAATAGGTAAACCGTATAAATAATTATATTATGAAGCAATTATGTTATGTATAACATTTATGTTAAATAGCTAGAATATGTAATAAATAAACAACAAAAATGTGCTAAACATATCTTATAAACACTATATTTGTTAGCTAATTACTTACCAGTAGATACTTACGAGTAGCTGGCAACTTGTAGTAAGATATTGGCAATGAGACCAAGAAAAAGTAAAAAGCAAAGTACTAGTGAGTGATCGATTCTACTAAATTTAAGGTAAGTAATGAGAATAAAACCAGAATCAAATATTTACCTGAATTTATATATCCGATAGAGAGCGCCGCCAACAACATCAAAACATTGAACGAGTGCATTTTGATGCAATTTAGTTATATGTAATTAATTAGATGCACATATATATTAATATATTAAGTAATCCTTATATAATCACGATTATTGTTATGGCACTATAGATCGGGGTGTTTATTGGTCGAGGTAGAGCACCGCGGTAGTGCGGTCGGGTGGGTCGGGCCGTCGCAGCTGGCGGTAAGGTGGCCACTGATGCTGGCGAACGGCGCTTGCCTCTCGTCATGTTGCATAAGTACCGGCCACAGTTGATACAGATTATCATTTGGGGGACACCAGTACCTACTTTCGCTACTTACCTACATTTATTTTGTTTCAGTAGATATGATTTGAAAGAGTTGTTCTCCTTGTCAGCTAATATTATAAAAAACGCTAAAGCTTACTCATGCTCATAACATATGTAAAATTAATTTATAAATGCAAATCATGCGTATGTTGTGTAACATATAGGTATGTGTCCTTACTACCTAACTTAACCTAGCTATAACTATGTAGGTATCTTTCGACCAATGCTCTCATTACAAAACATGTTAAACACCTAGATAGGTTCCTACGTGCTGCATTCCTACATAGGATCCTCTTCCCTTAAATTATTATTTGTTCATTGCGCAGATATTTCTTCTACCTATTTTTTTAGAAAATTTGCTCCACACGTTGCCTGAGAAAGTCTCTAACAATAAAGGTGCCTTTCCGAGACGGGCTGCAGACTGCAACCGCAAGCGACACCGCGGCTAGTGGCTGCGGTCAGACCGCAATGCGGCCTGCGGTCGCGGTTGCTTCTATTCCAAGTGCGGCGGCGGCATGCCGCGACTGCACAATGCATAGAACCATGCCTCAGTCATTCCAGTACTTTCATGCGAGATAGAATGTCGGAGAACGCTACCGATAGTAGTAATAAAAACATCTGAGTAAAATATTTATTATATTAAGGAAGGTACTTACTATTTGTATTTATATCCTTTCCTATTGCTTTCCACACATTGTCTTTAACCAAATTATTGCGATAATTTGGGTCGGACGTGTCGTAAAGAACTGGATGACCAGCAACAAAGTTAATTAACTTCTCTTCGTCATCCTGCGTAAAAGTCGTCATTTTTTACGTGTGTTCTCTCTGCAGTTCGCGACTCCACTTGGCACTGCAGTCTGCGGTCGCTGCGCTCGGAATCACTTTCATAGATTCATAGAAACAAGTGATGTCGCCTGCAGTTTGCGGTCTGCAGTCCGTCTCGGAAAGGAACCTTTATATGAGCATGCAATAGAGGAACACACAAAGAGAGGGGAGTAGGAGAGGAGTGTAAATGTGGTGCTGTTCTACAAACAATGGGGCACTTAATATCGTATCCTGCATGTCCTGTGGTTTGTTCACTACACGAACTGATGGACGCTACCGACATGCGACAGCGCCAAACTAGTAGCTCAGTTCTGGGCCGACACAATATAGATTGCCATCGACATGGTAAGAAGAAGATAGAGAAACACATATTTCATGTTTCTAACCATATGCAGGTGGTTCAGTAGTCAAATGGTATAATCAAAATTATGTAAGCCAATATCAATTTAAGAATAAAAAACCAGGTCAGCACCTTCGATAGCGGCCGCGGATGACGTATGCACCGGTATAGCTGGTGACAGTCATGTCCGTTTCAATTTCCTTAAGAATAAACGTAATAAGTGGCACAGGTCAATCCGGTATCTTTGGAAGAACTAGTATGAAGAGGTGTTTGCAATAACGTCTGCTGACATCAGTATAATAATAAAAAGTTGATTCATAATTCATTCCCATTTATTTATTTATTACATCTAGCGGATCCCAGTGTTTTTCGTATACCAGCTTCCAATCTGTACCTATTGTTTGAATTGCACGGTTGGCGCAGCGGTTGAGCGACCGGCTGCTGCTCTGCGTGTCGCGGGTTCGACTCCCGCACGGAACAAATATTTTTTGGTCTACAGGCAGCTGTTCCGGCCCTGGCTGTTCGTTTATGTGAGTTTACATGTACCGGGTAAAACGGGGTGAATAGGACTGCAGGGGTTAATAGAGAAAAACTTTAAAAGGGATTTTTACGTTGAATTGATATGATTTGTTACCAAAAATAACTCTATTTTATTTACTTAGTTATACTTAATTATTTAGAGACCATGTTGGTAACATATCATATCAATTCAACGTAAAAACCCCTGTTAAAGTTTGTCTTTATTCACCCCGTAAGTTTAAAATAAAAAATAGTTTGTAATTTCCCACGTCAAACCTTCACAGGGTTTCAGTTTCATCTAAGCGTTGGGCATTTCTCTAACAATAGGCGATAACTAAACGAATACCCAAATGCAACGCACGTTGGATCTACCGTCTCTTCAAGAGTCAAGGGTCGGTTCAGCGTTGAGAGTAAAAATTCCAACATTGCAAGAATACATATTTTAAGATTAGCCATTGCTTTATATTCCACTTAGTTTTAGCTTCTTAGTTTCAAGACGACGATGGTACATGTATCTATTTTGTCGGTATCTACAAAGAGTGTAATCCGCGAAATCCAATTTTCTTACGTTTTTTGCAATTTTGCAGGTCAATGTCAGGTTGTATGTTTATGGAAAATGAGTCGCGCCACTAACCCACATTATGTAGTTATATAGAATTAAAATCATGAAAATCATCAATACCACCCTCTAAGTTCATGTAACCCTATTCAATGAATATTTCATGAAAAAGTCATTCAATGGGGTTACATGGACTTGAGGGTCATAGTTCGAAAGACGTGGCGCCATCTATTATCATAATTGTTATGAAATAACAATAGCGAATTATCAAATGTTGGCTTTATCTATATATATATATATAATGTTTTTTGTCCTGAATGACTGACGGATCAACGCACAGCCTAAACCGCTGATCGTAGAGACCTGAAACTTGGAGGGTGTGTTCTTTGTATGACGTAGGCATCCGATAAGAAAGGATTTTCCGAAATTCTATCCCTAAGGGGGTGAAAAACGGAGGCGAAGTTTGTATGGGACAACGTGATTCCTTGGTCCAAACTACTTCAAATTTTAAAAACATTCTTTAACAGAATTGAGGGAAGACGTGTTTCGTATTTTATTGAAACTCATCCTCTAACGCGGTTGAAAAGGGGTAGAAAGTTATTTTGCGGGTGATTTGCATCAAAGTTGATATCAATACTCCTTAGTGCAAAACTCAAATTTTCTATCTGTGTCTAAATGATACAAATTTAAGCCTAAAAAGGTCACACGACTTTAATGGTTTTCTCGTGAATTGGGGAGAAGAAGTACAACATTGAGATAAGTGAAAGGAATGGGGGGAAGCCTTTGTCCCGAAGAGGCTAAATATAAAAGGAGTAGAGACACAGAATTAAAAGAAGTAGAGACTTGCTATAATCAATCTGCTGTAGCAATGTCCTAACAGCACACCTAACAAAATCTCACACTAGCCAAATTTACACGGTACATTAGCTCAACTTCTCTATATTAACGGCCCGTAACCCCGGGCCCGAAGACATCGTGATCCAAATAAGATTTCTAAATATATACGTGTGTAGCGGTGTATAATTTGCATCAGAAATTAACGTACGGCACGGCTGGGTGTGCAGAAGTTGAGATGTTTGAAGGAATATCTGTTTGATGGCCTTTTATTTGAGTGTATGCTTACCTGTGTGATTTGTGGTGCAGATAGCAAGGAAGGAAAATTCTAGAGCAGGAAGAATAATGAAATTTCAGGTAAAAAAAACAATCAAAAGGGAGAGGGAGAGCAAAAAGGGACACAATATTCTGCTAAGAAAATATAATAGGTTATACTTATAATGATTTCTAGAGATTCCGATCTGAGAAGGTTTGTTAGGGGTTTTTTGGTTCTGTAAACCGTCTCAAATCAAAATTTCAGGGGTAAAAGTCGAAGAATAAAAACCACTTGAAAGGGTGAGGAAGAAGAATAGTATAATTCTGCGAAGAAAAGCCTTACTTTAATAATAATATTACAAACGCGACAGTTTGTATGTATGGATGTTTGTTACTCTTTCGCGCAAAAACTACTGAACGGATGCGGATGAAATTTGGAACAGAGATAGTGTATAACCTGGATTAACACATAGGATACTTTTTATCCCGATAGTATGTTCCCGTGGGACAATTATCCACTCCCGACCCGTGGTACAACTGTGATAGCCAACTGGTTGTACTACGGAGAAGTAAATTTACCCATGGTTCAACTCTTTTTTCTGATATTTATGATTATGACCCGTGGTACAACGGTGGAATTATGTCCAACTGGTTGGACCACGGGGATAGGATGATCGTGTAAAACAAATGAACGTCTAAAACAAATGACTATCGTTAAGTGATCTGACAACGATTGCGATTGTAATAACCTCCTTCTTTTTTAAGTCGGTTAAAAAATGGGTGCAAGTGATTGGTGCAATAAAGATGTTAATGAAGTGAAATAATAAACATTTATTTATTGAAAATATTTTTTTGAGGAATCTATACTAATATTATAAAGAGATAAAATTTGTAAGTTTGTATGTAGGAATTAATATCTGGAACTACTGGTTTAAAATGAATAATTCTTTTTGTATTGCATCCAATATGAGCTATCGCTCATCTATCGAGGAATGCTATAGGCTATATAACATTAAGCTACGATCCACGAAAAATTAATGGAATTAATTAATTAATTTTTAATTATAATAAAATTGGAAACTGTTAATTGCTGCAGTTCTAATACTTCCAACATTACGTTGATTGCTGCAGTTTCATAGTCGCAATGGTACTTTTTAGGCTCCCATTTTGGCAATTGCGCTTTGATTATACGAAGCATTGTGACGGCATAAATTAGTGGAACAACATTAGTAATTTTGTTATCACTCCCAATATCACCGTGCAAAGTAAACAGCTGTACGTACGGGTGCGGGCTACATTTGAAAGTGCCATCTCCAAAAAATTCGTCAATGTGGTCAATCATTTCTCTTGCTTGGGAGGTAGAGAATATAAGTATTCTTTTTTCTATGTCGCAACCCAGCAAAGGGAGTGCGTTTAGACTATCGAAACTCTGTATACTGTCTATTATTTATTTATTTATTCAATGCACAATGTACACATCCAATTTTACACGCTAGGCTTAAAACTAGTGAACACCTCTATATCTCAACTTTGCCTCGTGTCTCTTGTATAATTGTGGCATCAGGACATCTGTGCTTGCTGCCTCATTTTTTAAACTTACAACTGTTTCGGCTATTTCGTTTTTTTCGAAGTTAGGTTGGCAAGAGTGCTCTTTTTCTTTAATTATTTGCATGTCCATGACAAGTGTGTAATGTTGGTGATTACCGCTGAGGCGCCATTGAGACCCGAGCCGTTAGGTGAGGGTCTTAAGAGAGCCGAGGACGGTAATCATCAATACACACGTGTATCATACGACGTTTTTCAACACACTTGTGAAGAAAATAATAAATGTAATGTGTAAGAAAATAAAAAATCATTTTATCTAATAGATAAAAAGTTTATTTAGAGAAACAATTAGTAAATGTGCAGTTAGTAAAATTATAATTAACTGTTTTTGATCGCCATGGTTCTTTGTATTTTACAGTTATATTTGTTATTAGTTTTTTTATCTTAAATGCACCAGTTACACCAAATATTAAAGCAACCTGAAAAAAGAAACAACAACACACAACACAGGCTGAAGTCGCATAGATATTTCAAATTAATTTAACTAACCTTAGTAGCCAGATATTGGTTATCTGGAGACGATAAAACATTTGATTTCTTGCTTCTAAATCCATCGGATAGTCTCTTTAGATAACAACAAATACATATTTGTCCTTGGATTTTTCAGGTAGTAAACTTTCCATAACGTTAAGGGCTACACATCTTATAACGGGCGGTGTACAACATAAATCATTTTCTTCATAACTAGTACTTGTAGACATTTTAATTAATAAATAACTATAATTTCAATAGTGAAAACGAGTTGTGAAAAAAGTTTCGCAATGGCGGGAAAAATTAATCAGTTTTCGATCGACCATAGACTAAAATAATGTTTCTTTTTTTGGTATTTCATGAATAGCGTTTTATCCACGTACAAAATGGGGAATTCAAAATTTGAGTGAAAGTTTTATATATTAAAAACGTACAAGTTGAAATACTTAATCTATTTAAATACGAAGTTGCATGAAATGAGCAAGCAATAGGTACATTAATTTATTTGTACTATTGAACACGATCTTTTTTGTATCGAAACTTTTTTAAGAACAAAGCAACTCAACCAATAAAATAAAAAAAAAACCCTATAACTCACTTGTGAATAATAGCAATGAAAAAGTCACAGTTTGATTACAGGTGTCATTATGTGCCTAATTGCAGTGAAATTAGAGCCATTTTATGAGCAAGTGTGTTGAAAATAATATTATCAACAATAAAGTAAAGCATACATATACAATTTCAATAAATACTTATAAGGGTGAGTTTCCACTGACGTCAAGCTGGGGGAAGGAGCGTAGAGTGCAGGGTGTTTTCATTGAAGCGGAGTGGAGCGGAGCTGAGTTCCACTCTCACTCTTAAATGCTGCGTATCAGGATATTTAGTTACATTAATGTGAAACAGAGGGAGATTACGAGCACTATAATTGACCAATTCACGGTCCACTCCTCTGCACTCCACACAGCTCCGCGTCAGTGGAAACGCACTCTAATACTAATACATACAATCGTACCTTATTAACTGTAACAGATCCACAACTTATGTCTAGGTATCTCTTAAGGATAATAATATAATATATCCGTTTTAATAGTTTGAATATGGGCAAACTAGGTTCCCATGAGTTGAGGGAATGGGATCATCATGATTACTTTTGGTCGCGATAACCGACATCCACGCAGGCGAAGCCGCGGGCATCAGCTAGTCCTTACATAATCAGTAAATCACTCACACACACACACACACAATATTTTATGATTGATATACTACACAAATTTAACTAAACGATGATTGCACTACACCTGCAGTAATAATAAAATATATTGGTATTATTTGACAGGCAACATTGACAATATTGCCAATGCTGCTGGCAATATTGGTATTTTACCGGCCGTGGGAAAATTGGGAATATTGCCGGTAGTGGCAATATTGCCACCAGGCACATCACTACTTTAGGCTACCAGGATACCTGGATACAACATGTAGTCATGTATCATACTGACCACCCAGACAACAAAGCACACGGAGGATCGGCCGTTCTTATCAGGTCAAACATCAAGCACCATCTGCTAGAACATTACTGCAAAAACTACATCCAGGCAACAAACGTCGTGATAACAGACTGGATTAGTGACATTACAATATCGGCCCTCTATTGTCCACCTAGATTTACTAACAAAGAAACGGAGTTCAGTAACTTCATTCAATCACTTGGAGGGTTTATTGCAGGAGGTGATTATAATGCCAAGCATTCGTTTTGGGGTTCCAGGCTTGTCCTACCCAGAGGACTCCTTAAATGCATACAAAAAAGAAACATGACCGTAGTATCATCTGGTTAACCGACATGTGTCAGCTAAGGAATCGCTAAGAACATCATATCGTGCCAGAGTTGCTGGGACCTATCCTCAGACCACTCTCCAATCATAGTACAACTGCACACTACGGGGTAGTGTGCAGTTGCACTATGCAGGAATGCGTCAGAAAATGCGTTCTACATAACAATAGAACTAACTGGTCCCTATTTCGTGAGCTTACAGACAAAACGTCCCAAGTATCAGTTAGTCTAAAACCAAAAGATGAAATAACAGAAGCGGTGCTATATTTCAACAAGAGTGTGCAAGATGCAGCTTGGTCATCGATCCCAACACTACCATCTAGAAACCTGGACACCCACGTAGCGAAACACACATTCGATAAAATAAAAAAGAGAATACGGAAACGCTGGCAAACAACCCTATTACGAAAAAACAACTCAATCACGACAACAGACAACTAAAGCACACTCTAGAGAATAATAATAATAATAATATCCAATCACCAATGTCACCGGCAGCGGCAGTCGCGTCGAGCTCGAGCGACGAATATTTCTCTCCGCCGACGTCGCCAACACCTGTGCGTCGGCAGGGGAGAGGCCGACCACCGAAGAGCTTGGGACTTAGGGGCCATCCGGCCCCAAGTCGGGTCCCCGCTGCCGGTGGTTGTGTGCAGCGCATGAAATGGACTCAGTCAATAAATGAGAACGTCATGCGCGCATACTATGGGTCTACAGAGGGGGGAACTAACCTCACTGCGTACCGTGTTAGGATGCTGTCTATGTTTAGGATCTTGAACCAACCGTCAACGTCTCGGCCCAACGACTGTCGGATCAGGTGCGGGTCATCCAACGCAATCACATGTTGGACGATGCCGCACTTGATAGGCTGCGCTCAGAGGTACTGAGCAACCGTATTATCTTGACTCAACCACCAACGCTTACAGCGCCAGCTATTCCAATCCCACTGCGTTTTAGTCCTGCAGTTGAAGAGCAAGATAATAGGGTTGCCACGGTAAGTAGCCAGTGCAACGACCGATTGAGGAGCGCTCTGGAAGATGCGCTTCGCGAATATCGATTCAATCCTACCGAACTTAGGCCCCGATTACCACGGTTACCCATGCATAAGAAAAATAGGGCGCTGGTGTGTGCCTTGGACTCGCAACTCAAGAGTATATTCGAGAGTAGCGAGGACCTCGTTGATACACACTCGATCCTGTACTGTGGGGCTGTTGCGGCATGTCGTTTAGCTAATGTCAGGTTTCCAAATTGTGACGTAGCTACTCGACCAAGACCAGCCGTACCAGCCTGGCAGCGCAGGATCGAGCGCCGTATCGACGGGGCCAGGGTACTCATCGGCAAACTATACTGCTTCAGGGAGGGCAATACTCGACCACGTGTGATGCGCTTTGTGAGGCGGGCATTCTCGGGGACTGGACTCAGCCCTCAAGAATACATGTCCCGTGTTACAGAGCGCATTGACTTCCTGAAGCAGAAAGTTTATGCATGGGCGAACCGTATTCGGCGGTATAAGCGGCGGGTTGATAGGTACTCGCAGAATCGCATGTTCCAGAGCGATGAAAGGTGGGTATACAGAGCTTGGGAGCGAACCGAGCAAAATATGACAGACGTGTGCCGCCCAGATGATGCCGCCACGAGTTCTTTCTGGCGCAGCATCTGGTCGGTGCCCGTCTGTCATACTGAGGCTGACTGGATGCGTGATTTCGAGCGAGTGTGTGAACCTATACCAGAAATGGAGCCAGTTGTGGTTACACCATTAGATGTAGCCAGATCAGTTCGTCCGTTACCGAACTGGAAGTCACCGGGACCGGACGGACTGCATAACTTCTGGCTCAAATGGCTTAGTAGTTCACACACTTGCCTGGCATCCCAATTCCAGTCATCCTTAGAGTCTGGGTTACTACCACAGTTTTTAACAACAGGCGTTACCCACCTGCTCTATAAGTCGGGTAGTCCCGCGGAACCCAAGAATTATAGACCGATCACGTGTTTGTCGACGGTCTATAAACTTCTTACATCCATTTTGAGAGCGAAAATTAATACACACATTGACAAAAACTTCATTATGTCTGCTTCTCAAAATGGATGTAGGAATGGATCCCGCGGTACTAAGGAGCTACTCCTCATCGACATGGCCATTAGCCAACAGGTTCGTCGCTCTCGCAAGGATCTGGCGACATGCTGGATAGATTATAAGAAGGCCTACGACTCGGTGCCACATACATGGCTCATGAGGGTGCTGGAGTTGTATAAGATTAATGCAACTCTACGTACCTTCCTTGAGTCGTGTATGGGGCAATGGAAGACTGTCCTTCGATATCCAGGATGTCGACAGATCCAGGGGAACGGTGAGCCTGTATGGATTAAACGGGGAATATTCCAGGGTGACAGTCTGAGTCCACTTTGGTTCTGTCTAGCCCTGAATCCTCTAAGCACATTGCTGGAGGATTCAGGTCTAGGCTACTGGTTGAGGAGAGATGGTCAGGTCATATCTCACCTGCTCTACATGGATGATCTGAAACTCTTTGCCCCCAACAAATTGCAGCTGATGGAGTTACTAAGAGTAACTGAAACTTTTAGTAGCGCCATCAGGATGGAATTTGGTGTGGACAAATGTGCAGTCATGTATGTAAAGCGAGGGGCGATTATGGAATCCGAGGGAATTCAGCTCTCGGATTCCATACACCTGAGATCCCTCTCCTCAGCCGAAAGCTATAAGTATTTGGGTATGTCGGAAGCGTTAGGCATTAACGTAACTGACATGAAGCAATTGTTGAGGGAGCGCTTCTTTGGACGCTTGAAGAAGGTATTAAATAGCCTTCTTTCAGGTGGGAACAAGGTGCGCGCCTTCAATGGTTGGGTCATGCCGGTTTTAATGTACTCTTTCGGCATACTCAAATGGACTCAGACGGAACTCGATACCCTGGATAGGAGAGTCCGTACACTGCTAACCGCAAACCGAATGCATCACCCACGATCATCGGTGATGAGACTGTACATCCCGCGGAAGTGCGGAGGTCGAGGCTTTTTAAACGCGAAGACCCTCCACAACCGCGAGGTGTGCAGTCTCAGAGAATATTTTTTAAAAGCCGAAGTGGGTATGCACCGAGATGTGATCGTAGTAGACAAAGGACTCACCCCGCTGTCCATGGCTAAAGAGAACTGGCGCAAACCTGAAGTACTTTCTACCGATGACCGCAAGGAAGTATGGCAAGGCAAGGAGCTTCACGGGCGCTTCTACCGGGCTCTTCATGGGCCCGATGTAGATTTTCTAGCGTCCGTGTCCTGGCTACGTTTCGGTGACCTCTTTGGGGAAACTGAAGGTTTTGTCTGTGCGATTATGGACGAAGTTATGTTGACGAATAACTACCGGAAATATATTATGAAGGACGGGACGGTTGACGTGTGTCGGTCATGCCACCGTCCGGGTGAGTCCATCAGACATATTATTTCTGGCTGTTCTCGTTTGGCTAACGGCGAGTACTTGCACAGGCACAACCAAGTAGCCAGGATTATTCACCAGCAACTTGCATTGAAATATAAACTTGTGGAATCTGAGGTACCGTATTACAAGTATGTGCCCGACCCAGTTCTCGAGAAAGACCATGTCACGCTGTACTGGGATCGGTCTATCATTACTGACAGGACTATTGTAGCCAATAAGCCTGACATAGTGGTAATAGACCGATCAGCGCGCCGCGTAATGATAATCGATGTCACCATCCCGCATGACGAGAAACTCGTGAAAGCTGAGAAAGAGAAACAAATAAAATATCTCGACTTGGCACACGAGGTTGTCGACATGTGGAATGTGAACTCGGCTGTCATTGTGCCGATTGTCGTAACGGCCAATGGCCTTATGGCTAAGAGCCTCGACGACCATCTTTCGAAGCTCTCCTTAGGCGGTTGGATCAAGGGCCTGATTCAGAAGGCAGTACTCCTCGATACGGCTCGCATTGTGAGGAGGTTCCTGTCTCTGGAGCCCTAACCACCGGTAGCTTGGACCCTGTTCCCGACACCGGCGGACCGCTATTTTTTTATATTTTTAAATGTTTTTTATATGGATTTTTGTAAGAAATATTTAAAAATGTTAAAACATGTGTATATATAAATGAATAAACGGAATAATAATAATAATGTACAGAGCTTGGGAGCGACCTGAGCAAAATATGACAGACGTGTGCCGCCCAGATGATGCCGCCACGAGTTCTTTCTGGCGCAGCATCTGGTCGGTGCCCGTCTGTCATACTGAGGCTGACTGGATGCGTGATGTCGAGCAAGCGTGTGAACCTATTCCAGAAATGGAACCAATTTATATTACACCGTTAGATATAGCCAGAGCAGTTCGTCCGTTACCGAACTGGAAGTCACCAGGACCGGACGGACTGCACAACTTCTGGCTAAAATGGCTTAGTAGTTCACACGCTTGCTTGGCATCCCAATTCCAGTCATCCTTAGAGTCTCGGTTCCTGCCACAGTTTTTAACAACAGGCGTTACCCACCTGCTCCATAAGTCAGGTAGTCCCGCGGAACCCAAGAATTATAGGCCGATCACGTGTTTGTCGACGGTCTATAAACTTCTGACATCCATTTTGAGAACGAAAATTAATACACACATTGACAAAAACTCCATTATGTCTGCCTCTCAAAATGGATGCAGGAAAGGATCCCGCGGTACTAAGGAGCTACTCCTCATCGACATGGCCATTAGCCAACAGGTTCGTCGCTCTCGCAAGGATCTAGCGACATGTTGGATAGATTACAAGAAGGCCTACGACTCGGTGCCACATACATGGCTCATGAGGGTGCTGGAGTTGTACAAGATAGATGCAACTCTACGCGCCTTCCTTGAGTCGTGTATGGGGCAATGGAGGACGGTCCTTCGATATCCAGGATGTCGACAGATCCAGGGGAACGGTGAGCCTGTATGGATTAAACGGGGAATATTCCAGGGTGACAGTCTGAGTCCACTTTGGTTCTGTCTAGCCCTGAATCCTCTAAGCACATTCCTGGAGGATTCAGGTCTAGGCTACCGGTTGAGAAGAGATGGTCAGGTCATATCTCACCTGCTTTACATGGATGATCTGAAACTCTTTGCCCCCAACAAATTGCGTCTGATGGAGTTACTGAGAGTAACTGAAACTTTTAGTAGCGCCATCAGGATGGAATTTGGTGTGGACAAATGTGCAGTCATGTATGTAAAGCGAGGGGAGATTATGGCATCCGAGGGAATTCAGCTCTCGGATTCCATACACCTGAGATCCCTCTCCTCAGCCGAAAGCTATAAGTATTTGGGTATGTCGGAAGCGTTGGGCATTAATGTGACTGACATGAAGCAATCGTTGAGGGAGCGCTTCTTTGGACGCCTGAAGAAGGTATTAAATAGCCTTCTTTCAGGTGGGAACAAGCTGCGCGCCTTCAACGGTTGGGTCATGCCGGTTTTAATGTACTCTTTCGGCATACTCAAATGGACTCAGACGGAACTCGATACCCTGGACAGGAAAGTCCGTACACTGCTGACGGCAAACCGGATGCATCACCCACGATCATCAGTGATGAGACTGTACATCCCGCGGAAGTGCGGAGGTCGAGGCTTTATAAATGCGAAGACCCTCCACAACCGCGAGGTGTGCAGTCTCAGAGATTATTTTTTAGAAACCGATGTGGGTATGCACCGAGATGTGGTCGCAGTGGACAAGGGACTGACCCCGCTATCCATGGCTAAAGAGAACTGGCGCAAACCTGTAGTACTTACTACCGATGACCGCAAGGAAGTATGGCAAGGCAAGGAGCTTCACGGGCGCTTCTACCGGGCTCTTCATGGGCCCGATGTAGATTTTCTAGCGTCCGTGTCCTGGCTACGTTTCGGCGACCTCTTTGGGGAAACTGAAGTTTTTGTCTGTGCGATTATGGACGAAGTTATGTTGACGAACAACTACCGGAAATATATTATGAAGGACGGGACGGTTGACGTGTGTCGGGCATGCCACCGTCCGGGTGAGTCCATTAGACATATTATTTCTGGTTGTTCTCGTCTGGCTAACGGCGAGTACTTGCACAGGCACAACCAAGTAGCCAGGATTATTCACCAGCAACTTGCCTTGAAATATAAACTTGTGGAATCTGAGCTACCGTACTACAAGTATGTGCCCGACCCAGTTCTCGAGAAAGACCATGTCACGCTGTACTGGGATCGGTCTATCATTACTGACAGGACTATTGTAGCCAATAAGCCTGACATAGTGGTAATAGACCGATCAGCGCGCCGCGTAATGATAATCGATGTCACCATCCCGCATGACGAGAACCTCGTGAAAGCTGAGAAAGAGAAACAAATAAAATATCTCGACTTGGCACACGAGGTTGTCGACATGTGGAATGTGAACTCGGCTATCATTGTGCCGATTGTCGAGACGGCCAATGGCCTTATGGCTAAGAGCCTCGACAACCATCTCTCGAAGCTCGCCTTAGGCGGTTGGATCAAGGGCCTGATTCAGAAGGCAGTACTCCTCGATACGGCTCGCATTGTGAGGAGGTTCCTGTCTCTGGAGCCCTAACCACCGGTAGCTTGGACCCTGTTCCCGACACCGGCGGACCGCTATTTTTTTATATTTTTAAATGTTTTTATATGGTTTGTTTTAAGAAATATTTAAAAATGTTAAAAAATATGTATATATATGAATAAACGGAATAATAATAATAAATTTTATTTCAGAAAAAACATATTTAGGTTTCACAAAAAAGAAAACAATTTTCAATAAAAATGAGCATTTTAAACCAAGGTGAATCGTTGGTGCCTGTACTAATGATTAAAAATCATTGTATCACAGACACCAGCGCCTTCCAAAATAGGTAACATTAAAAAAAAAAAAAACGAACATGATACAAAGTGAACTAGTCTAGTAGTAAAAAATATATGGTAAAAAATAATAATAATAATTAAAAAACTAAAAGTGACTTAAAATTAAAGTTAAAGTAATTAAAGAAAAAAAGCAATTAATACTATAAACTAAAATTGAATTAAAATTAAGCTACTTATTTACATATGTGCGTGTGCGTGCACAAGTATGCACAGGAGAGTGTTTCTGTATGTGTCTATGTGTGAGTGTATGTGTGAGTGTATGTATGCGTCCGTTTTTCAAATAGGTACATCTATTGGATTGGTTCGAGAAGATCTTCAGTCTCCTGGTAATTTAATTTTAGTAAGAGAATTAAAAAAAGGAAAGAAAGAAAAAAGAGAAAGATCGTAATGACGGATTTCATAATTACCTCACCGGCCTGGATGCTACTGCTTCCTCGGATTATTCTTTATGGAAAGCCACCAGTAGACTTAAACGGCCCGTCAATATCTCACCTCCTATAAGAAAATCTGATGGTGCCTGGGCACGGACAGACCAAGAGAAAGCCGAAACCTTCTCAGAACATCTCTCAAACGTCTTCACTCCTCATCCATATGACGGCTCACCAGAAGATACAGCAGAAATCACTAACCAGTTAAATAGTCCAAAAGATACGCAGGAAATGCTTCTTAAATTTACAAAAACAGAAGTTACCAAAATTATAATAAAATCAGACCCTAAAAAGGCTCCAGGATACGACCTTATTACATACCGTGTATTACAAGAACTACCTGAATCTGGAATAACTTTCCTTACGTCATTATTTATTGCCGTGACCAGCGAAACAACCTGAGAAAGCAAAATCGTATAGGCCCATAAGTCTGTTACCTATTCCTTCCAAAATATACGAATCTCTACTGCTGCAACGAATCTTGCCTATACTCAAAGAGAAGGAGCTAATTCCTGATCACTAGTTTGGATTTCGCAGTAAGCATGCCACTATCGACCAAGTGCACTAACAAAACATATCATGGAATCACTAGAAGGTAAATCTTACTGCACCAGTGCATTCTTGGACATATCTCAAGCGCCGCGTATGGCATGAAGTTATTCAAAGAGAAAAATCAGATTATTGGAACCTATGACGATACCGCTATACTAGCTACACATAGGAACCCAAAAATAGCCTCACAAATACTCCAAAAAGGGTTAGACGACATATCCCACTGGCTCAAAAAGTGGCGGATAAAGGCAAATGAAACAAAATCAGTTAACATAACATTCACCTAAGAAGAGACTCTTGTCCTCCAGTCACACTTAACAACATCAATCACACAGGCAGATCATGTGAGATACCTTGGATTGCACTTGGACAAAAGACTTACCTGGAAAAAACATATTTTCACTAAGAGAAAGCAACTTGGTATTTAAACGCGAAAACTTTACTGGCTCATTGGATGAGAGTCTCAACAGTCTCTCGAAAACAAAATACTTCTATACAAGGCAATACTGAAGCCCGTCTGGACGACACCCAAATACTCTGGGCCACTTATGGCAAACCACAATAAAGCGCGACGTTTAAACCGTAAAAAAATACTTCATGATTTAATACAATCACAGTAAACACAGCTACTGTTTTAACAATGAGGATGTGACTCCGGCCACATACCGAGCGCGCCAGCGATAGCACCAGCCAACATACTGCTGAATGTCCCACAAAGGAGACGGATTTTAGTAAATAAAGAAAACAAAAAAATATATATTTATAGGGATTTGTTGCCAACACAAACAGTCTCCGAATCAAACCGCGGACATACTGACTTGGACTACCTATACATTGGGTTCCTTGTTTTACTATGACTATGGAATCCTAAAAAAAGGGTACTGACATTAAAAATAATTGGTTAAAAAAATAGCTTTGTTTTAATAAGTTGTTCCTCGTAACAGTGTTTAAAAAGTCATTTGACAGTCATGTGAATTAGTCATTGAACTCAAGGCGGGTTTGCAGCCTGCGATGAAAGCTAGGGCGCAATGGTGCTGAGAGTGGCAGAACTTTCCGCACTTGCGTCAAGAACGTTTAGCGCTTGAATGACGTTGATGCCCTACCTGGACGTGTCGCTCTGCAATAACATCAAGCAGAAGCCACACTCTTGCACTCGGAATAATATTTTACGCTAACCAGTGGGGTGCGTCGCCTCACTTTCTTACATTGGTATAATCTGTCAGTGTCAGTGTCATTCTTCTTGTCATGTCAGTCCACTGATTGATACCTCTGTCAACAGTGTCAACTGATGACTGAACTTTTGTGTTCCAACGTCAAGGTACACGTGTTTACACCAAAATAATTTTGTATTAAATTAAAACAAAACAGAAAATGCCTCAATTAGATGAGAAACCGCGTGTACTTTTAGAAGAGTTTCGTGTAAAGGTAAATTCTTTCATACATTATATTGCACAACAAATACGTGACAGTAATATGATGGGGTTTTATTTAGTGGGTCTGGGTTCTTATATTATTACTGTAGAGCAAACTTATCAGGAATATAATGTAAAAAAATAAGTTATAGGTCTGTTTATAAAATATACTAAAATGACTCATGAAAGGTATTCCTTTACTTTGTTATTTACTAATCTTTTCAGGAACGTTGTTGTTGTTTGTAACCTCTTTATTTATTGCAGAATGCACCTAACGATTATGGTATGGCAGACGAAAAGTGGAACTTTATAAAATTCACAAAGATGTTTCGAATAGTTATCGTGCGAATGGACAATTTTGAAATGGAATTTGACTTAATTGGAATACAGCCTGCATTTGCCAATGCATTCCGCAGATTGATGTTGAGTGAAGTCCCAAGCATGGCTATTGAAAAGGTTATGATAAGAAACAATACTTCAATTATTCAGGATGAAGTGTTGGCACACAGATTAGGGTTGATTCCCCTTAAAGCAGACCCGAGATTGTTTGAATATCGCCCTGAAGGTAAGCACTATATTATGTTTCATATATTCAACCTCGTAATTGCTTTGTCACTGTGATGCTGATGTCACTTACATGTCATAATAATTATTATGTTGAGTGATTTTTCATTAATTGTAGACCATTGTGTCGGCTTTTTTTAACTTTGTGTAGTGTCTGGGTCACCAAGATACAGGCTATGCCTAGTTTGGGACCCGCTGGTAATTATGTCAGTATTCTTTTGCAAGCGAATAAATAAATTTGAAATTTGAAAATTTGATTTGAAACTTTTAGCTACTCAATAAAAGGTTTTCTGGTGAAGATTCAATACATCTACACAAGTTTTTTTAAAGTGGTATAGGTAAATGTGGTTGACTACACATACATGGTTTTTTTTACCTAGGTTAATGTTTATTTCAATTACAGATGCAACAGAAGGAACTGAATTTAACACTTTAGAGTTTTCAATGAAAGTAAAGTGCACTATAAATAAATCACAACCAAAGGACTCATATAGAGCTGAAGATTTATACGAAAACCATAGTGGTGAGTGTTTGTCTACTTCACGGTTAACAATAAATAAAAATAGGCCTGCAGGATACAGGCATCCGTAGGCGCAAACATTAGCAATTTCACGGGCTGAATGAACTTACTATTATTATTTTATCTAGTTTATTGCTAAAATTGATTTAGTGTGTTACTTAATAGTTTGTATTTATTTTTCAGTTTATTCATCACAAATGAAATGGCAGCCTATTGGAAATCAAGCTTCAGTCCATAAAGAAGCAGACATTGGCCCTGTGCATGGAGACATACTTGTGTCGAAGATGAGGCCCGGACATGAGCTAGATCTAAGCCTTGTAGCTGTCAAAGGCATTGGCAGAGACCATGCTAAGTTTTCTCCTGTTGGTAAGTTATTGAATCACCTGTAATTTTCTAAAAAAATGATTGATATTATTATGATAGAATTAAACTAAAATTCTAATCATTTATTTATTTATTAGATTTAGTACAGCATAAGCCATTAACACTAAATTAAATAATCCTTTTACTCGGTCTTCTCACAAAACCTCAAACATTCTAACATTATCGTCTTCCATTCATCAGCAAACAAGTCCAATCCTGGACTGGTCTCCACAAACGTGTTGAGCATCGTAAGCATACACGGTATAGGGGAGGCGGATCGAGCTACAGTGCGACAAAATGGGACATTAAACAATTTATGCTTTCTAGAGTTACCGTTACCTAGTGTTCATGTCTGTATTGTCTATGTATCCTTCCTTTATTTGTTTATTTACCATAGTAATTTCACTTTTAAACATTAAAATATAAAAATTAAAAAAAAAGTAGCCCACCAGCATCAGGAACAGGGGCCGAGCTACCAGCGGTCAGGGCTCGCGAGACAGGAATCTCCTCACAATATGCGCCATGTCTATGTATTATCATTGTAGTTTTATTTCCCAGCAACCGCATCTTACCGGTTATTACCCGAAGTGACGCTGACACGTGAAGTGCGCGACAGTGAAGCGACGTTGTTACAAAGTTGCTTTGCGCCAGGAGTTATCAGCTTGAACTCGGAGGGGCGGGCTTATGTACGAGACGCCAGATATGACACTTGCAGCAGAAATGTGTATAGATACGACGAAATAAAAGATGCCGTCATATTGAGCAGAGTGCGAGACCATTTTATATGTAAGTATTTCTCTTCATATTTTATTATTATTTAAAATTTGTTTATAGTTTGTAAAGAACCACTTTATTTTAACTTAGTAATATTAAGTTATAAATAGGAGAGGCATGTAATAAAGATGCGGGAAACACATGAGCAGTGGCACTTCAGACAGAGATGTGGCGAAATGCTGGGAGCCTATATGGATGGATGTTTTTACCTGAAATGGTGACGATAAACTTCTAATGCTGTGTTAAATATTACCTGACTTTACATTTACTTTTGTTTCAGTTAATGTGGAGTCTGTTGGAGCCATGCAGCCAAATGTCATATTTGTAGAAGCTGTTAAGATATTACGGGACAAGTGTAAATCATTTTTGGAAGAATTGAATAAATTTAATTAACTTATATCACATTTATTCCTCACACACACATAATCACTCCGAGGCAGTCCTTTGTCCTTGTCTGGTCCATTTATTCCTTTTGTTTAAAATGTTTATTATTACCTTCAATTCTAAATTTCCCTGCACTGCAGAGAACTCCTAACAGGGAACTAATCATCATTACTCACACAGTTTTAGGATAGACCCTCCATATCACAAAGTCCTAAAAGCTAATGATGCTTATTGCAAAACAACACTTAAGATGAGCATCATTCTAAAAGCTAATCATAACAAAAGAATTGGTATGGTATAGTCACAAAAAAAAAACATAACATCACGCCTGTAATCCCCGAAGGGTTAGGCGAAAACCCAATAAACACTTTGCCCGACCCGGGAATCGAATCCAGAACCGTGTTTTAGTTTTAGGTGCAGTATAATATACTGCACCTACTAAAAATAATGTTGTATATTATACAACATTATTTTTAGTATATGCAAAACCTGAATATAGTTTGCTCAGAATAAGTAACTGAATCGATTCCAATAATTTTTAAATCATGTTATATTTTGTCCCAAAAATACTTAAAAAAGGGTGTGCGTAGTCGGGTGTTACCACTGCGTGGATCGCCCAGAGGACACGGTGGAGGTCTGCCCCGCTTGGGCGGAGCACCGCCGCGTCCTCGTAGCGGCAATCGGCGGCGGCGACCTATCGCGTTCGGCCCTGGTCCAAGCCATGGTCTGGAGCGAGAGGGAATGGGACGCCGTCACCTCCTTCTGCGAAAGCAGTCATGCTAGCGAAGGAGGTGGCGGAGCGTGAGCGGGAGAGAACCTCTCGTCCCAGCCGCCGCGGGAGACGCCTCGGGCGTCGGGGGTCACGTGGCGGCTTCCGGCCACCGTAGACGCGGACCTGTGGACGGTGAGTAATGGGCTAGCTCGCCGTCCGTCCGTCTTTTGACGACAGGCCGTGTAGACGGCGCGTTCGTGTTCCACGCGCGCCTCAAAGAGATGTCAGTAAACAGGGAGGGGCCCGCAAGGGCCGATGCGTGCCAGGGCTGCGGGCTGTTCGAAAGAGATACCGCGGCCCTGGAACACAAAGGGCAAGGAAGGAACATGGAAGGGTTTTAGTCAGAACAAGTCTAACACTCCCTTCCGCTCTGCCCAGAGCGGGAGACTTCATTTGATGATTTCCCATCCGTAAAAAAAAAGGGTGTGCGTAGTAGCAGCGGAAAAATGTCGAATATATTCATTTCAGTTTAGCAGATATTTAGTGTATGACGTCGTGTAAATGTGTATGGTAAATAAAAACTTTCCGCTGGAACTACGTCATAGCACTTTTTTTTTCCTATGGACGTACATGAAAAAAACATACAATAATTAGTGTGTAACAAGAGGTCAATGTGTATGCTAAAATGAAATTTGTGTGTCATCAAACTGCGAAGATAATAAAGTTGCCGCTGCGCTGACGTTTGGTTATTTGCTGAAAATCATATAAAAAGGTTTAGTACAGAGTTGTAATTTTTAACGCACGTTGCTCCTAATTTGTGTATATGTTTGTAAAAACAGAATTAGAAAAAAACATACCGTTCAGAAGATATACCTACACGTATAAGTAAAATAAGGTTATTAGGTCCAAGTATTAATTTATTATTTTATGAGAATAATTAAAACACCACAGTTAGAATGTTCACTTTAGACTTTATAACTTTTATTAATCGTTTAATTTATTTAGAAAGTAATGCGTCTAGCTCCTATCACACGAGCAGGATGAATGAATGGAACAATAGAGGGCATACGCGTATACAGAGCTTAGTTGAACTTGAAACTTGTTTATATTAATTTTTGTAACTAATTTATGAAGAAATTCAACACGTCCCCTCAAAAATTAATCGGTAGTTATACAAACAAAAATAGATTTAAATCGACTACCTAACTAAATCGCATTAACTTCCAAATACTTGCTGGGGAATTACAATTTGGTCCAACATTCGTTCGAGGGCTGAGGAAAACCCAGTAAAACCTTCAGCCAGACCAATTCAAATAAAATTACAACTTATTATAAATGACGTGTAAGTTCTTAAAATTAATTAGTCCATTTCACACTTATCTACACTGCACTGTTATTGTAGACCCATTTTACATCTCATCATTTGAAATGTAGTTGCAGGCAGAGCTTTTGTCAATGCGTCGGCCAGCTGTTCACCTGTGGGAATGTAATTTAATTTAATTACATTTTTCTCAAATTGTTCCCGAGAAAAGTGATATTTTATATCAATATGTTTTGACCGTTTATGACTTGACGGGTTATTGGCTATGCTTATACATCCATTATTGTCTTCATAAATGACAATTGGTGTAGTAATAAGTATATTTATACTGGCCACTAAAGACTTTAGCCACAATGCTTCTCTAACTGCCTCGAATAATGCCATATACTCAGCTCTAGTTGAGGAAGCCGCGACTGACAATTGTTTTCGTGTACACCAGGAGATCGTGCACTGGTCAAAGAGTTTAAACAAATACCCAGTTGTACTCTTTCTATCATGTGTATCATTGCCACCCCAGACTGAGTCTACGTACCCACACAAAATCTCATTGTATTTACACCTTTTGTAACACAATTTAAGATCAGTTGTGCCTTTTAAGTACCTTAGTACCCTTTTAAGACATTGCCATAGTTCTTTATTATTTTTGTGTGTGTACCTACTCAATATGTTTACACTGACACTTAAATCGGGCCTAGTACATAGCATAATATACATAAGGCATCCTATGACGTTTCGACAAGGTGCGTCATATCTCTCCGCGGAATTCAACGCGTCATAGTTTAACTTATTTTCTAAGGGGGTAGACACAGGTTTACACTCATGCATATTAAACTTAGTCAAGACTGTTTTGATGTATGCACTTTGGTCTAAATACACTTGGTCACCTTCTCTAGTGATTTTTATGCCTAGAAACAGTTTGATTTCATTTAAATCGGTCATTTCGAATTTGCTCATCAAATACCTTTTCAAATTAGTCATAGTATTTATGTCAGAGCATACTACTACTAGATCATCAACGTATAATACTACGTATATATTTTTACAAATAGATCCTTTATCTAGTATATATATACATCTGTCAACAGATGAATTCTGAAACCCTATTTCTTTCAAAGCATGTTCGAATACTTCGAACCGACACCTGGCGGCTTGTTTAAGCCCATATAACGCCTTTTGTAATTTACAAACATAGCCTTCTTTACACAATACACCTTCAGGAACCCTTAAATAGATTTCCTCTTTTAATTCGCCATTTAGGAAGGCGGTCTTAACGTCCAAATGATGAACTAATAAATTAAATTGATTGGCAAGGCTAATAATGAATCTAAAACTAGCTATTCTGGCGACAGGTGCAAATGTTTCATTATAGTCTGTAAGATACTCTTGACTAAAACCGCGCGCCACTAAACGCGCTTTATATCTTTGAGGATTTCCAAATTCATCATTTTTGACAGTAAATATCCATTTACAATCTACGATGTTTTTATTTGGCGGTCGTGGTACTAAAGTCCACGTTTCATTTTTATGTAATGAATTAAGTTCCTCTTTAATTGCGCTTTCCCATTTACTTCTATCATTTCTATGCTTAATTTCTGCAAATGATTTTGGTAAACTGTATAAAATAGTTTGAGCACATATCAAATAGTCTTGGTCATTAATTTCATTATATGAAACAGGGGGTTTGTCTTTAATTCTATCACTCCTCCTAAGTTCAGTATTTTTGTTTACATTTTCATCAGTAGTACTATTCTTTGAGTTATCAAAACGTACTTCGCTTAGCGTATCATGGTTCAATTTGCAAACTTTTGTAAGACATTCACCTGTCTCACTAGATTTTGAACCATCTGGTTCCGTTTCGAGATAGTCTCGGGACTTACTTGACACTGATTTTGACACAATATCATTATCAGTTTTGTCATGAGAATTTCCAATATTCTCTTCAGGCTTCCAAGAAGGCCTGGACCTCAAAAAGTTAATTTCGTCCACGATAACATCTCTAACCACTACGAACTTTTCGCAGTTTGGGTTCCAAACTTTATAACCGTTTGGTTCATACCCCACCAAAATACCTTTCCATGATTTATCATCAAATTTAGCTTTAGTCGTTTTGTTATGCACATAAACTGTCGATCCAAAAACCTTTAAAAATTTTACTTCCGGTTTTCTATCGTGCCACATCTCATATGGTGTTTTTAAAAGTGTGAGGGCTTTAGTCGGTGTTATATTTACCAAATAAACTGCAGTCAAAACTGCCTGACCCCAAAAAACTTTATCTAGTTGAGCACCACTTAAGATAGAACGAGCTTTCTCAGTAATGGTTCTTACCATCCGTTCTGAAACACCATTTTGCTGTGGAGTTCTAGGAACTGTTAAATGGTTTGAAATACCCTTTTCAGCACAGAACCTTTTCATTTCGGCAGATAAGTATTCACCACCGTTATCGCAATACAAGTTAATTACTTTTAAATTAAATTTAGCTTCACTTTTTGCAACAAAGTCTTTGAACGCAGCAAATACGTCAGACTTGTATGTTATTAAGTATGTAACACAATAATGGGTATACTGATCAACAAACAACACGAAATAATTTTTATTATCAAGTGTCGTAGGAGTGATAGGACCACAGACATCAGAACTGACAGCAAATAGAGGTCGATTTACGTGACTTTTGTCCTTGGCGTGATTAAACGGCAGTCGGCTCTGCTTCCCATTAATGCAAGCTTCACATAATTCATCATCCGGCACTACAGCGCTTAACTCACTTATGTCCTTAAACAACTCAAGTCGTTTTATTTCGATGAATTTGTTTTTACTCATGTGACCAAGGCGCTGATGCCATAATTTGTAATTTGTTTTGTCACTAGTGCATGCTTGGGAAACAGGACGACTCTCGTTTACAGACGCCACAAAATCTACAGCAAATAAATTGTTAAAGGCCATACCTTTCATCACTGTTTTACCATTTTTGCATATTTGGGCACCATCAGTACTGAAGATGATAGTGTATCCAGCTCGCTGCATTTGGGAAACCGACAGCAAATTGTACGGAACCTCAGGGCAGTACAGAACACCGTCCAAACAGCCCTGGATACCCATGTTGCTGGTAACCTGCAGTGAACCTCTTTTCGTAGCTGAAATAAATTCACCATTTTTAGCAACTGAAATTTTCAGTGGTGTATCTAAAACAACAAAGTTAGTAAACAAGTCTTCTCTGTTGATAATGTGATGCGAGGCGCCGGAATCCAGAAGAAAGGTAACTTTGTTAAAGGTTACTTTGTTATAGTCTTGCGTTTCATATTCTCCGGTCATAAAAGCAAATCCTGAGAACTCATTCGATGCTGATTGTTTATTCTGGCTTATCTCGACTGAGTGTACTGTTCTTGGCCGGGTATTGTTTATATTATTGCCCTTTTGTTGATTCATTCGTTTGAAATAGAAACAATCATTTCGTTTATGTCCTCTACGGCCACAATGATGACATTTTATGAATTGAGAGTTCTCATTCTTTCGTTTTATATATTTATTTGACTGTTTATTATTAAATTTTCTTTTCGTCGACTTGTCACTTTTCATTTCAATTTGCAACACTTTTGCGCTCATATCGCCTGACTCGTTTTTCAGCTTCACTTCATGATCCAGTAGCCGTGTTTTAACGAAAGCTAACGTCATATTATCTTCCGATAACGTCTCGATCGCTGTTATCACTCCGTCGTAAGTTGAGGGTAGACTTAGCAATAAATGAGCAACTTTATCAGTTTCTTCTAACTTTGCACCAGCGGCAAGTAGCTCTGTGATGAGGTCATCGAACGTTGTAAAGTGTTTTATGAGCGACACTTCACTTTTTAATTTTAACGACAACAACTTTTTTCTTAAAGCCAATTGAGTCGCAATGCTCTTACGTTCGTACAACGTATCTAAATTCTTCAAAATGTCTTTTGCCGATTCACCCTCCTTAGCGAAACCGAGATAAGAATCCGAAAGATATTCGATGATTACATTTTTAGCTGTACTATTATTATTTTCCCACGTTTCGTTGTGAGGTAATGAGTCGTCATCGATAACTTTTATCACATCCAATTCGTTAAGTAACGCACGAATACGAAACTTCCATACACTATACTTCTCACCGTTGAACGGCTTGATATTTCGTTTAATCTTGGAATGGTCCATTTTTCTTTAGTTATTGTTCAACACAGCGGATTTTCACTCGCGCACTCTGGTCCCATAACCTATTAATTTATTATTTTATGAGAATAATTAAAACACCACAGTTAGAATGTTCACTTTAGACTTTATAACTTTTATTAATCGTTTAATTTATTTAGAAAGTAATGCGTCTAGCTCCTATCACACGAGCAGGATGAATGAATGGAACAATAGAGGGCATACGCGTATACAGAGCTTAGTTGAACTTGAAACTTGTTTATATTAATTTTTGTAACTAATTTATGAAGAAATTCAACACCAAGTACAGACGCCAGCAGGTCAAGCTACCCGAAACTGTCAGATTTTCCCAATCTACCTTGAACCTAATGCATTAGAAATAAAGTCGAAAATCTATTAAAGAAAGCTGACAGATTGTAGTAGCTTGATGTGCTGACGTCTGTACCTAAAATTGGATGTCTTGAGCCTAACTTATAACTTATATTTGTATCTTGTAAGGGTCTACAATGTCTTGCCAAGTTTGGTTTATGAGCTCTTAGTAATTAACTAGCTGACCCGCGCAACTTCGTTTGCGTCACATAATGAATTAAATAATATTGCGACTACCCTACCCTACCTACCCTACTTACCCTACCTACCCTACCTAAACTACCTACCCTACTTACCCTACCTATCCAACCTTCCCTACCTATCCAACCTACCCTACCTACCCTACCCTACCCTACCCTACTTACCCTACTTACCCTACCTACACTACCAAAACTACCTACCCTACTTACCCTACCTACCCAACCTACCCTACCTACCCTACCCTACCCTACCCTACCCTACCTACCCTACCCTACCTACCTCCCTAGTACCTACCTACCCTACCTACCTCCCTAGTACCTACCTACCCTAGCCCTACATACCTACCCTAGCCCTACCTACCTACCCTTCCTACCTACATTCCTAGTACCTACCAACCCTACCTCCCTTGTATCTACCTACCTACGTGACGTGGGCTATCAGTTGCGCTAATTTATTTAAAAACGTTTTTATTCTTTTTTTTTTTGCGTGAACGCGGTCGTCGGGATAAAAAGTATCCTATGTCCGTCTCCCGGTTCTAAGCTATCTCCCCACCAATTTTCAGCCAAATCGGTTCAGCCGTTCTTGAGTTATAAGTGGTGTAACTAACACGACTTTCTTTTATATATATAGATGAGTAATGGCATAATTTACTACGACTGGACCACTTTATTGTATGACCTCCGATTGAGGACTTTTTAATGGAAAAACAATATTTAGTGTATTAATGCAACTATTCACATCTAAAATTTCAGCTCATTACACTAAATAATTAAAGAGATATAATAAAAATACTAGAACAACTGCAATACATGGATAAACCGACCAAGTTCGAATGGCTACAAAAGCGGCCGTACAGTATATAGAGCTAACGTTCTAAACTTTCCAGTGTTGTAACATTATTGGATTGGTACACGTGCACACAATTCTTTCATGATAAAAATATTAGGTTACTTGTTTTTTTCTTAAACATACGAAATTATTACAATAATTGCATATGTATTAAAATATGCATTATATTCGTCAGAATATTACAAAAAACTTTCTGCTAAGACTTCCAAATTAAAATAAGTCTAAAATAACTTTGCTTTCGGAAGTCGGTGGCAAAAAAGTCAATGAAACAAACTAAGTCGCCGACTTCCGAAAGCAGACTTATTTAGAGATCATTTGGAAGTCTGTTTTTTTCGCAGAAATCGACATTTCGAGAAATCGCATCACGTCCATAGGAATAAAAAGGTGCCGGTGGGATGACGTAGTTCCAGAGAAAACAGTTTTTTGTTAAATATTTCCCCAATGGTTGGATACACAAATTTTTTTTTACCCTCAGTACACATTTATACGACGTCATACACTAAATATCTGCTAGACTGAAATTAAGATATTCGACATTTTTCCGCTGCGACTACGCACACTAAAAAAGGTTACAAGTTGGACACCGCGCGATCATTGAGCGCAAGACGACGCCGCGACGCTGGCAGAGGCGCAGGCGGAGAGGTGCGCGGGCGCCGCGTGGTGGGTGAGCATGTTTTTGTACGGGCAACTAGTAACAAAACAAGCTTATAACTTTGTGTCGCCAGTGAGTGGGTAGACACACTTCAGAAAGCTGTTTCTTCTTTTTAGCCTTTGTGATACGAGGTTATTTAGATGTAAAGGGTTTCGTGTGTCTTAGATCATTGAGGCTCTTTCGCTAGAGCTTACCAGTTCCGAAAACTTCTGGTGGCGCTATTCCTGCCAGTGGGAACAGCATCTGTACCGGGGTCGGTTTAAGGCAACCAGTGATGATGTTTCATTCAGAGCTGCATCCACTAACTTTGCATGGGTTGAACGGTTCCACATGGGCCACACAAATTCGCCAGCTGAAAAAGATAGCGCCAGCGCAGTAGTCCGCAAGACATGAGGCGAAGCACCCACTTAGAAGAAACTAGTCGCCGTAATAAGGGACTTGCGAGTGTCCAGAGAAACCCCAAGATACTTTCTAAAATTACTGTGCTCGATAGACACCCTATCCTAAACGATGTTAAGTCTGCCTCACTGTTTCGAAGGTGGAAAATGCAAGACTGGTTTGCTCGGATTAGGTTTGAGTGAATTAGAGAAATAGTAAGTCGCTGATTCACCAAGAGCACCTGACAAGCGGACGGCGCGGCGGTGCTGGCTTGGGAGGTGAGGGCAAGTTCAGCTGCGTAGAGGAAGCGGGACGTGTTCGGTCTTGATGGTTGGTCGTTGGTGTATATATTAAATAGAAGCGTTGCCACGACACTACCTTTGGGAGTTCGGGCAGGCCGTTCTTTTATGGGTATAATCCAGTGACTTTAGTCTGAGAGAAGCTACCGGAGAATTCGTACAAACTTCTGGTCACTGATCAAGGTCTCCACCATGCACAACAGCAGTTTGAGGTTAACTGTGTCGTATATAGGCAGCAAATAGGTCCACGAACACCGCGCCTGTGACCATTCCTTCCTCGAAACAATCTTCAAGGTGTTACAAACACACTTCAATTTTATTTATTTGTATTAGATGTTCTTAAAGATTCCTCGAGCGAATAGGTATTTATAATCTGCTTGGAACAATAAGTCAATCACCAAAATGTATGGAGCATATATTTTTTGGAGGCCACTTTCAGAATATAATTTAACACAAACGAAATTTTGTAAGGCGGTACAGCTCAAAACTCAGTCCGGCGTAAATTAAATCAGTTTATACAGTGTGATATTTACGTTGGCTCATGCATGAGCGTGTGATTGTCAATTTCCCGTAGTGTGCGAGCGCGAGCGCAAAAAGTGGCAGAGTATTTTGTTCACAATTCGCTCTTTGCCATATCTAGAGCTTTTTACTCTATGTCGTTGAATTGGCTAAGACTAGAGCCATTGAATTTAAAAAATATTCAAGTTTGTTTCTTAAAATATTAAATGTTAGCAAAAAAAAATTAAACATATAGGTTAGATTTTTTGAACAGTGCCCGTTCTGAAAATTCTTTCATTGATGGAACATTGGATGGGAAGCTAGATTTTCGTTGATTGTCATAGGCTTTATGTAGCTGGAAGGGACACTACTTTGTATTAAAACTCGTTATTGAAGGAGGTTCTTTCGCCCACAGAACTTTCGCCGGGGATCACAGTCGCTGCGTTAGTGACTACGTGTATCCTTGGTGTGTACCTAGTATTAGTTACCATAGTAACCATGTGTGTAAACGAAATATTAAAAATCATCATGACAAGGTGCTTGACACATTCTTGGTTTCGGTGGTTTTTATTACTTACCAATTAAATATTTCAAATATACCTGGAAGTATTGAGGATTGTTTATTTTTTCTACGCTGTTATAGCATTATGAGCTATGGAAAAAGAATTAGATCCAGATGTTATCAAATCAACACAAATATCCTTAGGGAAATATGTAAAGCGCCCGCCTTTAAGTGAAAAATTACTGAAGAAACCACCTTTCCGATTTTTGCACGACATTTTTACAACGGTAAGTGATAATGTAATACATTTCTTTCTTACATAATGTGTGAACAAATAAATAATAATAATTAATCGCCATCTAGTGAGTGTTTTGATCTTCGCCGTTGATCAGATTTATGTTTGTATTATAAAATTAGGTCAACGTAAGCAGTCAAAATTTATGGCTCTCTTTCTCTGATGTCACGTAGCCCGGTAGGTATGCACAGTACCTACTTACCTGCATCTTCTATGTGAAAAAAGTTTTTTTCTTAAGCCAAACGATTATTATCTACGTTATATAAACCTACGTTACGGCAAATTCCTTCAATGTGACTTCTTCAGATTACCGTTTTAACGTGGTTTTTGAACTTGAAATACGTACAGAATAATCTTTTTCGGGAACCAAAGCAGAAGGGGCCACCTACAATTTATTTTTAATGTCTGATTGTTTGTAATAATTTATTGCGAGGAGCTCGTGGCTAAATAATTACAGCCGCACAGGTTGATCTTCAAAGTTAAGCCGAGCTTGCCTGGGTCAATCTGTAGATGGGTGACCATCATCACATACCGGGTTTCCTCAATGCCGCCGTTGGTCCCGGCTGTCATTTGTAGATCTTTGACAGTCGTTAAATGTAGTCAGTGGCCCGAAAGTCTGACAAGCCGTTTTCCAAGGGTACCTTATTATCCAGTACCTAAGTACTAACTGGGTTGTAGAGGAAGTCGCTCCATGTATAATACCGGTATTCAGCTGCATACGGTTACACTTTAAGCCGACCCCAATGTAGTTGGGAAAGGCTAGGTAGATGATAATGTTTTAATTAAATTTTCTTTATTTGTGTGGCATATGACATTCCCGATAATTTAATCCTAGTTCATCTTCAGCGTTCAAACTTATCCAGGTTTTTCGAGATTCACGTAAGCTGTATTTTTTGCCGAAAATCGTGCCTAATTGCTTGCCTCATTCAGGTTCGGGCTGGTCGATTTAATTTTGAAACTCCGTATTACATAAAGGTCAGGGTCAACTCCGACTTGCGGTCAGCTGTTCGTCACAATCGTCACCGACCAACCTACCTATTGCCGTCACTTTCAGATAGTTGATTGATCCATCTCAGTCTAGCTAGGGTGGGTACATACGTGCGATCGATCAAGTCTACACTCACGGTTTCAACCTCCTCAATTTACGTAGCTACAGCATTTTAATACCAAATAGGTACTTATCTGATAAAATCGTAACGGACATGCTCAGGATGAAAGAAGATTACGAGAATTACATAACTTACCTATCTACCTTCTAAAGTGGCCACTTGGATTTTACAAAACGCGTTACATGTTACATCCTTGTTCGAGTGTTTGTCTCTGGCGCTACTTTTGCAGACAGTCAGGCAAAAGCTGTTAGACCGTATACGAAGGTCATACCTCCCATTTTCAATATATTATATACATATATGTATGTACCATATTTGCAATTCTATTTCTGAACATATTATATTTATTTTTAGATAATTTAGTATTTATTTATAGTTCGCATTGCGTGAGGGTGAGGATACTTATCAGGGGATTTATTTTAGGAAGTGCTATTAGACTTCGATCGTTGCTTATCATAGATAAGTACTTACTTAATTTAAAGTTTCATCATATAACTGGATGTAACTATATTTCAGGTTTTGAAGACAACAGGGTTTTTTGGAGATTTGTTTGAAGAAGATGAGTTGATATCGGATAATGTGAAAGACAGAGATAGTAAAATATCATTTCTTAACAAAGTAATATTTGTTTTGAGTAAGTGAATTTTTAAAAAATACTTTACGATTATACATATACATAGTTAGGTACGCTGCAAGTGCCATTAATATCCGACCATTTCAACACGTTCACAGGCTTAACTACAGGAAAATCACTGGCTGCAAAACCATCTAAAATAGTTGCAGGTCAGGAACCAGACAAAACAAATGAATTACTCCAGTGTCTTGCTAAAGCACTTGATGAAAGATTATCGTCGGAAGAAGCTGTAAAAAAATTTAAAGAAAGTGCAAAGTCAGCTCAGATATCTGATCCAAAGAGCAAGGAGTCAGTCAAATCAACAAAGAAAGCAACCGACTCTAAGAAGTTAACATCGCGAAGCAGCGAGAAGTTGAGTAGTCAAAGAAATGATGTCACGACACGATCTACAACTAAGCAAGAAAAAGAAAAGGCCAATGATGTTAAATCAAAAAGAAAAGAAAATGGAACGGTCAAAGCTGAACCGCAGAACCTCAAGAAAATACAACAATCGAAAACAACTAACGCTAAAAACAGAAAGGACAATAATAAGGAGATAAAAGATCTGCCTAAAAACGATAATATACAGACCAAAAATATATCATCTAATTATATAGATAGAGAAAAAGATCACAAAACTTTAAACAAATCTCAAAGCCAGGTGTCTAACAGAACAGTAGAGAAAGAAGATCACCTAAGCAATCAAATAAATATTGACCTAGTTGAAACTTCTAGAATAGAGCAAGATGACGAAGGAAAGCTTAATAGCTCGTATACAATAGCCGAAAATGAGTTGAACTCATCGGCTTCTTCAAATGATTTGAATGAAATCACGAATAAACAAGATCAAACAAGCGCACAAGAAATAAATACTGATAAAGAAACAGCATTTATTGATGCTGAATATCAAAATCAAACAAATGTTGAAGTTAATGATGGTCTAAAGTTAAAAAGTTTGGAATTAGATGTAAAAATTCAAGAAAAACAAAAAACCCACACCCAAGTTCTTATTGAACCCGAAAATAAAATTCTAAGCGCGGAAAAAGATCCGGTGACTTCAGTCAAAATTCCAATGACTTCTGCAAGTGATTCAAAAGTTCCTCGACCACTAAGTGTACGACCTTCTTCTTCTAGACCCGGAGCTCCGCGAATGAGGGAAAAACTTGACAACGTTATTAAAGATTCTGATAATTTACTCTTAGGTAAAGTCAACATAATTATAGAAAATACCCAGAACGAAGAGGTTTGTTGAAAGTGTGGCTTGTGTATATTGTGTGTAGTTATGAAATTGTTGTGTTTACAGTGAGTAATTGAATTTTAATTGCAGGAAGAAGAAACAAGTCTTTTAATAATAGAACAAGATGTAAGCTTGAACACAGTTCCTCAAGACCAGCAAGAACTGCAACTATCATCAAACGAGCACGGACATCTAGTCCAACAGATTTTAGACTCGCAGAAAGAGCTGTCTCAAATAACAGGAAAAACAGAGATTGTATGTATTTCAACATAAATGTTTAAGAAAATAAAAATAAAAACTACCGATGTCGGGAACAGGGTCAAGCTAACGGTAGTATAGGTTCCGGTATCCCGATTCCGAATTATCGTGAGGCCCTTGATCCAGCTTATTGTAGCAGGGTTGCGAGTTGTTTGACTTAAGATCCTCCTAAACACAAAATTATAATTAAGTGTTTAGAAGTAACCTGTAAAAATAAAAATCTCACGCAGCAACTAATCACACTATACCTAATAATATTCTGGTAAATCCCTATCTGTCTGAACTAACTCCATCCCGTTATTTTATCGAGTTTGTTAATTAAAACGCCTAGTGTTGTAATATACGGGGTGGAAAGGACATAGACGCGAAAACGTTTACCACGAATTCAGTACCTACATCATTCTGAGTCTTTTTTTAATAACCGATGAAAGATTTCGGAACTATGAAAACGTGGTAACCTTTTTCGCATTGGTGTCCCTTCCACCTCGTATTCTTGAGTCAATCACAATTTTAACACTTTAATTACAAAACATGCTAAGGGTCAGCGTAGTCCGGTAGACAGAGGGGCAAACGTAGACAAAGTAGTGCTGTCTCGCGGATGCTCGCGTGTGCTATGGATACCATAATAAATACATACCATACCACCACCATAGAATACTAACATTACCTTCAGTACGAGCGGCTGACTGTAAATACACGTGCAGACAATGTGTAGTTAATATTAAAGTTAACTACTTATTTGAGTATTTTTGCAGGAGTGGCAATTCGGAGCTCAGAAAGCTAGAGAGGCGGTGAACCAAGAGATCGAACAACTTCGGTTTAATATCCAAGCTCTGTCTCGGGTAGCGAATCCCTTGGGAAAATTATTAGATCACATCCAAGAAGATGTAGAAGTTATGCGTCAGGAACTAAATCAATGGTCAAACATTTACGAAGACGTTACCAAAGAGATGCTTAAACAAAAGACGTAAGTGTTTTTGCTTTCGCATTTTCTTTTTGAATCGATGGCAAATGAACCCTTCCTTGTCGAAGTGTTGTAATCGCCATATGATTAGATTGACATTATACATCATCATCATCTGTTGTTTAATTCGTGTAAAAAAAAACACATTGCAGTAAGCCTGCAACAGTGACGCACATTTCGAGCCGTTTTTTTTTTATAGAATAGGGTTATGTATAAAATAGGACATCGGGCAAATAGCCTCCACGGTTTCGCTGACACATACACGCTCTTTTGTAGTTTTCCATGAGCATTTTGCATAAATGTGGCTGAATTTCGTTGATTGTATTGTTGGATCTCCTCCAATCTCCTTCACTTGTGGCTTGTTGGCATTTGACTTTAAATAACCCCATAAAACGAATTCTAGTGGTCAATCACATGACATGGTCTAGGGCTAACATGTCAATTTTGATCACCGAAACGGACATTAAAAGAAATGTCTAATGCAGTAAGTATTCATTGAATTGTTTCACGGGCTGCATGGCGATCTTCTCTCGTGTTGTGCTCCATTTTTACTAACCCTAATCTGTGAATCTGTGTTTTTGATTTTGTTGCCAACCCTTTACCGCACATATGGCGGAAAATTCAAATCTTGCGTTTGGGACACCCTCTAAAGGGTGTAAACAGACTCTTAACGAAGCTGAAAGGCACTTGTTCGCCCCATCATTGCGATAATTTTTTTGTTGTAGACCATACCTGGGAACCTTCTAGCTTCGGAGATATTGGGGGTCAAAGTTCCAACTTTTTCACAAGTTTTTTTTTAAATACATGTTTTGAATGTAAGACTTTTACTTTAAACACCTCCAGGACCCCCTTACTATACAATCCGCCCAATAGCACAATGTTTTAAATGCGTTACATCCTACTGTAAAACGTGATTTTTCAGCCCAAAAAAAAAAGTCGTTTCCCTGCACTTATTTTTGCGTAAAGTTACTTAATTTGAAGTACAGAATGCTTGGTTGACGGCTTCATGAAGAGTCTGTTTACACCCTGTATTATCATTGAAGTTCTGAATTTCTCAGATTTTTAAGGGGCTCTTATTCTTTAAAGATGCATCTTGAATGTATAAACCTTTTTTTTTCGGATAGGAAATCATCAAATGACTACTAAACTGAAATGAAGATATTCGACATTTTTCCGCTGCTACTACGCACACCCTTTTTTTTTTTTACGGATGGGAAATCATCAAATGAAGTCCCCGCTCTGGTCAGAGCGGAAGGGAGTGTCAGACTTGTACTGACTAAAACCCATCCATGTTCCTTCCTTGCCTTTTGTATTCCAGGGCCGCGGTATCTCTTTCGAACAGTCCCGCAGCCCTGAATGTATAAACCTAACACGACAATAATTTTATCTTTCAGCCTGAATGAAGACTCATTGACGCCGTTCCATACTAAATTAAAACAAATAGAAAGCGACATTGAAGAGAAGCATCATAAAATTAACGATCTAAAAATATTGATACACAAAAATGCTTTTAGAATTGAAAGATTGCTTACGAGTGGAAATGTGCAATAATAATGTAATGTAAATTTGATATTTACAATAAACTTAATCCAATTAGGTATTTTTCAATTTATTTCAATTAATCAATAATCACTTTCACTACGAAATGTTATTTATTTAGAAATAATTTAGTAGTTAATTACAAAAAATGTTAGGAGTTCAGTCTATAATCATAATTATCATCGACCAATCTAACATTATTATGATCGGAGAGAAATTAAAAGTATTACATTTTTCAATGTAACGTTGCTGTTACCCGCGACCTTCGTTCGCGTGAAATTATTATAATAAAATAATACAGTAGAATCTCACTAATCCGGCACTATTAAAAACCAGAGGGTGCCGGATTATTGGAATGTTCTGATTACTGGATTGTATAGAAAAATTCCAAAAAGACAATATAATGTATTTATTGTGTTGTTGTTCGACCCATTTTTTTATAACTGTAACATATCTCACATTTAACTATGTAGTTTTAAAAAACACTTAATGACGGAGCGCATACGCAGTGCATCATGCATGGCGTAGAGAGGGGCGAGAAAAGCGCGGGTTGAGGGTGCCGGATTATTGGACGTATCGGTCTATTGAAGTGCCGGATTAGTGAGATTCTTCTGTACTTCCCTTTTTGAATCGAATTTTGTTACAAACAAGGGTTTTTTTTTTTTGCACGGAACCCTAATTAGTTTTCTAAAATAAAAATAACCTAAATTAGACCGTATAAAGTTCCGTCAAAATCGGTCCAGCCGTTTCGGAGATTAGCTGGAACAAACGGACAGAAAGACAGGCAAAAATTTAAATACTTAAATGTATTTTTGTTATTAATAGGTACCATATATGTATACTTTCAAATGCATTCAATAAAAAACTGTTATTTTGATGTTACAAACAGACATTTCAATTATATTTATTTGTACCTATAGACAAAAAAAGGTTTATTCAATCATATATAATCTTTTTCAGACGATGTCCACAGGCTATGAACTTTTTAATAAAGTTTCGTTATTCTCTAATAATGCCTTTTTTGTGTCTTATTTTATCAATCTTATCTTCTGTACCTAAATATTTAGATATTTCATCGGATACCTATTTGTAATAGGTACTTGCATTTAAAAAAAATAAACGAACAAAACATGGATAACACAGAACCTACACAGCTAGTGAACCTTGGCTTACAGTTGAACATAGAAGATAGATCCGCAAGTAAGTTAAGTGTGGGTGGGAATCATCCCTTTCTTAAGTTAGGACTTTAAATAAGAATATCGACAGAGCTTACTTTTAAGGATACCTACTTGGAACATAAAAGCGAAAAACATTTTTCTCAACTTTTGATACGACAAAGCAAACGTCCCGCCAACCGTCGTGAGTGCGATCTCCCTGCAAGTTATTGAGATGGACGAGGGACAGTTTCGAAGCCTATGTTGCTAAGTGGCACGGTCGCGACTCCGCATTATCAAAATTAAATTAAAAATAAATTAAGACTATCTATCAAAATTGATCGCGTGTACAAAGTTTCGTATTTATATGTGCTTCTTCTATCCGTTGAGAACATCTCTCGTGAAGAGACGATTCTGGCTGCAGGAACAAGTCATGTCTGGCATAAAAATGTATTGTCATCAGAACTAAAGGTGTGTAAAATTTCAGCTCAATCGGTTGGGGGAACTGGTTTGTAAATCAGTTGCAAGATTTGATCAATACATAAATACTAACGAGGCAGGTTAAATAAAAGCTTCAGCATGGTTCATTCCTGAACATCTGATCCTATACTCAGGCGCGGATCCAGCCCTCAAAATTGGTTGTGGTCACGGCCGCCCTAAAATCGACAAAAAGCCGTCGAAACATAAAAAAGGGAAAAATCATCGTGGAGTGGTAGTAGTTTAATGATGAATTTTACAAGAAAAAATTAATAATTTTTTGCACCCGCCTCTGATATGTTAGATTTTCAGAATAATCAACAGACTTTAGAATTCAGGAGCGGGCGCAGCGAGCTCGAAAATTGTAGCAGCTCTCCTCCGATTTGTAACACTATTTGTGTAGTAACATCAGACTATCGACCTCAATTAGGGTTGTGGGCATGCCCATCGTACCCACAACGGTGGATCCGCGCTTGCCTATACTGTACCGCACTTAAGCTTTTATCCCTAACATTTGCGTTTGAATCAGATGTTACCTAAACTACTTACACAAAAAAAAACCGACTTCCAAAAAAACACAAAAAAAAAACTAAAATAACTTTTTTTTTTAATTACTTTCGGCAGTCGGTGACTTTGTTTGTTTCATTGTCATTTTTTGTCACCGACTTCCGAAAGTAATTTAAAAAAAAGTTATTTTAGTGTTTTTTTTGGAAGTCGGTTTTTTATTTTACCCTTTTTAGTTGTAGACTTTTTAGCATACCACACAAATTCTAATCATGAATTAATTTTATATTGTAACCAGAACTTTAAGGAAGTAATCGTCAAGACTAATCAAACGAGCCCAAACTCGATGGGGTTGTCGTTTTATAGCGGAGTTCTTAAGGCGACCTTACAGCTCCATCGCCAGACCCTGGATACTATCTAAAGAACTTATTTAGACGAATCAAACGAGCCCTAACTCGATGCGTTTATGTCGTTTTATCACGCAGATCCTATGGCCGCCTTACAGCTCCATCATCAGACCCTGGATACCATCTAAAGACAAACTACTCATTTAGACGAATCAAACGAGCCCAAACTTGATGCGGTTACGTCGTTTTATCATGGAGATCCTATGGCCACCTTCCAGCTTCATCATCAGACCCTGGATAACATCTAGAGACAAAGTACTCGTCAAGACGAATCATACGAGCCCAAACTCGATGGGGTTATGTCGTTTCATAACGGAGTTCCTAAGGCCGCCGTCCAGTTCCATCATCAGATCAGCTCCATGTCATCGATATATTGTACTATCACGCGATATACATAAGCGAGCAAATTTTTAATTCAATCGGAAATCAGGAAATGTGTCAAATTAAACATGCAAGACTTCAGGCGTCGTCGCGTGATATAGCAATTAACGTGAAAACATACCAAATTACTGAACCGATTTTGATGAAATTTCTATGGGACCAATCGGGAAGTATATACTTTCACATAAAAGAAGAATTTTTGAAATCGGTTAAGAAACGACGGAGATATGAGGTAACAAACACAAAAAAAAAAAAAAACATCCAACCGAATTGAGAACCTCCTCCTTTTTGAAGAAAGTCGGTTAAAAATTTAGTAGGACAGGTCGTTGGGCCCGATATATGACAAACCGTAAACAACGGCGAACAAAATGTTCTGCCACTAGGGCACCACATTTTTTGTGGGGTCCGAGTCCGTCATCATCCGATAAATAGGAACGACCCGATAACCATGCGACAAAATCACTTCGTAGAGTATAAAGTTGAACATGCTGTTATTTGACCATTTGCGCTAATCCACGTTACATGGGAGTGCTCTCCACGGGAACACCCAAATACTTCAAAATCATCATCATCATCATTTCAGCCAATAGACGTCCACTGCTGGACATAGGCCTCCCCCAAGTGTCGCCACATTGACCGGTCCCGTGCGACTCGCATCCAGCGGATCCCTGCAACCTTCATCAGGTCATCGGTCCACCTAGTGGGAGGCCTTCCAACGCAACGTCTTCCGGTTCGCGGTCGCCACTCCAGAACTTTACGGCCCCATCGGCCATCCGTTCTGCGAGCAATGTGCCCTGCCCACTGCCACTTAAGTTTGGCAATTCTTCGGGCTACGTCGGTAACCTTGGTTCTCTTGCGGATGTCCTCATTTCTGATTCGATCACGCAAGGAAACTCCGAGCATAGCCCTCTCCATTGCCCTTTGGGTGACTTTAAGCTTTCTAATTAGGCCCATTGTGAGCGACCACGTTTCGGTCCCGTATGTAATCACTGGCAACACACACTGGTCATAGACTTTCGTCTTGAGACACTGCGGTAAGTTGGACGAGAAGATACCACGCAACTTCCCGAACGCTGCCCAGCCGAGTCGGATTCGACGATTGACCTCTTTCTCGAAGTTAGACCTACCTAACTGGACCGTTTGTCCCAGGTAGACATAATCGTCTACAACTTCGATTGTAGAGTCTCCGATCTTGATAGGAGTGGGTGTTACATGGGCATTCAACATGGCCTTGGTTTTGTCCATGTTCATTTTAAGACCCACTCTTCCGGAAGCTCTACTGAGGTCATCGAGCATTGTACTGAGGTCCTCCATGGTCTCAGCCATAACCACAATATCGTCGGCAAACCGAAGGTGAGAGATGTACTCGCCATTGACATTGATGCCTAGCCCTCGCCAGTCCAGAACCTTGAAGACATCCTCCAGTGCAGCGGTGAACAGTTTCGGAGATATGACGTCTCCCTGTCTCACACCTCGCTGCAGAAAGATAGGTTCCGAGGTCTGGTCCTGAAGTCGGACTGACATGGTGGCGTTTTTGTATAAACACTTCAACACCTCGATGTAGCGATAATCGATTTGGCACCGTTGGAGAGACTGCAGTACAGCTCAAGTCTCGATCGAATCAAAGGCTTTCTCGTAGTCCACAAACGCTAAACAGAGAGGCAGGTTATACTCTTCGGTCTTCCTCTTCTGTATAACCTGTCGCAGCGTATGTATGTGGTCTACGGTGCTAAAGCCTTTTCGGAAACCGGCTTGTTCGGGAGGCTGGAAATCGTCAAACCTGCGCGCGAAACGATTCGTGATGACTCTTGAAAACAACTTGTAGACATGGCTCAGAAGTGAGATGGGCCTATAGTTCTTCAGCCGGGCATTGTCGCCCTTTTTGAAGAAGAGTACCACCACACCTCTGCACCATGCCTGTGGCGTTTTCCCCTCGAGTATGACGGAATCAAACAGCTTCTGAAGGGCCTTAAGTACCGGTTTTTCACCCGCCTTCAGGAGTTCCGCTGTAATTCCGTCATCACCCGGTGCCTTGTTGTTTTTAAGCTGTTTCAGAGCCATCCTAATCTCGTACAGGCTGACGTCCGGGATGTTTTCGGTATAGTGTCGGGTTAGTCTAGCTCTTGGGTCGTTTGCTAGATCTACAACAGGTTCACTGGTTGACGTGTATAACTGCCCATAGAACCTCTCGATCTACCTCAAAAGCTCAGGTTTGGCGGATACGATCCTGCCATCGTCGGTCTTCAGTTTTGCGAGCTGGCTCTGCCCAATAGCCAGATCTCTTGCAAATACCTTGGAGCCTTTATTCCGCTCAATTGCGTCTTTAACACGCTCGGTATTAAAGCTGCGGAGGTCGATCTTCAAGGATTTAGAGATCCGTCTATTAAGCTGCCGGTACTTCCACGCCTCGTCTGAAGACTGCAGGATCATCACACGCCGCTCCTTCATGAGCTTGAGAGTATGCTCTGAGAGTTTTTTGTTCTTGTCTGGACGATGGGTCTTGAAGAACTTAGACCCAGTCGTATGGACAGTTTCCACGAACCCGTCGTTATATTCGTCCACTGAGCTTCCTAGGCACTCTAAACGATTCTGGAGTTCAAGCTGAAAGCTCTCGGGGTTTTGGATCTGCATCTGTGCTGGACGGAGCGTAGACTTCATCAGTCGAGACCTTTCAAGCTTGATATTGATGTTCAATGTGCCTCTTACTATGCGGTGATCGCTCCCGGTTTTCACCGAATTGATCACAGAGACATCATTGAAAATTTGCTTCTTGGTTGACATGATGAAGTCAATCTCATTTTTAGTTGCACCATCGGGGCTCTGCCAGGTCCACTTCCTGTGCTCACGCTTTCTGAAGAAAGAGTTCATCATATAGAGGCCCTCCTTCTCCATAAAACTAGCCAGTTGGTGACCCCGGTCATTCCGACGTCCAAACCCAAATTTCCCCACCTGCAGCTCATCACCGTCTCGTTTGCCCAGCTTCGCGTTGAAGTCTCCCATGACAACGGTGAAGTGAGTTTTGAAACCATGCATGGCTTTAGAGATATCCTCATACATGGTCTCCACTTCCTCGTCGGGGTGTGCCGAGGTCGGGGCGTTGACCTGTATGACCTTCAGCGAAAATCTTGAGGATATTCTGAGTATAAGGCACGCCACCCTGGTCGACACACTCTCGATCTTCACCACGTTGTTCACGAGGGACTTGTGGACGATAAACCCCACACCACCCTGGGACTGCCGGTCACCCTCTCGGAAATAGAGCAGGTTGCCGGAATTCAGGGTTATCGTGTCCTCCCCCTCTCTTCGGACTTCAGATAATCCCACAATACTCCATCGCAGCCTGCTCAATTCCTCTTCGAGTTCCGTTATCTTCTCGTCGGTCCGGAGTGTACGCGTGTTGTATGTTGCCAGGTCAAGTCGTCGTTATAGGCAGCCAGATCCCGTCCGAAGATTCTTCGCACCGCGTGGCAAGGGGTGCGAAGAATCTCCGGACCTCGACCGCTACCATAGTCGAGGGTAGACGGGCTGCCGGGTACTAGGGACTATTTGTGTGTTGCGCTATTCATTTGGGGGGTTTTGCCATAATCGCCACCACGCTATGAAACAATTATTTTCTAGAAAAATTCTATAAAATTAGATGACTTAATTATTTGATTTTCTTAATTTGCATTAAAAATAGAATCACAGAGACATCTATCGTAAATTATGAAACCATGTAAAGTTCTCTCTTTCTTTTATGAAAAGTAGATGGCGACTCTTTGTTCACTGAAGTTGTGCTTGTTCTATCTCCCCCTGCTCCCGAATATTAAAAACTGACCAATAAAAATCAATAAATAATTATTACCTTATAAAGGATTTTTATTTTTAAAGTCAATAATAATAATTATACAGCCGGAGGTTATTTTCGCAAGAAATGTTGGTTAGTTTACGCACTTAGCTGCGGCGATTTGGAAAACATGGCATGGCTGTCATCCATCACCCTACTTTTCGAATAAGCAGAGTGTTGCGCCGTGCATTCTTGCGGTCTGCAGTTACTTTGTTCCTCATTGAGCAAATCAGAAAATCGCGGAGGAAGCGCCGCAAGCGCGAAACAGACCTCCCATAAGTCTGTTTTGCGCTTGCGGTGCTTCCTCCGCGATTTTCGTGCATTCTTGTTGTCTGCAGTTACTTTGTTCCTCATTGAGCAAATCAGAAAATCGCGGAGGAAGCGCCGCAAGCGCGAAACAGACCTAAGGGTTTTTAGATAAATTAAAAAAAAAAAAACAGTTCTTAGGTTCGCACAGACGCCAGCACATCAAGCTACTACAATCTGTCAAATTCCTTCAATAGATTTTCAACTATATCTCTAAAGCATTAGGTTCAAAATTTGTTGGGAAAATCTGACAGTTTCGGTTAGCTTGACCTGCTAGCATCTGTACATAAGAAAAAATCACTTGAGCTCTTTTTTAGTTATCAACCAAAAAATAAACCATTACTAAGATGCTGGCAGCATTACCACACTGAATGCTAGTGCTGATTTGTGCTAATTCCTACTGATGAGATATTTATGTAACAGGAGAATGGATTATTTGGAATCAGAAGTCAGACAAGTGTAGTTTTCTCATTTTAACAGTTTCTGCAATAATTGTGATAGTATGCCTATAGCAGATGAGAGTTTGTTAAGTCACTTTTCCCCCAACCTAAGTTTTTTGGATAACCAGTGGAAATAATGCTACTACTGATTGATTTGAAAAGTTTCGGGCAATATTGTAGAAACAGCAGCTGCTTTTATCTGAAGTAGAAATCGGACTTTTGTTTAGCACTCACATAAGTACCTACTGTTCAAATCCACCTCCAAGTTACACAGTAGAAACTTAAAATAATAATTTTACAAATAGTTTTGATGAGAGTATACAATAAAGTAATTTTTAAGGAAAGTATCCTTTCTAAATAAATTACATTGATACTTAACATAACATTAAGGGGTTGGTGAATCATTTTTATTGTTGTTATCACTATTTTCCTTTCCACGGTCTATTTCTTGGTCATTCCTTGATCGTTTTAGTATAACGGCAGCATGCTCCATCACCTGGACTAGTCTATGTTGGCTCTCCAATCGTTCTAAACAACCCTTGCAAATTGTTTTTGGCAAAGGATCTGACTTCGACACCTGAAATTTTACAGACCAATGTTATCCACCTGATATTTTCTTAAGAACATGATAATAAAATTAGGTAACAACAATAAGTATCTAACTGGTTAATTCTTGTTTAAGGAATTAAAGTAATAATTGGCACATGATATAATAAAGTGTTGAACAATAATTATATGTGTGCTTGGTACTCAGCAACAAACGCAACACAAAACGACGAAAGTTCTAAGACATGATAATAAATATAAAAAGAAAAAGAATCAACGAACATTTATTGATAGATATCTGCTTATTTTTTCGGATACGCTCAAACGAGTGCCTTCTTCGCCATAAATATGAAGGACAACTCGATGCATTTCGGAACATAATCGACATATAAATCCGGTCAAAACAGCTCTATCCAGACTTCCCATGATTATGAAGTAGAACCCCGCGAGGGATTCAATTCATTGTGGAAATATTCACTTCAATTTAAATAAAATAGTTATTTTGATGATCAAACAGTTTCGTAAACACTTTCTTCTCAGCTTTATTGATAAACTAATGACATTTGTAACTTTTTTTTTTTTTTTTCTGGCTTCGCACGGTTTGTGCATTTAGCCAATGTCATGTTAATATAATTAGATTTTAGTGTAGGAGACAAAGGTAGGGAAACTGGAATTTATTAATATTATTTGAAACGGAATTTAGGATATAGGATCAGTAGGATTATAACTAACTATAATAATAATGAATGGTGAGATACAATAAGTTGAGGAAAAAAATGTATATATGTATTACAATTTAATATTATTAATGGTAATGAATTAAGCTATACATTTATATACAGGTAAACTATTTGTACACAATAAAAAAAGTTGTGAAGTAGGAAAAGGAATACGGAGAGACAATAGGTAACTGAGAAAGGAAGAACGGTCATATAGAGGACAGGAGAAAAGAATGTGGTTCAAGTCGCCCACATCTGTGCCACACGAACAACTGGGATCATTTATTATATTAAGTTTGGCAAGATGAGCTGGAGAACAAACGTGACCGAGTCTCATCCGTACGATGACGGAGGTCTCCATCTTGCCAAACTTAGCCCTGCCAAACCACGGTTTTTCCGAAACATCGGGGTGGATCAAAGAAAAATAACGACCCTTTTGTCTGCTGCTGATTTCCCAGGCCACCTTCCAGGTGTCCAAAAGAAAAGTTTTAGGTAAATTAACAATATCTGAGCCGAAAGTTATATATGGAACCATGTCCCCACACTGCACCGCTTCACTGGCGAGAGAATTCGCCACTTCATTGCCCTCGATTCCAGCATGTGCTGGAACCCACGCGAATTGCAGGGCATTGCCCTCCGATAAGGTTCTATACGCAAATTGTCTTATTAAATAAATTATGGGTAATTGGGGTTTATGTGCCAGTGGAGATTTGTTGATGGCTAGAAGAGCACTTAGAGAGTCTGAAAAAATTATAACTTTTTTGAGCTTAAATATCCGACTGTATTCAATGGCTTTTAAAATGCCAAAACATTCTCCTGTAAAAACAGAAGTCTCCGGAGGAAGTTTAATTTTTTGCACAATTTTGTATTGAGAGTGGTAAGTGCCAATCCCAACACAACCCGTCGTAGAACGCTTGGAAGCATCTGTAAAAATATGATGGAATTCAGTGTGTTCGGCCAGAAAATTGTTGAAACTTAAAAGACAAGCGGGGTCTGATTTACATGCACTGTTAAATTTTATGATGGGATTAAAAAGTAAACTGTCATAACTACTGCTAAATATGGGAAGTTTGTTGGAACGGTGAACTGGAGAAGATAGGGAAAGGTATTTTTTATAGCTTATAACTAAGCAAGGAGCACGTTTATGGGACCAGTAATCTGATGATTCAATCGACGTCACTAAAGCGTCCAGTTTAGAAATTAGAGGATGGATTGAGAACTGAATAATCCGGAACAAATATTTATCAGAAAGGCACTGTCTTCTAAGACATAAAGGGGCTTCCCCGCATTCGACTTGTAAGGCATTTATGGGACTCGACTTTATAGCACCCGAAATAATTCGTAATGCTTTAGACTGTATGCGGTCCAATTTTTTAAAAGCCATAGCACTACCCGGTTCTAGAACAAATAATCCATAATCTAATGTGCTTCTGATTATAGCATTGTAAATTAATTTTAAAGAAAAAGAATGTGCGCCCCACCACACACCTGCAGGCATCTAAGCATGTTTAAATGGTTTTCGCATTTATCTATCTTCTATATATATATTATATATCTTTTATATATCTAATTCTACTGTGCGTGTGTATGTCACTGAACTCCTCCTAAACGGCTGGACCGATTTGAATGAATTTTTTTGTATGCGTTTGGGTGGCACCCTTGATGGTTTTGATTCACAAATGAGCCCGACAGATGGCGCTGCAGTCGTTATCTAGGTTTGACGCAGACGAAGTTGCGCGGGACACCTAGTATATATATATAATTCTACTGTGCGTGGACCGATTTGAATGTTTTTTTTTGTATGCGTTTGGGTGGCACCCTGGATGGTTTAGATTCACAAATTAGCCCGACAGATGGCGCTGCAGTCGCTATCTAGGTTTGACGCAGACACGAAGTTGCGTGGGACACCTAGTCTTTATATATATAATTCTACTGTGCGTGTGTATGTCACTGAACTCCTCCTAAACGGCTGGACCGATTTGAATGATTTTTTTTGTATGCGTTTGGGTGGCACCCTGGATGGTTTAGATTCACAAATTAGCCCGACAGATGGCGCTGCAGTCGTTATCTAAGTTTGATGCAGACGAAGTTGCGCGGGACACCTTAGTATATATATATATATATATATGTATATATAAAAATGAAACCCGTTTTCCTTGGTCACGGCATCACGCGTGAATGGCTGGACCGATTTCACTAATTCTTTTTTTGTTGTATTTGTTATTATTAGGAGAAGGTTCTTACGGAAAAAAATATTAAGAAAATCTCTTAGAAATATTGAAAAATATACATTTAATTTTGCATATTTAAAAAAACGCGCGTAACGAATGTCAATGTCATTCACAGCCATAGACTATATTGAAAGAGCATTGTTTGTTCGGAAACGTAGTTACTTAATTAAATTCGAGCATCATTTGTTCGGAAACGTGGTTACTTAATTAAATTCTAATTAATTATTGAAAATAACTCGCCACGGAATAGTTATGTATAGATAAATATTATTAAATGTTCCGATTTTATGACGTTACTAAGGTAAAATATAGGTAGGCGCACCTAAGTGTGGTCTGAGTATATGAGTTTGATTTCAGAACGCATTATACAAACTTCGCATAACCTATGTAGTAATCTGTGGTAGTACATTGGCTTCATAAAAAAAATCTGTGGTAATCTGTGATAGTGATGTGCCAACTCGGAAAAAATATTACTCGATTTAACTCGAGTGAAATGTAGTGCATCATTGCTACGCTAAGGCGGTACGAAGTTCGCCGGGTCAGCTAGTTAACAATAAAATCGCAATGGGGAACACTGCTTAATTTAGAATCTAAAATTACACCCAAATATCTGAAATTTTCTTTGACTGGAATAGGTGTATCTTTATAGTAAAGATTTACTCCGGGAATGTTTCTCTTCCGGGTGAATAAAACAGCCGCGCTTTTAGATGTTGATAACTCCAAACCGTTTAAATGTAACCATAAATCCAAAGCAGATAAAGCAGAATTTATAGAACAGCTAGCTTGCTCAATCGACTGGCTTGTAGAATATAATAATAAATCATCGGCATATTGAAGAACCCTAACATGGTCAGATAAGTACGAGTCTAAATCAAAAGTGTAAATATTATATAGAAGGGGACTGAGCACAGAACCCTGTGGGAGGCCTTTCCACACAAGGTGAGATACCTCTTGATCTCCAATTAACATACTAATAGAGCGTTCAGTCAGGATATTAATAATAAAATTCGACAAATTCAATGGAACCCTTAAGGCTCTTAATTTATTTTGTAAAATTGATAATACAACATTATCATAAGCTGAATTAATGTCGAGGAAAACCGCGACCATGGATTGATTATTAGAAAATGAAATCCGAATATCCGATGTTAAAATGCTTAAACAGTCACTGGTACTTCTACCTTTTCTAAAGCCATATTAAGATTCTGCCAAAAGACCCTTACTTTCAACAAACCATTCTAGACGATTTTTAATTAAGTGTTCAGCTAATTTCATCAGAACTGAAGACAAAACTATGGGACGGTATGAAGAAGCGTCAGATGGGAGTCTATTTGGTTTAAGGAATGGCAACACCATTTGACGTTTCCATTCGACAGGAATTTTTCCAGTGATCATAATAGAATTGATAAGATGTAAATAATAACTGAGGACATCTTCATGTAAATTAGCAAAAAAGGAATATGGGATGCCATCACTGCCTGGTGCAGAATCCTTAGTTTTATGAAAAACACCCTTTAATTCAGTAAGAGTGAATGGGCCGTCTAGAGTCGTATGGGTGTCTTGGTTATGGGATCCGTTGGTTATTGACAGTATTGGTAAGGACAGGTTAGGGTTAATAGCCTCAGGAACCCAAGGCGGCGCTAAATTATCCAAAAATTCGCTGGCTAAAGAATCCGGTATAGGGGAAGGGTTCTTATAAATGGATCCAAATCTACGGATATTACGCCAGACAATCTTTGGGTGAGTGTTCGGTGAAATTAATGAACAGAAGTTACGCCAGGATTCAATTTTTTTCTTAAAAGTTTATAAGTTTCATTAATTAAGTTAGTAACAGTTTCAAAATTAATATCAGACATATCAAGGTTATAATTGTATTCTGCCTCTTTACGTTTGTTAACTAATTCTGTACACTCAGAGTCCCACCATGGAGGCGAGGGAATTGTACTATTATTGTTATTTTTTACAGGAAAAACTACATCTGCAGTTTCGATTAACAAAAGTGCTAAAGCTTCAGCACAACTGTTTTCATTGCCATCAGAAATTACAGGCAAGAAGCTTAGCTTACTGTCAACAATGCTTCTAAATTTGTCCCAGTCATTATTAATTCTACTAGGTAATTTATGTTTTAAATTGGATCTCCTTGATGATGCCTTTGATTTGGAGAGAGGGTAAGAAATAACTATTGGGAAATGATCACTACCTTGAGTGGAGGTTAGAGTATGCCAAGTTAATGAAGAGGCTAAGTTTGGAGAACAGATAGAAAGGTCAATTGCACTTTGGTTTTGGGTGGGATCTGAACGGCGAGTAGCAGCTCCTGAGTTCAAGATGCATAACTTATGTGAGTCTATTATATCTAGTAATTCATCACCGTGACAATTAGAAACAGAACAACCCCATGATTGGTGATGACAATTAAAGTCCCCCAATATTAAGAAAGGCTTTGGAAGAAAAGAAAAGAGATTATTCATCTCTTGGAGAATAGAAGAAGAAGGATGAGGAATGTAAATAGAAACAAAACAAGTTTGGTGCACCTTAATAGCTACAATCTACAATAGAGATTTCCTCACTATGAGGAGGTAATGAAACCATAGAGAAAGGAGAAGAGTTTTTGATAAGTATAGCTACACCACCATACCCATCAGATCTATCCTCCCTAATGGTTAAATAACCATTAATTTTAAAAATATGATTTGATTTGAGCCAAGGCTCTGCTAAAGCAAAGATAAATGGCACATATTTGTTTAAAAGGTATATAACATCACTCTTTTTGTTTATTAGACTGCGACAGTTCCACTGGATTATATTGGATGTGTTGTCCATTATGAATGGCTTGTTGTTGTTGCTTTTGTACATTGAAAGTTGAGGCAACGTTGGACGGTGAGATGTTGAACTGCGAAAGCAGATTGTGTAATGCAGAGAGAAAATCATTTATAGAAAAGTTTACATCATTTTTATCATTATTTTGATTATTAGAAAAAGCACAACCATTAGATGGCTGGGGAATTTTAAAATCATTAATAATAGCATTATGGGCCTCTTTATTATAACCTTGTATAGATTTGGGTGGGGAGTGTGGTTTCAGGAAGACAGTCTTTTTATAACTATTTGAAGCTTGCATTCTATTAGGTGAAGAGATTGATGGAGTATCTGCAAAGTTTTTAGAAGGAGAAGATAAAAGTGTGTCAGCATATGATTTAGTTACTGGGGGAAATACTTTTACTGCTTCAGCATAAGAAACTGAGCTATGTGCCATGTATGATTTAATCTATTTTTGTCGAGATAATTCAGGACAAGATTTATTAATGGCATAGTGAAAGCCAGAGCACAGACAGCAAGATGCATTTTCTATTTCTCTTTCACAGCTATCTCCAGTATGGCCTTGACCACATTTATAACAGCGAGGTTTAGATCTGCACTGAACTTTTGTGTGCCCAAAACGACAGCAATTGAAGCATTGTACAGTAGGGAAAATATATAACTCAACAGGTAATGCATTATAACACATAAAGATTCTTTTAGGTAGAACCTGTCCGTCAAAAGTAACAACTATGAATTCTGATGGCTTCCAAATGGTTGTACCATCAACAATGGATTTAAAATTAAGGCGTCTGACTTTTAAAATTGGACCGCAGCCACTTGGAACTGTAATATTATCTATAACTTCCTCTGGAGACCATTCTGCAGGAACACCATGAACTAGACCCATTCTTGTAACATTAAAAGTAGGTATAAAAGCTTTGTAATTATAAGTTTCCAGACTACTATGTGAAATAAAAGAATTTGCATCCAGAAAATTGGAAAATGAGAGAGAAATTTTATTGCGCCCAATTTTTTTGCCGCTACCATTTATAATATTTTGAAATGCGTTATTTTTAAGAAACTTACCAAATGTGATTGGGTGCAATGTAGTACCATCATCAGGGGAAATAGTTTTCTTCTGTAAGTGAATAATGTAGGGTGCACTGTCAGTTTTGTCGTATGTTTTACGACCGATTTGCGCGGGAACAGCTACAGATGGAGCATGAATATCAGCAGCAATGGTTGGTATTATAGAGCAAATAGGTTCTGTTAATGTTGTTGTAGGATCCGTGCAACCACAACCCGACAACTCGGAACCGTGGGTTTTTCGGGTGCGATGGCGTTTGTTACAGTGCTTGCACACATGTACGCGACTTCTTTTCAGCTGACGAGCCGAGGACGACCCATCAGTATCCATGCCTGACTCATTGCTCACAGTAACAAAATTGCCTGCCGGGGGGACAAAGCCCCCGGATCAGGCGGATCATTCATTGTCAGCTATTTATTAGTAAAAAAACTTACCCCTACCGAAGAATATACACAAATTATAAGTAAATTAAATAATTAAGAAACTACGACTACTGATACTATATTACAATTTTAATCAATTTTTCAAGAAAATTTCAAAAAGAGCGCGTCCGCCAAGTTGAAAGTTTCCCGCGCTTTTTTCCATTTGTAACTTTTAAGTCTTTTAAATGTGACACACACGTGGCAGAGCGATAGCATTAAATACAGTCCGACATGGATCTAAACTAAACGTACAACCTCGCAAGCTATGACAAAACACCTAATTGATTTGCTTGTATCTTTCATGTCAAAAGCTTACCATCATCCAACGCATCACAGATCTTCAGTTATCTTGTTTTTCCAGTACATTTCCTCGGTAACGTTTTAAAAATCTCATTACAACAAGACGGGTCTTGTAGAGAAAACTTTTTATGTTATCTGTGGATTAGAGTTGCCAACCCATTCCTTGACGTCACTAAAATATTTAGACGTGGCGCTTGGCGTTTGATGGCGTTTGATAGGAATTTCGAGCGCCTGAGTGAAAAGAATATCAATTTTTATAAATGTGAACTCATTGCACGTCTTTAGTTTGATAAACAACAATCTTCCAAGGAATAAAACTATCTATAACATCAAATTTTTATACAAATGCCACCTAAACGAAAGAAGATAGGGCGACCGCCTGGGCCCAAAAATAAGAAAAGGAAAACGAACAAAAATCTTGTGAAAAACAATTCATATTCGGTTTTGATACCGAAGAAGGAAAAAGAAATATCTTCTCCAGAGGTTGAATACTTCTGTAATGTTTGCAATAAGAATTTTAAAACAGGAAAGGAGTTATTGATTCATCATAATCGCTGTCGCACATTAAAATATAATGAAATAGTTATCTCAAAGGTAAACACATTATTTGACATAACTTTTACATTCAATGAGCGCTTGAATTGATTATTAGTAGGCGCTTGATATCAATATTGTTGTTCACATGAAAATGTGGAAAGGATATTACTTCTATATTCATTTTGTAGTACCTACTTCTGATAAGCCAATGCGAGTGTATGAAGCAATTGAATTTTCATTCTGTATACAAACCATTTTGTAGTATTGTGAAAGTTGACTGCCTGACAGTTCATAATGCATGGTAGATCAATGTAAATGTCTTTACGGTAAACAAACTCGTGATATACCTGTGCTGCAAAGACCACCTAAAGAAGAGTTAAACATTCATGTCAGAAGTAACTTGTGGTCATGGTCTGATTTGTTGAAATAAAACTTAAATAATATCTCAATATAATGTCTCATTATTTATTGAATTTTCATTGCAGGCAGCATACAGTTGCAAAGAGTGCCCTAAAAAATTCAGATTTAAGAAAAGCTTTACAGAGCATCTTCAGAATGAACATTCCAAGCAACCTGGCAGTGTTTCTTGTGATCAGTGCAATGTTTGTTGCCCAGATAAGAAAACTTTGATTGAGCACATCAAAAACGTTCATGAGAGGGACATATTTTCATGTCCGCATTGCAAGAAACCATTTGTTCGGCGTTCACATGTGCTTCGCCATATGGCGCAGAGTGGATGTGATGGACAGGGAATTGCCTCATTTACTTGTGAAGTAAGTTTTCTATTCAATTAACTAATAAAATCTTAATATTTATCTTAATTTTTGTTAAATATTTTAACACTTATTGGTTTGCCTACAATCCATCTCTTTGACAGGTATTCTAATTAAGTTTAGTTTAATGTGAAATGGATCTGTCACTTGGAATTGTATCTTATTTATTAGTCAATTAAATTTTGTTAATATGAATTTTGTCTGCTTTTAATATGTAATTAATGTGTCTGAAACAAATAAATTATTATTCACAGATTTGCGAAGCAAAATTTTCTAGAAAAGACAATTTAATGGTCCACATAAGGTTGCAACATATTATCAAAAATGCTTTCTATTGCAAGCATTGTCTATACTCTACCAAGAACTTTTCTAAATTGGTTAACCATTGGCACAAACAACATTCAGGTAATATCATTTTTTTTTGTTTTTTTCATAAACAATTTCACAAAGGAAGTCAAACAGGGCGACCCACTATCTCCAAAACTATTTACCAGTACCCTAGAAGAAGTCTTTAGAACGTTGGCGATCACCTGGGAAGAGAGCTATCTGTCTCAGTGAGGCGAAGTTGACAAATGTACCCTTCGCTGATGACATTGTACTTTTCTCTTTATCAGCTGTGGAACTGGAGAAAATGCTTCAAGAACTCAGCAAAGCAAACCTTGAGGTTAGCCTGAAGATGAACATGTCAAAGACTAAGCTCATGACAAACAGCTCACCTATCAACATGCACTTGAATGGGGAGAAAATGCACTATGTCCAAGAATGCATCTACCTGGGCCAAGCTAGACAAGATAAAGAAGTGGCAAGATGCAGGGAAAACGCCTGGAAGAGCTATTCAAGGGCGATTTACCCATCCCCTTAAAAATCAAGCTAATGGACATGTGTATTCTTCCCATCCTGACATATGGTGCACAGACTTGGTCTTTGATAAAAGTCCAGAAGTTCTAAGTCAAGGTTTGCCAACGAGCGATGGAGTGCAGCATTCTGAATGTAAAAATAAGATGAGAAACACCACACTGCGCTTCAGAATTGCCTACGTAGCTTATAAAGCTGCGAGACTAAAATGGGACTGGGCAGGCTATGTCTGCCGCATAGCTGTGGGCCCAAAAATCGCAAGAATGGAGCCCTGAGATAGCTAGACGGGGTCACGGCAGACCAAGGAGAAATGGCGGGACGTCTTGGATGGCTTCCTCGCAAATTGGCGAGAAGAAGCACACCATCGTAAGAAGTGGAAGGAATGGGAGAGGCCTTTGCTGAGGAGTGGGACTGAATGTGCTAACTAAAAAAAAAGTATATATATTTCACAAAATACTGCACCTTGTCGCACCCGAAGAGTTTGGCAGAGGAATACTATATTTCGCCAGTTATGTTTTATAATAATACCAGCCCTTTACTGTCCCACTGCTGGACAAAAACAGAGAACGCACGAGCATTGATCACCATGCTTGCTCACGATGGGTTGGCAATTTCAAACTTACAGTTATAAGTCCAGGTTTTCTCACGATGTTTTCCTTCGCCAATGTCAATGATGCCCAAAATAAACTTAGAAAGTAAATACATATAGATAATTAGATATAGTACCTTTGAATAGGCATGAGAGGTGAAGCCTTAACCTCTGGGCCATTACAACATGAGTTATGTTTTAATAAAAACAATGGTTTCTAAAATCACATATGTGGAAAGACCCACATGTGTGGTAGACAACAAGATAATATAGGTTTTAACAAGATAATATTTCGCAACAGACACACCTGACCAATATCAATGTCACCACTGCAGCAAGTGGACGAGCTCCCGAGCTGCCATGACCAAGCATCTTGAAATACATGGCGAGAAGAAGTTTGCATGTGATGTGGTAATTTTATTTATTGGTTTTTTGTTTTTACTCCCTAGTTTACATATGTACATAACCTGAATGAGGCTTTTTTGTGTTAAGGTGTTTCAAAAACCCTAAGTTAAGGCACTCTCTCACTGCAAGCATTTTACTGTAATGTAACAATCCAAGATTCGATTTTGTACAGATACAAATGAATCTGAAATGTTACATTACAGGTGAATGCTCCCAGTGAGGGGCTGCCTTTAAAATAATTGTATAATTTTTCACATATACATCATCATCTGCCTAGCCTTTTCCCAACTATGTTGGGGTCGGCTTCCAGTCTAACCGGATGCAGCTGAATACCAGTATTTTACATGGAGCGACTGCCTATTTGACCTCCACAACCCAGTTACTACTAGGAAATACGATACCCCTTGGTAAGACTGGTTGTCAGACTTTTTGGGCCACTGACTATAACGACTGTCAAAGATCTTCAAATGACAGCCGGGACCAACGGCTTAACGTGCTTTCCGAGGCACGGAGAAAACTCGGTATGTAATGGGTGGTCACCCATCCACAGACCAACCTAGGCAAGCACGGCTTAACCTAAAGATCGACCCGAGCGGCTGTTATTGTTTAGCCACGAGCTCCTCCATTTTTCATTCCATTTTCAATTTTTCACATATACAAACATGTATAAATTTGGATAATTAATGATATATTAATATTAAAGTTATTCATTATTTTTTTACTGCTGTCCTGGTATTAGGAGTTAAAAGGTAAGTGAAACATGGTAAAAAGTAACCATCATCAGGTTCTGTCCTTGATCTAACAGACCCTAAAATCAGCAAGAGAAGATAGTTATCAACCAAAAAGAAGATATTTGCATTGGAAACTAATAAGGCTTACGAAAAAATTAATAAACTTCAACAATTTGTTGTTTGACTGTAATACTAAGCTTGGTTTCAATGAATTACGGAAAAATTTATACAAAATTAACCAGCAAAAAGTGTTGTATTTAACAAACAAACATGAGCTTATTTAAATTAAGATTCTACGAAAAATAATAAACTAAATTTCCAAAAAAAAAACAACAAACTTCGGAAAAAAATACTGTTTGCAAAAAAAAATACAAAGTTTGCGAAAAAATACAAAGTTTGCGAAAAAATACTAAGTTAGCGACAAAAATACTAAGTTTCCGAAAACATGTTATGCTAAAATAATGCTCTTACTTAAGATGCAAGAGCGAGCGATACGAGATCGAGACTTGGGGCACCCCAGGTTTGGTTAGGTTACTTTAACCCTGCAGACAGAAATAGGAGCCCCGCATAGCGGGGCTACGTCGACTACGCCTTATTACATTTTGATATTTATCTTGACGTTGATTTTATTCCTGTTTTATTTATTTTATAGGTTAAAACGCAATTTTAACTGATAGAAAAATATGTCAGCAAATGCTGTTATGATTTTCGGAATTTTCAGTATTTTATTCGGTCGTTTCTTTGTCCTTTCAGTTGTCGCAAGATTAGTATTCAAAGCAGTACATTTCATGTTTTTAGTATGCTCATATTTTTTTGCAGTTTTTATTAGTATCCATTTGCATTCTATGTTTGCATAATGATTGGGTCATAGCTAGTTTATTTAACACTACACGCACGCGACCTTCGTTCGCGTGAAATTATTATAAAAATATTACTTACCCATTTGAATTGGATTTTGTTAACAATTTTATGGGTTTTAATTTTTTTGCATGGAACCCTATTCTTTTTTCTTTCTAAAATAAAAGTAGCCTAAGTTACTCCTTACAACATCAGCTTTCTGTTAGTAAAAGTCCCGTCAAAATCAGTACAGTTGCTTTGGAGATAAGCCGAAACAAACAAGATACCAGCAGAGATAGCTTATATCATAGGCAACAGCTAATTTCAAATATGTGACTACTGAGTTCATTCATTACAAGGTTTAAATTAAAAGAGTTTAAGTCGGCTGGTTGGTTAGTTATCTCGTTTATAAAGGGCCATTAATATTAAAAAAAATAGGTTTGGCGACAAAATATTGGTTTTTGCAGTGCGGCTACAGCACGTACACGATCGAGGTTATGCGACGTCACGCGCTCACGCACGTTGAAGATAAGCCCTACAAGTGCTCGCTGTGCAGCAAGTCGTACATCCAGCGCGTGCAGCTGCAGCGGCACATCGAGAAGCACACCGGCAACCCTTGCAGCAAGTGTGGCGAGACCTTCTCTACTAGAGCCAGGTAGGTATCATCTGCTCCTCACCAAGTTCTCAAACATCTATTCTTAATATGTCTGCCTTAATGTTCATATAATATATTGATTTAGCTCCAAGCAGCTATATTGTGCAGATTCAAGTAAAATCATCTACTTATAGTGAAATGCTTTCAGGTTGCTTATTCACTTGAGAGAACATATGGGATTAGAGAAGTTATTTTGTCCCCTGACAACATGCGCCTATTCAACAAAAGAATTCATCAGTGAGGCCAGTTTGAATAATCATTTGAAAGTGCATTTAGAAGACAAGCGTAAGTGGATCTTTTATTATCGGAAGCTGATATTCAATCGACATCTTACTGAAGACGAGTATTTATTGAAATATAGGTAGTAAGTTTAGCATATTATGTAATGTTTGCAGCGTTCAGTTGCGAGGTGTGCGCCAAGACGTTCCACTCGGAGGTGAACCTGCGGCGCCACCTGGAGACGCACACGCTGGACCGGCCGCGGCGCTGCATGTACTGCGTGTCGGCGCGCGCCTACGTGCGCGGCGAGCAGCTCATTCGCCACGTGCGCAAGCACCACCCCACCGTGTTCCGCGGACACCTGCAGCACGTGCGCTCCGTACTCGTGAGTCTGCGTCTGTCCCACATCCCACTCCCGACCCACTAGCCCACGTACTAGACCCACCTACTAGACCCACATGGGATCAATCATTGCCAATCTCACCTTCCATTCCATTCAATTTCCCCATTACATTATTATAAGTTAACTAGCTGACCCGACAGACGTTGTCCTGTCAACTATGAATATTGAATTCGAATTGACCTACTACCTATCTAAATGTTATATACAAACCTTGTCCTGACAATAAGGAACACATAAAAAAAAGAACCATCTAATTTGGTGCAGTCGTTCAGAAGTTACATACATTTCGGCAATTCATTTTTATATATACATAGATATACTAGCTAGATATAGATAGACTAGCTGACCCGACAGACGTTGTCCTGTCAACTATGAATATTGAATTCGAATTGACCTACTACCTAACCTACCAAACTTTTCTTATATACAAACCTTGTCCTGACAATAACGAACACATAAAAAAAAGAATCATCCAATTTGGTGCAGTCGTTCGGAAGTTATGCGCGTACATACATTTCGGCGATTCATTTTTATATAAATAGATATGCTATGGAAGAATTCGCTGCCGAGATAGACCGTAGCTAAGGTGGTGTGACGATCTGATCTTGTTTGCGGGGTGAACATGGCCAGAGATCGTAGAAGATAGAGGTTTGGAAGGAGAAAGGCTTTTGCCCAGCAGACACTGGATAGGCTGGCAAAAAAAATGCTTTCGTATCCAAATGCTCTCGTCAATCTCAAATTTTATTTTTCTTTCCAGGGTTCCAACAATTCAGTGGAAAGAGTGAAGAAGTCTGAAATAGAATCAATACTAAACCTGTTAGATGTGGAGTCGGATCGTATTCTGCAAGGCTACGGCGGAGCAGGCGTGCTCTACGGCGGCATGCAAGACGACCAGAGCAGTTCCAGTAGCGAAGTTCAGAATAAGGTAAATGAATAATAATACAATACTCTGTGTGTGTTAACGGAATTCGTTGGGTAACAAATACAATTCTATGTTCCAGAAAGGAAATTTTGCCCTAATGACAGAGGAAGAGCTCACAGAGAATTTGAAAATGTTACTTGCACAGCTGATTGATGAGGAGACACTCGACTTATTCGGTTGGCCCAACGAGAGCGTTGACGTGGTATGTTATTTTTCAACACACTTGCTCATAAAATGGCTCTAATTTCACCGCAATTAGGCACATAATAACACCTGTAATCAAACTGTGACTTTTTCATTGCTATTATTCACAAGTGAGTTATAGGTTTTTTTTTATCTACTTATAAACTTCTTACTGGACCGTTTTACACAGATATTAGAAAAAGTCATCGAGCATTGTGGTGCGAAACCCGCAGACCGCGAGAAATGGACTCGCGTGCAGCGCCTGCGTGAAAACTCCAAACACTTATTCTTATACGTGATCGAAGACAAGAACATCGCGCGTATGCTCGATACTCACACTATAGATCAAATCGTCAAACACATCCTCAAACAAGTTAGCGAAGATGACACCAAGCAAAGTACCTAGCTAGTTTAAGTTGCCTTAAGTAGTACGGTTCACATCTGAAAAGCGCGTGAGACCAAAAGAAGGCGGAGCCCGCAGAGTAACCCGTGCGCAGGCTCGAATTCAATGGATACATACGTACGGCGCTATGCAGTCTCTAAAAGTTATTGAAATGGTTTAGACACTATGCACGCCACGTGCGGGGTGCGGACAAGTGTGAATCGTACTTTACAAATACAATTTGTTTCTTCTGAAAGCCTTTCTGTTTTCAAATCTCTGCTGTTGCAATTCATTTATCAAAATTTCAACCAACTCGGTCTTTATGCACATATAATGTTAGCACATTATATTTTACTGCAGAATTTTTGGCTTCTAGAAGTCGAGCGTGTCTTTTTAAGGATACACTAAATTATTATGAGTTTTTGCAATTAAAGTTTAGTTATAAATATATGTTAAATTTTATTATGAATACGTAAAATTCTATTTTAGATTTATAAGTAAAATTAAAGACATTTTACAGTTTTTTTTAAATGGAATTCTATTTGTTATACAATATTATATGCATGGCATTCAAATTTTATACAATCAGATCAGACTTACTGTAAGTTAATTTTAATACTTAAGCTTATTTCTTGTAAGGGTGCGTGCACGAAATAAACCCATTTAGGACAATTTTGTTACCTAATTTTAATGAAGATGAATAAGAAAGCTGAAAATAATTAAAAATACATAGGTCTGAACATAATACAAGTATAGTTTTTATGGAACTAAACCATTCGAGTCACAGCACCTGTCAACACTTTTCCGCGCCGCGCTGGATTTTAACTTTCTTTAAAGTGTTTCTAAATAATAATAAAAATACATCCGTGACCAATTATCTAAAAATTCGGTAATTCTCGACTTGTTTGCTATATTTTGTGAAGTTGAAAAAGGTGCTTGAGCTACATCCAAGTAGATAATAATTATTACTGTTTATTTTTTTACTGCCATTAAAGAAAATGATGGCCACACAAACAGTATTAATTTCCCTTTCTAACAAGCAGTGAAGAAAATTGTCGAAAATGACGTCGACTTCGTGCACAGGCTCATAATTAGTGCCTTTATTATCATAAATAAAATATAATATATGACCCTTGATCAAAAGTTATTGTTAGCAATTTTGTAATCTATGAAATAACATTTGGATAATGTGTTGTTAATTAAGTGGCTTTACTTTTAGCGCATAATTATTCTTCCTCATCAACTTAATAGATGACTTCCAAAACTGTCTGATGCAATTATTTGGCATCATATGAGTTTGTTTTATCCAAATATAAAATAATGTAATCAACATATTTACATAGTGCGTATTCTTTTTTGCAGTGACATGACACATTGGTTGCGTGCATGTACACGAAAATTTAGAAAATATAACTGCTATCTTGCAAATCATGGGTACGACAGAATATATATTTTTCAACACACTTGCTCATAAAATGGCTTTAATTTCATCGCATTTTTAGGCACATAATGACACCTGTAATCAAACTATGACTTTTTCATTGCTATTATTCATAAGTGAGTTATAGGGTTTTTTTTTATTTAATTGGTTGTGTTGCTAGTCTAACCGGATGCAGCTGAAATACCAGTATTTTACATGGAGCGACTGCCTATCTGACCTCCACAACCCAGTTAATACTGGGTAGTACGATACCTCTTGGTAAGACTGGTTTGTCAGACTTTTTGGGCCACTGACTACCTGTAACGACAATCAAAGATGTACACATGACAGCCGGGACCAACGGCTTAACGTGCTATCCGAGGCACGGAGGAAACTCGGTATGTAATGGGTGGTCACCCATCCATAGACCAACCTAGGCAAGCACGGCTTAACCTAAAGATGGACCCGAGCGGCTGTTATTATTTTGCCACGAGCTCCTCGTGAAAAAAGAAAAAAAAGATCGTGTTCAATAGTACAAATAAATTAATTTTCAACACTTGCTCATAAAATGGCTCTAATTTAATCGCAATTAGGCACATAATGACACCTGTAATCAAACTGACTTTTTCATTGCTATTATTCACAAGTGAGTTATAGGGTTTTTTTATTTTATCGGTTAAGTTGCTTTATTCTTAAAAAAGTTTCGATACAAAAAAGATCGTGTTCATTAGTACAAATAAATTTCATTAAATTATTTTTTTTCACAAGTGTGTTGAAAAACGTTGTATGATACACGTGTGCATTGATGATTACCGTCCTCGGCTCGGGTCTCAATGGCGCCTCAGCGGTGATCACCAACATTATACACTTGCACCATAATGTACTATAATACCTTCGGCAGTTTACAAATTCTGCTTAACTTTATGTTACCCCACAAACCTGGTTGGTTTCGTTTTGTTCTTTTCATAATATGTGCGCCTAACTATCGTTAAAATAAAACCGTCCAAATGCTTAATATTAATTATATTGCACGCACAATATTGATTTTATTATTGACCTTTTAAAGCCGAATTTTAAAAGTAAAATTTAATTCTGTTTCTTTGCACACTAAAATTATTAACGTTTATGTGGGCATTTTATATTAAGTTATAATTATGACAAAAACAGTGTTAAACTTACAGGATTTTGAAATAAATTAAGAAATGTTTTAAATACAATCTTCCACAAAATGTTGTTAGTGTCATTTTAAGAAATGGGTTACTAAATAATATTATTTTAATATTGAATGAATACAAAAATGATTATTCTTTGTAATTAAGGTGTATGCGCTAAGGTAGCCCGGAAATTTTAATTTTCGTATGTTTGAGTTGCAATTTTCAGATTTGTTGGTGATTGATTGATTTCAAAACTGAAACTTTTCACATTTTACTGTTTGACCAATTCAAATAAAATGGGTGTAAAAATATCCGTTTGCGTTCCCATTGAGGGACCACATTTGAATTTTGATTTTTTGAATGCATGAGCCGTTAGTAAATGTTCCCAAACGATTGTAAATTCAGCCTTTAGTTTGTAAAAGTATCCACTCAAAAGTTACAATCGTTTAAAGGTGGTCCCTCAGTCGTGACTGACAGGCATCCATCCATATCTCAAAACCTAGTTAAAATTTTAAACTCCTCTATATGGCTGCGTATAGTAAAAGATTTGTAAAACTAATTTATTGAATATCAACTCTTCCTGTTCACACAGTAAAAAGAACTAGCATGCAGAAGGTGGTCCCTCAATTGAGCACCATCAGTTCCCTTGAGTGGAGACCACGATGGAATTTGAAATTTATATATGGGTCTAGCGTTAGTAAAAGTACTTGAACGATTGTATATCCAACCTCTAGTTTGTAAAAGAAGCCATTCGAAAATTACAATCGATTTAAGTTGGTCCCTCAATTGAAACGCTTATCATAAGTAAAATCAATTTACGTAGCATTCGAAAGCTAAATAGACGAATGCTGCAGTCTATCCTTTAGTATTAAATTTTTTACTAAATATACTTTATTTTTTACTAACGATTAGATTACTAAACAGTGGTACCGATTCCCTTGTTTAAAAACTGAACTAAATTTAAGTTTAGTGCATCTTTTTCTTTCTATTTCATTAAGAAAATGACAGAAGATAAATTTTAGTTTAGTCCTGTCAAATTAACCAGCGCCTGACAAGTTTAGACGTGATTAAAAGTTGACTAGGTACTAAAATTACATCAAATTACGTCAGGTGTAATTTGACAGGACTAGACTAATATTTATCTTCTGTCCTTTTCATAATGAAATAGCAAGAAAAAGATGCACTCAACTTAAATTGAGTTTAGTTTGTGAACAAGGGAATCGGCACCAGTATCAATAAATGTGCCATTTCATCACAACTAATCATCCAATTTCTGGGAAGAAATACTAAGGTTGAGGTGACAACACAGCAGAATTTTCTTGAAAAAGTAAAAACTAGGTAGTGACTGTTTGTTGATATTATTTTTTGTTAAAATTTAACATCACTTGGATAATTAAAAACACCGAAAGAAAAAAATGCTAATGATGCATTCAAAAAATCAAAATTCAAATGTGGACCCTCAATGGGAACGCAAACAAAAGACCTCCAGACCACCTGTTTTTCGCGTCATTGCAATCATTTTTTTTTTTTTATTAAGACGATACCTTTAAGACGGAACCTTCAAATTATGGAAAGAGATATTGAAGGTTCCAACTTTTTCTAAATACTTCATAACCCCTGTACTATTCAATACATTCAATAGCACGATGTTTTGAGTGCGCTACATTGAGTCCTACGGTCCTACCGTAAACCATGATTTATCACCCCAAAAAAGACTTTCCCCAGTAATATTATAATAATGTATATGAAATAAATCAGTATAATTGTATATCTTTTTTTGAGTTTCCTTCGAAATCATGTTCATTACCTACTTCATTGAACGCTTTTTGCCATTTCTTATAATTAATTACTCAGTTAATGGGGAAGCGCCAAGGTAGCCAGCGAAATTCAAATTTTCTTACCTTTTTTGCAATTCTGTTCAGTATCAGGTAGTATGTTGATTGAAATATTCGCGGCCGACTATTTCATGAAAAAGTCATTCATTGGGATTAAATGAACTTAGAGGGTTGTATTGATGATTTTAATGATTATAATTCTGTTAATAAATGCGTATTACGAGCGCCCATCATATTTTGATCAACATACAGCCTGACACTGACTAGCAAATTGCAGAAAACGTAAGAAAATTTAAATTTGGCGGGCTACCCTGGCGCTTCCACCTTAAATGTTCGTGCTGATATCCTGTAGTCCCATATCTAAAGAAACCAAAATGATCCCCTTCCGGGACCGGCGGCATTTGTTTTTATAAAAAAATCCATTTTTAGTATGTAGGTATATAATATATATCTGGTAATGGCGCAGTTTTCTATTGATAAATATTGATATTTTGTGAAGGTTATGATGGTTATATCAACACAAAATAAATGTTTAAATATTAAGGATCTTAGTTTTATTTCGGCCCCCACAAACCTATGCCTGAGGGCATTTGTGCACTACAAGGAATTTTACTGTCCGGCAGTCCGATTTCGAAACACACAGTTACAGACAAAATCCCGGACAGTAAAATTCCTTGTAGTACACAAACGTCCTGAGGCCGCATATTCGGAGTCCGGGGCGTTTCTTGCACCGCGCGTGACCGCCCCTCGCGTTAGGCCCGGTTTTCACCAAAGCGAAGAGGAGAGGAGACGAGAGATGTGCTACGAAGCTGGCAGGTTAGTGTCCGTTACCTCAGCCAGATGTGGTCGAAAATGGTCATTTGAATCTTATAGATAATTAGTTTTGCGGCTTCTGTAATTGTTGCGCACATTTTTAAATTTGTTGCGCTTATAGTTTTTTAATTATTTCACAAAAACATTTCCTGCTGAGGTAACGTTACCCCAGCCAGACCTTTTTCTTTCTAATGGGAATATTTAAATAAATACTAGCTATAAAATTAGTTGTCTAGATGAAGTAAATGTTGTGCCTTATTTTGTATTTGTTCTTTCTTCGGTTGCGAAGTTATTCGAGATTTTGCTGGGGTATCGTTTTTGGTATTGCTAGATCTTTGAAACAGTTAAGCGGATTCTTATCATATTTTGTACAAGACTTCTTTGGAATTAGTTTAAATTTGTTCTGCAATAAAAATACCAAAATAATACATAGCTTAAAGGTTATTTCATTAAATAGAAAAACACTTCAATTGGTCCCAGCACTCTCAATAAGAGGTCTAAAGACTTACTTTAAACATTATTGTGAAGCTTGTAACTGCCTTCAAATGTATGTGAAGTTTCATTAGTATCATGTAAGTATTTAACAAGTTATGATGATATTCAGTTCTTCACGAGCACGGTCATGATGCGCGCGGTGTTATTTGGCAACTGATAAGCCTGTATATGGATATATGAACTGAATGTTATGTCAATTATTAGTTGTGTAGTTCAGTTGTATAACAGTAAAATTTCAACGTAGTACATTGGATAATTAATGAGATAATACGATTAAAGTCATTAGGAAGTGAATGACCGTGGTAACCCGACCAAGTTTAGGTGGTTACGAAAAAGCGAAAACGTAGAACATTATGCTATCTTTTGAAATGTTTAGTATAATACACCTTACAATTTCGGTACAGACGCGTACACTGTTAAATACATAATAATATAATAATATCTGTACTATGAAAACATTATTATTATCTTCCAGTTGCACATACTTATCAAAAATCACCGATAACACGTCGTTCGGCGGGACGCGGGAGGGGTGGGGTGAAGGGGTAATTCATTGTTTGCATAACGCACTAAACATGCTCCATAATTACATAATTCATCTTGTAGAGTGCGCGTGCGCTTCGGCAGTTCCGTTTCCTGTTTTTGAAAATATTTATCGAGTGCGTGAGAGCTATTATTATAATAATAAGTGTGGCAAATTACTGTTAATGTGGAGTGCTTGATGAATTCACGAACAAGGTAAGCTTGCATAATGTAACTACAGAAATAGTAGCAAAATTATTATTAATATGTACATGTTGTTAGGTACTTATCTAAAACTGTATTTTTTTAAGGCTTAAATATTTGAATTTAGGAACTTACTTATTATTTTCTTTTTTTTCGTACTTAGTTATTACCTGGACTGGAATTCTCGACAATTATGACGACATATTTATCCTTCGATACATAGTACCTATAAAACAAAGTCGCTTCCCGTTGTCTGTCCCTGTTTGCTTGGATCTTTAAAACTACGCAACGGAATCTGAAGCAGTTTTTTTTAATGGATATACTGATTCAAGTGGAAGGTTTTTATGTATAGGTACAAAGCTCATTGCTATCGAACACAAACTAGAACTTTTCAATGTTATGACGATATGTATAGCAAAATTCAGAAGAGTCAGATTAATTTAATGCCTCACGCGATTATTTATACATTACAATCTGATAATATCTAATTTATCTAAAATACAAAACTATTTTATAGATCTTGTATTGTCACTTGACATGTATTTACTTTAAAATTGTGAATTTTAATGTTAGTCACATTTTTTTATAGATGTGATAATAATAATAATAAAAAAATCGTCTCCAATCTTATGCAGTCGGAAGCAATGTGTTTTGTTATTAAATTAAACATGGCGAACACATATTTCACACTTTTTAGTATAGAACCTAAATCATGACCATTTGATCGACTGACGTAAGAATTAACAAAATCTGCCTACGCTTATGGTCTCTCTAGAGCGGCAACTAGATCTCTGTTTATGACAACTTTTGTGTCACAAAGTTATTTACGTATTTGGATACTCATTTTACGTGATGATCTGTGATTTTTTATACAAAAACCAACAAACTTTTAGAATTTACCTTTACACGTTGACTTTTTGAGATTGTAATTAGTTAAAAGTAATACTTACATAATTATTTGACTGCAGTTTAATATTACTTAATTTTATTATTTTTGATCTGTGATTTTTAAATAGTTTAAGTTCATTTTATGTGTATAAACTTAGGGAAAAAAATGTGATATTTGAAATGAGACAACAAAACAGTAGGACTAACTGTGAGCATTTTACTACATTGTGATTTCATTTAGTATTACCATTGATCTGTGATTTTAATTGATATAAGTGGGTATTAGTAGACATACGTAAGTTTAGTGTTAACTGAAAAAAACCGTTGTATAATTATTTATTGTCTGTGATCATTACACATTCCAATATTGTGTATACCTATTTAAATAAAAACTGTAACTGTGTACTGTGTTTACTGAAATCTATCATTTAAATAAAAAGTAATAGAAAATTCAAAAAAGCAAAATTACTATCTGTAATTTTAATCTGTGATTGTTTTTAAGTATAAGTTTATTAATACTTTAAAAGTTCAATTGAAATGATTATTTTACCTGTTAATAAAAAATCGTTAATAAACATTTAGTTTTTTTTAACACTTGTGTAAATGTCTGTACTAAATTTGTAACACTATCCTACATATTTTAGAAGGTAGCATAATGTTCTACGTTTTCGCTTTTTCGTAACCACCTAAACTTGGTCGGGTTACCACGGTCATTCACTTCCTAATGACTTTAATCGTATTATCTCATTAATTATCCAATGTACTACGTTGAAATTTTACTGTTATACAACTGAACTACACAACTAATAATTGACATAACATTCAGTTCATATATCCATATACAGGCTTATCAGTTGCCAAATAACACCGCGCGCATCATGACCGTGCTCGTGAAGAACTGAATATCATCATAACTTGTTAAATACTTACATGATACTAATGAAACTTCACATACATTTGAAGGCAGTTACAAGCTTCACAATAATGTTTAAAGTAAGTCTTTAGACCTCTTATTGAGAGTGCTGGGACCAATTGAAGTGTTTTTCTATTTAATGAAATAACCTTTAAGCTATGTATTATTTTGGTATTTTTATTGCAGAACAAATTTAAACTAATTCCAAAAAAGTCTTGTACAAAATATGATAAGAATCCGCTTAACCGTTTCAAAGATCTAGCAAAACCAAAAACGATACCCCAGCAAAATCTCGAATAACTTCGCAACCGAAGAAAGAACAAATACAAAATAAGGCACAACATTTACTTCATCTAGACAACTAATTTTATAGCTAGTATTTATTTAAATATTCCCATTAGAAAGAAAAAGGTCTGGCTGGGGTAACGTTACCTCAGCAGGAAATGTTTTTGTGAAATAATTAAAAAACTATAAGCGCAACAAATTTAAAAATGTGCGCAACAATTACAGAAGCCGCAAAACTAATTATCTATAAGATTCAAATGACCATTTTCGACCACATCTGGCTGAGGTAACGGACACGGCAGGTTATTTCCACCAAAGCGGAGAGAAGATGTGAGCTTTGTGTAGCAGAGATGTGAGCTGTGAGAGATCGAAACCAGTCAAGTTCTGTCTACGAAAGGAAGGCGTCATGTCGTTACAAAAGTTATATCTGAATTTGCTTGAGGAAGAAGAATTAGAGGTTGATGAAACAATTAATTCTTCAATATTTAAACTATCGACGGCAACATAGATTCTGGATAAGAAACCATATAAAATAGGATATTTTTTAACCACTTCAATGAAATGTTCTTCATCCATTTTGCAAACTGAAAATATAATAATAACGTGATACCGTACTACAACTCCTTAATATAAACCAAAAAAAAAATTGTTGTATTTCTACATATTTCGACAAATTGAAATCTTGTGTTTTACAGAAAACTACAGACGTCTGCGATAATTTTTCACCGAGAAATCGGCGATAACGTGTTTTTCACCGTTTCAATGACGCGGCCATGAGGTTTTAGTCTTACAGTTCCTGAAATATAACCCTAGGATTTTTTGTTGTATTTTTACATATTTCGACAAATTGAAATCTGTGCTCTAAAAAAACTTCAGACGTCTGCGATTCTTTTTCTTTTTCTGGATTTTTTGTCTTACAGCTCCTAAAATATAAACCTAAAGTGCGTTTCTTACATGTTTCTTACTCCTAGAGATTAAATTGACACTGCTAATGTCAAACTGTATAGGTGTGATCTATTGACATTAGCATGACAGACATTAGATGATTAGACAGTTTGACATCAGCATGTGTCAATTTAGTCTCTAGGATAAAAAAAACGCACTTTAGGTTTATATTTTAGGAGCTGTAAGATCAGGTTGTACGTTGATGAAAAATGAGTCGCGTCAGTATCACGTATGTAGTTACTGAATTATAATCTTGAAAATTATCAATAAAACCCTCTAAGTTCATGTAACCCTTACCAATGAATATTTCATGAAAATGTCATTCAATAGGATTACATGGACTTACAGGGTTATTTTGATGATTTTTATCATTGTGATTCTGTAACTACATATGTGTTTCTGTCGCGACTCATTTTTCATCAACATCCAACCTGACAATGACCTACAAATTGCAAAAAACATAAGTAAATTAGAATTTTGCGGGCTACCCTGACGCAACCACCTTAATAAAGGCCTCTACAGTTCCATGCGTAAATTGTAAACAAAACCCTTACAAATCAGATTTATTTCTCCACCTTCATTTCAGCCGAAAGACGTCCACTGCTTGACATAGGCTTCCCCCAAAGGAGGGTTTTTCCATAATCACCATGCTTGGCAGGCGGGTTGACGATCGCAGTACGGTTGCTACAAAGGCACAGAGAACGCTGAGTGCCCATTCTCTCGTAAGTCACTTAGTCGCCTCTTACGACACCCACGGGAAGATATGGGATGATGCTATTCTTTACGTCCGACTCCATACAGTACAACAACAACGTAATATCGCGCCTAGATAATTTTCAAAGAATCGGTTCTGTAAAATTTTATTGGAGTGATTTGGTCTACCAACTTGATTGATCGACGGGACAAGACACCGTAGAATATAGCTGACGAAGTAACTTTAGCAGCAGCTTATTTAGTACTACTAAGCTAAAACTAAAAGCAGATGATGGGGCCATGACCGATAATCTCACTTTCCAAAATAAATACGAACAAAGCATGGCCTAGAAATTGTTTGACGCACCAAAAATGTCGCATGGAATCCATCGCGTTCGGATAGAAGCTGCGACAGCACAGAGTACTATAATATAAAAAGGAATGTGTTGCTATGCCGCGAGATGCCGCATGATTCTTGCCACATTTTGAATCAATGTAGTATGCGGCCTTCTTGTGGGGCATGCAGCACAGTGTTGCCCCGGCGTAAATTAATATCCTTAAATAAAAGTTGCTTCTTGTGGTAGCCCTGCTCAATGCTCAACTGACACTGACATTATGTCATTGTTTGACATTGAGAGAAGTGAGCGGAATATTTTGACGGAATTGAGTTGCGAGTTTTTGCGACTTGTGAGTGGAATGGAAATAGTGCGTGTATTGCTTTTGCGTGATACTGTGGTCCTTGGTACTGAGCTAAATTGATAAGTATTTGAAAGTTTAAAATTAAATACAATTCAAGAAACGAAGGACATCAGAATATAGTGGGAAAATGACGGCAAATGTTCCTCTTGTTGTGAGACTTTTGGCTTCTTCAGTATCAGTGGCCAACAGGGCTGGAAAAATTGTTCGTGATGTTATGAGTAAAGGGGAACTAGGAATAGTTGAAAAGGTTTGTTCATGTAATAAATCACATATACAAAAAGAATTGCGAAGAAAGCAATAAGTTTATTGGGGCCAAAGTTCACAAATTAACTAAATGGTTATTTTTTTACTTGTTGTGTAATTAAACTTGTGCCGTCACTGTTTTAGGGAAAAGATGACTATCAAACAGAAGCTGACCGGTCCGCACAGCGGTGTATTGTTGCATCTCTTGCAGCACAATATCCCAAAGTGAATATAATTGGTGAAGAGGATGGCTCTGATAATGAGGTATCGTGATTTCAGCATTAAAACAAACCTAATCAATATATGCTTGTATAAAGAGACACAAACTAAAATTAAATATAAAATAATGTTCTTCTGTTAGAATACCACTGTGATACATCTATTAAAAACTTTAAATAATTAATTACCTGCATTCAAATTCTCCTAAAAGGGAAAGGTACTGTTTATAGGAAGTTGTTGCATTATTCATCTCAAGGTTTCTGCAAACTTTCAATTTTAATGATACTTTGTCAATTCTGTGACACATTATAACACAATAAATAGCTTTTGCCTGCAACATCACTTGCTTGGAGGATGGCCATAAACCTATGGGTTTATACTACTGATATAAATAGTAATATAGTCCTATGTCCGTCCTAATCCAAATCTTGATCTACCTGTATTTTATATAAATTAAAAGCATTATTCTTTTTTGTTACGTAATATATATAATATATATATCCATGTAAGTATGTACCATGTAGATATTCTAATATGGTTCATCATCATCACTATCCACAGCCCGACTTCACCCACTGCTGGGTATAGGCCTCTTTTTTCTTTGATTTTTTTTTTTTTTTAAATACCGAGTACTGCACAGGTCTACTCACAATATTCGAACAATTTAAACTTCACTTTGTTCAGTCACTTTCACTTCAATACGAAAAAAGCGAGAGATAGAAACAAGTCAAGTCGAAATTCGATTTCCAAATTCCATATATAATAGGCCCAAAAAAGAAACAAACAATAAAACGTTCGGTTACCGATATTGTAAATCGATAACCGTAATATTGTAAATCACGTGTTTAGGTTTTAAATGAAAAAAAAATATATTTCGAATAATCGAATTATATTTTTTATAACTAAATCTAGATAAAGAATGTTGAAGAAAAAAATACGAAATTTATCATGTATCTACTTATTTATTTATAGTTTTAACAGTCTTTAATATTTTATTTTTTATTTTTATTTTTATTCAAAAGGAACAACAAACAGCTGCAATATAAAACATAGAAATAAGAAATATTCAAAACTTATAGACAATATTGCAGCCCACACCGCTGTTCACGGATTAACTGTAGGATACATAACATTGAAAACAATCGCTAGGATTACAAATACAAAAGATAAAAGAAAAATATGTAAAATAAAACAGTGTAAAATGGTGTACAAATATTCAAGAAAGCTCCTTAAGTACCAGACTTTTAAATTTATAGGGAGCACACGCAAAAATATCAATGTGCTCAAAAGTCTTATTGTAGGAATCGACCATTCTGCGAACAGGCGAACGCAAGCCAGAGTTGGACTTGCAAGTACTCACTGAAAATAATCTGCCAGCGCGCACCTTTCGCTTATGGACCGTCCTAGGAACCGCATAACATATTGAGACAGAATACCGCGAGTGTAGTTTCAGAACGCATTTTAAAAAAATAGCGGGTTTCAAATTCTTATTCTTTTATTCTCTGTTACGCTAGCAATGATTAAGTCAATGTACGCTAGCTACAAAATAAAATTTGGATAATAAAGTAATAATAATAAATAAATATGAGTGAGTCCAGTGACGAAGTCTGTCGTTAACATCTGAAGAATTAAAAGCATAATGTAAAAAATTAAGTTTTCCGCCTGAAAACTCTCGCGAAAAATATCTATAAACTTATGATATTTTTAAGCAATGGAGACTTACAAAGGGTGCAAACACTTTTTCGGGGACTACTGTTATCGTACTTCATAGAATTATCACAAACTAGGCAACCATCTATAATGTGGAGTACTTACTCAATGTTGAAAGCCACAATAAAAACAAAAGATGACGTGCACATTGAAACCTATCCCAAACTTATTGCATTTTTGAAAAATATGTAAGTAGGTCACAAATCCAAAAAGTCCAAAATATTTTCGCCCGCTAACATTAAAATACAATATATTATTGTGGTGTGGTGGTTTAATTTTTACCATGTTGTTTTTTTTACCTTTAAGTATATGTTCTCGCTGCTGAGGTGAAAAGTTGTATGTGTTACACGAGACCAAAGTTATTTGCATCTCGTGTCTTTGAATCCCTCGCAACGCTCAAGATTCTAACCTAGAATCCTTCGCTTACTCGGGATTCAAAATCAACTCTCGCAGCAAAAACCCACTTTATTGCACAAATAACTATTTTGTGTCATATAGGGCTTTTATGACCTCACAATGTAAAATAGGTGGTAAGAATTTTGTGTTTTGATGTTGAATAGGTGGTGCCCTAACATCGTCCCCGGGAAGAACTGATTCTACAGATTTAGAAGCATAGAGGTCCGCGTAGAACTTCTCAACAATAGATACAATTTGGGCCCGGTCCGTCACTATGTTGTCATTTTCATCCCTGAGTTTAATGATCTGTTTTGAACCTGTGCAAGTTTTCCTTCGAATTACCTTAGGACCTCTGTTATGATTTTATTGTTAGTGTTGTATACCGTCTTAAATCCTTCCGTATGGACTTTTTTATGTGTTTATTTATTTTTCTATATCCTTTTTATCTATTGCAGATTTGCAGTATGTAGTGTCATATCTCTTCTCTCTTCAATTAAGTTTCGAGTTTCCGGCGTCAATTTCTTTTGTGCTTTTTTAGATCGACCAAGATGTTTTTCGCCACTTCGGTCAGCGTTCTACACAACATTATTTATGTGGTCTATATCCAGATTTTCCTCTTCGAGTCCTTCAAATTTATTTTTGAATTCTACTCGGAAAGTGTCTTGCATGAAAGCGATTTCCTGCTTATACCTTCTTGTGGATGATATCATCTTAGCCAGTTCACTCTTCAAGTCAAACCTAAATGTAGCTCTCAACATTCTGTGGGTGGTCGCTTCCAGCATTGAAACGTGACAGACAGGACAGAGACATCCGTAACTACGTATTTATGAGAGCTAACTATGTATATAGTTAATATCGCTCTTTGTGTTACCATCTGGACTTACCCAAATCCACATTCTCGGCGCTCTTATCTGGAAAAAGGTGTTCATTGCGAACAGTTGGTTGTGTTCTAGAAAGTTGACTAGGTTTTGTCCTCTGTTGTTACGCAACCCAAGACCAAAGTGTCCATCGGATTTCTCGTTACTCAACGATTTTCCTATCCTGGCGTTGAAATCGCTAATTATAGTGGAGTAATGGCATGGTGTGCCCTTGAAGGCCTTGTCAATGTCGTCATAGAAGGACTCCACTTCTTCGACAAGATGGTCAGATATTTTCATGGAGTATCGTTGATTAAGTTTGATTATCATAAAGCAAACGCGTGTTGATACACTTTTAATGTTTGTCATTGCCGAAGCAATAGTTTTCCGATCAGAAATTCAATTTCGTGGCCCCTATAAAAGAATAAGTTACCTGAAGTTAATTTAATAAGATCTTCACCCTTTCTTCTCACCTCAGATATGCCATTATATGATATTGGTGCCGATTCCCTTGTTTACAAACTAAACCAAATTTAAGTTCAGTGCATCTTTTTCTTTCTATTTCATTAAGAAAAGGACAGAGGATAAATTTTTGTTTAGTCCTGTCAAATTAACCAGCGCCTGACACAAGTTTAGACGTGATTAAAAAGTTGACGACTAAAATTACATCAAATTACGTCAGGTGCTGACTAATTTGACAGGACTAAACTAATATTTATCTTCTGTCTTTTTCATAATGAAATAGAAAGAAAAAGATGCATTCAACCTAAAGTTAGTTTAGTCTGTGAACAAGGGAATCGGCACCATTGTCTTTTTTTTTTCACTTTCTACATTGTGCTAACATAGAAGCAACAATATTGTACCCAGGACTCTGTAATATCTAACTTGATTTGAAAAGAGCGTCTATGGAGTTTCTTGCCCATTCTTTTCCATGACCTCTATCTACGATTTTGGAATGGGCAAGTACAGTCCATTCACAGTTATTATGCCTATGGCTGGACTGTAGGTAGGTTATTTTTGACTATGCAAAAGTGCCTGTCACGGGTCTATTTTAAATAAATGCTTTGAGTTTGCCAAATATTATCAAAATCGGTTCAGTTGAAAAGTTATCAGACAGACAGTAACTTTCACACTGTGTAGTATGGATATACTTTTTTCAGTGTTTAAACTTGTTAACTGTATCACCTACAACCTAGATTTTTTGAATTGCAGTTTAAGCTGGTTTAATTTTTATTTCTGTGGTTTATTTTTGCTTGTCAAATAAAATTATTGACAAATATTTTTTTTTAATATCTTCCTTTTTTTTAAAATAGCCGAGATTATTTAAAGGTAATAAAATTAGAACTTGTGTCATAATTTATTACTTGAAATTAATATGAATACATCCATTTTAGACGCCAGGGATGTGGGCCTCATGCCAAGCACTGACAACCTGGGCTATAGTTTATCATAATAAAACTAGATTTCATATTCATTCTGATCATATTAATTTCCTGAGTTTACTAAATCTTTGTTCCCTTACTTGTATTGTGAATGGTCATGCATCACAGCAATTATGTACAAATTGTTTTTATTTATAGAGTTAAATAGTATGCATTTGTCACTTCAGGGTGAAGTTGCCAGTGACTGGTTAATATCTGAAGCAGACAAAGAAGTGTTATCTTTGGAGTGCCCCATTGACCTTCAGAGTGTCAAAGAGGAGGATATAGTTGTCTGGGTTGATCCCCTTGATGGCACCTCTGAGTACACTCAAGGTAAACACTATTTTTTATTTTTTTAACTTCAGTTAAATTTTAGATAATAGAGCCTGATCGCTGTAAGCGCCCTCCCGCAAAAGTAGTTCGTATAAGAGCTGCAGTTACAGCGGTCAGGCTGTATGCACCCCTACACTTTGTTGTAGTGATTGTTGTTATCTTAAAAATTATATTTATTTATACAATATCAATTTTCCACCTTTATAAGTCATATCAACACCCTGCTGTTGTAACATGCAGTCTCATAATCTAATCCATACAAATTTAATGTTTAAAATTATTTACTACAAGTATGTAAAATAATTCTAGGTGCACTAATGTTGAAGAGAGATCCATGGGAAAGATGGAAAATGTACTTAACTCATCCTTTTATAAGTGTGAAGTGGTATTTAAGTTTGCTCCAATCACATTATGGTAAATTGAAGATATTCATAGGTTTTGAGCTTTTGTTGTTTAGAATGCACTGTAGTAGTATGAACACAGTGGAACATGGTCCAGAGTTTCGATTTCAATGTATGTATTGTACATATTAATTACATAAAAAAGACCCTAACCAGTGTAATAAATAGACTAACAAGATATTGTATGTTCTTATTTCTGGCTGTACAGAAAACCCGATTTCATGTTTTAATTACTTCTTCTAGATACCTTGTTCTCGTTAAATTATAATTGGAATCAAACAAAAATTGCATGTTGCATGGGTGTCTGAATAATTTTTTTATGAAAAATAATTTGTAAATTGTTACAGGATTTCTTGAACATGTGACTGTCTTGATTGGCATATCAGTCAATGAGAAGCCAGTGGCTGGTGTAATTCATCAGCCATATTACAAGACCATGTTGGGAGGGGAGAAAATAATTGGCAGAACTATATGGGGCTTACATCAAGTAGGTGTGGGAGGGTTCACCCCTGCGCCTCCACCTGACTCCCTCATCATTACCACCACCAGGAGTCATTCCAATCCATTGGTTGAGAAGGCATTGCAAGTTATGAATGCTGCACAGATACTTAGAGTTGGTGGTGCAGGTTATAAGGTGTGAATTACCTACATTACAATTTTTTTAATGTTTATTTTGGCGCATTTATCAATTAACAATAAATACTTCTACAGGTTCTGCAACTACTTGAAGGTAAGGCTTCAGTTTATGTGTTTGCCAGTGCTGGCTGCAAGAAGTGGGACACGTGTGCACCGGAAGCAGTCCTGTCTGCCGCCGGAGGCAAACTGACCGACATTCTTGGCGACTTCTACAAATACGGAGGGGCACAGTTGCACCCAAATAAAACCGGAGTATTGGCGGCCGTTTCTAAAGACCTACACACCTACGCATTGAACAGAATACCGCAAGAATTAAAAGATGCACTTGTCAATAAATAGGAGTATTCTGCCATATGACTGACAGTAAACCATTCTGATCAGATCAAATGTAAATAAAACCATTTAGATTCCCTTCACATAGGTATATATTAAAAAAAACAACAACAATAACTGCAATATATAATTTAATTAAAATTTATTTATCACATAAATTGTCTATATTTTGTCACTTGAAAATATGTATAAATATTATTATGAGGTATTGTGAATACTTTGGGATATTAAAGCTTGCTTTTATACTTTTGCAACATTTTTCGTAACTCTCTCCTGAGGATTTTACCAGAGGTGTTCTTGGGAATATCTTTGAGAAATATCACTCCGCCGCGTAGATGTTTCGCTGGTGACACCTGATAAAGAAATTCTTATCTTAATACTTACACTAAAATTCTTTATCAATGTTTATCGAGATGTTCATAGCTTGCACAAGTAAGATATCAATATAAATAATGCATGTTTTTAGCAACTGAATAACTGAAGTCATTGTACTCATCAGAATAACTTCTACAATGGACTAATCTTGGAATGGCGTAAAACAATGTTAATAGAAGTCTTTATCAAAATGTTGGAAACGGCAGTTTTTTTTAGCAATTGTAGAACTTATTGTGAGATATCTATTGGACTTACGCCCATTTTAATCAAGACTTTTCCTCCCTTTTGTGGCTTTCTGAAAATGATCAAGTAATAATGCACATATGAATACTTTGACCATGAGCTGCCCTAGCATTGTAGCACCATTACATATTATAAAACAAAGTCCTCCGCCGGCCTGTCTGTCTGTTCGCGAACTTCGCGATAAACTCAAAAATGACTGCACCGATTTATTTATGCTGTTTTCACCAAAAATATGATAAAGTGGTTCTCGAGGAAGGTTAGGAAAGTTTTTGTATACATTGGCTAAAATATAATGATATTAGCTGATGCCCGCGGCTCTGCCCGCGTGGATGTCGGTTATCGCGCCCAAAAGTAATCATGAAATTTTGATCCCTTTCCTGCAACCCATGGGAAATATGAAATATCATAATGCCAATGAATACAAAAACTTGACAAATTATACAGGGTGTTAAGGAAATTGCGTGCCATAGCTTGCTTGAGGGTGCGTTCAGTATCGATAAAGGAAACCGTAAAATATTAAAAAAATATACCTTAAAAAAAAGTAAAAAAAAAAACTCTTCTAATCTCTCTCTTCTAATTAAATAGCAATCGTTTAGAAATGATTCAAAAATTGCTTAAAATAAGTTTTTATTTTGTTTAAATGCTAATTAATAATTTCCTAGAGTTACCTACCTACTATCGAACGCAATGAAATACGCATTTAAACAAATAAAATAATTTTAATAAAATAAGGTTAATTTTGCAATAACTTTTATTTTCTATTTTTCCTGGGTTCCTTTATCGATACTGAACCTACCCCTATGACACGCAATTTCTTTAACACCCTGTATAATAAAACCTTCCTTGAGAACTACTTTATCCGTTGGTGAAAACAGCATAAAAATTAGTGCAGTAGTTTTTGAGTTTATTGCGAACAGACAGCCAGACGCGGCGGAGGACTTTGTTTTATAATATGTAGTGAGTTGTTGGAGGTGTCGGAAAAATAAGCCGTCTGGGAGCTTTCAACGAATACGCTGCCTAAACCCTTTGAGATATAACAAAATTATGTATGATGGAATAATATATCTTATATAGGTCTACAGAAAAGTCCGCGATGGCATATGTGATGGCTCTTAAGGATAACAATAACATACTATATCCATTTTAATACTGAAAAAAATGGGCAATTATAAATGGCCCAAGTGTTTATTAAGCTCATTCATTTATACAGATCGAAGAGCGTAGGTGAGGTCAGGCCACCCTGCCTCACCCCGCACTCCAACCTATATGAGTCCGACAGAGCCCCCGCTCATTTGACGTTACGGCTACGGCTATAATCCACGCAAAAGTGTAGGCATTTATCGCTGTTTGAAGGTGAGACCGAGTGAAGGAGGCCTGCTGATGATGAAGATGGCTCTAATGGATGAACGGATCTGGCTGGAATTTGGTACAGGGTAGATTATAGCCTGGAATAAGACAGGCTGCTTTTTATCCCTGGAATAGGTTCCCATGGGTTGCGGGAACGGGATCAAAATTTCATGACTTGGTCGCGATAACCGACATCCACGCGGTCGAAGTCGCGGGCATCAGCAAGTTTGTATAATAAAAAGGTGCGTAAGTAGGTACTCCTAAAAACTTAAAATGGGAATAGTTTTATCAATGCCGAAACAACATTATTACCTTGGACGCAACGAACTCGACGAGGTCTCTTTCGGTGACGTTTGAGTTGGGCTGTGCTACCACGAAAGCTAAAGGCAGCTCACCGGCGGCCTCGTCCGGCAAGCCCACCACACCTGCGTCGGCCACTCCACTGTGCTGCAGGAGTAGTGCTTCTAGTTCCGCAGGCGCTACCTGAACAAACATCCACGACTTTATACATAGTTTTAAAGCTCTCAAGTAACATAATATGAGTTTTATGTTTATCATTCAAAGGATAAGTAGTAATTATTGTTGCTTTTTAATATACAAGCAGAATAAGTCGCGGGCCACAGTGCACTACTGAGCAATATTTTATTCTGTATGGCTACGGGTTGGCCTTTTCCCAGCAGTGGGACCTACTTTTGTAAGATCCAATCTTTTGTGCAAGCACCGCAAAGTAGCCAGCAGAGCTTAGCCGCAGGCCATGTTAGAGCTACTGGGGTGAGCGGTGGCGAACTGCGGGTGCGGGAGGAGTAAAGACGCTGCGCCTTGCCGCTGTAGGGTGCCACGTTGAAGCGGCCGCGTGACACGTGAGTTTATCTGAGCATCGCGGATAATTCAACAAAATTTAATAAATACGCAGGACGCGCGAACTCGTACTATTCCTTCCGCTGCTCACGGTCGCCTGACGCGTACACCAGTTGCGCCAACATGGCGCCCACCGTTCGACCCGTATTATTGTTTTTCCCGCTCCTCGCAGACGCAAGACGCGTCGCGCCAGCGTGGCCTGCGACTTAGCTCCGCATTCTAATAACTTTACCTGGAAACCCTTATATTTGATGAGTTCTTTTAATCTGTCCACAATGTAGAAGTAACCCTCGGTGTCATAGTAGCCGATGTCTCCAGTTCTTAGGTAGCCTTCACTGTCAAGTAGCTCGTCGCTCGCAGCGCGGTCGCCCATGTAGCCCTTCATACGCAGTGGGGATTTAATCCACAATTCACCTTCTTGGCCCGGTCCTAATTTCTGCCCATTTTCGATATCTATAACCTAAAAAAAACATTATTTTTTGATTTACCTATTAACCTTTTGAACGCCAGAGCAAAAACGCATGAACTTGCCCTCAACGCCAGGCCACAAATTCACCGCAAATACCTACGAAAAAAATAGGGATTCCAAAACTTCATCGATAATCAATTTTATTTTCATTTTCGTCTTTAATTTCGAAATATAATGTCCTTATAACATTGAAATTTAATTCAACATTACATTTCTTCCTATTAAAGTAATAGTTATACACTATTTACAGACTTGTATAATACCGTAATAACAGATATGAGACTACAATATATTTAAATATAATAACTGTAGGTACAACACTATTCTTGATCTGCTGTCTTCATATTGTGACCATGGCGTGGACGGCCCGCCATTTTAATAACTACTTCGCTTCCGAAATAAGGATGTGGCAACGTAATATCTCGTTTATCGATGTTCTAGTACTATATTATTTTATAATAAATGAAACACGTTTTTTAAATCAGATTTATAATTTCGAATGTAACAGGTACTTAAAAATATATGATTGAAATAGGTTAAGAAGGTAAATAAAAACTATGAAAAAATAGAAAATTTTAATAAAATGTTATACAGTATGTACTATGTATACATGTTTTTAAATATTAAGTTCTATAAACCTGGCATAAAAAGTAACAAATTAAAACAATTAACGATTATATATAATTATCACAATTACCAATCAGTCTTATACTAATAAATCTTTTGAATAATAGAACAAAATTATACAAAATCTACAATGCAACCTGCATTCTGATCATCTAATTCGCTGGGTGCAAAGTGGGTGGTGGGGACAGTGAAATCGATCTCAGCGCGCACCGTGGCTAAAAAAGGAACTTTTGGCAGACTTTATTCCACGAAGTTATAGGTAAATATGGAGCCCACACTTAGAATAAAAGTTTCGAGTCAAATACTCTCGCTCCTATTCTCTGAGGCAAACTGAGGTCTGATCTCTTTTTCTAGTGTACTACAGAAATTGAAACAAACTGACCTCAGACAGTAGAAGAGAAATAAAAATTCAAGTAGGTATTTCAAGTGTGTACTGTGTACTCCATCTTTACCTACACCTTCATGCTTTATTCACTGCTTACTCCTCGTAAAGACAATGACAGTCAACTATTTGACGTACCAAGGTCCGCCGAGTCCGCCGACCGCTAGTTGGCGCTGTCATCGCGCACCCAGCGAATAGTAAGCCATGTGTTATCAGGCATAAAAAAGTAACAAATTAAAACAATTAACCATTATATATAATTATCACAGTTACCAATCAGTCTTATACTAATAAATCTTTAGAATAATAGAACAACATTATACAAAATCTGCATTGTATTATCTTATCATCTAATAGTAAGCCATATGTAAATAAAATCTAATAAAAAACTTCAAGTTACAATAGAAAAATCAGTATCACAGAGACATTAAAATCAATATAAATCTAAATATATTACACAGAGTGGTACTTTTGGAAACACGGCGCAGCACATAAATATACGTTACAAACGTTACATTTAAAACGTGTATTTTTTCTTTGTTTTAAAAGTGCGCATTGCTTGCATCTTTGATATTTTCCCATACGACTCGGCATATGATCCTTTGCATTACTGGGTAATATACGAAGAGGATTACTACTGCTAGTTGTAGCTAACGTGGAGCCTTCTATAATACTACCACTGTGGTACCTCTCTATCAATTGCCGAATCACGCTCAATTGAAAATCGGCAAATTTCAATTTTGGCATATCTTTTAAATGCCGGTAACAATAAAATGCATTTAATAGGTGCATATCTAATAAATGGAAAAATATTTTTTTATACCATTTGACTGTTTTGCGGATACACTGCATTGATGATAATAGCATATCTGCGGTATCAACACTGCCCATGTTTTTTGAGTAGTCCACTACAGCTTTTGGCTTAATTACAGGCAATCCCGTATTTCGATGTATTCGCGATGATAATTCCATAGAATTATCATGGATGGTGGATAACATAAAAATATATTTTTTGTCTTTCCATTTAATGGCCATCAGTGGACCAGAATATTGCACTTCCGTTTCATTCAATTCTAGAATCGTGTTTAATTTTGGCATATACTTTCTATTTTTTTTTACCGTACCGCAAGCGTAAATATTATGTTCGTGTAAATATTTAAATAACAATGGGCTCGTGTACCAATTATCCACATATAAATGGCGATTGGATCCTAAAAATGGTTTGACCAACGTGGCAACAACAGCCCCGCCAACACCTAGATTACAGGGATCAACTATCTCTGTGGTTGCTCCACAGTAAACAATAAAATCAACAATAACACCCGTATTTACATCACATAAAACAAATAATTTGACACCGAATCTGTTTCTTTTATTCGGTAAGTATTGTTTTATGGACAAGCGACCCTTAAATGGAACAATGCTTTCGTCAATACAAATAGTTTTATATGGCGTAATAATATTTCTAAACTTTTGTCGTGTATGAGATACACATTTCTGGATTTTCGATAAAATTGTATTTTCTTCTCTTTGCTCAGAAAAATGGAGCATGCCAAGTATCATAGAAAACCTGTTGCGTGTCATTACTTTCGAAAATATCGGAGAATTCAATAAAATATCTGTGGACCAATGTTCTTCTATAGATAAATGTTTATTTCTGGTCATTAACATTATGACTGCAAAAAACATGTACATCTCTGGGACTGTTACGTCGTACCAAGCATGTAAACGAGAATGCATACGCAAGTCTACATTCAGCACAAAGTATCGATGAAATTTATTGGTCATATTGACAATCATCGACACAAAATCTGTGTCCATAAAATATTGAAATATGTCGCATTCAGAAGCAATTTCCGACGGCTCTAAATGGATTCCAGATTGAAAATCATTGAAGTCAGCTACTTCGGGTGTACGTCGTTCCGAGGTCCATTGGAAGGACGGTTCCGGCTCATGACCTCGATGGTGGCCATCTCGAGACGTCGAAGGTGTATCATTTGATGGTTCTTGATGGGCAACAGTTGCTGGCTGTAAAATAAAAACAATAATTCATTGTGGGAAGTTAATTAGCCAGTGCGTGAGAAACAAGTATTTTTCTTTGTTCTAAATTCTGCCCGAAAACAATAGATCTTTACGGCCGACAGATCCGAAGATATTATTGTACTCCAACTCGAGTTATCGGCTTATATTGTGTCTAATTCATCATGAAATTTGAAATTACTACTTGCGCTGTTGCAGATGGGTTATTGCTATACAACAAAACAAAAGCCACAGATTTATGACAGTTAGTTTAAGTTTATTGTTCCATTAGTTAATATTTTTAAGGTAAAACTTTTAAGAATCTCGTTATTGTTAGAATGTTTTACTTTGATCAACAAAACAAAATCTTTAGGTTTATGGCAGAAGCTCAAGCTTTATTGTACTACTGCAAAATATTTTTAGAGCATAATATTTGAAGACTGGTCAATAGCACAATTAGTTTAAACTTCGATAATAAAAAACAGACATAAACATTAGCGATCTTAGAATTTCGTATATTTGGTAATTTGTAAGCCAAGATATCATTTTACAAAAAGAAACTTAATTTGCATTAAATTAAATTCTCATTAATTACGCTACGCTTTACCTATTTGTAAAGAAAATAGAATATAATTAAAATAAGCTAAAGATAAAAAAAAGTCTATGGTTTTTATGTTTCTTCCCAAGCATTATTGGTATTTGCAATTTTTTTAGGTTGGTAATACTGACATGTTGACTAGAAAAGTACGTTTTATTAGACATTCGTACATCGGTTTCGAACATTCGAAATTCTATCATTCATCACCATTCTTCATTCTATCTGAAATATTTTATTTACATAATTAATATGTCTTCTGGTGACGAGAGCAGACCTTCATCACCAAGTTTATTACAAAATATACACCGTGCCAAGAGAATTAAGTTCTCAGTTGAACCTGTGAAAGTGACCTGTGTGTGTGAAGGAGTGAAAACAGAAATGATATCAAAGCAAACACAGGTAACGACTGAGGATATTGCAACCTCAAATATGTACCAGCGCAGTATATGGGACAAAGACGAATTAAAATGTGAAGTTTCACATTTACCTAATGTGGGTTTCGAAGAAGAGCCAAAGGACCCACGCAATAAGGCATTCGCAAGATTGGTCGCACATGAATTAGATAGTGTACCAGCGGAGAAGCGTTCGGTAACTTACACCAATATAATTAATATTATACGTAAAGTACGACACCAAAAAGACTTAGATGACATTAGTTTACCGAGCTACCAGGATTCCGATTAAGAAATAATAAATGATTGAAAAGGTTATAAGTTTGATTATTGTCTAATTAATAAATATCCCAAAATAAATCATAAAATCTGTAAATTCGTTCATTTATTTATTTCAAATACTTTTCAGACGTGGCTTAATTCTTTCTTAACCCTGTGCTCTACATAAATTATATCTTAAAAACATTTTCGGAGGGATCATATAGCTTGACGAACACTATAGGAACTATATACCGAATTACCGAAACAAAACTGAAAAGTCGAGTTCTCTGCACACATATATACATAATAATTAATTGAAATAATAGTATACATATATTAGAAACCTATGAGTGCAGGCTTAGGTATAAGGCGCCATTAATATTTCATAAATATATGTAATATTTAAACATATTATATCGCTTAAACATATACACAAGTAAAAATATCAAAATCATTCTTGATTTTTACTTATTTATGTTAGCGATCAATAGGTTAAATTATACAACAAGCATTTAGTAGGTAACTGTATGCTGATTCATATCTTAATTAAATCGTATGTAAACAAACAACGATCGATATATCAACTTAAAAACTCTGTATAACGGCTGTATCTATTTTTTTACAATAATAATATTCTCAAAAGTAACTTATTTCTGTAAAAAATATGTTTCTTTCGGTCTACAAACACCAATACCAGGCCACACTTACAGATTTCATCGTGATTTTTAATAAGATTAATATTTGCTCAAAATTTTTAAAATAAAAGCAGATAAAAATAACTTACCTCTAAATCAAATTCGTCCAAAGATTCTGTTTCCGAAAATTCTTCGTCATCTGAGACTCCTTCTAATATGCGAAGAAGTTCTTCCGTAGTCATTAAATTCCCACTCATTATAATAGTCACTTAATATAAATCTTGAACTCGATATCACAAGTAAATTAATCATAAATATTATTCATTCACTTCACTAATTTCTGGTCGCCGCGCTTGTGACGTCACGATATTGTCGTCTAGTCGTGACCATGGCGTACAGGGTACTGATAATTCGGGTTGCGTTAGGGATGCGCTTGAGTTGGGATTAGTGAATATCGAAATTCGACCCAACCAAATTTTATTTTTGACTATGTAGCTTATTGAATGATTTTTAAGACTGGTTTTATAAAATTAATGCTGCTTTATCCTAGTACCAAATTATACCTAAAATAATATATTCCAGAGGAAAGTTTCGAATCGATCTTTGATTTGAAATAATGATATTATCCAACATGCGCTACATCACTAGCGGTCACGCAGTTATGACTCTGGCGTGTGAGGACATTCTTTTTTCAGAGTTTATTTCTTTCTTTTTAACGTAAAATTTCTCAATATTTATAATGCAATTTAATTAGTTTTATGGAAATAAATAAATTTTGGACCTTCTATTTTACAGGTATATAAATAAATAGGCATTAAAGTAATGTTTAAATAGTTTATTTCGTGTTTTAATGTACCGCTGTTTTTGTCACATATTTGTGTCGTTGGCGCTCAGGGACAGTTTTCGCTTGTCACGTATTTGTGACCCTGGCGCTCAAAAGGTTAAAAAGTAAAATATTTTTGGAATTGTTTTCCTTCCCGCCCCCAGGCTCTGTTCCGTCTTTGTTGCACGCTAAATAGATATGCGAAAACAAGAAAATGTTGAAATAAATCATCATCATTCTCCTGCCCTTATCCCAATTTACTTAGGGTCGGCGCAGCATGTCTTCTACTTACAAAAAATTACAATGATAAAATAAATAAATGCGTTAGGTAATATAGCATAACGAAATTTGAGATTTCGAAAGAGTTCTGCTTTGTACTTCGTGTGTGAAGCGTCAAATTAGTCCCCGCTTGATATTTCAAAAGTTTGATAGTGGTTAGTCAGCGCCTGAAGGAAATGTAGTTATGGTACCTTGACACTCATGCCGGGTGCAGGTGTTCCACAGGAGCCCACCTTCTCGCCACTTGTTAGGTCCACAAGGCAAGCCATTGTCACTTCTGTCAAGCCATATCCTTGTTTAATAAAGTCTATGCCTGTCCTGCAAGTAATAAATTTATCGTTATAATCGGACTAGGGCATGCGAAACGAGCTTTCGGTCCCATAGTAAAAACCGGGCATGCTCGTTTCGCATGCCCTAAATCGGACATAGCAATGCTAATTAACGTATTAAATGCTTGAGGCATAATATTCTCAGTACAATTTTGTAAACTATTACACCTATGTTGTAAGATATCGATAAATAAATATTACCTTTCCGAAACCGCTTTCTGAATGTCCTTCGATAATGGTGCAGCCCCACACCAAACTTCGACTAATGACGACAAATCATATTTAAGAACCAGTGGATGTTTCGCGAGGAACACAGCCAGGGGTGGCACTATTGTAGTCAAATTTATCTGAAAATTGTGAAATGCTTTCAAATACTGGCAAAGTTTGATTAAATTATAAAAAAATTAAGATCGAGAACTTCGGTAAAAAGTTGTGTCCGCTGCACTAATGGGGTTTTCTGGGCAACACGACAAGCCGCTCTAATAAATATTTCGCCTTCCCCTTGTGTTTAAGCTCATACAGCAGGCAGAAATACGTCTATGTGCTGATTGATTTGTGCCTAATAGCATAAAGTGTCGCACGTCGTGTCGTGCAGCTAAGTCAAGATGTTATACTGACCTTTTTATTGGTGATGGTATGTCAGATGGGCAGTGCTTGCCGCTGGCACGCAATGAAATATGAATGATTGTGGAAGAGGCGTGGAGTAGGAAAGGATGGCGGCACACATGGTGTTCTGTTATGTCTGCCTGCCTTCTTGGGAGAATGGTGTCATGTTATGAACGAAATACAACTACAATTTTAGAAGAAACATTGAAAATATTAATGCAATAGGTAAGTATCTACATTGAGATCATAATAATTATAAGTCTGTAAATTTGGTTCATAAAGTTGTTTCAAAAACAAACAAAAACACTTACTTTGTAATTTTGAATTGTTTCCAAGTACTGCTGTTCATCAAAACGGATTAAAAATACAATTTTTGTATTAATTGCCATTACAGCAAATGTTGTAATAAAGCCATAGGCATGGAACCATGGTATTAGCGACAAACCTGTTACTATACCATTGTTTTTTTGAGTCTGTACATAATCAAAGTAGTACCTAGGATAATAAAACAAAATTGTGTAAATGTAAAAAGAAGTTGATCATACAGTTACATAATTAGTATGACCTACTGGGTATTTAGAATAATATGAGTCTTTAAGGTTGAGAGTGAAAATATTGATTATGTGCTGTTTCCAGATTTAACTAAATCTATTTTAAATTTTTAGGCTCGGTATTGACTATTCTTTTAACCCAAGATATTAGATTATTATTACCAAGCAAAGAATTCAAAATGTGTCTGTTTGTGTGTAATAAGTGATTTGAACTATTGAGATAGGGGCTGAGGGATTGTTCGCTGTTCGAGGGCTGCGGGACTGTTCGAAAGAGATACCGCGGCCCTGGGACACAAAGGGCAAGGTAGGCACATGGATGGGTTTTAGTCAGTACAAGCCTGGCACTCCCTTCGGCTCTGCCCAGAGCGGGAGAAGTAATTTGATGATTTCCCATCCATAAAAAAAAAGTATTGAGATATAGCATTTGAGTAACTTACTTCATGTGTGCTGACAATGTCAGGAAATTGATATGATTGAGTTCTACACCCTTTGGTAAGCCAGTTGTTCCTGAGGAACACATCACAGCAACTGTGTCTTCCACTCCATTGACATCAGTCAGGATAAAATCACCCACATTCACCTGATTCTTTATCAGATTATCATACATGATGCAATCAGGAACAACATCAAACTCTCCAAACATAATCAGTTTGCAAGTAGAAGAGAGTTCTTGACAGCAATCATAGATGTTCTGTGATGTTATTGGTGAAACAAAGATGAATTTGGGTTTTGTTATTTTTAATAAATGAGATATTTCACCTGAAAATTAAAAAAAAATCTAATTACCTTTTAACTGACACGGTGACAGATAAGATAAGATAAAGATAAAGATATATTTATTTGTAAACATGTGTAACATTGTACATATAAATGTAAATGCGGATGTAAAAGTGAAAATCTGTGAGTTTCAACATGTTTTGCCACCATTGGCGTACAAAATTAATTATAACTACTCAAAATATAACACTTAAGAAAGAGAAAAAAAAGCATAACAAAACTAAAATAACACAGATTAGAAACTATCATTTAATTTTTTTTTAACACAATAGTAACATTTTTCAGTAAGAAACTTCTTAAGTTCTCTCTTGAATAAAACTGACTGGTTTATATTTTTAATAACCTCTGGAATTTTATTATATATTAATGGTGCCATACAAAACACGCTTTTATGAAGGAGTGCTGTTTTCGCAGAGTGTGACTGTAAGAAGTTCTTATAATAAGTACGTCTATGTCTAGTGACATTGGTGCTGATTCCCTTGTTCACAAACTAAACTAAATTTAAGTTGAGTGCATCTTTTACTTTCTATTTCCTTATGAAAAGGACGTGACATAAATATTAGTTTAGTCCTGTCAAATTAGATAGCACCTGACGTAATTTGATGTAATTTTAGTAGTCAACTTTTTAATCACGTCTAAACTTGTGTCAGGCGCTGGTTATTGTTTCTAACAAATAAAGCTATTTTATAAACAGTGGTCGACAGCTGTCGGTATTTTTGATCTTAAACATAGCCCGAATACAACGCTTTTGCATTTTAAACACCATATCGGTGTTTGTCAAATTACCCCAAAATATTAGACCGTATCTAAGCACCGATTCAACAAGTCCATAATACATAACATAAACATAACATCACGCCTGTAATCCCTGGAGGGTTAAGTCCATAATATGCCATGAATAATGCGTTTCTACTCACTGTTAGTGCCAGTTTGTACATCGCAAAAGATAAACTACTTATTTTTGTACAAAGGTCTTCTGTGTGACATTTCCAATTGATTCTACTGTCAATTTTTAGACCGAGGAATTTGGCTGTTTCTACTTGATTTATTATTTCCTTTATTTATTTAGATACATATTCATTTTATTTTTAAATATTTAAATAAAAAACAACTTAAAAAAAAAAACATTTACAAAATATAAAAAATAGTAGCCCACCAGCATTGGGAACAGGGTCCGAGCTACCGGTGGTCAGGGCTGTTGAGAGAGGAACCTCCTGACAATTCGCGCCGTGTCCAGAAGTACTGCTTTCTGAATCAAGCCCTTAATCCAGCTGCCAAGCTAGAGCCTCCTTAGATGTTGGTCGAGGCTACTGGCTATTAATCCATTGGCTGACACGACTATCGGCACAATAACTGCTGTACTCACATCCCACATGTCGACAACCTCGCGAGCCAGATCTAGATACTTGAACTGCTTATCTTTTTCTGCTTTCACAAGGTTCTCGTCATGCGGGACTGTTATATCAACAATCATTGCGTGGCGCTCCAATCGATCTATCACCACAATGTCAGGCTTATTGGCAACAATAGTCCTGTCAGTGGTGATAGATCGATCCCAATACAACGTGATATTACCACTATCGAGAACTGGGTCGGGCGCATACTTATAGTATGGCAGTTCTGATTCCACAAGGCTGTACTTCAAAGCAAGTTGCTGGTGGATAATCCTGGCAACGAGGTTGTGTCTATGCAAGTATTCTCCGTTAGTTAGACTAGAACACCCAGAAATAATGTGTCGGATCGATTCTCCCGGACGGTGGCATGCCCGACATATGTCAACCGTGCCATCCTTCACAATGTATTTCCGATAGTTATTCGTCATCATAACTTCGTCCATTATGGCACAGACAAAACCTTCGGTTTCCCCGAAGAGGTCACCGAAGCGCAGCCAAGATACGGACGCTAAGAAGTATACATCGGGCCCATGTAGGGCCCGGTAAAAGCGTCCGTGAAGCTCTTTGCCCTGCCATACCTCCTTGCGGTCATTAGTTTCTAATACTCTAGGTTTGCGCCAGCTCTCGTTAGCCAGGGAGAGCGGGGTGAGGCCCTTGTCCACTGAGACCACTTCTCGGTGCATACCCACGTCGGCTTCTAGGAAGTATTCCCTGAGACTGCATACCTCAGGGTTGTGCAGGGTCTTAGCATTTAAGAAGCCACGACCTCCGCATTTCCGTGGGATATACAGTCTCATCACCGACGACCGTAGGTGATGCATCCGATTTGCGGTCAGCAGTACGCGGAGCCTCCTATCCAAGGTATCAAGTTCCGTCTGAGTCCATTTGAGTATGCCGAAAGAATACATCAAAACCGGCATGACCCAACTGTTGAAGACGCGCACCTTATTTCCGCCTGATAAAAGACTATTAAATACTTTTTTCAGGCGGCCAAAGAAGCGCTTCTTCAACGATTGTTTCATGTCGGTAGTGTTGATGCCTAATGCTTCCGACATACCCAAATACTTGTAAGTTTCTGTTGAGGAGAGGGATCAAAGGTGTATGGAATCTGAGAGTTGAGTTCCCATGGATTCCATAATCTCCCCTCGCTTTACATGCATAACTGCACATTTGCCCACACCAAATTCCATCCTGATGGCGCTACTGAAAGTTTCTGTTACCTTCAGTAGCTCCATCAGTTGCAAGTTGTTGGGGGCAAAGAGTTTCAGATCATCCATGTAAAGAAGGTGAGATACGACCTGACCATCTCTCCTCAACCGATAGCCTAGACCTGAACCCTCCAGCAGTGTGCTGAGTGGGTTCAAAGCTAGACAAAACCACAATGGACTCAGACTATCGCCCTGGAATATACCGCGCTCGATCCTTATCGGTTCGCTGTTTCTCTGGATCTGTCGACATCCTGGATAGCGAAGGACCGTTCTCCAGTGGCCCATACATGACATCAGGAAGGTATGCAGAGTTGCATCAACTTTGTACAACTCCAGCACCCTCATGAGCAATGTATGAGGCACAGAATCATAGGCCTTCTTATAATCTATCCAACATGTAGACAGATCCCTTCGGGAGCGGCGAACCTGTTGGCTAATGGCCATATCAATGAGGAGCAGCTCCTTAGTACCACGGGACCCGTTCCTACATCCATTCTGAGAGGCAGAAATGATAGAATTAGTCTCAATATGTTGGTTGATTTTAGCTCTCAAAATGGATGTAAGAACTTTATAGACCGTCGGTAGACAATTGGTCTATAATTTTTGGGCTCCGTAGTACTACCTGATTTATGGAGCAGGTGGGTAATTCCTGTCGTCAAGAACTGGGGCCGCGACCCTGACTCTATGGCTGATTGAAACTGGGACGCCAAGCAAGCGTGCGATCTTTAAGCCCTATATACCCACCTTTCATCGCTTTGGAATGTGCGATTCAGAGTGTATCGCTCCACTCGCCTCTTGTACCGACGAATACGGCTTGCCCATGCACAGCTCTTCTGCTTCAGGAAGTCGATACGCTCTGTGATGCGGGTCATGTAATCTCGATAACTAACATCGGTCCCCGAGAACGCCCGCCTCACAAAGCGCATCACTCGAGGGCGAGTATTGCCCTCCCTGCAGCAGATTAACTTGCCGATGAGTGCTCTAGCCTCACCGATACGCCGCTCAATCCTGCACTGCCAAGCTGGAACAGCTAATTTTGGTCGTGTAGCTCAGTCGTTGTTTGGAAACTTGACATGAGCTACACGACATGCCGCTACAGCTCCACAGTACAATATTGAGTGGGTATCGGCGAGGTCTTTGCTGCTGTCAAAGCTGTTCGACAGCTGCGAATCTAGAGCACACACCAGCGCCTTGTTTTTCTTGTGCATAGGCAAACGAGGTAGACGTGGTCTAAGTTCAGGCGGTGTGGAACGGTACTCCCGGAATACACCCTCCAAAGCGCTCCTCAATTGTGTGTTGCACTGGGTACTCACGGATATAACTTCGTCATCATCCTTTTCACCATCGCGGTCGGATCGCGGCGGAGCACTGAATAAATTTTGTAGCTGCACCGCAATCATTGGCAAAGCAGGCGTAACTTGGTTACTCCGTGATTCGGAGCGTAGTCGATCAAGTACGTTGTCATCCAACATACGGTTATGCTGGATAACCCGTACCTGATCCGACAGTCGTTGCGCCGATACGCTGACAATCGGCTCAAGCACCTGAAACAGAGAGAGCATCTGACCACGGTACGCAGTCAAGTTGCTTCCCCCCTCAGTAGCCCCATAATATGTCGCATGACGTTCTCATTCATGGACTGAGTCCATCTCATGCGCGACACATTTCCACCGGCAGCGGGAACCCTGTTCGGGGCCTGTTGGCCTCGAGGTCCCAAGCCCGCTGGTGGCCATCCTCTTCCTCGTCGTCGTGGTGGTGGCGGAGTCATTATATTATTATCATATATTAATTTAAATTTAATTAAATTTTGCGGTCTTTGACTGTAGTTCATTACATTTGTTTTATTTATATTTATTTTTAGATTATTATTGATTAGCCATGTTATTATAGATGTTAGTGCTTTGTTTATGTCGTTTTCAAATAGATTTTTATCATTATATATAATATTAACTGTGCTGTCGTCTGCAAATAATGTCATAGGGTGCACAGTTGCATTAGGGAGGTCATTGATGTAGATAATAAATAGCGTAGGTCCTGTTACGCTGCCTTGGGGAACACCATATCTAACATATCTTACTTTGGATTGGTATTGTTCTTCTTTTTTTGTTTTTATGTTAAATCTTGTAACTTGTGTGATTTGTTTTCGATCAGTTAAGTAAGATTTAAATACACAGACACCTGGGACAGTTTCCCAAATTTTATTCTAAATCAATTATATTATTTTTTGATAAAGAAAAGCCCCATATAAGTACCTGCACAAATGAATTCCTAAAGTCTTGGTTTTTAACAATCTAATTTACAATTCTATGGCGAAGATGTCGTGAAAATTTAAAAGTGGTTGTGTTATTATTGTGCCTTCTATTGGATGACCCATTGCATTGTACCCTATGTTTGTGCCTGTGTTTGAGCCTGAGTTTGGCCTTTATTTTGTAGGACCCGCTCTGTGACCCACAACCAGTCCTGGAGTATTGGAGGCCAATCTACCTAAAATCTAAACCTAAGGCCGTAATTCAGATTTCGACGCTGAAGCGAAGCGTGACTAAGCTCCAATTCATTTAGCAACGGAGGCTTCACCGACATGCATTCATCGGCGGAGCGGTACCCCAAGCCCCCTGTGCGAGTGAGCCGCCGCCGTCGCTCCTGACAGCGTGTCACAACTTGTCTATCAGTGTTTTTATAGTTTAGTTTAATAAAGTTTTGTTTTTTTTTTTAAGTTTATTTTTTAAGATTTAGTTTAATGAATGGTAGCAGCAGCGATGTGGTGGGTAATAGTAATAGCCAACCTTCACCTTCGCTGAACACTCTGGAGAGATGCCCGCTTTGTATCCAGGCACGATTTTTTAAAGGTAAGCAGGGTCTGAATGTGCATATTGGTAAGTTACATAAACCTCCGTTCCGAAAATTAACGACACAGGGATATACCTCTTCGAGAGGTGTATCCCATCTGGTTGAATCAAAGTAAGGATTCTCTTCAGCAGCGATGTGGTGGCACCGTGTTCTCCAGAAACACTCGCAGTTCTGGAAGCCAAACACCCAGCCCCCGCGGTTGACCTTTCTTATCCCGACCCTCCTGATTCGGACATTTACTCCCTCACCAGGTCACAGGTCGAGAGGTGGTCACAGGCGTTTGCTCCTTCCGGAGCGGCTCGGCCGACAGCCTCGACGGCTTAAGTCTCCAGCACTTAAAGGACCTAATCGGTTCAGGCGCCGGGGAGGCCGGTAAGTTGCTCTTGAAGGAGCTTACGGCTCTGATTAACCTTATGCTCTCCGGCAAGGTGAACGAGGCCGTCATCGACGTCTCGTACGGGGCCAATTTATGTGCTCTGCGCAAGAGGGATCGCGGCATTCGGCCCATTGCTGTGGGTACTTTTACCGTTGTATGGCAGCCAAGATTTGCTGTAAATTTTATGGTGATGCTTTTTCTCAAAAACTCAGCCCCTGCAGCTAGGTTACGGCTCCAAAGAGGGCTGTGAGGCTGCCGTACACGCTTTGATGATCTACTTAAATTCTGGCAAAGGTGAGGTCATCCTGAAGGTTGATTTATAGAATGCCTTCGATTGTGCTGTACTTCGTAGCACGACCATGAACGCATTCATTATAACTTTAGATGGTAATAAATTCCTTTGAGTTTGTACTATTTTATACTACTAATTCCATCATAAGTAAACTGGACTGGAGCAACAATGGTTTGTTCATACAAGGCAAGCATTTAAAACACCTTAGATTCGCAGATGACCTAGTGTTGCTCTCAGAAAGTGCTTCTCAACTACAAGGTATGATGGATTCTCTTCACAAGGCTAGCAGATAGGTAGGCCTTGCAATGAACATATCAAAAACAAAAGCTATGTCCCACCACATAAAGTCAAGCATAAAAATAGATGGCCAACCCTTAGAATACGTAGAACAATATATTTATTTGGGAAAACAGATTGGATTTAGCAAAAACAGAAATGAACTAGAGGTTGAGAGGCGAGTCAAGAATACTTGGAACAAATACTGGAGCTGCAAAGAAATATTCAAAAGCACTATGCCCATAAAGCTAAAACAAAAAGTAATGGACTCATGTCTTATGCCTTGCTTGACATATGCATGTCAAACATGGAAGTTTATAAATAAAATAGTAACATGCCAAAGAGGAATGGAACGCAGTATGGTAAATGTTAAAAAAATGCAAAGGATAAGACACACAAAAATAAGAGCTAAGACAAAGACGATAGATGCTCTAAACCACGCTTTAAAATTAAAATGGGCTGGTCACGTGGTGCGTCTCAAAGACCACAGATGGAACAAAACTGTTACAACATGGAAAGGCCCACATGGCAAGCTCTACAAAGGAAGACACACGATGGGATGACGACATCAAAAAAATAGCTGGACAGCAATGGCTACTTATACCTAAAGACCGGGAAAAATGGCAGTCTTTGGAAGAGGCCTTTACCTTGAGGGGGGTTCCTGTTACCCAATAATAGAAAGCAGAATATTTAATCATTTAAAACTACAAACACTCACAGTCTTCTACAAAAAAATATTTAAACATTGGTATAACACGTATTTAGCTAAACTCCTCCTAAAACGTTATACCCTAGCGATGGGCGACTCGAGTTATCTAACTCGAGTAACTCGGGCTAGACCGTAAGCGAGTCAGCCCGAGTTAAAATAACTGCAAACCGAGTTGACTCGGAGAACGCGCGCGGCGAGCGGTGCGTCGTCGGGTTGGCGGCCCGAAGCTAGCCCGGCCGCATAGCCCGCGAGTCGCAAGTCCCGAACGACTCCGAACGAGCCCGAATCAGCTCGACGACCGAACGTCCGAGCCGCGAGGGAAAGAGATAGTTCTCGTTGTTGGTTTCTTATCAGACGGTTAGTCAGACAGAACTGATAAGTTTTGAGATAGCCAGCTCGCTTATTTGTTTTGTTTACGTTGTATGTGTTTGTTCGCAAAAAAAGCACTATTTGTTTATTTTTTTTAGTTTCTTATTATTTACTTACTGGGTAAAAATGTTACTATTCGTAGTAGTTCGTTTTCTAAAGTGATTGTGATGTTTGTAAACACTTTTAATAATAATAAACGTCTGATTTTTGAACGGGCTCAATTTTATTTGTCTACCATTGACTCGACGCCACGCAGCCCGCTTGACCCGCACGGCGAACCGTGAACGTAGTTAACTAGCAACCCGCGGAACGATGCACCGAGTTGAGCATTTACTGACTCGGACGGACGACCCGACGACGCGGCGGCGCGACAGATCTTAAGGCAGACCGAGTCGAGTCAACTCGAGTTGCAGCCCGAGTTGGTAACCGGGTCAACTCGAGTTACTCGAGTTACCAAAAAGTCGACTCGGCCCATCGCTATTATACACGTTAGACTGCTGTCTAATTTACGCTACCACAAAACCGTGTTTAGCGGGTGTCTTACTAAACAACGTCTAACTCCATTTTTTTTTATCGCTTGGTCACATTTACTTCACTCGTTACATTTTTTGCAAAGAACCTACGATTCTGGCAAACATTTTTGTACGAGAAACATAGAAATGAAAGTCATTGCAACCGAAAAAAGGAACGTAATGCTTAGCACTGTCATTTCGTTTGTCAATCTGTTTTTCAGTTGACGTTGTCTTAAATTTGCATCTCGGAGATTTGAATTGAATTTAGTTATCTTGTGATCGTGCTCTGGTGCTATTTTACTAACTCAAATAACTAAAATTCACAAAATCCATGACATCCATTTTACTACCAAAACTATGCCATACGAATGACACCAACAATAAACTTATAATTCTGTCAAAATTTAAGGTTAGACACTTGCAAAACAAGCTTCCACGTCTGTCTAACTTTAAACAACTTCTAAGCAGTGTCTATCTCTAGACAATCATAAAACGCAGTTTTGTGGTAACACTTTTTTTAAACATGTGCTCAACAGATGTTTAACTTTTTTGTAGTAAGACTGTCAATGTTTTACTAATCACAAAAATATAAGGCTTTTTTATTTTATTTATTATACTACTAATTAGAAACTTTGTACCTCTCAATTATCGTAGATATTCAGGTCGCGCTAGTAAGATTCCTTCCAAACACGACCCACGCTAAAATTCTAGTTGGCATTATAACTTTAAATGGTAATAAAATAATTTTAATTTTTACTATTTTATACCACTAATTAGACACTTTATATCTCTCAATTATCGTAGTTATACAGGTCATGCTGGCAAGATTCCAGGAATTTTAGTACACCACGCTAAAATTCCAACTGCCTTATAAGTTGATGAAAAGAGAGCATGCCTAAGAATTTTTACTAATTATGTACTCCATGAAATAGGAGTTGCTGAACCGATTTTGATGTAATTTCTATGTGACCAATTGGAAAACATATCCTTTCATATAAAAGAAGATTTTTTTTTTAATTGGTTTTGAAATAACGGAGTTATGAGTTAACAAAAACAAAAAAAATAATAACAAAAAACAACCGAATTGAGAACCTCCTCTTTTTTGAAGAAAGTCGGTTAAAAAAACAAACTACCGTATATTGTTACTATTGTTTGAACGTAATATTCTTATTTTTTACATTTAACGCCATCTAGTGTCAAGTATAAAAATCATATACAGGCAGAAAATGGTTTTTTGCTTTTCTAACAATTTACGACAATTTACCAGTATTGAAATAGGAGTACATAATGAGTAAAAATTCTTAGGCATGCTCCCATTTCATCAACTTATAAGCCAGCTGGAATTTTAGCGTGGTCATGCTGGGAAGGAATCTTGCCACCATGACCTGTATAACTACGATAATTGAGAGATATAAAGTTTCTAATTAGTAGTATAAAATAGTACAAACTCAAAGGAATTTATTACCATCTAAAGTTATAATGAATGCGTTCATGGTCGTGCTACAAAGTACAACACCTTCAATTCAGTTAATAGGGACACTTTGTTCAGAAACAGAAATTCAAAAAAAGAATTACCTCAAATTTATAGCTTTCTTTGGCAGTGTTACAGACACTGGTCTAAATTACTATATCGGGACAACCTTCTGGAATCTGCTGTGGGCTGTCAACAAGGTGAACCCCTTCCTTCCTCACCCAATTGTAAGACACCTAAATTAGATGCAACCTTGGGCGGCGACGTAGATAGTTTTAAATGATTTAATTTTCTTAAAAAATAAACTTCATTCGATTGGCCTTGACCTAAACCTTGCGAAATGCGAACTGTATTTAGCGGACAGTGCCAACAGATAACTCACTATTAACTTCAAAATTATTGAAAAAAAATCTCTTCGTAATTGGGTCTCCAGTTTTCGAGAATTCCTTTTCCGATATTATCGAGGAAAAAATTCAAAATTTCAATGATATTTCGGAAAGGTTACTCCAAATTAATATGCATTCGGCCATCACCATAATCCGTTTCTGCTGTTTCGGCCCAAAATTAACATATTTCCTACGTGCGTCCCTTTTATGCAGGACATGCTCCACCTCTTGTTATGCCCATCCTGCACAACCACTTGCACCTATCAGGATTTAATGGAAGCAAATGTTAGAGCTGTTCAGGTGGCTACATACTGGTGTAATACAATTTGAGTTCGTCGATACGAAAAGAAGAAGAAGATGGAAGAAGAAATTCTTTATCATCCATTCTAACTCGCTTGCCCGAATTCTGAAGAACCCGACCATCCATTTTCCCAGAGACGCGAGACGGTGGGACGAGCCGGCTTGCAAAGTAGTTCAGAACAATATACTGAACACTTCTGCTACTACTGCTGAGCGTGCGCGTCTGCTGGCTGTGGGTGAGTGGGAGTTAGGCCTTTGGCTTCACGCACTACTGTCGTCGAGCATAGGCACGTTGTTCGACGACATCACTTTCCGCCTCGCTGCTTCTCTACGCCTAGGTGCGCTATGATTTTCTCCTCATCGCTGTCACTGTGCTGAAGTTGTCAACAGCCTCGGACACCACGGCTTGTCATGAAGCCGAAGTGCGAGCCGTTTTGCACGGCACGCGAACTTAAATGACATCATTCGACGAGCTCTTGTCACCGTCGGCGTTCCAGCTTTATTAGAACCCAATGGCTTGGCACGCGACGATGGCAAGAGACCGATTGGTATGTCTTTGTTTCCGTGGAAGATGGGTAGGCCTTTAGTGTGGGACGCAACATGTGTTCATACCTTGCACCTACCTTCCCATCTTCCTAGCTTATCGTGCTGTGCTGGGGCTACCGCTGCGGCTGCGGAGAACCTCAAGCGGCGTAAATATAATAACCTCATTGGAAACTATATTTTCGAGCTGTTTGGGGTTGCAACTCTAGGAACGTGGGGTCGGAGTGCTCAGAGCCTTTTCAAAAAAATATCAAAATGCTTAGTTGACACCGTGACCCAAGGGCTGGCTTTTAACTTAGCCAAAGGATGAGCGTTGCTATACAATGTGGCAATGCCGCCAGTCTCTTGGGTACATTACCAGTTGACATTGTTCAGGAGTTTTTGACGCCATTTTTTAATTTAATTGTTTAAGTTATTTAATTTAGGTTATTTTAATTTATAAATGTATATAATCTTGGTTTCACAATAAATTAAAGTTATTAACTTTCCAAATAACAAACACTTTTCATCTACATATACATAATATGAGAAAGTGTGGAGGTTTCATTGATTTTGATCATCTCTTAACAGCTTTAGTAGATACAGTCGTGGCCTTTTAAGCCTGATCAGTTATAAAAAATTTCACTTGAATCATGCAGAGGCGCTCCGCCCGGCTAGAGACACTTCATGTGCATGTGTGCAAGCAGAAATGAGCTTAATGGTGATCAGGCAGGAGTGACCTCGATTGTACATAATAAAACTGCAAATATATTTTTCATTTTAATGTTATTTTCTTGTGTCTGTAACAGGATCATAGAGGTGCACATTCCTACTTACCCGGTGTATATGTGATGTTGAGTGTAGACAGCACCCCTCCACAGTACATAACAGCTAGTGCTGCTACCACAAACTCAAATCTGTTCTCAGCACTCAAACCAACAACATCACCCTTCTTTAATCCTAGCTTACGTAGGTTAACAGCAAGGTTCACACTGTTTTGTAGAATATACCTATATGTAACTGATTCTCCAGTCTCTGCGCTCACCTGAAAATATTGTACAAAAAAATGAGTACAAAGCAAGATATTCTATATAATCTTCATTAAGAATTCAAAAAATTAAATCTCCAACAATGCTTTTAAACGCTGAATCAAGCTCTAATAATAGTTACCTTTTCATCATCTTTATCTAGTTGTTATAAATAATTAAAGGTTTGCACTTACTAAGGCTACATTATCACCACCATTTTTCAGTTGGTCAAACAGGAATTGTCCATACGATAAATGCGCTGGAATGCTTCGTTCTTCAGGCCCCGACACCACATTATTATGGACAGTTACTGGCATTTTTATAACCACTTGTAAAATGTTACTACAACACTAATTACTTCAGAATATGCTGAAGAAAGAACTCAAAGAACAAACTTGAGGTCTGTTATCAGAAATAATTATTATCTAATCATGCAGCTATAAGTATAATCCTAGTACCTATCTCCCCAATTTGATAAGCAAAGGATCGCAGATTACTATAAACTAGGCATGGTTCAGTGGATTAGGATTTGGATAAAGATAATAAAAATACATTAATACGATTTTTAGGTTAATTCTACGTCAGACTCTATGTACGTCAGTCTCAAAGGACTGTCACTTGACTCATTTGAGGTGCCACAGGAAAAATGAAGCAAGACATAGATAATATAATTTACAAACGTTCGGATACATACTTCATCATCTGCCTCGCCTTTTCCCAACTATGTTGGGGTCGGCTTCCAGTCTAACCGGATGCAGCTGAATACCAGTATATTACATGGAGCGACTGCCTATCTGACCAACACAACCCAGTTACTACTGGGAAATACGATACCCCTTGGTAAGACTGGTTGTCAGACTTTTTGGGCCACTGACTACTTTAACGACTGTCAAAGATCTTCAAATGACAGCCGGGACCAACGGCTTAACGTGCTTTCCGAGGCACGGAGGAAACTCGGTATGTAATGGGTGGTCACCCATCCACAGACCAACCTAGGCAAGCACGGCTTAACCTAAAGATCGACCCGAGCGGCTGTTATTGTTTAGCCACGAGCTCCTCATGTTCGGATACATAATTAACACCAATAATTTTAGAAGAAGATTACAAGTATTTTCAGCATCAGTCTCTCCGATGACCAGTGATGCCAGATCTACTGATTTAGCAGTAGATCTACCTGATTTAAAAAAAATCTTATTAAAGAAATTTACCTGGTTTTTTCCAAATCAGCAGGGCTATTATGTATCTTTTTGATAGGCGGTGACTATCAAGCTTCAGTTGTACACCGAACTTTGATGGCATTGGCAACCGAGAATGTCATATTATTGGTATTGTATCACATTGAGTAGACATCACGTTACGGTGGGTAACAGACCGGGTACGGTGCTCTTCGTCTCAGTACTTGCACACAGAGTACTTTTATATATAGGCAGTACTTGCACCCTTTGAGCGTTACAATACTTGATTTAAGGGAACATTGTATTTTTAGCGGTTTATATGACACGTAAAATGGTTATTGTAAATTATTTTGTGTTGTTAGTGTTTACTTCTGAATAAGTTCTTTAAATAATGCCTTTATTTATGTTAGTAAAACCACTTAATATATGCAAACATAATATATTTAGTATCGTCTACAACTTAAGTTGCTTTGACAACTAAGTTAATATTGAAAAATAAAACTGGATAAATAATTTTACCAAGATATATTTACTTACGTATCAGAGTTTACGTATTTAATGTACTTTGTGATATAAACTGAATCATGTTAATAAACTCAAGTCATACTGAATCTGGATTTTTAAATAGATTTTAATACAACATTTTCCTTTTTTACGAGGTTATGTATGAATTAGTAGGTAGGTAGCTACTTATGTACAGACGCCAGCACATCAAGCTACCTACTACAATCTGTCAAATTTCGGTTTACAAATTAGCTTCAAGGTTGATTGGGAAAATTTGACCGTTTCGGGTAGCTTGATGTGCTGGTATCTGTACTAATAAATGGATGAACGTCGGCTGCATGCACGAAAAAGTGTCCTCTTACGCTCATTGTACGCATGCGCCGCATCTATCTCTCTTCCGCTCGATTTTTTTCATTGACACTTTAATTGATTGATTGGAAACAGGTAGGTAGTTAGGTACCTACCCAGAGCCCGAACGGGCGATAAATTGTGAGATCAAAATAAACAAAAGTAGAAGATTTTTTTAAAATCGGGTAATAGTAATATACAATAATAGTAATTTTAACGAAAACATATGTCGTATAGTTGTACGACACTTACCTACATAAACCAGTTTCAAAGCATCATTAATTTATAACATTTGGAGTAGAGCCTATATAAATAATTATAATTATAGTAAAAAAACATGAAGTTATTAAAGGTACCTAGACCTACTTATTAGACACAGTAGCAATAACCCTAGCGGCCTCCCTCAGCCCAGTTACAAGTTAATAATACATATAAGTACTCTGTGCTGTGGTTAATAACTGTGTGGACTTAATCATTTTATTACAAGACTAGTGACATTCCTAGCACCTTGTTGATAAACAGCCAGTGTTAGCATAGTTATCTAGTGCGTCGCTTTAGTCAGTGGTGTTCGTACATTTACAACAGCTTAGGTAGCAGTTCCAGTGAGAAACACATATTTTGTAGAACGGGTGTGCATATTAATAGAAAATGATAATAAACAAAGTAGTTTCGACCGGACCGGCTTTAAATGTGCCTAGCCACTTGTCTTTCGGTCAGTATGCGATAGACAAATTGAGACAACATTGCGAAGGAGAAGATGCTATTGCTGTCGTAAGTAAACACATTTTTATGCATGTGGTTTTTACTTTACTGGCGTAGACTTTGTACTGTGTTGTTGTATAATATTTTCGTCCTTGACCTACGTGATCCCGCGTATTTATTGATACGCTCACTCGCTGGTAAGTGCTTTGTCCTAAAAATAGCGCAAAAGAACAAGTAAATAGGTACCTATATTGGTAAGGAAAATATGGATTTTAGGCCTTTGTACCAATCTAAGTGGAAATAACTATGTAAATAAGAACGGAGTTATATCCACAAGTGTTGCCAGGTCCGATTGGATTAAAATCGGCGCAGATGGTAAAACAAATCGGGATTTAGGGTTTTAAATAGGGACAAACAAACAAAACTTTTTTTTTTTAATAAAGTTTTGATTAATGGCCTTTCTACTACTATTATTAGTAAATTATACTTCAAATCGTTTAATAACTTGTTGGACGAGAAATTACAAAATAATTTACTATATAAAATCGTATTTAAGTATTATTATTATTGACGCTGTTTTATATGTTTAAGTAACTTTTTTTTTGACTGCCTCGTTGGTCCAGTGGTCGCAAGCGCGACTGCTGAGGTCTTGGGTTCGATTCCCAGGTCGGGCAAAGTGCTATTGGGTTTTTCCATCAAGAATTTCTCAGTAGCAGCTACGGAGTCTGGATTTGTGCCCGGTTGATGGCAATAGGCTCGCCCCCTATTACATGGGACTTAAACATAACTGCCGAAATGTGGGTGTACTATTAGGTACACCTCTGCCTAACCTACGGGGATTATAGGCGTGATGTTATGTTATGTTATAACTTTTTTTTAAATTGTATTTTCCGTTACATTTAGCTGCCTTTGCCTTGTTTTTTATAACGTAGAATAGTTATAAAATTCACTGCACATCATGCTAAAGTTAGTTTTAAGAACCTGGATGACCGAGCTTGGCTTAGTAACACGGATAAAACGACGTTTTTTAAATATGAAACCTAATTAGATCGATTTATCGCGCCCTGAAATCCCCTGCATACTAAATTTCATGAAAATCTTTGAAGCCGTTTCCGAGATTCATATTATATAAAAGTTGTTATTTTTTGCTTGGATATCTTAGGTTAAACGTACTGAACGCTGTGTTAAAATTTGTCCATATATTTTTATTATACAGGGTGTCCAGTAAATAGCACGACATATTGCATGGGTTGATAGCTTGGGTCAATACCTAACAAAACAGCACAATATATATTCAGCAAAATCTTACGGATATACAGTTTTACAAAATTTTGCGAAACATCGAAAAATATCTACATTGTAATTTTTTTTTTTAACCATCTCGTCCTTTTTTTTTGTATTTTTTTTTTACATCTAATTATTCGCAAATAGTTACTTTACTCATTGATAAATCTTTTTTCTATCAAAAACAAGAATGTTTTCAAGAAATAGTATTTTTTGTTTAAATTTTCGCAGACCAATTTTCTTATCGCATAACTTTAGCCTACAGTGGTGAAAAAAAATGTATGCGGCAGTTATGTGCAACAAACTTAAAAGGTAGCCTGTTTAATGGTGATTTTGGAAAGATACAATACAAGTGCATTTTCATTAAAAAAATACAAAAAAATGCTACTTTAGTTTCAGAAAAGCTGATTTTCTTGAAAATCTAATCAACGTAATTTTATCAAAAACCACTACGAGAATAAGTAATAGCTGCTCATTTACGGAAATTATTATACCGTGCCGTTACCTTAAGCCGTGCGCAACGTATCTCTGTATTCACAAATTATTGTTTCGTACTGACGACTGTTTTGTGCCTTGGACCCTGGACTTTGTTTGCCTTACGATTTGGATTTTTTATTGTGATCACTACGACGACTTGGCAGCCACCTGGACTTTTGTGCTGTATAAAATCGCCAACCGCCGCGTTTTTCCGAGTTACACGCAGCGAGAGTATGCTGAGATGCATCTTATTTACGGAGAAGCTGGCCAAAGTTCCAGAGCTGCTGCCACCCTCTACAGGGAAAGGTTTCCCGATAGGAGACCACCATGAAATGTATACCAGAGTGCATATAACTCCTACATGGAAGGCAGACTCCCTGGTCAACGTGGCGGTGGGCGGCCTCAAGTTGTTGACGGAGACATAGTGCTTCAGGAACGAGAACAAGACCCGACAACTTCGGTTAGGGCGATACAACAGCGCACAGGGATACCGAAGTCCACTGTTCATTCAGTGCTTAAGAGGTATGGATACCATCCTTTTCACGTACAACGATTTTTAAGAAGGTGCCGAGCGTGTATTAAGGGAAGTAATTTGAGCATTTATTGTGATTTATTTAAATAAATATTTATTAAAGTTAACTCTATATTATACGTAAATATGTATATCTACATTGCATCCGTGCGAAGCCGGGCGGGTCGCTAGTAAGTAATATAATCAAAAATACTTTAGCTGAAATATAATTTCCTAAGTAGATTAATTTAATTTTGGTTATTCAAAGTATAAATGAATTACAATATTTAGTTCTTTATATAAACAGAGTAGCTGAATATTTAATTGCAAATCGGTACTTTCATTTACAGTTACAGTGCCAGGCCGCCAGGATACAAAAAATATCATCGTGTAAATATTGCTATCAATTTAAGCTGAAAGTGACCTAACTACGACTACCGTGTTAGGTCACTTTAAGTGCGTTGCATAAGTGGGTGCATCGGCTTTACATTTGAATCGACCCCGAATCCGAATCACGTATTTTTTGGTAATACACAATTATAGTTTTTAATAAATTTATTGATTTATCGGGACATTTAGCGTCCCGGTCAGGTGCAAATTGGAACGCGTCCTAAGACCCCTGAAAATCGGGATGTCCCGCGCAAATCGGGACGCCAGGCAACACTGCCACCCACACCCATGGGGGAATCCAAAGTAACAGTATAAGTAAACGTTGTTAAAAAAAAAGAAAAAAAACCTATTTCATATCTGCGCCAAAATTATGATAAAAGGGAAGGTGAAGGGAATATGCGTCATCTGCATCCAACGAACTTGGGAATTTAAAAGCCTAAGCTAAATTCGAAACTATTAAGTCAAAGCAGAAGAAAAATAAAACTACATACCTACATTTCTTTTTGGCTGAAAAAGTTTTCGGCTGAACCAGAAATCGAACCATTTCTTAACCAAAATACCACCCTGTTTTATCGCACTAACCGATGTTATTGGGTATTTCCATCAGGAATTTCTCAGAGACTGAATTTGTGCCTGATTGATGGAAATAGGCTAACTCTAGTGTAAAAGATACTGGAATACATAACTTCTACATTTCAGAAGTCGGTTTAAAAACAATTAGCCTATTTTATTGTGTGCGTTTAAAATATAAACCTAGGATTTTTTGTTGTATTTTTACATACTTCGACAAATTGAAATCTGTGTATTACAGAAAACTTCGGACGTCGGCGATGCTTTTTCAGCGAGATATCGACGATAACGTGTTTTTCAACCGTTTCAATGGCGCGGCCATGGGGTTTAAGTCTTATAGCTCCTGAAATATAAACCTAGGATTTTTGTTCTATTTTTACATACTTCGACAAATTGAAATTTGTGTTCTAAAAAAAACTTCAGATGTCTGCGATGCTTTTTCAGCGAGATATCAGCGAAAACGTATTGTTCACCGTTTTAGGAGTTTTAGTCTTACAGCTCCTAAAATATAAACCTAGGATATTTTTCTATATTTTTACAAATTTTTTACAAATTCAATCTTTTACTTACCTTAATTTCGGGTCTCTGCAAAGCTTAGTTTTAAAGATCTCCGTGGCCGCGCGGTTCTCCGCGTTACAATGGCGCGGCTACGTTCAACCCCTTATAACTTTTTAACCATAACTTTGACAAATTTAAGGTTTTGGGAATCAACTTTGACATATCTATTATTACATAATCTTGGCATAGTTTTTTTTTTTAAATCGCCGTGGCCGCGCGGTCGAAACGCACACATTTTATTTTCTTTAAAGTTGCGTCATGGTACACCTAAAGTCATTTATTATTGTTTTACCTTTTTAGGGTTCCGTAGCCAAATGGCAAAAAACGGACCCTTATGGATTCGTCATTTCTGTCCGTCCGTATGTCACAGCCACTTTTTTATTATACTTAGAACTGAAACATTTTTTTTTTCTTCAAACTAATCGTGTGGGGTATCTATGGATAGGTCTTCAAAAATGATATTGAGGTCTCTAACATATTTTTTTTCTAAACTGAACAGTTTCCGCGAGAGACACTTCCAAAGTGGTAAAATGTGTGCCCCCCCCCCCCTGTAACTTCTAAAATAAGAGAATGATAAAACTAAAAAAAATATATGATGTACATTACCATGCAAACTTCCACCGAAAACTGGTTTGAACGAGATCTAGTAAGTAGTTTTTTTTTAATACGTCATACTCGTAAATCGTAAACCGCAATTTAGTGTAATGTTGTATAGATAATGGTACGGAACCCTTCGTGCACGAGTCCGACTCGCACTTGGCCAGTTTTTTATACAACTTTGAGTTGCTCTATCTTTGGATTCCCCCATTTCTGGCGCAGCAGACGCGCTGTGCTATGGTTAAACTATAATTTACATTTCAGCGGGTTTAAAAAAATCTTCGTCAAATTACAGTATCTCCCGTACTTATTATATACTACTTATTATTTACTACTAGTAAGTTGATTGAATCAGGTAAAAGAATCACTTAGTACTCGTAAATGTAATATTCACAGATCAATGGCGACACCGATGAAAAGATATCGTACAGGCAGATACTGCAAGAGACTGTGAATGTGGCGACCGGGCTCAGGAGGCTCGGGGTGAGGCGCGGCGATGTGGTGGCTCTGTGCAGCGAGAACCGGGACGAGTTCATCCCCACCGCACTCGCCGTGGTGTGCTGTGGCGCCACCGTCACCACACTCAACGTTCTCTACACTAAAGGTAAAACCATGGTCTTTTAACTTTTCAGTTAGACAAGAGTTTAACCTACTGCTCCGAAGAAAATCAAGTTTGTCAATAATGTGCCGGCCATCATTATGTGGCAGACAAGCATAAAAGAATAGGAACAGCATAATGATTGTGTCCCGCAAGGCTGTCCTAAAACTCACTAGTAAACCTAACCAGGTTTCAGGGAATGACACCGAAATCTTACAATACTTCCTTTATAGGAATGCTATTATAAAAACACACTTGTTATGTAATAATTGTTCCGTGCGGGGATCGAACCCACGACACGCAGCGCAGCAGACAATCGCTCAGCCACTGCGCCAACCGTGTCGTCTGTCTGCCGAAAGTCACCAGTAAACACAAAAGTTACACCCACCCACGACAACGACTGAGTTTTCCACTGCTTCAACATGAGCTTGACTCATGGTATATAATTCGTCCAACATTATCAGTGACGTATCTTGTAAGAATAATTGACCAAGGGGCCTATTCTTCTAAAACGTACGCACAACGCATATTCGCATTTTATATATTCGCATATTTAGTAATTTTATATTCGTATATTTAGCAACGCATATACGCATATTTAGTAATTTTATATTATCTTCGATACTATTTTACCAATCGACATACTGTTTTTTTTGTATAAGGTTTAAAATTTTGTTGTTTAAAAAATAGTCTAAACGTAAGTATGTCGAAAAATATTTTTTTAATACATAAAAGCTACTATATCTGCTAAAAAATAGAAATATGGTGTCGCGGACTTATTTGTAGAACTATTTAAGACCAGGTTGCCCTACATTGTTTTCAATGATATGCAACGGTTTAGGCAGCGCACGCAAATAACTCCTTTTTTAAGAGATATTTCTTCCCGCCGGGCCAGCCAATAATTGTGATAGCTCGGCTAATATGCATGATATCAATATAATTTATAGCCTATAGCACTCACGAATAATGAAACTTTCTACCAGTGAAACAATTTTCAAAATTGGATCATTAGTTTCGAAGATTAACGCTTACATACAAACTCTCAGACAAATTTTACCTCTTTATAATATTATATATATTATGTATTATATTATATTATATAATATTATTCGTTTATTCATTTAAATACATCTCTATTACATTTTCAAATATTCAAATATAAAACAATATAAAAAACATTTAAAAATATAAAAAATAGTAGCCCACCAGCATTGGGAACAGGGTTCGAGCTACCGGTGGTCAGGGCTCTTGAGAGAGGAACCCCCTAACGATACGCGCCGTGTCCAGAATTACTGCTTTCTGGATCAAGCCCTTGATCCAGCTGCCAAGCGAGAGCCTCCTTAGATGTTGGTCGAGGCTACTGGCTATTAAGCCATTGGCCGACACGACTATCGACACAATGACTGCTGTACTCACATCCCACATGTCGACAACCTCGCGAGCCAGATCTAGACACTTGAACTGCTTATCTTTTTCTGCTTTCACGAGGTTCTCGTCATGCGGGACTGTTATATCAACAATCATTACGCGGCGCTCCAATCGATCTATCACCACAATGTCAGGCTTATTGGCAACAATAGTCCTGTCAGTGGTGATAGATCGATCCCAATACAACGTGATATTACCACTATCGAGAACTGGGTCGGGTGCATACTTATAGTATGGCACTTCTGATTTCACAAGGTTGTACTTCAAAGCAAGTTGCTGGTGGATAATCCTGGCAAAGAGGTTGTGTCTATGCAAGTACTCTCCGTAAGGCAGACTAGAACATTCAGAAATAATGTGTCGGATCGATTCTCCCGGACGGTGGCATGCCCGACATATGTCAACCGTGCCATCCTTCACAATGTATTTATGATAGTTATTCGTCATAATGACTTCATTCATTATTGCACAGACAAAACCTTCGGTTTCCCCGAAGAGGTCACCGAAGCGCAGATACGGACGCTAAGATGTCTACATCGGGTCCATGTAGGGCCCGGTAAAAGCGTCCGTGAAGCTCCTTGCCCTGCCATACTTCCTCGCGGTCATTAGTGTCTAATACTCTAGGTTTGCGCCAGTTCTCGTTAGCCAGGGAGAGCGGGGTGAGGCTCTTGTCCACTGAGACCACATCCCGGTGCATCCCCTCGTCGGCTTCTAGGAAGTATTCCCTGAGACTGCATACCTTAAGGTTGTGCAGGGTCTTAGCATTTAAGAAGCCACGACCTCCGCATTTTCGTGGGATATACAGTCTCATCACCGACGACCGTGGGTGATGCATCCGATTTGCGGTCAGCAGTACGCGGACTCTCCTATCCAAGGCATCAAGTTCCGTCTGAGTCCATTTGAGTATGCCGAAAGAATACATCAAAACTGGCATGACCCAACTGTTGAAGGCGCGCACCTTATTTCCGCCTGACAAAAGACTGCTTAGCACCTTATTCATGCGGCAAAAGAAGCGCTCCCTCAACGATTGTTTCATGTCGGTAGTATTGATGCCTAATGCTTCCGACATACCCAAATACTTGTAAGTTTCTGTTGAGGAGAGGGATCGAATCATCTAAGGTGTATGGAATCCGAGAGTTGTGTTCCCACAGATTCCATAATCCCTCGTTTTATGCATGACTTTTTGCATGACTGCAGATTTGTCCACACCAAATTCCATCCTGATGGCGCTACTGAAAGTTTCTGTTACCTTCAGTAGCTCCATCAGTTGCAAGTTGTTGGGGGCAAAGAGTTTCAGATCATCCATGTAAAGAAGGTGAGATATGACCTGACCATCTCTCCTCAACCGATAGCCTAGACCTGACCCCTCCAGTAGTGTGCTGAGAGGGTTCAAGGCTAGACAAAACCACAAAGGACTCAGACTATCGCACTGGAATATACCGCGCTCGAACCTTATCGATTTGCTGTTCCCCTGAATCTGTCGACATCCTGGATAGCGAAGGACCGTTTTCCAGTGCCCCATACATGACATCAGGAAGGTACGCAGAGTTGCATCTATTTTATACAACTCCAGCACCCTCATGAGCCATGTACGAGGCACAGAATCAAAGGCCTTCTTATAATCTATCCAACATGTAGACAGATCCCTTCGGGAGCGGCGAACCTGTTGGTTAATGGCCATATTGCTGAGGAGCAGCTCCTTAGTACCGCGGGACCCGTTCCTACATCCATTCTGAGAGGCAGACATGATAGAGTTACTCTCAATATGTTGGTCGATTTTAGCTCTCAAATAATAATTATTATTAATTAGAGTATAGTATAGAGTACCTCTACCTATAGATAGAAGTATAGATGTCTACCTATCAGCCTATTTGGTGCACCAACTAAAGTAAAGTAATTCAATCATTCACAAATTATAATATCCGTTTGTTTCAGATGAAATGACGCATGTGCTAAATATATCGCGACCAAAAATTATGTTCGCCTCAGAAGTGGGACTAAAACGGAATTTGGAGACCATAAAAACAGTGCCGAGTATCGAAAAAATTATACAATTAAATGGCAAACCGGTTGCTAGCGGTATCACTGAGTACAGAAGTGTGCGCGTGCAGGTGGATCCCAATGAGTTCGAGGTAGAAGAAGTGCAGGGCTGGTCCGACGTCGTCTACATCCTGTACTCGTCAGGAACCACAGGTTTGCCCAAGGGAGTCATGCTCACACACCTCAACGTGTTATACTCCGCTTCCAGTTTTGAGTAATTACCAAAAGTTTGTATATTGATTTTTCTAGTGATATCTTTTTTGTGCAGTTCTTTAGCGCTGCACCACTAAACTCTAAATTAAATAACTGATCTTTATTTAGCTATTTAAGTTATTTAGCTATTACAGAAAAAAGCTTTCTTCGTCTCCTTGGGTCTCCCATCTTTGAAAATTCTTTTCCCGATTTTATCGAGGAAAAAATTCAAAATTTCAATGATGTTTCGGAAAGATTGCTCGAAAGTAACATACATTCGGCCATCACAATAATTCGTTACTGCTGTTTCAGTCTAAAATTAACGTATTTCCTTCGTGCTTCCCCTTTATGGAAGCACACTCCCCTTTTGGACAAAATGGATGAAATTATCAGACATACTCTAACGTCAATTTTAAATGTGGCTTTGGACAACCGAGCTTGGGCACAAGCTACTCTTCCTATTCGCATGGGAGGACTCGGTGTCCGCAAAATTTCCAGTATTCGTTTACCAGCTTTTATATCCTCGGTCCACGGCACTAAGAAATTAATCAGGAATATCCTGTCTTCCACACTGATTGATTTTGATGTGCCATGCATGCCCGAGGCTATGGATGCTTGGAAACTCGCTTGCCCGAATACTGAAGAACCCGACCATCCATTTTCCCAGAGACGGTGGGACGAGCCGCTCTGCAGAGTAGTTCAGAGCAATTTGCTGAACACGTCTGTTACTACTGCTGACCGTGCGCGCCTGCGGGCTTTGGGTGAGTGGCAGTCGGGTCTTTGGCTTCACGCACTACCGTCGTCGAGCATAGGCACATTGTTCGACGACACAACTTTCGCCTCGCTGTTTCTTTACGCCTTGGTGCCGCTTGCTGTTCTCCTCATCGCTGTCACTGCGGTGAAGCTGTCAACAACCTCGGTCACCACGGCCTGTCATGCAGCCGAAGTGCGGGCCGTTTCGCACGGCACGCAAATATAAACGACATCATCCGACGAGCTCTTGTCACCGTCGGCGTCGCAGCTGTTTTAGAACCCAATGGCTTGGCACGCGACGATGGCAAGAGACCGGACGGCATGTCTTTGTTTCCTTGGAAGATGGGTAGGCCTTTAGTGTGGGACGCAACATGCGTCGATACTCTTGCGCCATCCCATCTTCCAAGCTCATCGTGCTGTGCTGGTGCTGCCGCTGCGGCTGCAGAGAACAAAGCGGAGTAAATATAGAAACCTTTGTGGTAGCTATATTTTCGAGCCGTTTGGGGTTGAAACTCTAGGGCCGTGGGGTCCGAGTGCTCGTAGCCTATTTAAGGAAATTTTGAAACGCCTAGTTGACGCTTCCCGTGACCCAAGGGCTGGCCTTTACTTTGGCCAGAGGCTAAGTGTTGCCATACAACGTGGCAACGCCGCCAGTCTCTTGGGCACATTACCAGCTGACAGCGTTGGGGAGGAGTTTTTCGATGCCCTTTTATAGTTTGTTGTTAGTTTATTTATTTTAGTTTAATAGTTTTTAATTATTAATGTATATAGTTAGTTTATCAAAACCAATAAATAAAGGGATTTTTTTTAAGTACATAAAGATAAAAATTATGCGGTCAAAGTTCGGCACAAGCGATTAAAGTTGCAGATTGCAGATTGTGCCATTGGCACTAGATTAAACGACATCGACTTTGGCATTAGATTAAATTATTATAGGTGTAATTGATAATTTTGAGTGGTCAGGTATAGTATATTTATTATAATTAAATGATCATCGTTCGCAACGTAGTTCACATAGAAAATAAAAGGTGTCTTTATAAACATAAGCTGCCATTGTTACATGGCATACAACTCTTACTTAGGTAGTGGGTTTATAATAATTAATACGCCTTAATTAAAACAATCATATATGACACGATCCGTCCTCAACAGTAAAAAAACACTCCTATTATCGTCACATGTTGGTTGAATGTCCCTTTGTCGTAATTCATATAATTCAATTATTTTTTCAGAATCGAGTCTCATCTCCAGGACACCACATTACTGACGATAGTGCCATGGTACCACGCCTACGGCTTAATGTCGACCGTCAACTATATCCTCGTAAAGAAGAAGCTGGTGTACTTGAATGGTTTCAATCCTCTGAAATATCTAGGCGCTATACAAAATTACAAAGTAACTATGTATTTCCATTGTTTAAGATTTTAGAAATTCATCGGGAAATCGTCACATTGTAGTCATATGAGGTCGCTATAAAACAAAAAAAAACTTAAAATCAACACAACAATAGAAACTTATAACGAAGCCAATAATATCATGAGCATGTTCTTCCTTGTCATAGTGTCATTTTGTTTTGATGGACTACAGAGATAAGGGAAGAAGGTCAAATCGCTTAAATAAAGAGTGTAATTGGACATCGACGTGCAAACTGATAATAATTAAGCACATGATTCTAGACCCCCAAGATAAATTTTTTTCGTCGCAATTTGCTGTTCCATACATTTTGACCGTGTTGGTTTTGCACTTTTGTATAAAGATCTGTATTTTTTTTAAATAACAGACGAAATATAATATTTTCATCTATTCTTATGATTATATTCTCATATTTTAAAAATAAGTATCTAAATTGGGGAGCTCGTAACAATATGCTGAATTGACGAATAAGAGTTTGTGTGTCGATTTTATACGAGTGTAGGTATACTCGTATAATATTATTAAATGAAAACCAAATGGATGTTCAAATGATAATCAATTCATGTTACCATTGCATGCACGCATATGCTCAATATTTTGCGTTATCTTAATCTTACATTGTCAAAAATAAAAGTTGTTCCCTAGGAACAACTTTTGTTCAATCATAATTATGTAGTTTGATGATGCTTAAATATAGGCTACGAGATGGGTCTTCTTACACCGTGTATGCTTTATTGGAACGTTTAGGTGACCTTACTGGCAGCGGTTCCGCCTATCGTGGTGTTCCTGGCGAAGGCGCCTATAATAGATAAGTTCGACCTGTCTTCCATCTCCGCCGTCTGGTGTGGAGCTGCTCCACTGACCTCGGAAACTATCACACTGGCTATGAAACGGTAAGGAACCATTTTATTACTATCTCACGTAAATATAAAGGATGTAAACAGACTCTTAACGAAGCCGAAAGGCACTTGTTCTCCCCGTCATTGTGATTATTTTTTTGTTCTAGACCATACCTGGGAACCCTCTAGTTACGGAGATATTGGGGGTCAAAGTTCCAACTTTTTCAGAAGTATTTTTTTTAATACATGTTTTTAATGTAAGATTTTTACTTTAAACACGTCCAGGACCCACTTACTATTCAATCCATCCGTCAGCACAACGTTTTGAGTGCGTTACATTGAGTCCTACTGAAAAACGTGATTTTTCAGGCCAAAAAAAATGTCGTTTCCCAGCACTAATTAGTGCGTAAAGTTACTAAGTTTGATGAACATAATGCTTGGTTAACGGCTTCGTGAAGAGTCTGTTTACACCCTGTAGGTAGGACTCGGTAGGTAGCTTTGGAAGTGGTCGGTCTGCTGTGACGGCATTAGAGTCTTCAAGATCAGCAGGTCGTAGTACGCTTACTTGGGCTACAGAATTTAGATCGATCTTCTCTGAACCCGCAACAAGAAACCCTTTGCTTACAATAATTGTCCTACCGCTACAATTACTTTAATTTATATTTGTTCACATGCAGTATGAAAAATTGCAAAGGCATATTCCAAGCGTACGGTATGACGGAGACTTCATTAGCAGCTACAAAGGACATCGACGATGAGAAGATTGTGAGGAAACCAGGAAGCGGTGGCTATCCTCTTTACGGCGTCAAGGCAAAAGTTAGTTGCATAAGATTTTCTGTATTTAATTTAGAGACAATAAGAGGATATTTAGGTATCATGGAATTAAGGGTAGGACAGCTTCAGTTCGTGTAAAACTTACCCATTGAATTCAGTACCTACTTAATGTTCACATTTTCAATACGGTATTATTCCGCTGATATGTAAATATTTGTTTTAATTTGAATTTGAATTACAGGTTGTAGACATAGAGACTCGTAAAAAGCTGGGTCCTAACGAAAATGGAGAGATCTGCCTCAAGGGACCTATAATTATGAAGGGGTACGCTGGAGACGAGACCGCTACCCGCGCGATATTTGATGAAGAGGGCTACATGAAGACGGGAGACGTCGGCTACTACGACAAAGATGGTTGCTTCTTCATAGTCGACCGACTTAAAGAACTCATTAAATATAAAGGACATCAGGTAAATAATCTTTTATGCTCTATGTAGGTAGACTGGTTGATAAAGTAGTTAGGTGTTTATTTTTATCTTTCCAAAAGTTAATAGATCTATCAACTATCGAATCCCCAGCAATATTTTATGACCTTTTATCTACATTTGTACTTATAGATATGATTGTTCAACTTTTATAATTTGTTGATAATTTTTAATCATTATTAAATATTACGTAAGATAAAATACTTACTGCCAGGGCTGCGGGCTGTTCGAAAGAGATACCGCGGCCCTGGAACACAAAGGGCAAGGAAGGAACATGGATGGGTTTTAGTCAGTACAAGTCTAACACTCCCTTCCGCTCTGCCCAGAGCGGGAGAAGTCATTTGATGATTTCCCATCCGTAAAAAAAAACAAGATAAAATACTTACTACCTTATTAGTTGCTTAAATACGTAAAAACTTTCACTGTTTTGTAACCAACACCATAACTCTCAAAAAGGTGACGTTTAACAACCCGTGCTGGACTCGCGAAGTGGATTACAGCCCTTTCCCTCTCAAAGAGAGGACTGCTATGTCCCATTACTGATTATGCTTTCTAAATATTGACCATCGTCCCTGCGTGGTGCCGTGCAGGTTGCGCCGGCGGCGGTGGAGAGCGTGGTGCTGGGGCACGCGGGCGTGGCAGAGTGCGGCGTGGTGGGCGCGCCCGACGAGGCCGTGGGCGAGCTGGCCACCGCCTTCGTCGTCAAGAAACCCGGCGCCACCGTCACCGAAAAGGAGCTACTTGAATTCACTGCTGCAAGGGTAATGTTTAACTTTAGTTCCATGAGATCAGTTATACAACGTGTAACGGAAAGGGTATTATAAGCCTAAAGAGTAAAGGGGGTCACACAACTCGTCATTCTGAACAACTTTTGTTCTACAACTTTTGGAAATTCGTGAAAATAAAATTCTACTCCCCATACTAAAAAGTCACGTGACCAACAAAGTTTGTATGGAGAAGCAAATTTTTTTTTCGCGAATTTTCCAACGTCGTAGAACAAAAGTTGTTCAGAATTACGAGTTGTGTGACCCCTTTTCGGCTTACTATACCCTTTCCGTTACACGTTGTATATATTAAGTACTTTGCGGATATCCAAGACATTTAATGATTTGCAAAATACTTGCAAGCGTTGATTCTGTGAAAAAAAACCGGCTCGGATGCAGGATGCAGCAAAAATATGCAGAACAGGAAAAGCAAAAATTAAACCGATGCTCAAAAATAAGATCCGAGACACCGGTTTGGGTGCATTTAATGCACATTTTCGCTTTTCGTACATGAGGAAAAAACTAAATGGCACTCAAAAAAAATCAATAAATATCATCCGAAAAAAACTTATAGCTACCTGTCTCACCGCCTACGATTAGCGAGGAGGGTATAGAGCTAACGAACTAATTACGATGCTGTATGCGTATGTGTACGAGCTTCGCTGAGCTAGTACTCTCAGCGATAGCCCTCATACTCATTGGCGGCATGAGCAGTCGGCGATAAACGATTTATACAATTTCATGGATCTTTTTTGCATACTTATACCGAACTTGAGTACAATCTTTTGTCGGCTGAACCTGTCAATGTGGTTCTAGGTCAATTCCTAGCAAAAATGGATGGTGGATGGTGGTTTTTTTCAATAGCGAATTAGCGACCTGAAGTGTAAATAGAGTCTTCATAGAGTTATGATAAATAATACTTAATAATGTTGTTCCTCAGCTGTCTTCCGTGTCGCGACTGCATGGCGGAGTGATATTTGTCGACGAAATACCAAAGAACCCATCTGGCAAGATCCTCCGCAGAGCACTCAAACAGAAACTACTGGAGAGACAAAAGAGCAAACTGTAAATAAATTAGTTTAAGGTTTTGTTGTTAAAACATTCCTTGGTTTACGTACGTGTAAGCATTGTATAAGTAAGTGTATCATCCATATGTTTTTTTTGTCTACCTATTATATGAAATGAGCTTGAGTTTATATTTTCTTGATCATGAGTACGTAACTTCTGTCGTTAAAAAATGCGAGTGTTTGTTTTAGGTGGTTATACTGGCTTATACCCGCGGCTTCGCTCGCGTCAAGTTTGGTAACTGTCCCACGGGATCATACTACCGGGATAAAAAGTATCCTATAGGCTCTATAACCCTATATCTATATGTCATATTTCATCCAAATCCGTTCAGTAGTTTTCGAGTGAAAGAGAAACAAACATCCATCCATCCTCGCAAACTTTCGCATTTATAATTATAAGATAAGATTATGAAATAAAGTTGTGAATAAACTTCCTTTTTTTAGTGATCCGCTAATCGGATTAATAAAAATTAATTAGTCGTCCGGTAATAGATCAGTTCCTTAATTTTATGAAAAAATACCTATTAGGAGTCAAGTTGTCCTAAATGTCTTGCTAGTTGGCATGAGGAGTGTAGGCCGAGAGCCGGCGGAGCGACGTCGACATTTGTGATGACAGTGATGACAGAAAGTGGGTGTGTAATGTAAAATGCGAGTGTAACGAGCGCGCGTCATGGAATCGTCGCAGCTGACATAATTATTTTTTAGGTAAATAATTGTAATAATTTTACATTGTTTGAAAATAAAATAAGAATTAAATGTCAACACATTTTGCATTTAATTCATCTTTAAAATGAAAAAGTTTTAAATTATTACAAGTGTGCGTGCGTGACGTGCGTGTGTTGTTGTTTGTTTGTGTGTTGTTGTTTTTGATGTTGTTGTGTGTTAGTTGTTGTTGTTTTGTTGTTGTATATAAAAGTTGTGACGGGTTTACAGTATGTTTACCGCAGTTGTCGCGTTAATGTGAAATGCGTATATCACAAAAGTAATCAATTATGTGAAGTATTGTAAAAAAGTAACTCCCGCATATCCCCCGGCGATGCTAGCTTGTCCATTACAGGGATGATTGATTGCTGAGTACGGAACAATACAGGCGAGTACACAATATCATACAGTTCCCAAGGTACCGGGCAACGATCCAATTATGTCTAATGGATGAAATGAACTCCCTGCGCTCTCATGGCTTGCTCACAAAAGACAGTAAGTATCCGCCTATTCTTACCAATTAAAAAAAATGTTCGACACAAGAATATCCTTGCTTTGTCGTTGCATTTCCGGCTATTTATGATTAATTTAATAATCTACACTCGCGAGCAAAAGTATGGAATCACTTATTCGGAATTGATTCCGCGCGATCTTGAGTACTTAATAACTAGTTAAGAATAACAAAAATGGTACCATTTTAAAGGTTAAATTGTTAACTTTAAATTGATACCAAATTCTTTTAAAGCACGCCAGGATTTAAAGAGCTATCCCGGTTAGAGCGAAAACGTTAGGAAAACATAAGGATAATGGAAAAATAATAAATGAAGCAAACAACAAAAATTAAATGATAAAAAATTTAATTGGCCTTAAAATTAATTTTCAATATTTTGTGTTCCCTCCCCTCGCCCTAATTACCGCTCGAAGACGGTTGTTCATTGACTTAATCAGCTTCTGAACCGATTCTTGCGGGATACCTTCCCACTCTTCTATCAAAGCCAATTTCAGCTCATTTACACTTGAAGGAGCAGGATTTCTGGAACGAACCCTCCTCTTCAGTTCATCCCACACGTGCTCAATGGGATTCAAGTCCGGGCTAAGCGCTGGCCAGTCCAATGTGGCGATACCGACTTCTCCGAGGTATTCAGTTGTGGCACGGGAAGTGTGACAACGAGCGTTATCGTGCATAAGGAGGAAGTCATCACCGATATATCCCGCATAAGGAACGACATGTTCCAGCAGAATATCGGAAATGTAGCGGTCTGAAGTTAGACCGCCTCCTCGTCCCCCGCCAGGCACGAAAACAAGCCCCGTTTTACCGTCGAAGGAAATGCCGGCCCACATCATACAAGAACCGCCCCCATAAGCCACTGTCTCAGCGAAACAGCACTGCGCAAATCGCTCCCCAGGTGCCTGTAGACCCGACCCCTTCGATCGCTGCCGTGCAAACACATTCTGCACTCGTCGGAGAACAGAACTCGCCTCCATTGCTCAACCTCCCAATCAAGATGGAAGCGAGCAAATTGAAAACGTGCTTGTCGGTGACCTGCCGTCAGTTTCGGGCCTGTGGCAGGCCTTTTTGGAGTCAAATTAGCTTGCTTAAGTCTTCGACGAACTGTCCACTCGCTGGCAGCTACCCCACGAACCTTTCGGAGCTCCTGTTGGACGTCGACACCAGTCATATGTCGATTTCGGAGAGAGGTTGACACGATAAAACGGTCATCCCTCTCCGATGTGCACCGGCGCCGTCCAGATCTTGGTCTCTTGATAAAGCCACCAGTCTCCCGAAAGCGTTTATAAACTTTCTAAACACAGGACTGGCTTATGTGGAGCTGACGTGCGACAGCCCGCTGGCTGAGCCCTTCTTGCAATAGGGCGACGATTTGTGCTGCTTGTGTAGGTGTAGTATCCATTGTCTTCCAAGTTCAAGGGTCAGAAGTAGCGGAGATGTGTACCGGACAACGTGTGAAAGCCGACTGATAAAAAAAATCCGATAACACGTGCTTTTATAGGGGGTCAATAGGGTGCAACTCGCGGCGTATCAAATAATTGAAACATATCTTTTTCCTTACTTCTTCACGTATTCCGGGATAGCTTCTTAAATAATGGCGTGATGTGGATGAATTTGGTATTAATTTAAAGTTAACAGTTAAACCAAATGGTATAATTTTTATTATTCTTAACTAGTTATTAAGTACTCAAGATCGCGCGGAATCAAGTCCAAGTAAGTGATTCCATACTTTTGCTCGCGAGTGTAGTTAGAGTTATTTTTAATTTGTATATATAGCTATTTATATAATATAGCTATTTACACAAATAAATAAAATTGACGTGTCTATTTGTAATGTCAAAATAAAAGCTTTTTACTGAATGCACATGTATACTGCTTCTAATTTTTTTTTTTTAATACGGTAATTATAACAGAAAATCATTTTATTTTATCTTTTGTGTCTGTCCGTATGTCTGTTTGTTCCGGATAATCTCCGAAGCGGCTGGACTGATTATAACGGGACTGTTACTTTACTGACACATAGCGGATATTATAAGGAGTAACTTAGGCTACTTTTATCTTAGAAAAAAAAATTAGGGTACCGTACAAAAAAAATAAAACCCTTGAAATTTTTAACAAATCCGATTATGATGGGAAAGTAATATTTTTATAATAATAATTTCACGTTGACGAAACTCGTGGGCAACAGATAATCTACACTAATTATATTAGAAAGAGGTTGAGTCATTATCTTATGATGGCTTTGGAACTACTGATACGATTCCGAAAATTCTTTCAATTTTGGAATCTACTTTATCCCTGAGTGCCGTAGACTATACTTCTAAACACAAAGCGAGGGAAGCCGCAGGCAAAACCTAGTAAGTAATAGTAACATCGGATAACTTTTCTCAAAATTCTAATTGACAGTCAACCGGGGCTAACATGTAGGTTTTTTGTATTAAGCCTTCCACCCAATTGACCTGCAATGGCACCATGACAAATGAATGTCTCCTCTGGTATTGTAATGAAGAGACCAGCGCAATACCTATCTCAATTCCTTAAGATATACCTCCTAGATAGATAGAATAGGTACCCTTTATATTGTAACCCATACAAATTACAAGTGTAGCAAAGTATTCAATTTTACGTAGATTGACACAATGCGTCGACCTGGTTCTTGTCTATCCTTTTCCCTAATATCCATCCAAGTTTGTCTCGAGAAAATCACTTTCAGATAATTATGACTGAAAGTTCACTTCAACTTTTTTTTTCGAATGGGAAATCATCAATTGACTTCTCCCGCTCTGGGCAGAGCGGAAGGGAGTGTCAGACTTGTACTGACTTAAACCCATCCATGTTCCTTCCTTGCCCTTTGTGTTCCAGGGTCGCGGTATCTCTTACGAACAGACCCACGGGACTTCACTTCAACTTCACTTTCTCCTTATAATAAAATTGCCTCCTCTTTGTGTAGATTAATGATGGGATGTTTGTGCACCTTCGCACGGCACAACTTGTGACTTTCGTATGTTAAATTCGTCACGCTTCGTACATACAAATTATGGAATCCACCTGATTCATGGAATGAATATTCCGAATATTCATAGGTATTGGCGTTCCTTCAAGACGTAAAAAATGTATCATCGGCGGATCTGGCGACTAAAATATTTATTTATTTAGTCGAACTAACGTTTTGCTTCTAAACGTATGTGCTAAGTTTTGTAGGGTATAAGCATTTCTAGTACAATAGTGCAGTCGTGTCGTGAAGATGGTGGAGACATTTGATAACATCCCGGAATACATAGCTACATAAAAAAATATCTGGTAATTACACGTATGGTTAAGATTAAAGATAGGATACCTTGTACACTTTAATTATTGGTGTCACTAGTTTGTTGTGAGTTGTGGTTCTCCTAATCCTCTTTCTAAAAGGAAAACGTTTGGAGGTATCACTTAGGTATACACGTTTCTCTAATTTTACGTACATATATAAAAGAAAATGTGATCTAAGTAAGTACATAGTATATGATTGGAATGTATCTATTGGATATTCCCACCTAGCATTCGTAAATCTGTGACGCGTGTAGTTGTTAGACTCGGCGAATAGCGCGTGAGTGAGCGGACAGCGGTCGAGCGCCGCGCGGCCACGAGCCTCTCAGCCGCACTCACCCGACCGCGGACACTACACGTGCCACTCGCGGAGACGGTTCTTTTATTTTTTTGCCGAATCTCACGAACATGTAGTTGGCGAAAACAGCATGTCGGTGTGTGGTCAAAGTGGTCAAGCGGAGGAGGACAGCGCGACGGAGGAGGGAGCTCCCGCCGCGCCGTCGGCGACGCGGGACATCTACAAGCAGAAGCCTGCCAGCAAGGTGGTGCGCGTGCTGACGGTGCTGGCGTACCTGCTGTCAGTATCGCTGGCGGCTATCCTGCTGTCCGTATACTACGTCTGCGTGTGGCGCTCGCCCGAGCTGTCACTGGGCGAGGCGAACGCACGCCGCGGCAACCACACGCAGCATCAGGAGTACCAGCGCCACCAGCAGCCCCACCAGCACGAGCAATTCCCGCACGACGAGCACGCCGCTACCGCTAAGGCGAACCCCTTCGGTAAGCTAACACGCTTAAAACATAACATTTACATAGTTAACAGTAGAAAAACGTTAATTGAAATTAAATATTTCTCGGCGGGTTCAATTTTATTTTACACGTACAGATAATGATAAAATCATATTGGAGACCTACACATTACTTGACTAATGTAATTAGTTATTCTGCGGCCAGCCTATACCTATCTATACCTCTGTACAGTCAGTTAAAGTGAAACAAAATTTTCTTTGTAATATTTTTGCGGCGTGGCTGGTTGGATTCCTCCAGGGATACAGCGAAACGGCAAAACATCGCGCACTTTCAATTAATTAAGTACTTAATTGGGTGAATTCACTATAATTACTTTAGTGTAAGGGATCGCCGCGCCGCCCTAGTGTTGCACCGTCCCCAAGTTAGACTTCCGTTTACAGGACCACTAAGAATTATGCTATTAAATGTTTCATAGTGTGGTGGTTCAAATAGATCAGTAAAGCTAAATTAGGATGTACAGATATCTACTTATGTGCTCCTCGCATGTTTGCTTAGGCCATGTGGTCCTTAACTAAAAATAAACCCCACCACCCAACCAACCAATCAACCCGTGGCAGCTAGTTGGCATCAGGTGTGTCAGTTATTCAGTACATGCTGTCTGTGTGTAGGTCATGTAGAGATGCAATCAATGGTTTGTTAGCAATACCCACTCTGTAATAATAAGTAGGTAAGTAAGACTTGTCATCACCGCAGACCGTTAATTTTAGCTTTACGTCGCAAACCCGTAACACTCTAAGAATCAAAAATGTAGAGTTGTCAACCCCCAGTAGGGCATCGAAATTCATCAACGAAGAGATATGAGTAGTCTCTACGACAAGTACATTAGTCGCAGGTAAAGATTAATTATCATAATACGAAATCTATATAGTATTTGGTATTTATAGGAGACGATAGTTATAATTAAGTAATACATAAAAGAGCAGTAGCAAATTAATAACGAAATTAAAAAATCGTGTGGATAGGGGTGCCTACATGCCAGATTTCTAGCCACAGTGCACCATGCAAACCAGTTGGATGAGAAGTTTAAGAATATTTACTTAAATAACGTTAGCTGAACACGATTTTCGTTAGAGCTAAAACAGAAAATTTGAGCAACGTTGAGCATCCAATAAATTCCTCTAGCGTTGCATGCAATGCAAACCTAATTTACGTGTGCTCTAACATAAATATCTGCTTACTAAAGTACCGTCAAAAAGATTTTACGATAAATCTTCTAAATAAACAATTTACGCTTGGTATCGGTAAATCTCAAGGAAGTCTTAGTTGTAAATCATTTCCCAATTTTACGAGTACTGTCCAATTTCACTTTGATTTAGGTTTGTTTTAATGAAAAGATTACGTTAAGATATCTTTACACTGGAACCATCGTACAACATCCGTACCGATATTATTAGGTTTTATACGAAGGGTTTCCTGTAATCCAATTAGCTTAACCCAATTGTGTCCAAAACTGAACATCGATTACCTTATTCTGTTGACTTAATGTTGGCTTTGGGAATATTTACATGTTTATTTAAGTACGCAGTATAACTTAAGTTTGACATTGTTTACTGTTTGATATAACTATGTACAACTACTTATTGTTCAATACTATATCTAGGGAAATCTTTAAGAGGCTGATCCCTCATGAATTTCTCAACTATCTGCCAGGAACCACAAAACTTGTAGAAATAATTAAAGAACTGGATCGGGTTATTACTCCGAAGGCTTATCCTATCTTAAGAGCATTCATAACAGGCATTTCAGAACTCCATAATAAATCAGCATCTGCCTCACAATCTTTTTTTACTTTCCTCTTTAAAGTTTTTTGGGTTAACTCAAAATTGTATAAATACTTTCAGCTCACGCCTGCTTTAACATCATTTGGGATATATCTGTGCCATTGCTGAAGGTAGCAATATCAACTTTTAACGGAATGACTATCACCAATCTTATAATAATACTGCCAGCAATCGAGTGTGGTAGCGATTGAAAACTATTTAAGTATTATACGATTATGAAAGCGACTCCATTGGTCGAATAGTCTTGTGTTCTTTCCCAGAATCCCCACAAATACTCTGATCCTTTTATCCTCGCCGTCGCGTCGGGTCGACACTTAGATCGTTCCACGAGGTACTGAAGTTACGACATAATTATGGAACCAATAAAACGAAAGTTGTGAAAAGATGATAATTTGCATACATACGGTATATTCAGAAACATGTACATTTATGATTCTGGCAAATATGTATTCAAACTACTTCCGTACGGTGAATCCAGCAAAGGTAATCTACATATTTCCGAATTCTTCTCTTGCTTCTAAGTTTAATACTGCCACGATTTGGGATTGCATAGAGTTGTTACTCCAAAATTTTCCAACTACGTCATACTAAATACTCAAGGACTTCGATGGTTGTAAGGGCCGTTACACATGGCATCGTGGCGTCGCTGTCGAGGCACCGCAGCGGCGGTGGGGCCACTGTCAAATTATGGTCAGCTTACACCAGGGACGGCAAGGGAATTCAAGGGCGAGAATTAAAAAAAAATCAAACGTAGCTGCTCTAGTGGTAACGAGATACAGATTCCAATGTTCAAAGCCGCGAAGGGAAATTCCTTTTGATACCTTGGGGTCGATCTCTAAACATTGGAATATTGCTACCACTAGCTACGTATGAATTTACGTTGGGTAAAGATAAATTCTCTTTCGTGCCGTTCCCGGTGTGCGCTAGTATTTACTCTTCCTTGGATTTGTATGAGCTTACTACAGCGTAGCAGAAAGCCTGGTCTACGCCACGGCTACGGCGCATCGTAGAGGCTCCGAGCCTACGTCAGCGTAGCAGAGCGCATGGCCGTAGGCTACGGCTACGGCGCATCGTAGAGCCACCGAACCTACGGCCGCGTAGCAGAGCACCTGGCCCACGCTACGGCGCGTCGTAGAGGCACCTGGTCTACGCTGCTACAGCGGCATTGAAATACATAATTGAGTAATCATCTGCCTAGCCTTTTCCCAACTATGTCGAGGTCGGCTTCCAGTCTAACCGGATGCTGCTAAAATACCAGTGTTTTACATGGAGCGACCGCCTATCTGACCTCCACAACCCAGTTAATACTGGGTAATACGATACCTCTTGGTAAGACTGGTTGTCAGACTTTTTGGGCGATTGACTACCTGTAACGACAGTCAAAGATGTACAAATGACAGCCGGGACCAACGGCTTAACATGCTTTCCGAGGCACGAAGGAAACTCAGTATGTTTGTTTGTATTATTTAATTTAAATGTTTAAAATATGTTGTCTGAATACCGTGTGGTGGGACCCTGGTGATCTGCGATACAGGTTTTCCTAGTGCAGACACCAGTCTCTCACAAACTTATCAAGCTACCGTAATTTTAAGCTATATAATACATTATAAGTCATGTTTGTAAAGAGATAATAAATTAATTTGAATTTGAATATGTAATGGGTGGTTACACATCCACAGACCAGCCTAGGCAAGCACGGCTTAACCTAAAGATTGACTCGAGCGGTTGTTATTGTTTTGCCACGAGCTCCTCATAATTGAGTAGTGCAGGTACTAAATGGCTGCCAAGTGTTTGCGAGCAGTCAATAGAAACTAAACTACTGATATTATTGTGGCGGATACTGTAGTTACTTCATTACGATAAGTTAATTGATTAAAAGCAGGCCAGATGGAACACACCGCGTCTACTTTGTAACTAAGCGAAATAAAACGGATAATTGATGTATTTGATGTTCATGATCACTCTGTACTTAACAAACGTGGATCGAAGGACTAAATTGGTGTAAGGTTAATGCATTAAGCTAATTATAACGTAACGTAACTCCACAGTACGTGGGTTGGAGCGTGCTATTTACTTAATTAGGTATGTGCAACGTCATCGGAGACAATGCGATATAGGCCATATGTTTAGCACAAACTGCCCGGAGGCTGCGCTAACGATCCTAGCATTTCTACAGAGAGCTACGAATGAAGCGGAATACTATAACCGTATACCTACTGTATAACCGAGAAGCTTCAGGTTCTAAGGGTGTAAAAGTGTGTTTAGAGTAAATCATTAGTTAGATACCAACATACACAGTATCACCTAAATAAATACTTTAGCCTCTTACAGTTTTACGAAACATTTTATATGTATTTTATAGGTAGCTCATTCAACATTCATCACTCAATATTTATTGTAGTTGAAACAACGAATCTCATAAAGTGGACTATTTTAGCGTCTGTTTGCAACCACTCACAAGAAAATTGCTTCCGAGTGACGCATTTTTAACACAACAGATCCATTATGTTGCAGAAAATGAGAGAAATGTTGCATATTATTGATCTCGCCGGCCTGTCGGGTCGGCGGGCGGCGGCGGCGGCGCCACGCGCGCCCGGCACACGCGGAGCCGCCGCCGCCGGGCCGCACGCCCCGCGCTACGCGCCCTCAACCCACTTCTCTCGCCGTCACCATAACGTGCCACCATTCTCGTAAATTAACTTCGTTACTTCGCCATTATTCTCGCTCTCATTCGAAACAAATAACGAGGTGTGAACCCTTTAGCCGGCACGGTCGAGCGTCGTATGTGATTTCGTTTTAACGATGTATTTGATCTAACACAGTGACAGCCAGTTTTGAAACTGTTATAGGTATTCCATAAAACACTATAAACTGTGAAAAAAACATAATGCTCTTTAACTGAAAACAATGAAAGTTCAGGGACGGTTCTATGACAGACGATTCGCGATCGTATGGCTACGTCAGAGGAACTGGAATAGATTTACGTATACCGAGCGTGAAATTAAAGGATAAACAAATGAATTCCGAAGCGGGCGCCATAATAATGAAACAGCAGTCGGCATCAGGAGGTGTCAAGCGGCAGACACGGGCGGTGTGACCCGGCACGGTAACTCGGCCGCGGCGCATCAGGAGAACTGGGCCATATCAATAAGCGTGTCCCAGTTACCTGGATTTGTCGCGTGCGGTACGGCAGTGCTGAGTGGCGAGCGTGGCGGTGGTGGCGCAAGATGTCAGGCAAGTCGTGCGCGTCGGGCAGCGTGCGGTCGGTGGGCGGCTCGGTGCGGCTGGGCACGGCCAGCGGGCACGAGGTGGTGCTGGACGCGCTCTACGAGCAGCGCAAGCGCGACAAGAAGAGCGTGCGCGTGCTCACCGTCATCGTGTACGTGTTCTGCGTGTCGCTGGCTGCCATCATGCTCTCTCTGTACTACGTGTTCTTCTGGGAGCCCAAGGACGCGCAGTACGCGCAACGCAAGGTGTTTCACACAGTAGAGAAGTCAACCAGCACTACACCAATGCCCACATGCTTTATGCCCCTCACCGGTACGTCACTCCACCGACACGCCTTCCTCTTACTCCTACCACACTCGTGTTTGTTTTGAACATGGACTCGTACAGATACATATACGAGATATTCCAAATAATCGTTGCTCTCATACAACGATGACCCCCGTGTGAACGTGCATATTCCCGAGCTTTGATAACAATAACACATGACACGAGCACTAACATTTGTATTCTAGTTCATAATTTTATAAGTAATACCTACTACCTAGTTGTAACCCCGGTCCAAAACAGCATCAGAAAGTGTAGGTCGACCGATACCATCACTATCTCTAACATTTCTAAGAGCAGTTTCATAACGTTATGTAGCATTAAAGCAAACAATAAATAAAACATAGAATGCAAATGGATCTTATCTGAATAAATTTCTCGCTTGTCAAACGAACTTAAGTGCTTATTAAATAGGGGCGGGCGCCGTTCAATCCGAGTCTGACAGTATGTTTAACCAACACCCATTTCGAATTTATTATATTTTATCTCCCAAAGTTTGTTTTCATTAAAAAATGTCGTCAAGTCAAGTAATGATGAATTTATTAATTCGACACCGCCTGAAGTCTTAGAGGCAGCGAAAAAGGCTACTCTAAGAATCTGCCAGAAAAATCGACCGATTGATACTTACAAGCGTATCAAAATTTCGTTTAAGAAAGTCTGAGTTTTATTGATTTCCTCGCAAATATGTTATAAAACGTCGTATGACATACGTGCGCTCAGATAATTACAGCCTCTGCTTTCTTATAGCCCTCGCCTACGGCTCGGACTAGCAATATCGCCTCGGCTGTAATTTTCAACTTACCGCACTTATATCATAATGTACTGTAATAAGGTATTTCTTATTGAGGCTTACATAGCCTTTTTCTTTTCTCCCGCTCTGGGCAGAGCGGAAGGGAGTGTCAGACTTGTACTGACTAAACCCATCCATGTTCCTTCCTTGCCCTTTGTGTTCCAGGGCGGTGGTATCTCTTTCGAACAGTCCCGCAGCCCTGGCAGGCCATTAATATGCCTGCTTACAATCATTCTTGTTGAACCGGATATTTATAACACATTTGCTCGTAAAGGGTCTCTTATTTCACCAATTTCAATATCGTATAGTATCTCATTACGTACTTGTGCGATAATGTAATGTAAAAAGTAAAACGCACGGTTTATCAAGATGCTCCGTCAAAAACGAACGGTGCTTTTTTAAATCTTAGCAAAAAGTTTTTATGTCAGAAAAGTGGTCAACATTTTATGAATAAAATTAACTTTGGGAGATAAAATATAATAAATAAACATTTAATTCTTTAATTTAATTAATATTGACTAAAAATGAAAATCTGTAAAAAACACAAAAATATTAATTTACTGAATTAGTAATACTGGCTGTTTTTGTGCCTTTGCCTTAAAAAAAAAGCGCTGATGCGCGCGCCTCGGTAAATTGTGAACAAGTAAAAATTATTCCGCGCGTTTTTTCTTTTCCCTGTATTGTTTCTATTAGAAAATGTCGTCAAGTAATGATGAATTTATTAATTCGACATCGCCTGAAGTCTCAGAGGCAGCGAAAAAGGCTACTCTAAACCTCTTGCCCGAAAAATTGACCGATAGATACTTATGAAAATTTCGTTTAAGAGAGTCCGAGTTTTATTTATTTCCTCGTAAATATGTTATAAAACGTCGTATGAAATACGTGCGCTTTGATAATTACAGCCACTGCTTTCTTCGCCTCGGCTGTAATTTTCAACTAACCGCACTTATATCATAATGTACTATTACAGTCAGATGGTCATGCCAATCTATGCAGTTTCGTACTTATGGATATGATTAATAGTATATTATTAACCAAGGGGATAAAGCAGTGTCTTCTGTCGCGGGTGACGATTTAAATCGCGAGCGTAACGAAGGTCCCGCGGTTTACTCCCGAGCGTAGCGAGGGTGTTAAGAACTTAAATCACGAGCGAAGCGAGGAATTTAAGACGAGTCCTGAGTGTAGCGAGGGATTAAAGTTCACTCAAGACTAAGACTGCTTTATCACCGAGGAAAATACTCTACTTTTCGTACCATTTGCGAAAAAAATAACACAATAATAATATGAGATAAGCATTTATTAAAAATAATGACAATTAAAAGTAAAAGTTAACATTCGAAACATTGGTCCAATTATTGATAGGGAGAGTTACTTTTTTGTTTGGTACATTTATTGTTGATGAGTTGATTTGAGTATTTCTCTGTTCTTGCGTCTGAGGAACTTGCGTTTCATTGTAGATAGTATACGTCGGAGATAGTGGTGGTGGTGCATCGTGAGTTACGGACGAAGATAAGATGCCGGAAGTTGATGGTTGTGAGTCTGATGGATTAAGTTTTATATTTTTGTTAATTTGACTGCTTAATATGGTTTTATTCGCCATTGAGCTTTCGATATAACCCTCGGCTACTCTATCAGAGCTCCAACCACCGTGTCTTTTTATTGACGTAATATCCGCCCCTGAATCCGCCAAGAAAGTCGCCGAAGTTCTAAAGCAGTGACCGGTGTAGAGTTCAACATCTTAAAGTTTTAAATATTTAGCAATTTCCTTTGGCATATTGCTAATTTTATTTTTGCCGATGGCTTGTCGAGTACTTTTCCCATTCCGATAGTTTATAAAAATCTATTGTTTTCCATGTTGGTGAGACGTAATGCGTGGTATTTCTGAATGATTTTAGTATATTGTCCTTGTACAATAAATGACCGATTTTTCTTTGTCTTAGTTTCCTTTACATTAATCAGCAGTAACTCATTGGAATGATTTTCAACGTCCTCCACCTTTAAGTTTACAAGTTCACATCCGCGGCAAGCACCATTGAGTCCAAAAATTAAGGCCACCTATAACAAAGATAAAAAACAGGTAAATATATAGAATAATTACCATGACTAAGATAAGAAATATTCATAGTTAAATCATGTATACTTACTTTTGTGGCCAGAAAAATTTCTTCAGGAGCTTCGTTAAGAAATTTTTTCACATTTTGAGTCGTAAAAATTTTAGACTTCTTTGCGCAATGCTCTTCTGATTTTCTTTTTAAAAAAGCCAGTAATTTCGTGAATCTATTTATTTCAATGCTGTGTTTGATGCTTATTGTAGCTTTCAGTTTTGAGTATATGCACCAAAGTGTACTTATTCGGATTCTTTGTCTTGGATAAATAATCAAAATAGACAAGAAGTACTGATTCTGAAATTTCGTTGCCTTTCGCACTTCTCCACGTTGAAAATTCTTCTTAAGTTTTTAAATAATTTTCCTTGGATTTTGTTGGAAGCAAATTATTTATAATTGCGGCAGCATTTGCACTGATGGAATCCGACAATTCACTGTCACTGTCGCTTTGATTTAACATCGTAACGTATTTTTAGAACATTAACTTATTTATAAAAATAAATTAAAATAAACTTAACGTTTATGTATTTGAAGTAAACAAAAACGCGGCAAATTCCTAGACTAATATTTTTTTGTCGGAAAAGCAAACGCATCAAGCTAATACGGCCTCGTCGGTTTTCGTAATTTTATTTAATAATCATAACTGCATAATAAATGCGTATTCCTTTTTCAAAAAGATGTATAATGCTTTATATACAAAAGCAATGGTAACACAGATGTAGTTCAGTATAAATTTCGGTAAGTATTCCAAATTTAAATCACATTCTCCCCCTAGAGGATGAATGAAATTCAGTACAATTTTCTTTCCCTGTTTTTAACAGATTAAAAATGACTATTGTTATGTTCGCTTTTTGTGGCATAGAATGTCACTTTTTTGAGCAAGTGCAAAAAGACTTATAGACCAGCCAGAATGTCAGTCACACTTTTAAAACTAACGATTAGCATAGTAGGTAAAAAGGCTAAAACATCAATGAAAAGTCACCGACTTCCGGAAGTAAAGTTGTTTTCCACGTTTTTTGTGTTTTTTTTTGTATGTTATTTTTTTGCAAAAAAGTTTTATTTTACCCTGTTTAGTTGTGGTATTTAGAAGGATTTGTGTAAGAACAAATCCTTGTCAAGAGCCTAACTGCATGCAAACTTTGAAACAATATGCAATATGATACCCTTTAGAATAAAAAACCGACGTTTTCCTAATACTGAACCGATGATAATGAAACTTGCACTGTTTCCAAAGTTGGACTACACGCGTGTAGTCAAACTAATTTTTTTTTTGCAATTCGACTTGTAGTTTTATTTTTTAGAAGCTGACATTGACGAACATATTATTATACAAAAATGTGCAATTCTGACGTCTATATTACATACATACGGGTCGAATTGATAACTTTTTTTTGAAGTCGGTTAAAATAACATCGGTTATGCATCAAAATCGTAGTAACGAGAAAATTTCCTGCAACAAGATGATCTATAACAATAAAGATTTAATTATCTTAACAGAACTAGTAACTACGAACTACCTACACATTTTTTATGTTTTTGTCTGTCTAAGCGTTCGATATTTTACGACAATACTCGTAGAATTAACGACAGTTTCATTACGTCGTAAATAAACGCATAAATACCTACACATTAAAGCATCTTCCAAGCCAACTCATTTGTAACAAAGTATATACACATACTTATATACCTATCTAATTACCTAATAATATTTAGTTTTATTAGGTACCAATTATTGTGTGGTGTAGGTAGTGTTAAATGTTGCGTGCTTGACTCAATGCCTAGCTAAGTACTATAAAAATTCTAGATAAATAGTTAGGTACTTAGTTTAGGTACTTATGGGACCTGTTTTCCGACCTATCATTTTGTTAGGCTAGGTTGTAAACTGCTCTATCAAGGGATTGCAATCCGGCAAAGTAGGATCCCGCAATCTAGCGGGATCCAGGGCAATTCTGCGCCCTGCAGGTTTCGCAACATTTTGCGGATCCGCATGCATCAAATTATCCAGAATAGTCCGGCCGCCTTTATGTCACTTTAGCCGTGAGTTATTTAATTGATTGTATTTGATTCCCTAATTAATACGTTCATTGCCACATCACGCGCCGCCCGTCGCGTGAAACGGCCCATACTGCAGTGGGCGCGTTCACGCGACATCGCGTGATGGTGCCTTACAATTATGTATGAGTCATTAAATAGCGGGCGTTGCGTATTGGGTTCTGGTATTTAACAAATACGAGAACCCAAAAACAAAATTCGTTGAAAAATTTTTCATTTTGGCCATCTAGGTAAGTTCAGCATTTTGGCTTGGCAATGAACGTGCTTAAAGGCTGTTACAAGACTTCAAACATTTTTTTTATGATAATCTTTGAGAAATTTTAATTAGAATTACAGCAGACAAAAAAATAGTGAGTTTAGCGGTTTAGTTAGTTTTTTGATTTTTGCATTTTTAAATAAATACTTGATTATTCGATGAAAATACTATAACTTAATTACTTGAGCGGGATCCAGGAGGATTCCGGCAATCCAACTGTATTGAAGACCAGTGCATTGCAATCTCTCCTATTACCTCACTTCTCACAAGATGTGTGCAACGTCAAACATTGCGCACTGCATCAATAAGTACCATTTCAACAAAACTGTCACTTATTGCACCGCTTTTAGATAAACATGCTGTGTTATGAACATGATCCGAGTATCTTTGACTTTGCATTCCCGCTCTAGAGCTGTAAAAATCCTACAAAAAAAAAAAGGAACTAGTCAGAAATGCGCATATTTATTTTAATTTTAATAAATAGCTTCCATGGCATTTTTTCCATAAAAAAAATAAACTGTTGAGTAAAAGAAGGGATGAATAAAAACTGGCCAAGTGAGAGTCGGACTCGCGCACGAAGGGTTCGGTACAATAAACCGAAAAAAATACGTTTCTTGTAAGGGGGCTCCCCCTTTAATTATAAAATAATTTTATTTTTTTATTAAAGCGGCAACAGAAATACATCATCTGTAAAAATTTCTACTGTCTAGCTTTTATTTCAGGTCTTGTGTTCGATTGCCAGATCGAGGAGAAGCTTCATTGGATTTTTACATAACATCATTACGTCTGATTGCCCGTTCCTGGGGCACTGGAACCGTATGCACAGCTGCAGGTCTAGTGCATCGGGAATAGGACCTAGTTAATTAGTTATATTTTGTTTTGTTTTAATGAGAATTTTATTGTAATTTTGATTGTAATTTTTGATTGTGATTTTTAATTTTAATGTTGATTTTGATTTTAATTTTAAGGTTGATTTTAATTTTAATGTTAATTTTGATTTGAATTTTGATTTTAATTTGAATTCTGATTTTGGTTTAATTTTGATTTTTTTAAGTTTAACAACAATATTAATTTTAATTCGATTTAAATAAATAATAATAAAATCACTTGTCTACCGACGGTCTATAAAGTTCTTACATCCATTTTGAGAGCTAAAATCAACCAACATATTATTATTGAGACTAATTCTATCATGTCTGCCTCTCATAATGGAAGTAGGAACGGGTGCCGTGGTACTAAGGAGCTGCTCCTCATTGATATGGCCATTAGCCAACAGGTTCGCCGCTCCCGAAGGGATCTGTCTACATGTTGGATAGATTATAAGAAGGCCTATGATTCTGTGCCTCATACATGGCTCATGAGGGTGCTGGAGTTGTACAAAGTTGATGCAACTCTGCGTACCTTCCTGATGTCATGTATGGGCCACTGGAGAACGGTCCTTCGCTATCCAGGATGTCGACAGATCCAGAGGAACAGCGAACCGATAACAATCGAGCGCGGTATATTCCAGGGCGATAGTCTGAGTCCATTTTGGTTTTGTCTAGCCTTGAACCCACTCAGCACACTGCTGGAGGGTTCAGGTCTAGGCTATCGGTTGAGGAGAGATGGTCAGGTCGTATCTCACCTTCTTTACATGGATGATCTGAAACTCTTTGCCCCCAACAACTTACAACTGATGGAGCTACTGAAGGTAGCAGAAACTTTCAGTAGCGCCATCAGGATGGAATTAGGTGTGGACAAATGTGCAGTTATGCATGTAAAGTAAAGCGAGGGGAGATTATGTAATCCGTGGGAACTCAACTCTCGGATTCGATACACCTTAGATCCCTCTCCTCAACAGAAACTTACAAGTATTTGGGTATGTCGGAAGCATTAGGCATCAACACTACCGACATGAAACAATCGTTGAAGGAGCGCTTCTTTGGCCGCCTGAAAAAAGTATGAAGTAGTCTTTTATCAGGCGGAAATAAGGTGCGCGCCTTGAACAGTTGGGTCATGCCAGTTTTGATGTATTCTTTCGGCATACTCAAATGGACTCAGATGGAACTTGATGCCTTGGGTAGGAGGGTCCGCGTACTGCTGACCGCAAATCGGATGCATCACCCACGGTCGTCGGTGATGAGACTGTATATCCCACGGAAATGCGGAGGTCGTGGCTTCTTAAATGCAAAGACCCTGCACAACCGTGAGGTATGCAGTCTCAGGGAATACTTCCTAGAAGGCGACGTGGGTATGCACCGAGAAGTGGTCTCAGTGGACAAGGGCCTCACCCCGCTCTCCCTGGCTAACGAGAGCTGGCGCAAACCTAGAGTATTAGACACTAATGACCGCAAGGAGGTATGGCAGGGCAAGGAGCTTCACGGACGCTTTTACCGGGCCCTACATGGGCCCGATGTGGACTTCTTTGCGTCCGTATCTTGGCTGCGCTTCGGTGACCTCTTCGGGGAAACCGAAGGTTTCGTCTGTGCAATAATGGACGAAGTTATGATGACGAATAACTATCGGAAATACATTGTGAAGGATGGCACGGTTGACATATGTCGGGCATGCCACCGTCTGGGAGAATCGATCCGACACATTATTTCTGGGTGTTCTAGTCTAGCTAACGGAGAATACTTGCATAGACACAACCTCGTTGCCAGGATTATCCACCAGCAACTTGCTTTGAAGTACAGCCTTGTGGAATCAGAAGTGCCATACTATAAGTATGCGCCCGACCCAGTTCTCGATAATGGTAATATCACGTTGTATTGGGATCGATCTATCACCACTGACAGGACTATTGTTGCCAATAAGCCTGACATTGTGGTGATAGATCGATTGGAGCGCCGCGCAATGATTGTTGTTTGACTATAACAGTCCCGCATGACGAGAACCTCGTGAAAGCAGAAAAAGATAAGCAGTTCAAGTATCTAGATCTGGCTCGCGAGGTTGTCGACATGTGGGATGTGAGTACAGCAGTTATTGTGCCGATAGCCGTGTCAGCCAATGGCTTAATAGCCAGTAGCCTCGACCAACATCTAAGGAGGCTCTCGCTTGGCAGCTGGATCAAGGGCTTGATTCAGAAAGCAGTACTTCTGGACACGGCGCGTATTGTCAGGAGGTTCCTCTCTCAACAGCCCTGACCACCGATAGCTCGGACCCTGTTCCCAATGGTGGTCTACTATTTTTTATATTTTTAAATGTTTTTTTTTATGTAGTTTTATATTCAAATATTTAAAAATATTAAGTAATATGTATCATCTGCCTAGCCTTTTCCCAACTATGTTGGGGTCGGCTTCCAGTCTAACCGGATGCAGCTGAATACCAGTATTTTACATGGAGCGACTGCCTATCTGACCTCCACAACCCAGTTACTACTGGGAAATACGATACCCCTTGGTAAGACTGGTTGTCAGACTTTTTGGGCCACTGACTACTTTAACGACTGTCAAAGATCTTCAAATGACAGCCGGGACCAACGGCTTAACGTGCTTTCCGAGGCACGGAGGAAACTCGGTATGTAATGGGTGGTCACCCATCCACAGACCAACCTAGGCAAGCACGGCTTAACCTAAAGATCGACCCGAGCGGCTGTTATTGTTTAGCCACGAGCTCCTCCATTAAGTAATATGTATATAGATAAATAAAGGAAATAATAATAATTACATCACGCCTGTAATGTCCGTAGGGTTAGGCATAGGTGTACCTAATAGTACACCCACATTTCGCCAGTTATCTTTTTTAAGTCCCATGTAATAGGGGGCGAGCCTATAGCCATTATGTGTAATAATTTGTGTGCGATTTTTTATGTTATCTGTCATTGTTTTATATGGGTCTCGGACCTGCAATAAATGAAATTTATTTATTTATTTATTTTTATTAACCGGGCACAAATCCAGCACAGCATGCACAAATACTTGCGGGTGTGGGTGTAGGTACTATATTCTGTAAGGTTGTATTAAACAAGATACGAATGAATTTTTAGCGTCGCGTTTTGACTGTCGCCAGATCATAGTCAGAAGATTCACCAAAGAAGTCGAAGTATATTGCAGCACCTTATGGTTTAAAATTGAATTTATCCCGAAATCATTTTGAGGAGCTCGTGATTTAATAAAAGCCGTTCGGGTCGATCTTCAGGTTAAGCTGCACTTGCCTAGGTTGTTTTTTAGATGGGTACCACTCATTACACCGAGTTTCCTCCGCGCCTCAGAAAGCACGTTAAGCCGTGGGTCCCGAGCTGTGATTCTTTGATAGTCGTTACAGGTAGTGGCCCGACAACCAGTCTAACTTAAGCTGGAATCCAACCCCAAGTCCCCAATATAGTTGGGAAAAGGCTAGGCAGATGATAATCCGAAACTATTTTCGGGAGCTGTGTAAATCTCAATGGTTTTCAAAGAAAATCGACAGTAGGTACTACGTGGTCTGAAGTCTGCGTCCGGGATAGGGATTGCAATCCGGATTCTTCGAAATTCGAAAATAACTGTAAAATCCGGATTTTCTTGACTTTTCGGAATTCGGATTTAAGACTCGAATTCGGTTTTTTCGGATTTTAGTCAAACCTGAATTTAGCTGATAATATTTATATTTATCCTCAAATTTTCATTGTAAGTAATCGGTAGATCGATATTACCTACTCTAATGCGCAAATCCGAACAATATTTGAATTGGTAGGATTAGGTGTAGCATTGTTTGCGCGAATTTGACGCGAAATCCGCGATTGATTCAGTTTATGCTCATACACTAAGCAGCGCGGCACCACGCCGCGCTGTACACTTGTTTGGACATGATCAGAACTACGGTGGAAGTACTCTGCCGCAGAGATGCCACTATTCTAACGGCCGATACAGCTTTTAAAGAACAATGGGCGGTTTCGTCCCAAGTGTTGTAACTTTTTTCTATCTATATCATATGAAAGATCTCATTGAGTGTTATTTTTTTTTATGGGCATAGCTCCGTATCTCGTGCAGGGAAAGTGTCACAGTGGTTTCATTAGTTTAATAATATGTATATTAAATACAACTTAAAGCCATTTATAAATACAAGTGGAAATAACCACAGGGTTGACCAGGTAGTGCGCCTACTCTGATCCAAGATCCAACCCTCCACTACTGCAAGAATATTTTAATAGAGCAATGATGCATGTCTTCATTGACAATATTGACATACGCATTGCTGCTGTTCTTTTAAGTACATTTAGAGAGACGTTAAAGTACCTCCCTCGAGCTCAAGAAATAATAGAAATTTTAAATGGGAGGATGACGATCAATTTTATTGCAGTTTACAGTGTTAACAGAGGAAGACCTTTTATTAATTTTATTGGGTAGTTACCAAAATGAAACTTGTCCGGTCTTATTTGTTAACACATAAGAAATAGCATGTACACAATCGAAATATGCATAGTAGCTATTCCTAAGCTTGCGTGGTATAATATTTCAGAAGCTATTCTTTTGAGGGGGTGGATAAAATCGCGTCATGTATCTGATTGGATTTATTATTCGTACCTACCTACATTTTGATAAAAGATAGAGCAGAAACGGCGAGAGATGCAATTGCACATTATTATTGCTCTTGTTTGACTGGAAAAAGAACAGTGGGTACTTGCGCTCACATCACTATATTTTTATTTGTGTATTTTCAACTGTGTGTTTAATAAAAACTATCTAAAAATAATTATTACTGCCACTTATACAACCCTCAACAATTTTTAAAAAAACTACATATGAAGAAATTAAAAAAAATGTATTCTATCGAGCTGCATCCATGAATGTTGACGATTGTACAACCACTTCGACGAATATGAACTCTATGATTATGTAAATTTATAACGAGAAAAATGACTGATGCCTAAAGTTTTGTTGATTAGATTAGTTGATTTTATTCTGTCGTTCTGTGAATTGAGCGAATAAATGCAAATTTTAAATAATCTATGCTATTTTATTTCAGTTTTATAAAATCAACTTAAAACACTCAAAAGTTCGAAAAATCCGGATAATCCAGATTTTAATCGGACGAGAATACAGAAATCCGGATTTCAAAAAAATCCAATCAATTTGCAATGTCTAGTCCGGGAATACTCGATCAGCATAGTCAGTTAAGTTTGCAGTACATGTGGCCCCCGAGCCGCGAGACACTGCTGTACAAGCTGTAGCTGTACTGTGCTGTCCTCGCACCAAGCTATTTTTAATATTTTTACTAACAAATCTAAAATATTGTGCCAGACCCGGCCCGTTTTTCAATAACTGAGTAGCTACGTCAGACGAAGCGGTGCAGGTCTGGGTACTGAGGCGGTGAATGGACGAGACTGGACTGGAGAAAATTTATAATACTTCTTTTGTTCTTTTAAATTCCTTAAACGAGGACAACAATGACGATCGAATGCACGGTATAGGTACCTACCTAATAAGGATTCTATGTTGGAACGTCCGACGCGGACCGTGGACGTTTGAGTGTTCGTGTAAGCGCCTCCAGCAGTCACTCTAAATATAGATGCTGGTAGTCGCAATAACTCGCACACGGTTATTCACTGATCATGTTTATAACATATAAATCACAAACGGTTTCTACCGAATTGCCCAGAATAGCGCACTGTGTAATGTGCATCATCATACTCAAGCAGTGAAAAGCGAGAGTTTCCCGATGTTGGTGTCAATTATTCCCCCTCATTGGAGGTATATTAAAATGCGTTAGCTGATTTCTTCCCAGGCTTTGAGCCTTAATATCGACTCTATCGAGTGGTGTTATAATACAGTGTTTTTTTTTTATACATAATAATATGTATAAAAAGGTATTGTAATAATATACAGGGTGGAAAGGGACACCGTCGTATAAACGGTTACCACGTATTCAGTAAGTACCTACATCATTCTGAACACACATGGAAATTTTTCATCGGTAAATTAAAAACAGTATGAATAGAATTCATTTTATATGGCCTGAAAGTCGTACTTTAAGGAACTCGACGGTTCAGTAATCAGTTCCTATCACCTATTAAATATATAATTACCTATATCTCACCTATATTTTAAATCAGAAGTTTACAAGATTATTCACCGACACACAACTGGCTACAAAAAATCAATCTAACAAACATCAGGCGTGTTACATCTGCAATATTCTATGAATCCGAGTTCTGATAATAAACAACTTGTTCTATTAATAGGTATCCTACAAAATCGGAGCATTTTCTAAATATTTATGTGCATACATTTTTTTTCTGTCCTTCCTCGGTAGGAATCTGTACCTAATAATAAAATCTTTATTGCTGTTTGGGCAGACAGCTGAGCCTCCGTAGTAGGGTCCATAAGGTAGGTACAGTCCCTTTAGGTACCTACCTACGGAACGTAAAAAACCTGGATCCCTAAAATAGATCAAGCTTGCATCAGAGAGTTTACTTTCAAGCACTCTGATGCAGTTGATGTCAGTTATCTTAGTTCAATCTCGAGAGTGATACCACCAACTGCATTAGACTGCTTGAAAACTGAAATGGTGTTGAATTTTTTTTGTTGCAAATGGGTTTTCGTTTCAACCTTTTATTGTGTTACATTTTGATACCCTACGACTATATTAATAAGGTTATCTTATACGACGGGTAAAAATTACTTTCAGGTCTAAAGTTGTTGATGCATCTTAAACAACGTTGATTCATAATAATTTCGATAACTATTATCTAGGTAGTTTTGCGATAGCCTCTCAATCGTAAACCTAAACGTATTTATGTATTAATGAAAAAATATTATCCCTAGGAGGAGGCAATACCACAGTGAATGGCGACGTCGTTCACTCAACGCCGGAGAACATCACCGATGCATTCAATGAAAACAGCGTCACTGAGCCCATTTCGGACGCCACTCCCAACGCGACCCTGCTTGACGCTGACATCACGTCGGGACTCAACGGGTCTTTACTGTTCAATAACGAGACAGATAGCGGCACATGACGCTCGCTCACTCGTAAGCTAAAAAACGTGACTATGTAAACGTGAATACTGTACTGCTTCCTCGATACAGTTGTATGCAGTCATTAGGTCCTAATGAGCTAACCCGATGTTATGCTAGTCATCCCCTTCACGATTGAGTGCAGAGACAGTTGCAGTGGTGAAGAGCTATTTTATAAGTCCTATGATAGTTATAGATTATGGCCATAATATTAACCCTATAGGAAGTAACACCAATAGTTTTACCAATATAACCCGCCGATGGCTATGTAAATAGCTGCAGCCCGATTCCTAAAACAATACGGGCCGTCAATCGGATGTTCAAGTTCAAAGCTAGTTTTTCATAACATAGCGAAATGTTTCGTCCATCATAGAAATATTTTCTATAAATTCATTCCATAAAACCTGTAAGTTGGACTATCCAAAACGTCACGCTACCGAAACTCCGATCGTTGTTGTACAGACGCCAGCACATCAAGCTACTACGATCTGTGAAACTTTGTCAGATTTTCAACTTTATCGCTAAATCATTAGGTTCAAGGTTAATTGGGAAAATTTGACAGTTTTGGGCAGCTTTATGTACTGGGGTATTTACTTTAGGAACCGGACATTAGTATAATTTAATTAATATTATTTAGATGCCAGTGACATCGGAAGGCTGAAGTGAAATACCAATCGGTATGATTGGTGAGTGAAGAATCTTAGTTTTAATAGAAAATATATTAATGTAATGGCTACGCGTATCTTCTTATTCCAAACTGCTGCCGATACTAAGGGGCTGTCCTTTAATCACGTGAATTATCTGATCTTTTTAATAGTAATAAAATACACGTGATGCTGGGAGGGGGAGAAGGGGTGGTCTTAAACCTCACGACGTATCACCAAGGGAGGGGTATAAACGTGGCCTGAAAAACGCAACGTGATTAAAGGATAGCCCCTAAAGGGTAGGACAGTCAGCAACAAAAGGCGATTAACACAGTAGGTATTTTAAATCTCAATTAGGTATTTAATTAAAATCCTCTGAAGTAAAACAAAAAGAATATAATTTTTCAAGTTTTTAGAAAATCAATGTTAGGAATAATCACCACATTTTGTCAGTTTAGACTTTAGATAATGTGGAAATCGATTTTTCTCGCTGACCTTACCTTCGAACAAAATGTGTTGTAAATTATAAGTACCTATACAATATGATTACCCAATGATGTCGCTCTCAATTAGTCTTGTTAATTAATTTGTTTATATAACTAAGTTAGTTACTATAACTAAGTAGCGTAGGACTAAGTTCAACATTACCAGTTGCACAAATTCCACTTTGTTGGACTGATGCAATCGATAATCGCTACACATAAATGATAAGCTTTGGCGGAAGGGTAAACGGGAGTAACAACTAACTTTACCACCCGTAACCTTGGCAGTGACCTAATCTTTCTTTTCTACCTGCAGCCGTCAGGCAGGCCAGCTACCAGTGGCCTTGTAGGCCTAGGCGGAAATCCGAGCCTGACTAAATGAGTATAGCATGGGTCACAAATTATAAAACAAGCTAGCCATTACAGTTAGTTCGAGTATTTTAGTTAGGTATATAACAAAACTTATTATACCGGTAAAATGCTGCAATATTGCCTGAATTTTGATGTTTTTCTTCGATAAATCTTTAATCTTTAAAAAGGTAGTATGTTTTTTCAATTACAGTTCAAATAATGTACTCTAAGTCATAGGGCTAAAGTTGCTACTAGTAAAAAAAACATTTATAAAGCACCAAAAAATTGCTTTAAAAATGACGGCAAACTTGAGGAAAAAACGACAACATTGCCTAGCATAATATCTTTTTAAATGAATAGGCATTTTGGTAACGGATTTGACATCCATATTGCTCAAAAGTTCTTTTCCACATTAATTCACTGAATCTTGAATTGCAACACAATATTTTTTTATTACCGATGATAGGCAAAATTGAGCAGGTTTCTCGAAAACTCCATACAAAAGTATTGGGTAAAAAGTTTCGGAAGCCTGACACAACTTTGCCGACCATGATTTAACTGTATAAAATAAGATATCATACAGAAAAAACCGTTTCAGAACATAAAAGAGCATATTTTCTTTGCTATACTTCATATAACGCTTGTAAATAAAGCATAAATACTCTGAAAATTAAATTTTCTGCAGAGCCGGTAAAAAGTGGGTACCCTGACAGTAAAACAGACCCTGACAATTTGTCTATGAAATTTTGGAGTGAAGTATTAACGAATGTTGCAATTTAGATTGCCGACTTGCTTTTAAAATACCATAGACAATAAAAAAACTTCTTTGAATTTAGGCAATGTTGAGCTATGATGGCAAAGTTACGTTTTACGGTAATTGTTTAGTGGTCAGTGGCTTACTGAGAGTTGTATTATGTACGTACGCTGTAGCTTAGCTGTGTAATAGAGATGCCTAATATTATTATTTTCGTAAATAGACATAGGCAGGTATCAACGTATGTTGATAGTTCGTAATTATATAATTACGAAGGTAGTTTTGGCTAAAATGTTTTTTTTTTTAATATTAAGTGTTTATTTTGAGACAGTGTAGGTATACAGCATGATGTGTTGTCGTATATTAAAATGTTTTTGATAATAATAAAATGTTTTTATTTATTCCCGCATTTCGCTTGACAAAATATACTAACATCGTTAATCCAGTAAAAGTAATTACTTGAGTTTAAGTAATAACTTAGGCAAACATTTATAAGCAATAGACAAGAATTTAAACGAAGTAAGAACCTTCAAAAAAACAAAGCTAAAAATTATAACTTTTGACAGTTCTAACTTCAAGCAATTACTGAACTAAAGTGCGTTTTTTAGAGACTAAACAGTTTGACATTAGCATGTATCAATTTTTAGTCTCTAGGATTAAAAAACGCACTTTAAAGAATAAAAAACGTATCTTTAATAATGTCTTTTACCCCAGTAATCACTTCGACTTGTTTATAGATGAGGTTGTAAGACACTGTATGTTGGAACTTAGGAAGATTACCTAATTCCAATCAAGTTAAATCATTATTGTTGTACAGATCAAAACATCTAAACAAAGTACACAAAGGTACCTTCGCTAGTTCGCACGATTGTGAGGTTGCAACACACCATGTCGATAAAATCAAGCGATTAAACTGTGCCAACTGATTCGTTGCAGTTTCATTTAAAGCGTAGATCTGGGAAATCGAAATAGATCTCTCATTCACTGTAAGTACGTATAACGAAAATGTAATAGATCACTGACCAGCAAAGCTTCAGTGCTCTTCTGGAAATTTACTCCTGATTCAGGGGAGGACAAATGTTTGTCACCTATTTAAGCATACGTGTCGAGCTTATTAACTCCCAAAAACCTCAAGCCATTTTAGTGATATAGAACCGGCCAAATGCGAGTTGGACTCTCGCACCGAGGGTTCCGTATAAACTTGTAGGTATTTTGTTATTAAACTATATATTTGCGGTTTTCAGACTTTACATGTGCTGTAAGACATTGCTTCTTGCCTTCGTGATTCGATGTCAACGGGGACTACCATATAGGTTTTCGACCCAAAACCTATAGGGTACTTCCGGTTGACCTAGAATTGTCAACTTTGGTTAAAAGCAAGATCAGACAAAAAATAAAAAAGTTGAAAATTAGGTTAAATTTTTGTACTTTTCCGCGAAAATCTAAATTTGACCATATCTTTTTATCGTGTGGACTCAAGACTTTGATTTTTATACACCTAATAGTGACTATTATAGACTTCAGTATCTGGTATAAATTTCAACTTGCGAGGTCCACCCGTTCCTGAGAAAATCGGTGGTGACACACGGACAGACAGACGGACAAGAGAGTGATCTTATAAGGGTTCCTTTTTTACATTTTGAGGTACGGAACTCTTATTAAGAGGTAAATAAACTATGGCTCAGTTCTGGGCCGACACAATTTAGATTGCCATCGACACGCTAAGAAGAAGATTAAAAGGTAGCTCCCAAACTCCCTAACATCAGTGTTCAGATCAAACGCGGGAAAAACAACAAGCTCGTTGTTGAGGACGTGTTGTAAAACCGACTTGCCCAGGTAACCATAATAATAATACTAATTGAGAAGGTATAAAAATGAAATACAGTATTGTTATGTATTTACAGTTTCATTTATGAATGAGAATGCGTGCTATCATTTATCTCCCGTGACGTACATCTGCACGTGGTTGTCGGAGCGCAGGAGGCGCGCGATGCGGCCGGCGCCCAACAACGCCGCCACGCGCCCGAGGTCGTACTGACAGAACAGCACCGTTACGGTCATGTTGCACTCGCTGCCGCCGAATTTGTTCTGGTTCACCTCCTGTGGACAGGCAAATTTTAGTTTATTACGCTAATAGATAAAAAAAATATGAGAACTGCTACTGGTCATTAATGGGAAAGTGTAATAATTTGTTATCTTTTTCATTTAGCAACAGAATAACGGATCAACGCAATTCTTTTGACTGTTTAAGGGGTGCTGATGCAGAGTGACATATAGGTAATTAGGATATTGAGTATTGAACATGCTATTTTTATCCCAGAGCAATTCAGTGCTCCTGTGGGAATCTCTATGCAGTGTAGAAACAAAAATAACGTAGTCTCACCTGCATTAAATTACACATTTCCGAAAAAAAGTGCGGATACGCAGGGGGCTGATAAAATATGATGTGCCGTATGCCCTTTATTCTGAACCTTCTGAAGAAATGAACTCTCTCTGAATACAGCAAAAAGTGGGCTTCCGTGTGGAAAAACATATCTCTGGCGCGCGCGATTTTTGCATCCTGTAAAAAACCAGCAAATAAAAAAACCGATGAAGAAACTCATACTTTACTAAGATTTATTTAGCTACTTATCAACTCATTCTCTCACCTTTGAATATTCACAAATTTGAACGAATCCAATGTCTTCTTTTTTTAAGTAGTTCCTTAGTTGGACATAATCAAAGTAGCTAGGTACGTAGATGAGTGTGTGGCTCATGAGCGTGTCGCGTTGTTTCGGCAATATTTCCTTGATAAAGTACTGGAACCTGGCCTCCACTGCCTCTAGAGGGTTAGCTGCTGAAAACCTATAATGGTATATATGGTTATTACAATTTTTAATTAAAGATAAAGATGTGAAGCAAACCTAAGTCATATCTGTCTAACACATAAGTCTACTACATTAATTAAAACATACATAAGTGTTTAAAATATCTTACCTGTGGAAGATCTGAGGCACTTGTACCAACACCTGTTGTATGTTGCCCACTTCAGTAGGATTCTCAATTAAGATCTTTCCTGCATAGTTGTGACATTTCTTATTTAACACAGACTTTATTTCTGGCAACGCTACAGATGAGAATATAAGTGTTTGTCTGCAAAATAAAAAATAATAAACTGAAATCATGCAAAAACATTGGCTGCTCCATGATTCTGCAGTTTCATAATTGATTTTTTTTTTAAGAAAAGATGGGAGGATTGTTTGAAGAAACACATGAAAGAGTAGAGAAAAAAGAGTAAATGATATCATAAGGGCAGACAATGAAACAAGACTAATGGAAGAAAACAACGTGTTGCGCTGACTCCAAGTAATATGGGGTATGGGCAAGATGATGATGATGGTTGGTTTTATTATTTATAGGAAAGGTTGTTCATATTGATGAGTAGGTACCTACATGAACCCTTTTCCTGATTTTCTATAACTCCTAGTAGATGCAAATCTTGACTTACAAACTAGATTAGTATCATAAATTTACTAACCTGTAATATTTAGACCATCCATTAACAGCCCAAGACCTGACTCTTGAGAAGTCAGTGCCATGAGTTTTCTTTGGCTGCAGATGGAAATGATCGAGGACATGCAGCAAATGCTCCCAGTTCTGCATGAGGAAGACATCGGTCTGATCCATCACCAAGACTTCTATGGACGACAGGAAGTCGAAGTCGCGGTCTTCCTCGCCCTCAGCGCCCACTATCATACGCAGGCCCAGCGGTGACGTAACTATGATGTCTGAAGAGTAGAAGTCTGTATAGAGCTGTAAGTGTTTTAAAATGACATGTCAAGCATAATTTTAAATTTAATTCTATCACATGCATTTGTCGGAAGACTTGTATTTATGTAAGAGCATCTAACCTTGAGAGTTTTCTTAGTAACAGTCATGCCCAGTCTGAATGTGTCTTCAGTGTTGCCACTAAATGTCAGCTCATAGTCTTCAGGCTTGGGATTCTTCCGGGGCATTATTAGTTCACCACCTGTGAAGTCTTCTTCGAACCTCTTTTTATTAACTACTTCCCCTGCTTCTTTAGGAACTAGAATTTCAATCAAAGTTTTGACAATTCTATAAGCAGTATCTTTGAATGGTACCATAATGAGAACCTGCAAAAATGATCAAATCAATAAGAATGCCAACAGTATAAATATAACTATTTATGAGTGTGTAATTAGGTTGGTAATTAGGTTAATAATACATACACATTATAATAAATAAATCTTAAATAAATACCCATAATTTTGTGTTTTGTGTACATATTATGTTTTGAATAGGGTTTCAGTATAATAGAACCATAGAAAAACTGTCAGAGCAATCTTAGTAGTGCCTGTTGATGAGCGACAAGACATCTATACAGAATCTGTAACTGTGATTTGAGTACAATGATTCTAGAACCACCAGTGATGCAACATTTCTTTGGTTAATAAAAAAAGTTGCTGTATACATTTTGACTTTTTTACTGCACTTAAAACACCATTTTTTAGTATGAGCCTTACACACTAAATACATTTCAATGCTTTACATACCTTAGGTCTCACCAATCCCTGATCGCGATACTCATCAGACAAGTCATTCTTTTTGGACAGTTTAGCATTGTGATGCAGGATCTTAGTTCTAGTTTTCAACATATGATTTACTACATGAAGACAGTACACATATCGAATTTCATCAGCATTGCTAAATGATCTTTCAGGAAAATATAGATCTTGATAGTTATTGAAAATTGAAAACAGTTCCTTTTGCAATGGTGTGAAAATTTCTGCAAGTTCTAAATCTCTTTTTATTAAATTGGTTTTATTAGCTGATACTATATTGCCCTGTATTTGAGATTTTATATGTAGCTGCTGGAAATCTATTCTATTCATCAGGGTAGGTACTGTTCCCATTGCCACGTAAGTATTTTCTTCTAATATTGAAACTTTTGGTTTCACTTTTTTAGAAAGTGTCTCTATAGGTTTTGGTATGATTACAGATAGTTTTCCTAAAACTGGCCAAGTTTTGTTTGTGGTCTCCACAGTTGGAGGTGTGTTTGTAAGAGACACTAGTAATTCATCTCCAAGGTCATGCTGTAAATGTTTTGTGAATGGATCATCTGACATCATATCTTCTACAGTTTCCATTTCATGATCTATCACCTGGAAAACAGATACATATTTTAAAGTGCTTTGCTTGCCTAACATCCACCATTGTATTTCATTTTCAAAATAGAAGCCACACATAAATTCTGTATTAATAAATAGCTGGTATCAATACAATCAAGTTGTATCACGAAATGAATTAAATCAATCTAAAGTCTTACATTTTCTATACATATACTAAGCTAAGAATATTACTGCTGTTAATATTATGCAGAGTTTTATACTAGACTGTACCCAAAAGGATCCGTAATGATCATGTCTTTGTTAAAATTACCAAAGCTTACATAGACAATAGTGAAATGCAATAAATATAATGCAATATATATTCTCTTTACCTCAACATCCTCGTCACTATCATCTGAACTTGAACTGTCTTGGTCATCAACAATATTACTATGCTCTCTCCCTCTTTTATTCGTGGCCACCGCCTCGTCACCTAAGTCATTACTACTACTGCTTTCTTCATCACTATCTGCTACCGGTCTTCTCTTTTTGTTACTAAAACAGGACAACAACTGATCGTATGCGTCTTCTTCCTCCTCACTTTCAGAATATGTTACTTGGTGCCTTAGTTTCTCCTCCAATTTTCTTTTCTTTTCCAACTCTTCCTCAATTTTTTGTGCATTTTTGTACCTATTAAAAATTGCTTTCTTGTTTACAATTCTTTCTTCCGCAGCTTTTTTCTTCTTTTTTGTCGTAGGTTTAAAGGTACCTTTTTTCTTTCCAAAAAACTTTTTGCTTTTCTTCATATTGCTTCTTCAAATTTTCTAACTGAAATAATGTATTTATATTGGTTTGTTTACAGTCGACAGAGTTTCACATGTGAACCATCAATTAACCAGAACATAACCTCAAAATAAGTAATACACTGATAATGACAATTATTATTGATATTGACTGACTGACAGTGACACCAAGGTTCCTTTTTCAGAGTTCCCCTTGTTGCTTTGATGTTCAACACTTCAGACAATACTTCGTGTTCATTATTTATTACTAGGGTTATTACGTATCTCTGTTGACAGTTCAAGTGATGATCACTTTGGCTCAGTGTCCATCAATTAACTGTCAAAAGTTTATTTTGGTATCGGCTATGACCTCTGAATAAGGAATCCTATGGAACTGCCATACCTACGAAAAAAACGTGCATACCTACGGTAACCAAACATGGCCGCCTAGTGTTGTACTAGTCTTAGCTTTTCATCAAAAGATATCGATAAAAAGTACATATCGAAAAAGTTTTCTCTATAACTTTTGCGCACCATTGTACTTATTCCATTTCATAGTCCACTTATCCGTTAGGGTTGTTTTGACCTTTGTGAGATGAAGAAGGGCGAAAAAGAATGGGAGAAGAGAATTATCGATTAAATGCACAAATTAAAATATTTTTTGACCACCTATCGAAAACCAATGGAATGATCGGTATCATGCCAGCAGGTCAACCAACCCGAAACTGTCAGATTTCCCCAACCAACCTTAAACCTAATGCTTCAGAGATAAAGTTGAAAATGTATTAAAGAAATTTGACAGATTGTAGTAGCTAGATGTCCTGGCGTCTGTACATACACAGCTTTTAATAAGGAATCAAACAAGCAATCGCTCAAAAAAAAACAGCTGATCCATAAATCTGTGTTCACGAAACTTGATCAAACGTATGGATCAGCTGACTTTAATAATTATCGATTTCAGAGTTGGTCCCTGATAAAACTTATACATAATTATGAATTCAATGACCCCATTTCGGGATTTTGGTTTGGTTCTAGGTCAATTGGATTGCACTTTGTATAGGGAAACATAATGAAAAAATCAGACAATATTTAAAACATTTATTGCTACTGCATCGTCTCTCAACCTTACAACGTCAAGTGTTCTGTTGAAAATCTTCAAAATGTAAGGTACAGATAAATATCTCTTTGGTTTGTCTTATTAAATTTTCATTTCCAATGGCTTCTAACCATATCCATTTCTTTGCTTCATTTCTAGGTAGCCTGAGTGTAAAAGAATATACAAAGTTAGTCGTGATTAAAAAAAAACTATCGATTACTCTTACAGCTTCTAGCACATCACTATAAACAAAATAAAAACAATGTTCAAAAACCCAAAACATCAGTTTAAGCTAAATATTGAGCTAAAATTACACCGGGATATCATACACAAAAAATTAGTAAAAACAAATATATTGTCGTCCTGCTTTCCTTATGCGAGACAAAGTAAGTTAGAAAGAAAAAACAATATTTTTAGTATTGCTACATCGATTTCACTAACAAATGTATAGGCAATTGTATATACAGTAAATTATGCCGACTCCATAGTATTCCTACCTCCATGGCTATGACCAGTGATTATCAAATATGACGTCATTGGCGCTCATCGTCGCTGATAGTCACCGTAACTCATTTTGACAGTTGCTTTCGTATCGATACTTGTATTATTGTGATTGTGTAAGCATAGTGGATATCAAATTGATGTTCACTGAGGTTGAAGTTGCTTTCGTGAAAGACGCTACTCATAGGTAGTGTTTTTCTAATTCAGTAATGAACACCGAAACCGGTATTAAATGTTAACATTACGTTTCTTGTCTTCTTGTTGTTTTATGGTTATGTGTGTTTGTGGTGAAGTATGGCACGTATAATAATGCTGTTGCTGAAGAAGAGCGAAAACGAAGTCGTCTATGACACCGCGCTGCCTACGCGGTTATGGAATGCTAGAGATAATTTATAATATTCTACTGTGTGTTTATATAGCTTGTGATGTTCTAAAATGTTCATTTTCTTGCATTAATATTAGTTTTTTTTATTGATTATTTTATGTGAGTAAATTCAAGTAATGGAATGGTATCATTAGTTCTGATTTTAGCCACGCGCCAAAGGATCCTTGTAAATGAAAAGGTTTGATTTATTGAAGATGGTAGTTTTATAAATAGCTCGTAATTACTCTAACTTCACTTTTCTACATAATGTAAGTATATTTGTGTTTAAATAGGTTGAGAAAAAGTCAATTAATTATAATCCTGTACCTACAAACATTTTATTGGTTGAATTATTCTTTTTGGCCCACAGTAGGAGCCTGTATTATACTATGTTAGTCCTCTTCTTCGTGTAGGAATCTTAAGGTGGTTGTACCCTGTAAGTTCATTTAACCCTATTGAATGACTTTTTCATGAAATATTCATTGAATAGGGTTACATGAACTTTGAGGGTTGTATTGATGATTTCCGTGATTGTTTCTGTAACTACAGACGTGTTACTGGCGTGACTCATTTTTTATCAACATACAACCTGACACTGAATTACAAATTTCAAATAACGTATGAAAATTTGTATTTCGATGGCTACCCTGACGCAACCAACTTAAGTTGTAAACGTGACTAAATATATTATGTTTGCATATATTAAGTGGTTTTACTAACATAAATAAAGGCATTATTTAAAGAACTTATTCAGAAGTAAACACTTACAACACAAAATAATTTACCATAACCATTTCACGTGTCATATAAACGGCTAAAAATATAATGTTCCCTTAAATCAAGTATTGTAACGCTCAAAAGGTACTACTCAACTTAGCCGCATTATAGTCGATAAAAATTGGAGGCGTCAAGTACTGAGATGAAGAGCACCGTACCCGGTCTGTTAGCCACCGTAACGTGATGTCCACTCAATGTGATACGCAATACCAATAATATGACATTCTCGGTTGCCATCAAAGTTCGGTGTACAACTGAAGCTTGATAGTCACCGCCTAACAAAAAGATAATTGAGTTATTATATACAATATATTGTAGTCGATACAATCGTACATACAGTTGCTAGTCACACACAGGTTGTGTTGCGATTGTCGGATAAACCCGTTAAACTAGAACGGCGTCTTCCACCAGTCAGCACTTAGCACCGGTACCCTCAATGCGACGAAAACGACTAGGGTAGCCCTCTAAGTAATCCCATTAAGGTGGTTGCGTCAGGGTAGCCCGCCAAATTCTTTTTTTTTACGTTTTTGTAATTTGCAGGTCCGTATACCGGGTTGTACGTTGAAGAAAAATGAATCGCGCCAGTAACACGTATGTAGTTACAGAATTACAATCATAAATCAATCCATGTTGACTAGCTAACATCAGGGTGTCGGTTTTTTGTGATGGTGTGCGCGCGCATCGTAAAAATTTACTATCATCATTTTTACATAACGCGCCAAAAGAAGTATAACTTCAAAAACCTAAGAAAAATTAAATTTGGGGGGCGCCCTAACGATTCCACCTTAATGATTATAAATAACGTAACTATATAAGTGTTATGGTCCCAAATCATATTTGGTTAACATACAGTCTGACACTGAACTTAAAAATAATTTAATTTATCGGGTCGCTTTAGGTTGGCGATGTCGGTCTAACACACAGACATTTGTGTCTGTGGTCGCACGAGATGTGATAAAGCTCCAGTACACGTTGGTCGAGCGTGCTCGGCGAGCGGGCTCGGCAGATTTTCGTAGTGCTGTTTACTCGTTGGCGTATTTCATTCTACGTTGGTCGCTAGATGAAGATGGACGTTAGGGCGATCGCGGCTGCTGCAATATACTTGTACAGCGCTTTCAAATTTTATTTACATCATCCATACATTATTTACATCATACATCCATTACTGTTTCATTGTGATAATAATCAATGAACCTAAATATTACCTCATTAGTCCATGACGCTATGTTAATGAAACAATCGTTGAAACAAGTTTATTAAGCGCGACACTACAGTCTACTCGGACGCATAACTATGAACTAAACACTCGGCCAACGTGTGATTGCTGTTTGTGGCTTGCGCCAAATTTCTTTGATTAGTGCACGAAAAACCGACAAGAATCGGCTTGTCGCTGTGTGTTGACCGCAAACGTCAAATACACACAATACGGCCCAGTACACGTTGGCTGAACGTAATCCGCGAGCGCGCTCGGCCAACGTGTACTGCCACTATCACATTCGAGTCCAAAGCCAAAGAACACTTACTATTTAGTTATACCATCGACAAGTGTGTCGTGCGTGTATGCAAGTGAAAACTATATGTCAAGTTGTCATTGTGTCTGTCGTACGGGTCGTGTGTGTGTGTACTTCATTCACACTCGTAATGTTTTTGTTCATATTTCATGAGAATAGCATAAATTGATGTGCTGTTAGTGCCTATAACAACTCGGTGCAAGTACTGTAATCTTAAGTTTGCAAGATTTTAATGAATATGGAGACTGTACCTTATTCTGATAAAGATAAGACTTACTGCTGACTAGTCAACAAATATTGGATTATATTTTCCAACAGTAACAGTAGGTATGATGCATATGTAATATAATGAACGGCTCTAGTAGCATTGTTGCACATAACTCTGAACTAAAACCGTCAGAGAACGGCATCACTGAAAATGCATCAGGGATAAATGTTGATAGAAATAAAGCTGCTGGTTCTAATGCTCGCGATGGTTCGGAGGAACTACTCGACCTTAAAGGTAAAGTTGAATCCCGTCTCCTATCCATGTGGAATAACGTGAAATTTGGATGGACAGTCAAATTGAAAACCAGCTTTTCAAAGGAATCACCAGTATGGCTACTAGGACGATGCTACCATCGCAAACTTAGTCCGACTGGATCATTAGAATCTTCTACAGAAATTGGTACAGAAGCAACTGCACACCAGCCAATTGAGCAGATATATGGTGAAGGTATTGAAGGTTTTAAATCAGACTTCATCAGCAAAATTTGGATGACATACAGAAGAGAATTTCCTACCATGTCAGGTTCGTCTTTTACTACTGATTGTGGTTGGGGTTGCATGCTCCGAAGTGGACAAATGTTGCTGGCTCAAGCTCTAGTAACTCATTTTCTTGGGCGGTCTTGGAGGTGGTGTCCTGAGAAAGCTATACAAAATGCCAGGGAGTTCCAAGAGGATTGTTTACACCGCATGATAATCAAATGGTTTGGTGACAAGTCATCAGTGAACAGTCCCCTATCTATACACCAGATGGTGAATCTAGGAGAAGCTCTTGGAAAGAAACCAGGTGACTGGTATGGTCCTGCATCTGTTGCTCACTGCTTAAAAGCAGTCATGGCAGCTGCTTCAAAGGAAAATTATGAATTTGATAATTTGGAAGTTTATGTTGCTCAAGATTCTACTATTTATATTCAAGATGTCTTTTCACTTTGTCGTTTACCAAATGGTAATTGGAAATCACTCATCCTTTTAGTACCTGTAAAGTTGGGTTCTGATAAATTAAATCCTATTTATGGCCCTTGCCTAACATCACTGCTAACATTAGACTTCTGCATAGGAATTATTGGAGGAAGACCAAAGCATTCACTTTACTTTGTGGGCTACCAAGATGATAGACTAATTCACTTAGACCCTCATTATTGTCAGGAAATGGTTGATGTATGGCAACCTAACTTTTCCATACAGTCATTTCATTGCCGATCTCCAAGAAAAATGCCTCTTAGTAAAATGGATCCATCATGCTGTATAGGTTTTTACCTGGCAACACAGCATGATTTAGAAACTTTTGTTAATATAATACAATCATTCCTAGTCCCACAGGGAGTTACTACTAATTTAGAGTATCCTATATTCACTCTAAACAGTGGCTCTTGTAGTAATGTTATGAGCTTTCCTAATGTTAGATACTCTATCTATGAAAATGAGCAAAACTGGGTGACTCCAAATATTCAAGACAGTGATACAGACATTGAATCAGAGGAATTTGTGTTGGTGTGAATTGGAACAGCGGTACATAATCTATTACCAAATAAATATATTGCTTATTTATGTAGCTCTTAAAAGTTTATCTTCATCACACAAATTGTTAATGTTGCATATTTGGTTTCTATTAAAATATGTATAGGTTTCTTATGAATTACAGATATGATTAAGGTTAAAGAGAAATATCCTGTAATAGTTACATTTTTATTACATCAAGGACGACAAAATAAATTATAGCATAATAAAATGCAGTGTTTTGATATTTCCATTCTAGACATAGAATAGAAATAAAATATCTCAGAGAATTATGGGTTGGCATGATATTTGCAATGAAAATAACAAATTTCAGTGCTACATTTTAATTGAAAATATTTCCTTTGAATCTTATTTACAAACATGGTATATATATTGAGGATAATGATCGATGGTGTATATTGAGGATAATGATTGATGGTGTTTCTCCAATCTGGCTCACTTGTGTATGATAAACAATGAATTTCTGTAAAGTGTAGTATAATGATTTTTTAAATAGGTGCTATAATGACCACTGTGAAAACAATTACATGACATGCACAATAAAGCAGTGACATAACCAAAGCGATCAAATGAAACAGACAGATGTTATCGCCACTTCTCCCTACTCACTATAGAACTAAGAAAACCTGAAAGGCGGACGTTTTGTTGATTCTCAACCTAATTTGTATAAATTAGATTTCTTTAGATTTAATTTGCTGCAAACCCGATCGCTTTGATTAGGACATGGGTCAAGACTCAATAACCATATTCACCATTAGCGCAAAACGGGAAGGAAGCTTAATAAACTTTACATCAATACTTCAGCATATGAACTAGTTACGAGCTGCCAGCTGAGGAAATTCCCGGGAATCGTCTGGTACACGCACGACCTTTTTATTATTGCTCGTTACTAGTTTCTATGTTACAAAATAACACTTCCATTCCGAACCGCAGCAATGTAAATTGAGCTAAATAGCGGTTTATGAAACTGTTGCATAACAAAGCTTTAATAAAACACGACTGTTCATTTATATACCGAGACACGGGAGTATAGGAGTGGTTTATAATAGGACATATCACATAATAAAGACAGCATAAATGCCACCTACAATCCTTACATACCCTTCACACTGTCCATGTAGTATCAGACAAGTGCTAAATATGTAGCTATCTGCCGTTTCTATTCTCTTTCTATCACTATTTTCTTGCTCATAACTAGTGCAATTTTATCAAAACTCAATAAATAGTAGGTATCGTTAAAATAGCGCCCAAAACCAACATTACACCATAGAGCTACGAGTCACAACCGTCACCAGAAAAACGATTGAAAACGGTTACTATAGAAAACAAATTATATTAAAGCATTATTTTGTACCTAAAACCTTTGTCTATATCTACACTCATATTTATTTACACTACTACAGAGGGAGATCCCGTGACGGTCAGACCTATCTATTTCATTTTATAAAAGTTGAAAGTTTTTCTGTGACTGCCAGTTTTGCATACATACATACATAAACTCACGCCCTTTTCCCATGGGGGTATGCAGAAACCACAGAACGTCACCTGCTACGATCCTTACATACTCCTTTTGCCTCGTCCACGTTCATACATCTGGTCATACACGCACGCCGGTTGCGAGTACTACGCACCTGACCTTTCTGAAGAACCTCACCAATGAGGTCAGCGTATGTTCTTCTAGGGCGTCCCCTCCCGGCGTTGCCACTCACATCTGCCTTGTAAATACCTTTTGTTAGTCGCCTTTCACTCATCCTCTCTACATGACCAAACCATCTAAGCATACTTTTTTCAATTTTTGTCACTACATCTTCTTTTAAGCCGAAACGTTTCCGTATAACCTCATTCCTCACTTTATCATTCAGAGTTACACCACACATGCTTCGCAAGGAACGCATTTCCACAGCATTAATTCTACTTTCATGCCTCGTTTGCCATACCCAACAATCACTTCCATACATAAGTGTAGGCACCAGCACACCATTGTGAACAGCCAGACGAGCCTTCTTTGACATCGACTGGTTGGTCACAATCGTATGTATAGCACCAATCACTTTATTTCCCGCATTTACTCTCCTTTCCACGTCTTCGTCAATCTTTCCATCTCTTGTAAACATTCCCTCCCAGACCCCTCTAGAGTAGGTTAATTAAATTGTAAGTGAACTTACGTAATTTTTTTTAAATCTGAATTTTGTGTTATTTTACTTGGGAACTATTTGAAGCGGTTTCCCAAGCCGTCAGACAGTTTTGATGGTTCCTTTCCACTGCCAGACATAGTTGAAGATCACCTGTAGGTGCGAGCGAAAGGCAAAAGAAATTTATATGGTATCAATTTTGATACCATATAAATTTCTTTTACCTTTCGCTAAAATTCAGATTTAAAAAAAATTACTTAAGTTCACTTACAATTTAACCTACTCTAGAGGGGTCTTTCCAGCCCACATGGTGTCCGACAGTGGAGGAGATGAATCATCATAGCAGCAGCTATTTAGCACAACTTTGTTACCTTATATCTGCCAAAGCCCAACAGACTTTTCATAATATCCAATTGTTCTTATCTTACCTCACGTAAGGTGCTTTTTAAAAAATTAACAAACTTTCCTTGACGAAAGAATGCTATAAAATAACTTTTTTATGTATATTCCTTGCAACATTTTCATAAACTACTATTATAATTTCCGATAAAGCTACTATTTTTCATTACATTATTATAATGTCGATGGACATTAAATAGATACAGTAATAATGTAGGACAACTTTATAACTCCTTAATATTTCTATATCAACACAGAAAAAAATATTTACCAAGGCATAGGTAAAGCAAAACTGTAGTGCAATATTCTTCAAAGCTTTAGAGGATTATGTTAAAACCAAATTAATTTTTGTCCTTCACCGGTGGTGGATGCCTGATGAAGTAATGAACAGCATTATAGGCGAGATGTGGTGCCACGTTGTACAGGGGGTGTATTCTGTTGAGTTCATTACTGGGTCTGCCAACTACGTACGGGTCCCCAGCTCCAGTACCGTGTTGTGCCACTGACAGTCCACTCAGGGCATAACAAGTGTGATAAATATCTCTATGCCTGAAAAAAGCAAGTAAGGTATAATGAGTAAATGCAATAAACCGTGAATGAGTATTCACAGTTTAGTTTATTCATAGTTTTAGATGCTACTTGGAGTACCACCTGAAGTTTGTCTTGAAAGTCAACAATAATAATGAACAATAGAACAGCATTTAAAAAAAATACGATTATCTAGATAAATAAAACTACACATAACATCATGTGACGAGTGGGAAAACAGAAGCCTATACATTCTCTAATTGAAACAGACTAGCTTTTCTTCTTTTGTTTGACACATAATTTTCTATTGTGTCCAATACAATAAAGTTTTGCAAAACATTGAGAAATTAACAGCACTAAATGTTAAACCACATATGTGCGGCTTACTGTATAAGCAAGTTGCCACATTATGGTTGGCTCGTTTATTGTTCTGTCCAGTCTGTTATAGACATTCATAGAAAAACTAGAATAATGATACTTACTTGCCAGGTTTATCAATAAAACCACCACCAGGCAATGCTTGACAACACACAATTATGTACTCTTGTAAGGCACCTTGGTTGAAAAGTACTGCTTCAATTAGTTCTTTATTTTCTGAAAAGATTTTTGTTTATAACATAAATAGATTTTTATTTTTATAAATAGGTAAGAAGTGCTGGATAGTAAAATTGCAAAATTTTCATTAAAAATCTTGTCAAAATAATGCCTTCCTGACAAAAGATGTGTGTTTACAAAATAATAAGTTTATTTTTCAATGAATAATATATATAGTGTATTGTACACTATTGACACTGCAAAATACACAAACAGAAAGTTTATAAAACCCCTTTAAAAAGTCCAATCAACTTTCTTACTTGATTATAAGTAAACATTTGCATTATTGGATCCAATGTCATAACATGTTCATAAGATACACCTTCCGGCTTCCTTATCATTGAGATACTGCCAATAATCTCTGAGGAAAATGACTGTGACACAAGGATAAACAGATCGATAGGACAAAATTGTACCGGTGCATAATAATGACAAGTGATTATCATGAACAATAAACCTATAAATTACCTTGGGAGAGAATCGCACTGATTATTGGAAATGCAGCTCCTTGCCAAAACGAATAACATCCATCCACTAATTTATTGGTTCTTCCTTGAAAGCCACCTTCCACTCGCATCTGGCGATTTACACACCACCTCAATAGTGCATCAATATCACATAACTGTGTTTTATTCAACAAAGCCAAAGATGCTATCCCACAGAATGCATATCCTCCATGGGCCTCCATACCAGGACACCCAGCAAATCCACCTTCATATGTCTGACAGCTGACTATCCATTCTGCTGTTTTGTCAAATAACGCATCTGTGTATGTATTTGTTATTTTAGCTATACTGACGGCACAGTATGCTCCTCGTATATCTTGCTCTCCACCCTTGTGAAGGGCAAATGATCCATCAACATGTTTCACAGTCCATAAAAACTTTTGTAAACTGCTTCTATCCAGAGAGTTGTATGCTTCTTCAGTGCCAATAATGCTGAGAGCATTTACAGCAGCGTAAGTCGTTCCAAGATGGGGGTACTGTCCTGGGCCACCACCATACCCACCTTCCTCGTGCTGGCATAATGACAAGAACTTGACGACATCAGATAATATTTCTGCATCAGGCATATCATTAAGTAGCCACAAAGAATGCAGGACCCAGTAAACTATCCATGTTCTACTTGCATCCAAGCATTCATAGCTTTGTGGTAACGATCCCAGACAATCTTTTAACAATTGACTGTGAACTCTTTTTCTCACTACAGGGATTTCTGGTTCAATTTCACAATTTTTCTCAAATTGTTTGTAAATTTTTAGTATCATTGCCTCAACATCAACCTGTAAAATAAATAGACCATTAAAAATAGTCATCAATTATCTGAAACAATTAAAAAACGAAGCTCTCATTTTTAATGCGGTATAAAGAGAGCGAAAATAGAACCACAACCTCAACAATAAATAGAAAGTTATGAAAACTGCTAAATTATTCTTGATTATAACAGAATATTTACACTACCTTCACTTATTAATATTTAATAAAAATACAACAACACTATATTTACCTGATCAGAAGAAGAATCGGTTATTACATTCTCTGTATCGAAAACTTCAGCAGCTATTTCTTCAAAACATCTGATTCGGTTCTCCATTTTTAGTACTGTAGCGGTTATCTCTCCGTTTATTTTACTGCGTCGTATGCATACTTTACTGAGCTAAATCTGTTCTTAGCTCTACCTTGAGAGAAATACCTGATAACCTGTAGTTAATTTAAGAAGAGATAGCACTTGAAACACAATTATAGCAAGGTGTGCCAAGAACGATTGACAAGATTAGTGTAGGTATACAATTATATCGTTCGTTTGTAGCTAACGAACATGAAACACACTATATTTTTAGATTATTATAGACTGCTCCAGTTATTTTGAATGACAATAAATAAATCTTTGGTTTTTCTCGGTCATATAATAGTAATCAAATAACTCACTGATATAATGCAACCTCAAATACAAACAAACTTTCAAACTTCACCTAAAGCCACAGACTAAAAAAATTGAGATACTGAACAATGGTAAAACTGCTTCAATAGATCAATGATTTGAAGACTCCCAATATTATGCAGAGCAATGATTTCCAGAGAAATGATACAGAGTGGCGCATTTTAAGAAATTGTGAACAAAGTAAAACACTTCCTGTTAAGAAATATTTTGGGATTTTCTCAGATCAATCTTTTTTTACTTGATCTGAGGGGATTTTATATAGATTTTGGGATTTTAGATAGATAATTTGGGATGAAGTAAATTTAAGTTAAGATTGGACCAATTTCAAAAATTCTCTCTCTAGGAGAGAGCTACGCCAGGGGTCAAGCTACCCGAAACTGCCAGATTTTCGCAATCAACCTTGAACCTAAAACTGCAGCAATAAAGTCGAAAATCTATTAAAGAAATCTGACAGATTGTAGTAGCTTGATGTGCTGGCGTCTGTACATTATCAGCAAATAACATACGCTATATTTTATCCCCGTATTCTCACGGGAACGGGAACTATGCGGGTGAAACCGCGGGACGCTGCTAATCTTGAATACTTTATCACTGCCCCGAAAATATGCGTTCAACGAAGCGAAAACAGAAACGAAACAACGAACCGAAAACGTTGGCAGATATTCATCTGCCAACGTTTTCGCTTAGGTATTAATCTTATGAAAACAAAACGGCGAAATAGGCTGTCTACTCAGTCAATCAATGGTCTATTACATACAAGGCGACTCTTTACTGGCGCTTATTGTTGATTTCGAAATTAATTCAAATATGACCGCGGCTATGACTAAACAATATTAGTATGATACTAAAGATCGTACAAATAATTATTTTTAAGCCCCGAAAATATGCGTTCAACGCATATTTTCGCATAGGTATTGTTACGTCGGTTACTTTACGAGAACATTCTAGATTAGGTACATGCGAGTCTCGAATGATCTACTATTGAACTGTCAAAGACGACTCGAGTCTAGAATGTTCTAGTATAGAAATTTCTAGAAGATTCGAGAGAGAGTTGTGGAACCTTCTCGAAGAACAGTATTCACTATGGAACTGTCTAGATCTTTCGAGAAAGATGTCGAAGTTTCTAGAAGGATGATGTTCCATTGTGTCTCTGTGAGAAGGTTCGAGAAGGATCGGTCGACCTAAAAATAGCCGTCATGTTTGCGGAGGCAGTCCTCCGTCCCATCATGACGTACGCGTGCGTCGTATTCGCTCACGCCAGTCCAAAGTACCTTTATAAGATGCAAGTTCTCCAAAACCGATTCCTACGAAAAGTCACGGGAGCCCCCTATTATGTCCACAATGATCGTCTGCACATTGATCTTAGATTGCCCACTATCCAGCAGTTCATGAAGCGCCTCGCTAAGCGCTTCTTCGATTCTGCTGTTAGACATCGTAATCCCCTGATCGCATCGGCCGCCCGATACGAGCCCTCGCGTATTAGTCAGATCCGCCGCCCGAGGCACACCCTCGTCGACCCCGACGACGACATCACCCTCCTCCAGGAGAGCAGTAGGGAAACCAGCACGCTCACAAAACACAGACGCCGTTATCCGTCAGTCCGTCCTCGCAGACGAGGCCCGTCGCGAAACCCCGGTTCACGCCCTCCCCGACCCTGCTCAAGCCAGCCCGCGCAGCTGAGCCTGTAGATTTAAATCAGCCCCTAAATAATATCAGTCAGATCCAGCCTGTCCCTTTGCTGTCCTCTCCCAGCGACGCCCTAAGCCGAGGTCCGTACCCCACAGGGGGTGCCCTTAGTGCGTAGTCGCTTAGTTTGTAGTTTAGTTTGTAAGTTGCTCTGGCTGGAGGCCTTAATTTCGAGGCATCCACAGAAAAGCCCGGTTAAGCAGTCGACAACCTCCCTAGGTAGGTTGAACTGCGAGATGCCCTTCAAAAAAAAAAAAAAACCGAGGCAGTCAGTCTGATTTTGGCTTCACAACGAAGCGAATCGAAGTGAACTGGAAGTGCGATATTTAAGGGACTAGTGATCAATAGTGTTTTTTTTTGTAATTGAGTTTAAAGTGTTTTCCGTTATTTAAAGTTTTTGTTGTTTAATCGGTGTTAATTAATTTATCCCATACCCGGCTCGTAATAAATTGGTGTCAGAAGTGAGGGATAAGTTATGTCGATTCTACCAAAGGACGACATGGATGGTATCCGTACCAGAGTCAACGACAGCAAGACATGGACCAAAGGCGGTTTGGAGATTCTCCGATAAATAAATGAATTTGATTGAATATTGTATTTTTTTGTCATCCACCGATTTTGGGTACGAATATATCGATTTTAGAGAGCAACTCCACCGATTCCGACCTCTGAATAAGGAATCCTATGGAACTGCCATACCTACGAAAAAAACGTGCATACCTACGGTAACCAAACATGGCCGCCTAGTGTTGTACTAGTTTTAAATTTTCATCAAAAGATATCGATAAAACGTACATATCGAAAAAGTTTTCTCTATAACTTTTGCGCGCCATTGTACGTATTCCATTTCATAGTCCACTTATCCGTTAAGGTTGTTTTGACCTTTGTGAGATGACAAAGGGCGAAAGAGAACGGGAGAAGAGAATTATCGAATAAATGCACAAATTAAAATACTTTTTGACCACCTATCGAAAACCAATGGAATGATCGGTATCATGTACAGATGCCAGCAGGTCAACCAACCCGAAACTGTCAGATTTCCCCAACCAACCTTAATCCTAATGCTTCAGAGATAAAGTTGAAAATTTATTAAAGGAATTTGACAGATTGTAGTGGCTAGATGTCCTGGCGTCTGTACATACACATCTTTTATTAAGGAATAAAACCGCCATCGCTCAAAAAAAAAACAGCTGATCCATAAATCTGTGTTCACGAAACTTGATACAACGTATGGATCAGCTGACTTTAATCATTATCGATTTCAGGGTTGGTCCCTAGTAAAACTTGTACATAATTATGAGTTCAATGACCCTATTTCGGGATTTTTAAGATCAATTGGATTGCACTTTGTATAGGGAAACATAATGAAAAAATCAAACAATATTTAAAACATTTATTGGTACTGCATCGTCTCTCAATCGTACAACGTCAAGTGTTCTGTTGAATAAACTTTCTTCAAAATGTAAGGAACAAATAAATATCTCTTTGGTTTGTCTTATTAAATTTTCATTTCAAATGGCTTCTAACGATATCCTTTTCTTTGCTTCATTTCTAGTTAGCCTAAGTGTAAAAAAATATACAAAGTCAGTCGTGATTACAAAAAAAACTATCGATTACTCTTCTAGCACATCACTATAAACAAAATAAAAACAATGTTCAAAAACCCAAAACATCAGTTTAAGCTAAATATTGAGCTAAAATTAAACGAGGATTTTATACACAGAACAATTTCATATCAATATAATGACAGACTACAGTAATTTCATATATTTCCAGGCTTTTTTTAATATTTTAAATAAATTTTAGGTTAGTCGCTTGTGAAACGACAAATTTGGCCGATTTTGGCTTTTAGAAGCACCACAACCCACAACAGCGCACTTAGGAGGCATCGCAATTTACCGTCTTTTCCCTTTTATAAATAATACAAGCACAATTTCCATTAAATTGAGAAAAAAATAGTTAATACCTACAGCGAAAGTAAACAAAGGCAAACTCAACGTAATGTACTCAACGTAATGTATTGTGTACTCTGTGACCGTAACCAAACATGGCGGAAAAAACTATCATATATTATATAGATAGTTTTTTTTTAAATCACGACTGACTTTGTATGTTTTTTTACACTTAGGCTACCTAGAAATGATGCAAAGAACAGGATATGGTTAGAAGCAATTGGAAATGAAAATTTAATAAGACAAACCAAAGAGATGTTTATCTGTTCCTTACATTTTGAAGAAAGTTCATTCAACAGAACACTTGACGTTGTAAGATTGAGGGACGATGCAGTACCAATAAATGTTTTAAATGTTGTTTGATTTTTTCATTATGTTTCCCTATACAAAGTGCAATCCAATTGACCTTAAAAAATCCCGAAATAGGGTCATTGAACTCATAATTATGTATAAGTTTTACTAGGGACAAACCCTGAAATCGATAATTATTAAAATCAGCTGATCCATACGTAGTATCAAGTTTCGTGAACACAGATTTATGCTAGGAGTGAGGCGTATTTATCGAAACAGTTTAAAAAAACAGGTATTTCAAAGTAACAACATGAAACAGATATCTCAGAACCGAAACAACAATTCCTGCCTGTTTCGCCTGTTCCACAACCAACCTACAACAAACAGCCGTAACATTAGCTCTTTCTATCTAACCTAAGGATGTTTACTTTGTTAGAAAGAGATACAAACGAAACGATCTGGAACAGTTTCAAATGAAACATGCTCCTTTCTCTTCTGACTTATTATTATAGAAAGAGACAGCATCTGTTCTTTGGAACAACCTCTTGGCTCCTTTGTACAAACGAAACGATTTGGAGCAGTTTCAAATGAAACATGCTCCTTTCTCTTCTGATTTATTATTATAGACAGAGACAGCATCTGTTCTTTGGAACAACCTCTTTGCTCCTTTAGTTCATTGTATTAGAAAGAGGTAGCATCTGTTCTCTACCTATCACTGTTGCTGCACTTTTCGGATACACATACAAATTATAAACTTACCGCTGAACAAAAATGTTACTATAATTTTACAATATCTCTTGTTAAAATAAAATAATTAATCAAAATTTAGATGTTTTTTTTAAACCCAAACATTATATTTACGCGCTAAGAAAGAAACAGAACGATTGTAATATTTATTGTGTATGTGTTTCCGAACACAATCTGTGGAAAATTTCTGAATCTGTTGCAATCAATGAGTCTTAAGTTCCAAAGGAACAGGCTGTTATTTTGGAACAGGATTTTGAAACTGTTATCTTTTTGGAACTGAAACAGGTGGAACAGGTTTTTAATTTTATCTGTTCCAGCCCACCTCTAATTTATGCAACAGCTGTTTTTTTTTTGAGCGATTGCTGGTTTGATTCCTTAATAGAAGATGTGTATGTACAGACGCCAGGACATCTAGCTACTACAATCTGTCAAATTCCTTTAATCAATTTTCAACTTTATCTCTGAAGCATTAGGTTCAAGGTTGGTTGACAGTTTCGGGTTGGTTGACCTGCTGGCGTCTGTACACGATACCGATCATTCCATTGGTTTTTGATAGGTGGGCAAAAAATATTTTAATTTGTGCATTGATTCGATAATTCTCTTCTCCCATTCTCTTTCGCCCTTCTTCTTCTCACAAAGGTCAAAACAACCCTAACGGATAAGTGGACTATGAAATGGAATAAGTACAATGGTGCGCTATGTACGTTTTATCGATATCTTTTGATGAAAAGCTAAGACTAGTACAACACTAGGCGGACATGTTTGGTTACCGTAGGTATGGCAGTTCCATATGATTCCTTATTCAGAGATTCCGTATGACGTTCGAGACTACTGTCTATCGAAATCGAAATCGGTAGAGTAGAGTTGTTGTAGAATGATTTATAGTCTGTTTTTTAAACCCTGAGACTATATTGACAATGAAATTGACGCATGCTAATGTCAAACTTATACATAATGATACCAGCTCTTTTGTGTAGTGTTGTACCTACGATACCGGTTTGTTGAATCGTAACTTAAAATAACAGATGCCATCAGTGCTGTACTGCTGTCCGGAAACAGATATATAAGCCCTTTCTCTTACAAAACAGCAATTTAAAGGGGCTAGATGGTTACCACGAGGAAATGAATTTCGATCAATACGAAAACTGGTTAAACAATAAAGGGTGTAAACAGACTCTTAACGAAGCCGAAAGGCACTTGTTCTCCCCGTCATTGCGATCATTTTTTTGCTCGAGACCATACCTGGGAACCTTATAGTTACGGAGATATTAGGGGTCAAAGTTCCGACTTTTTCACAAGGTTTTTTTAAAATACATGTTATTAATGTACGATTTTTACTTTAAACACGACTAGGACCCCCTTACTATTTAATCCATCTATCAGCACAATGTTTTAAGTGCGTTACATTGAGTCTTACTGTAAAACGTGATTTTTCAGCCCAAAAAAAAAGTTGTTTCCCCGCACTAATTTTTGCGTAAAGTTACTTAGTTTGATGAACATAATGCTTGGTTGACGGCTTCGTGAAGAGTCTGTTTACACCCTGTATTTTCCTGAAATTAAAAGACAACGCAATTCTTGTAATAGATAATGCTCCATATCACACCAGGAAACTGGAACCGTTATCTACTTCTAGTTGGCGCAAAGGGGGAATTCAAGATTGGCTAAAATAAAAAAATGTTAAAACCCGAATTAATTGAAATTGCCCGAATCCACAAGAAAACTTATGAAAGGTATGTCATCGACGAGATGGCTGCTGAACAGGGCGTCACTATTTTGCGACTGCACCCTTACCACTGCGAGCTAAACCCGATTGAGTTGGTCTGGGCTCAAGTAAAGGGGCATGTATCTAAAAATAATAAAACATTTACATTTAATGAAGTATGATGAAGCTTTTTTGAAGAAGGGCTTCGTCAAGTGACCCCGCAGCGGTGGAGACTGTGTGGCTCATAATACTATAATTGAAGATGAAATGTGTCATCTGGGCCATATAGTCCACGATATTACTGATCGATTTATTATATCTCTATCGACACGCAAATACGAAATATAGTTGTAAATGGATCTTACCTATTTCGCGTGCCATAGATTTAGTATGCCTCAATTTACTATTACCCTTGTGAATATCTAATTTTAGTATGAGAAAGAGATGGAGCTAGACGTCCTGTATAGCTCCGTCTCTTTCCTAAACCTATACTCTGTTTTTTAAACCCTGAGACTAAATTGAAACATGCTAATGTCAAACCTATAAATAATTATACCAGCTCTTTTGTGTAGTGTTGTACCTACGATACCGGTTTGTTGAATCGTAACCTTTTATATTTATTAGACGATCAGAAAAAAAACAGATGCCATTAGTGCTGTACTGCTGTCCCCAAAAGGATATATAAACCCTTTTCTCATACAAAACGGCATTTTTTTTTAAATACATTGGTAGTTAAGTAAAATGACATGCATGCATGATTAAATTTTATGCAATTAATATCGAAACTCCCAACAACTGCAGTCTCCTTATAGTTCAAATGCAAACACTGTGCATATACACTATAAAGTCTAAACATAACACATATTATACAGGGTGTAAACAGACTCTTCACGAAGCAGTTAACCAAGCATTATGTACATCAAACTAAGTAACTTTACGCAAAAATTATTGCTGGGAAACGACTTTTTTTTTTGGGGTGAAAAATCACGTTTTACGGTAGGACTCAATGTAACGCATTCAAAACATTGTGCTGATGGATGGATTGAATACTACGGGGGTGGTAAAGGTGTTTTAAGTAAAAAAAATACACTAAAAACATGTATTTAAAAAAAAAGTGTGTGTGTGTACTTATGTACACGCGTTAGAAGTTATACTTCTTTTTAAAAAAAATATCTGTCGCCTTATCTCAGCCAGCAGTAGATTAAAAATAAAAAACCTAGGCTTGTCAATATCTGACACTAAGCTAACTTCAGGGTGTATGTTGACTAGCTAACTTCATGCTGTTAAATTTAGGTGTCGGTGAGCGCGCGCATCGTAAAAAATTACTCTCATCATTTTTCCCTAACGCGCCATAAGAAGTATAACTTCAAAAACGTTACTACTTGATTTTATTAACGGCAATATACGGTAGTGGTACATCACTATTTAACCTTTTCACCAGTAGTGATGTGGGTAGCGTCATATCGATAAACGAGAATTATACACGCTAAGTTATGTTTTATTTATAATTTTACGGATATGAATAAAAACTGATTAAATATTTCCATATCTGTTTTATTTCACAGTATCCATATTAAGAAAAAACAATATAAATTATGAGTATCAAAGAAACAAATACATAACTCAATTAGAGCCATAAGAAATGAGGTACATCTCTAATTGTTTCATGACGTCATTCTTTGTCTTCATTTCAAGTCCTTGGCGCTCAGTAGGGCTATTACGTATCTCTGTTGACAGTTCAAGTGATAATCACTTTGGCTCAGTGTCCATCAATTAACTGTCAAAATCTTAGTTTGGTATCGGCTACGATCAGTGACTATCAAATATGACGTCATTGGCGCTCATCGTCGCTGATAGTCACCGTGACTCGTTTTGACAGTTGTTTTCGTATCGATACTTGTATTATTGCGATTGTGTAAGCATAATGGATATCAAATTGATGTTTGCTGAGGTTGAAGTTGCTTTCGTGAAAGACGCTACTCAAAGGTAGTGTTTTTCAAATTCAGTAATGAACACCGAAGCCGGTATTAAATGTTAAAATAAAGTTTCTTGTTGTTTTATTGTCATGTGTGTTGGTGGTGAAGTATAGCACGTAAAATAGTGCTAGAATTGGCTGAAGAAGAGAGAAAAAAAAGTCGCCTGGTGACACCGCGCTGCCTACGCGATTATGGAATGCTAGAGATAATTTATAATATTATATACATATATAGCTTGTGATGTTTTAAAATGTTCATTTTCTTGCATTAATATTAGTTTTTTTATTGATTATTTTATGTGAATAAAATCGGAAGTAATGGGATGGTATCGTTAGTTCTGATTTTAGCCAGCATTTTGTATCCTTGTAGAGTTACAAATGAAAAGGTTTGATTTATTAAAGATGGTAGTTTTATAAAGAGCTATTAATACTTTGACCCTAACTTCACTTTTCTACATAATGTATGTGTTTGTGTTTAAAAGATGTTCAAAAAAAGGAAATTAACCCAATTAATAATAATCCTGTACGAACATTTTATTGTTTGAATTATTTTAATGTAAGTATTATACTAGTTTACATAAAAATTTGTTTACTTTTTGGCCCACAGTAGGTGCCTGTATTAAACTATGTTAGGCCTCTTCTTCGTGCAGGCATCTTAATGAAGGGTTAAATAAACTTACAGGGTTACATTGATGATTTTCATGATTATTTCTGTAACTACATACGTGTTACTGGCGCGACTCATTTTTTGTCAACGTACAGACGCCAGCACGTCAACCTACCCGAATCTGTCAGATTTTCCCAACCAACCTTGAACTTAATGTCATAGAGATAAAGTTGAAAATCTAGCAAATAAATCTGACAGATTGGAGAAGCTTGATGTGCTGGCGTCTGTACAACCTTACACTGACTTGCAAATTACACAAAAAAACGTAAGAAAATTTGAATTTCGCGGGCTACTCTGACGCAACCACCTTAAGTTGTAAACGTTACTTAATATAATTGTTATGTTTGTATAAATTAAGTGGTTTTACTAACATAAATAAAGGTATTATTTTAAGAAGTTATTCAGAAGTAAACACTGACAACACAAAATAATTTACAATAACCATTTCACATGTCATATAAACCGCCAAATATAAAATGTTCCCTTAAATCAAGTATTATAACTCTCAAAGAGTGCTACTCAACTTAGCCGCATAATAGTCGATAAAAATTAGAGGCGTCAAGTACTGAGACGATGAGCACTGTACCCGGTCTGTTAGCCACCGTAACGTGATGTCCACTCAATGTGATACGCAATACCAATAATATGACATTCTCGCTTGCCAACAAACTTCGGTGCACAACTGAAGCTTGATAGCCACCGCCTATCAAAAAGATACATAATAGCCCTGCAGAGCACGTTAAATTCAATTCTGATTAGGGATGTGGTCTATGGTCTTTTTTAAATTTTAGTCTAATCCCGTGTTTTATTAAACTACTCTCCAAGCAACATTTTTTACCGTTAGGTATCGAAGCGGCAAAACTTATATCTATATATTATACCTATTTATTGTGGATTTCGCCGTGTTTTTCGGAATGAAATTATTGAATTGTTAAAAAAATGATTTATTAAGTACTTACATCAAATTTTCAATCACATTTTTGCAATAATTTACTTATTACCGTTTTCTACTTTTTGTTTGACTTAAGTAATTGACAGACAATACCTACTTATTTATAACAGAAACTTGAGTATAATGAATGATACAAGTCATACTTTGACTTGTATTATTTATCAAATACAATTCATTCAGAATTGAATCTCACAAATACAATGTTTATTTTATTTGAACTCATATCTCTTGTAGATAATCATTTGAATAAACTTTATTATTATTATCAAGTTACACAGACATACCTCAGAATCATCGTCTTCTGGTCCAAAATTCTCCACAAAATACTCAGAGTCCGATTCCACACATTGTATAATGCTTAAAAGCTCATACGTAACCAGTTCTTCGTTATGTCAATAACTTACTTATTTCTTAACTTATTAATAACTAGCCCATTCACTGCCCAGTACTTCGCAAAAACTTCGCGAAATTCGTTCGCGTGCCCACAACCCGTATCCGAGTCGTCGTTATAATAAGCTATAGATGACTTGTATCCATACCCAGAACCCGACTAGCGTGTCCATAGCTACAAATACGGGTTGTGTGAACGAACGAATTTATTGTTCGACCCGTGTGTCGGGTGCTGGGCACTGAAAGGGCTAGCTGATGCCCGCAGCTGAATACCAGTATTTTACATGGGACGACTGTCTATCTGCCCTCCACAACCCAGTTAGTTCTGGGTAATACGATACCCCTTGGTAGAAATACAGTGAAATTAGTGATAGCTTTAATTTCCACATCTGGTGTTCCAGATCTTCAATTTTTATACGTCAACAGAGAGTGCTCATCAGGCTGAACAACTTTTGCTAAGACGTCATTCCTATATATGTTATAGTGTGGCTGGGCTCTTGGAGTTCCACATCAGCTGTTTCAGATCTTCAAATTTTTTCTCTTAGCAGAAAATGCTCATTACGTGGAACAATTTTTGCTATGGTACCATTTTTCTATCTCTTATAGTTTAGCTGGTCTGTTGCGGTTCTGCATCAGGTGTTCAAGTTTCCAAGATAAATTATAGCCTATGTGTTGCCCAGACTTAATACCTATACAACAAAAAAAAAAACATTCAAATCCGTCGAGTAGTTCCGAAGATTAGCGTGTACAGACAAACAGACAGAATTGTTTTTTGGATTCGTGCTCTATTACTGTTTCTAAACACCCCCCAAGGTTTTTTTTTTAATATATTCAATGTACAGACACAGTTTTTTTACTGTATTATTATATGTATAGATATAGAAGATACAATTCTACCATACATCATTTTGTTATATCTTAAAGGGCAGCGTTTTCGTTGAAAGCTCCCCCAGACGGCTTATTTTTTTCCAACACCTCCAACAAATATCATTATATTTTAGCCAATCTGTACAAAAACTTGAGAAATTATATACTAAAAAATTCCTCGAGAACCACTCTATCTATTTAAGAAAACAACATGAAAATCAGTGCAGTAATTTTTGAGTTTATCGCGAACAGACAGATAGACGCGGCACAGTGGAACGAATGTATGGGAGCGGTTGGACGTAGACATGTCCGAAAAATAAGAGTAAAATTATGACAAACTAATGATGCCATCTTATTCGATTACTTAATGCCTTCATAAATTGTGGTGATGAATTTCTTCATAACTCCCATATTTCGGGAGTAATTTGAGAAAATGTGAAATTTTACTATGAAAATGAGTGTATCGAGCTCTCTCCCTCCTGATTCCGGGCTTGTTTCAAGTACCGGTCTCTAATATCGTAATGCTATTACTAAGAGCTATATTTAATACTAAGACACATAGTGCGCCAAATGTGCACTTTCTGGGATAAAAGGAAATGAAAATTTAAAAAAAAAAACGTTTTTTCCCCATTTGTATTTACTTTAAACCGCAGACAGACTTATTAAGAGGTCTATAAATATATTATATATATACAGAAATATATATTAACAAAAATATTCACAAGAACTGATGAGAGTATGACTTTTAAGTAAGTTGATAATAAATTACCTAGTTTCATTAAAAGTACAATAAATAATTAAGATGTAAGCTCTAATTTACTAAGTTACACATTTTAAAACAATAACATCATTTAATTATCTTCGTCATCATCATCATCATCAATTAATTCAAATTCAGAATCGATGTCCGCTAAATCATTTATGTTAACAAATTCGATATCACTTTTCTCAGAATCCGTAAGCTCATAAAATTCCTTAAAAGAAGATTTTTTTACAAACTTATTTCCTTTTGGACGGATACTTGTAACAAGTGGATCAGAAGACAGTAAAAGATTGTGCATAATATCTTCATTGCATGAGATACTGCTATGCTTTCGAGAATGCCCCTCTCTATATTTTCTAAAATCTTTATTTCTAGCCTCAGATGCCTCTTCGGATAGAAAACCAATGGGCACAATTGACATGTTCTGAACTATGTCTGGCCCATGCATTTTAATTTTATGAAGTGAAGAAGGCATATAATACCATGGGTATAACTCCACGTAAAGCTTAGCAGTATCAAAGCAGAACTCTCGGAATTTAGTTACGTTGATCTTCTCTCCTGATGAAATACACTGCAAGATCACACAGATTTTTCTTAAAAGCATAGCATCTATTCCGGTCAGTTCAGCAGATTTAGTGTAGTTTTCAAAAAATCTCCTTGCCGAGTTGCCATTGTTGGTGGATCCACTGCCTTGTTTCACAACATCGAGAAGTAAGCCCGTTTCTCTTCTTACAGCCTCTTGAACTCTTTTCTTCCTGTCACACAGTGGAACGAATGTATGGGAGCGGTTGGACGTAGACATGTCCGAAAAATAAGAGTAAAATTATGACAAACTAATGATGCCATATTATTCGATTACTTAATGCCTTCATAAATTGTGGTGATGAATTTCTTCATAACTCCCATATTTCGGGAGTAATTTGAGAAAATGTGAAATTTTACTATGAAAATGAGTGTATCGAGCTCTCTCCCTCCTGATTCCGGGCTTGTTTCAAGTACCGGTCTCTAATATCGTAATGCTATTAATAAGAGCTATATTTAATACTAAGACACATAGTGCGCCAAATGTGCACTTTCTGGGATAAAAGGAAATGAAAATTTAAAAAAAAAAACGTTTTTTCCCCATTTGTATTTACTTTAAACCGCAGACAGACTTATTAAGAGGTCTATAAATATATTATATATATACAGAAATATATATTAACAAAAATATTCACAAGAACTGATGAGAGTATGACTTTTAAGTAAGTTGATAATAAATTACCTAGTTTCATTAAAAGTACAATAAATAATTAAGATGTAAGCTCTAATTTACTAAGTTACACATTTTAAAACAATAACATCATTTAATTATCTTCGTCATCATCATCATCATCAATTAATTCAAATTCAGAATCGATGTCCGCTAAATCATTTATGTTAACAAATTCGATATCACTTTTCTCAGAATCCGTAAGCTCATAAAATTCCTTAAAAGAAGATTTTTTTACAAACTTATTTCCTTTTGGACGGATACTTGTAACAAGTGGATCAGAAGACAGTAAAAGATTGTGCATAATATCTTCATTGCATGAGATACTGCTATGCTTTCGAGAATGCCCCTCTCTATATTTTCTAAAATCTTTATTTCTAGCCTCAGATGCCTCTTCGGATAGAAAACCAATGGGCACAATTGACATGTTCTGAACTATGTCTGGCCCATGCATTAAAATTTTATGAAGTGAAGAAGGCATATAATACCATGGTTATAACTCCACGTAAAGCTTAGCAGTATCAAAGCAGAACTCTCGGAATTTAGTTACGTTGATCTTCTCTCCTGATGAAATACACTGCAAGATCACACAGATTTTTCTTAAAAGCATAGCATCTATTCCGGTCAGTTCAGCAGATTTAGTGTAGTTTTCAAAAAATCTCCTTGCCGAGTTGCCATTGTTGGTGGATCCACTGCCTTGTTTCACAACATCGAGAAGTAAGCCCGTTTCTCTTCTTACAGCCTCTTGAACTCTTTTCTTCCTGTCATCAACTTGCCTTTTTGCTATATCACCCCTTACTTGCCATGATTTTATGTCTAATTTGTAGGAAATGTGTAATAAGCATTCCATTGAGCGAATCCAAGCGTGAAGGGTGCTTAAGCTATATTTATACATGTCCTCGTTTGCGTGTTTATCTTTGATTAACTCTAAATTATTCATTTCTTTAGGACAAGCCTTGCATATGTCACACACTGAAGCTGCTGTATCGGATATAATGGAATGAATTTTACCATCAATCATTGTCAACAGCAGTTGGTGTTTGACACTAATTCCATCAGTGATGGTGGATGGAGTTAAGGCTTCAATCTCTGCTTCGATTTCAGCCATCTCTCTCTGCACATTTTCTTTGGTTTCCTTTATAAACTTAAACAATATTGGCCGGCAAAATGAAGTGGAAGATGGTCGCTCGTTTTCCCAAATTGTTACACCTTTTGAGACGAGCCGCAGTGGTACAAGACTAATCATAAAATTACTAGCAAGATCAATTTGCTCATCTTCACTCGTCCTTTGATGATAAATGCTTTGGCTAGATGATCCGTCAAAACCCCATTTGCTGGTCAATACGAGCTGTTGATTGGGATCAACAGGGGTTTCTAACGACCTAATAAGTCTTCTTGAGGTTAAATCCATCAAGGCTTGTAATTTGATTTTTGCAGAGCTCTCTGTAACTGTGAGATCTTCTTTGGCCGGATAGCACTTAATTTTTTCTTTAACCAACATCTAGTAACTCGGGTATTGAAGAGCTCCTTCTTGAGTGTTGAAATCCCGAAGAGTGTTATAGCGCCATTTCGATAAGTTCATCGATACATAAAGAGCCAATGCCTTCAAAGGGGATATTTCCCGTACCTGAATTGATTTACCTTCAATGAAGGCTTTGATTTTTGAGGCCTCTTCTGGATTCTCCGTCAAGTATTTCATAACATAAGCTGTATCGCTTTGTCCTGCCTTTTGAAGCGCCCTTTCGGCCGAAAACATAATTTCAGCGCTGCTACTGCTGCATGAAAGACTATCTTCAGTGCGTCTTCTTTTTTGCCGGTTACTAAGGTCCTCAAAAGATTTACGAGGACTAGGATGTGTACAAGTTGAAGCATCAGATTTAGCAGGAGAAATTATGGGCTCGATGACGTCACTTATATTTTCTGTAGAAGGTTCCATATTTTCATTCTGTAATTCCGGCCATTGAATTGCAGCCTGTAGCCAAATCTCATGTTTCTTCCGAAACTTATCTGTGCTTCTTCCAGACTGTGTCCATTTTGCATAAATGCGGTAGCAAAATCGACGACACCAGTCTTTTAAACTTGTTTCAGCACTTTCACATAACTGAACACAACTGTTATCTTTTAAAACACTGAACAAATAGTTAAAGTCGCGTAAATCTTTATGTGCGCGTGCGCATAAAGCAACGTGAATATCAAGATTTGTATTAAAATTTGGAAAATACATTGCGAGATTAGCTTGGATACAACGAGGTGTAAATCAACACTGATTTTAAAGTTACTAATAGTGACCTATTTATATAAAATCCAGGTATCCCAGGTATCCTTTGTTAAATATTGCAAGGTAATTAGTTATTGTGATAATTAGTAAATGATGCATGCTAAATTAGTGTATTAAGAGCCATTTAGTAATTAAATAATAGCAATGTTCTTATCAGTAATCATTAGTGCATCAGTTTTATATGTAAACCTTAAGTCCCTAATTATATATCCTAATTAGCTTATATCTTCTCTAATTGGCTGCTCAGAAATGTTATTGTAATAAGGTAAACCTTTAGAAAAACGGTTTTAATCAACAAAATAAACAAAAAATAAAAAAATTGTGTTATAAAATAAACATCACTCTTTATCCCAGAAAGTGCACATTTGGCGCACTATGTGTCTTAGTATTAAATATAGCTCTTAGTATTAGCATTATGATATTAGAGACCGCTACTTGAAACAAGCCCGGAATCAGGAGGGAGAGAGCTCGATACACTCATTTTCATAGTAAAATTTCACATTTTCTCAAATTACTCCCGAAATATGGGAGTTATGAAGAAATTCATCACCACAAGTTATGAAGGCATTAAGTAATCGAATAAGATGGCATCATTAGTTTGGCATAATTTTACTCTTTTTTTTCGGACATGTCTACGTCCAACCGCTCCCATACATTCGTTCCACTGTGTGTCATCAACTTGCCTTTTTGCTATATCACCCCTTACTTGCCATGATTTTATGTCTAATTTGTAGGAAATGTGTAATAAGCATTCCATTGAGCGAATCCAAGCGTGAAGGGTGCTTAAGCTATATTTATACATGTCCTCGTTTGCGTGTTTATCTTTGATTAACTCTAAATTATTCATTTCTTTAGGACAAGCCTTGCATATGTCACACACTGAAGCTGCTGTATCGGATATAATGGAATGAATTTTACCATCAATCATTGTCAACAGCAGTTGGTGTTTGACACTAATTCCATCAGTGATGGTGGATGGAGTTAAGGCTTCAATCTCTGCTTCGATTTCAGCCATCTCTCTCTGCACATTTTCTTTGGTTTCCTTTATAAACTTAAACAATATTGGCCGGCAAAATGAAGTGGAAGATGGTCGCTCGTTTTCCCAAATTGTTACACCTTTTGAGACGAGCCGCAGTGGTACAAGACTAATCATAAAATTACTAGCAAGATCGATTTGCTCATCTTCACTCGTCCTTTGATGATAAATGCTTTGGCTAGATGATCCGTCAAAACCCCATTTGCTGGTCAATACGAGCTGTTGATTGGGATCAACAGGGGTTTCTAACGACCTAATAAGTCTTCTTGAGGTTAAATCCATCAAGGCTTGTAATTTGATTTTTGCAGAGCTCTCTGTAACTGTGAGATCTTCTTTGGCCGGATAGCACTTAATTTTTTCTTTAACCAACATGTAGTAACTCGGGTATTGAAGAGCTCCTTCTTGAGTGTTGAAATCCCGAAGAGTGTTATAGCGCCATTTCGATAAGTTCATCGATACATAAAGAGCCAATGCCTTCAAAGGGGATATTTCCCGTACCTGAATTGATTTACCTTCAATGAAGGCTTTGATTTTTGAGGCCTCTTCTGGATTCTCCGTCAAGTATTTCATAACATAAGCTGTATCGCTTTGTCCTGCCTTTTGAAGCGCCCTTTCGGCCGAAAACATAATTTCAGCGCTGCTACTGCTGCATGAAAGACTATCTTCAGTGCGTCTTCTTTTTTGCCGGTTACTAAGGTCCTCAAAAGATTTACGAGGACTAGGATGTGTACAAGTTGAAGCATCAGATTTAGCAGGAGAAATTATGGGCTCGATGACGTCACTTATATTTTCTGTAGAAGGTTCCATATTTTCATTCTGTAATTCCGGCCATTGAATTGCAGCCTGTAGCCAAATCTCATGTTTCTTCCGAAACTTATCTGTGCTTCTTCCAGACTGTGTCCATTTTGCATAAATGCGGTAGCAAAATCGACGACACCAGTCTTTTAAACTTGTTTCAGCACTTTCACATAACTGAACACAACTGTTATCTTTTAAAACACTGAACAAATAGTTAAAGTCGCGTAAATCTTTATGTGCGCGTGCGCATAAAGCAACGTGAATATCAAGATTTGTATTAAAATTTGGAAAATACATTGCGAGATTAGCTTGGATACAACGAGGTGTAAATCAACACTGATTTTAAAGTTACTAATAGTGACCTATTTATATAAAATCCAGGTATCCCAGGTATCCTTTGTTAAATATTGCAAGGTAATTAGTTATTGTGATAATTAGTAAATGATGCATGCTAAATTAGTGTATTAAGAGCCATTTAGTAATTAAATAATAGCAATGTTCTTATCAGTAATCATTAGTGCATCAGTTTTATATGTAAACCTTAAGTCCCTAATTATATATCCTAATTAGCTTATATCTTCTCTAATTGGCTGCTCAGAAATGTTATTGTAATAAGGTAAACCTTTAGAAAAACGGTTTTAATCAACAAAATAAACAAAAAATAAAAAAATTGTGTTATAAAATAAACATCACTCTTTATCCCAGAAAGTGCACATTTGGCGCACTATGTGTCTTAGTATTAAATATAGCTCTTAGTATTAGCATTATGATATTAGAGACCGCTACTTGAAACAAGCCCGGAATCAGGAGGGAGAGAGCTCGATACACTCATTTTCATAGTAAAATTTCACATTTTCTCAAATTACTCCCGAAATATGGGAGTTATGAAGAAATTCATCACCACAAGTTATGAAGGCATTAAGTAATCGAATAAGATGGCATCATTAGTTTGGCATAATTTTACTCTTTTTTTTCGGACATGTCTACGTCCAACCGCTCCCATACATTCGTTCCACTGTGCGCGGCGGAGAACATTGTGTTATAATATGTAGTGCTGTTGGTTTCGGCTTCCAGTACATCCGGATGCAGCTGAATACCAGTATTTTACATGGAACGACTGTCTATATGCCCTCCACAACCCAGTTAGTTCTGGGTAATACGATACCCTTTGGTAGAAATACAGTGAAATTAGTGATAGCTTTAATTTCCACATCTGGTGTTCCAGATCTTCAATTTTTATTCGTCAACAGAGAAAAAAAAAAAAACAAATCCATCGAGTAGTTCCGAAGATTAGCGTGTACAGACAAACAGACAGAATTGTTTTTTGGATTCGTGCTCTATTACTGTTTCTAAACAACACCCAATTTTTTTTTTTAATATATTCAATTCACAGACACAGTTTTTTTACTTTCTTATTATATGTATAGATGAAGCAACAAATAGTGCTACAGACTGCACTATGCCAAAGTAACCTTGACCGCCATACGTTTATGACGTCACAGAACGTCTTCTATAATAGTCCGTGGCGCCTGGGGCACTGAGAATCATAGACTTATAGCTGACAACCAATTGTTTTGTAGAGATGGGAATATAATTATCGATAAGGATTGCCAACAACTATTTAATTCCGGTTCGGCACCTATCCGACGGTCGAAATTCGTCTATTTTCCCTTTGTTATGAAGTAGTTATCTAAGTTCATATTTTACTGACCTCAAATTGTTTTCGATAATAATATTTCAACGGGTGAAATCAAACAGTGCTAACTTTTGCGTCACATCACTGGCCGACTATATAATATAAAGTCCTTGGCGTTCTGGGGATATTAAAAATGTTCGGAGTTTTTGTTTTTGCCAATTTTAAGACAATTAAGGGTTTCTTATGTGTGGAAAAATAGGAAAACAGGGTATTAGACAGTGCTTTTAAATAATGAAATAAACAAAAACCTGTTAAATACAGTATTTTTTTTTATAACATATAACATGAAGAGCTTCTAATGAAGTCGTGGCGCTGGTGGCACGAAAATCTGGAACTCCTATTGATGTCCGTGGCGGTGAAAAGGTTAAGAATTGCAAAAAAGCTGGCAACCATCGTAATGTCAATTTAGTCTCAGAGATTAAAAAACGCACTTTAAATGATTCGCCAAATACCGCCAATGTGGCCCCAGCATAACACAAAAGAGGGCGTAGCCTAACATAAAGTATTTGCCGTAACATGTTTTGTTAGAATATCGGTGCAACAGAAATCGTACTGCGTACTAGAAGTTTCGTCTCCAGTACTGCAGTGCAGTTGTTTAATAACAATTTTCTTTCATATAAAATTTTTCAATTTACCCTGAAAAACGTTTAATTAAATGAAATAAAATACCTAATTTTCAGTTTGGGCTACAACTTCATACGATAATATACAAATAAATACCAACAATCTGAATTTCCAATTTCTTTATTTTTTTTTTTATAAATATCAAATATCCATTTTATACTGAGTTATACTTGATTTATCTGGAAAGTTAGTGCGTAATATAAACATGCTATTAACTTCAGGGGTGGAATCCAAAGTTTCTAAGTATCCAAACCAGTATATGACTAGACCAGGTCCGAATCTGTTCCAATAACATAGAAGTTGTTCCTTGAGATAACCCGAGTGGTTTTCTTCATCTCCAAATAGTGCTTTACTTTCAACCCAATTGACAATGAATCCATCAACAGCAATAGGTACATCTAACTTAAAATCTGGTGTTTTGTCATAACCTCGTGACCGCAGAACACTCTCATCAGAAAATGTGATGTTCATTAATCTTAATTCTCTTTCTAAACGTAACTCATACTCTAAACCTATAGACCTGAAATTAAAACATGTATACATGTATAATAGTCTCAAAGAGTTATCAAATGTTAGTGAAAATATAGGTATTTTATGTAAAATAAAATATTTTCAAAAATAATAAATTATTCAGAAGCTTACTGTTTTATTATATCTGCATAGGGGCCATACTGGTTATCATTCATAATACCCTGAAATAAAGGAGCTTTAGGCATAAATGTACCCATTCACTGCCCAGTACTTCGCGAAAACTTTGCGAAATTCGTTCACGTGCCCACAACCCGTATCCGAGTCGTCGTTATAATAAGCTATAGATGACTTGTATCCATACCCAGAACCCGACTAGCGTGTCCATAGCTACGGATACGGGTTGTGCGAACAAACGAATTTATTGTTCGACCCGTGTGTCGGGTGCTGGGCACTGAAAGGGTGTATGAGGCTTGGTCCAAACATCCACCACTAACCAGACCTATATGTCACTAACAACATTACACAAAACATCACACCTGTAATCCTCGAAGAATTAGGCAAAGGCAGTCCATTAAATAGGTAGAAAATGTTAGCTAGTTTCACTTGTTGGTTAAAGACCAAATTTCCAATGATGCTTCGTTTTTTGTTAAATTATTGACTAAATAAACAATAATTTTTATGTAACTTTTCACCGATAGTTTTTTTATGGGTGATTTAAAATTTCACTATTCATTTACATAGGTCTGTTTAGTGGTACAGGTTAGACATACACACATATTGGTCTAACACAATTTCAGTTCATCAACACTTAAAGAAGAAGAAGATGTGGTTGACATTAGGACAACTTTTTATGATTACTTTTTATGATAAACTTACTATTAAGTTGTTAGGTGAATTAATTTTTCATACCATAAATACTTGATAAGCTAAGTCCTTGTCCTCAATCAAAGTTGTATCCTTGATGCATTTTTTAGCCATTGAAGAATCAGAGTACACACTTTGTAAAAGTGATCTTGCAAACAATGCAGGACTGATTCCTTGACAATCTGAGAGCCTGTTTGTTAAAAAGTTACAGTTAATGTTTAACCTTTTGACCACCACATCAATAACGAAAATCTATGCTCTCTACTCCAAGTAACAGTAAAAAAACGTTATTTTCGACATGCCATGTCGTCTGTGGCATTGTGAACACTTTTTGATTTGACGTCCATAGAAGTCCATGGCTGTCAAAAGGTTAAGTATTCACACATAACATAACATAACATCACACCCTGTAATCGCCGTAGGGTTGGGCAGGGGTGTACCTATTAGTACACCTACATTTCACCAGTTATGATTAAGTCCCATGTAATAGGGGGCGAGCCTATTGCCATCAACCGGGCACAAATCCAAACTCCGTGGCTGCTACTGAGAAATTCCTAATAGAAAAACCCAATAGCACTTTGCCCAACCTGGGAATCAAAACCAGGACCTCATGCTCACAAGTCGCACTTGTGACCACTCAACCAAAGAGGCAGTTGAGTTAAGTTTTCATTTTATGATTTAAAAATTTAATGATTGATATATATAATGATTTTAAATTATAATTATTCTTTTACACTTACTGTAAAATTACATTTTCTTTACTATTGTCCCTCATCAACCCTTCATAAAATTCATGATATTTACTGGAAATTTGTGGAGATTTCCTGTAGCTGTGTTTCATAGATCTCTGAACTAATAAAGATATTATACTGCCCAAAGTAGATGGTGGTATGCTGTAAATTCAAATTAAATTAAAAAACGGAATGAATACAAACAAAAATATTTATTTAACACTTAAAGCACAGAGCCTTAATGCCAAAAGCATTTTCGGACAATCAACGGGTAAATTATAGACAATCAGTGGTAAGTGTAAATAAAAATCATTGTTAATGATAATGATAAATGATATTTATTTTGCAAGTAGGTTTTTACAAACACTTTTACACGTCATGTTTTTTAAAGCTAGATGGGGCTGGTGTTTCGTACCTGACTACTCTGAGAAGAAACAGCCGAAACAAACTCAGAGGTCATAGTCTCTTTTAAAGTCCAGACATAATCTTGGTTTACACACATGAGGACTATGCAGATTAGTGTCCGAGATGGCCTTTGGAAGAAAGACCCACACAGATTTGAGCGGACCTGTCCAGTCAGTGCAAGCATTTGTCAGTTATCGTGAGCTCGACGACACGACGAACAATACCAAAGAAAGGACATGTGGGTAGGTCGCTTGTAGTGCTCAAACTGCCAGACAATCGTGGGAAAAATTAATAATAAAATTAAAATATTACCCACATGGTCCTCACATACACAGAAATTAAATAAAATAAATTAATAATACTTCACAAAATAAATGTCAATAAAAAAACAAAAAAATGTCACAATACTAAAAAAAAAAAAAGGAATATAGTAAAATACTTAACCATACTTAACGAAGTATTCCCGTCAAAAACATTGAATGTCAAAATTCACAATAGTAAAAAAATAATAATAAAATGTAATAATAAAGGAAAAATAAAAAAAAATTATAGTCTATTTTATACGAATGATACTTACTGTTTATACTTCTTTTTCAATTCATTTTCGGATTTGCGGCTGTATGATGTTAATTTATTGAAGTCTTCGACAATAGCATTATATTCATCTATCTTCATAACATTTTGGGATTTTGTTTCCATCATTACCTAACGATTTTGTAATAATATTCTGGTCAGAGGCAACAGAGGGTCGTCTTAGGTCTTCGTTTTCCTATTTATTTACATTCAAAGTAAAAGTATCAATCAATCAAGGATGACTATTTTAAAGCAATCAATACGAAAACGATGGGAATTTTCAAAAATCATTGAAAGCAATGTCAACAGTCTGCGGCAGTCAGTCAATGACAGTTGACATAACATGAAGGGTTGCTAGGAATAGGTCAGAATTTCTGAATTTGCCCCTGTATTTTTTTTCAGAATCATTTATCTTGCAACTGTTTCCCGCTCTAATTTTAAAATTCTTATTGGATGGTCTTCTATTTTTTTATATTTTTCTCTCCAACAAGTGGACAAAATAAATATTTACTAACAGCGCCCGCCCTGCAACCAATGCTACGGAAATAATTATTCATGTGAAAAAGTTAGCACACGTACAGACGCCAGCACAGCAAGCTACTCCGATCTGTTGAATTTCTTTAATAGATTTTTAACTTTTTCATTATAGCATTGGGTTCTTGGGTGATTGGGAAAATTTTACTATTTCGGGCAGCTTATACACGAACCGAAACATGAAAAAAAAAAACTGGCCAAGTGCGAGTCAGACTCGCGGACGAAGGGTTCCGTTTCCATAAACCGAAAAAAAACACGTTTATTGTATGGGAGCCCCTTTAATTATTAAATAATTTATGTTTTTATTATTTTTTGTTATACTGGCAACAGAAATACATCATCTGGGAAAATATCAACTGTCTAGCTATCAAGGTTCATGAGATACAGTCTGGTGACAGACAGCCAGACAGACAGACGGAAAGTGGAGTCTTAGTAATAAGGTTCCGTTTTTACCCTTTGAGTACGGAACCCTAAAAAGAACGACATCAAATTTTCAAGAATTTTTTTTTCATGTTCATGAAATTTTGATGCTAAAAAAAGGCTGCTAAAAGCTGGTAAAAGTAAGATGTGTAATGGGGGCTATCGTTTTTAAGCTCACCAGATGGCGCTACTGCCGAGTAAGATCCTGTCATTCATTCTATTTTATACTTTAAAGTATGTACATAAAAATAACTTCAAAATAAGTTTATTTCATTTCTTAAATCAACATAGTGTAAACTTCAGATACATATTTACAATTATTTATAAATTACTCTTGTTGCCAAAATAATTAATTATAGCCTTGATAAATTATTGTAACTTTTAATATAACTGCGCTATTGTATTATGTACCTAAACCTGTGATAATAGCTGTATGTGTGGTTTAAAGAAATAAATAAATATTCTCCCTAACATGCATGAAATATTTAAATTATAATCATTCTACCTCCAAGTATTATCAAATAAAATCCTAAGTTGCCACTTAAAATCTTCAAGTCATAATTAATCAGGAATCCATCCATCCATCTAGACCAGAATCATGAATATTAATAAAATACGTCATAAAAAAGCGCACGCAACGCGCGAAAGCTCTACGACATTTGACATTTCGGAAGACCTTACTCTACACGAACGCCTCAAGCGAATTCATGCGTTGTTCTCCATTGCAATTCACCTTTCCAATGCCTACTTACTACCTCCTTATACTTTTTATTATTCTACCCTATGTACCCAACCCTACCTACCTAACTTCTCTCCTCGTTTGAATAAATAACACCTTGAATTTTTATACTGACTTTCGGTCGCCAAAAAGACGATTTTTGTCAAATTCGGGTAAAAAAATATTTGAGTTATTTGATGATCCCTCGGAAACATCGCATTTTTCCGGGATCAAAAGTAGCCCATGTATTAATCCGGCAATGTAAGTTATCTTGATCATCCAAAAACGGCGTGAAGGAGTAAAAAACATATACACCTAAAACAAACTTTCGCCTACTAGACCAGGGCCGAAGCCTTCAAAAATGGTAAAAAATGAATAAAAATTACAGTAGGATGAAACCCATTAGAAAAGGAGGGGAATATGATAAAAATGAAAGGAAAAATAAATTACGGTCGATCCGAGTTCGGGAAGTGGGAGGGGGTGAGTTTTTAAGGGTAAAAATGGTTTATCTTGATTTCCGGCAAAACTACAAGTCCTATGGAAAAAAGTTAAATGGCAAAGTTGTAGGTAATAAAAAGATCTACAACTTTTGTATTCACAATCTTTTCACATAACCTCAAAATTTAGGTGAAAAATTCAAATAACCACGGTTTTGGTTTTTTATTTTATTTTAATCATTATGTACAATTTTGAGGTATTTATTAAAATTTACACTTTAATTACTCAAAAAACGTTAGATTTCATGTTTTATTGATAAACAAAAAAATTGCAAATTGAAATATACTTCTATAATTAACAAACAAATAAGTTAATGAAGTTAATATTTAATAAGACATCTACAATATTTTGAAAAAGTTGTAGAATCTTCTTTAAATAATATTTGTAGATGCCTATTTATTACTGTTTTAAGATAATTTATATACTTGAGTGACCTACGGTAAATTCTAGCCCATTGTAAAGTGTTTCATAGAGAAGTGGGGACGGACCTAGGAGGGTCTGGGTCTTACAACATACCTGCTATTTTAGGTAGCTCAAAATTACAATTTATGTATGACCCCTCCCACTTCCCGAACTCGGATTGACCGTAATTTATTTTTCCTTTCATTTTTATCCTTTTCTAATGGGTTTCATCCTACTGTAATTTTTTTTGGTTTCCAAAATTATCGACCCTGGTCTATATTATGAATGTATTCTAATGGTATTCTATTCTATTTTTGTTATGTCAAGTGAAATCAACTTTTGACATTGACAGTGACAGTGACAGCAGACTAAATAAACAACTGGGCGAAGCACACAATTGGTTTATTTTGTATTTATGCAATTTTTAAGTGTTCCCGAAATTCCGACTTTCCGTACGTTGACCAATAACTCTCTGGGTGAAAACAATTCAAATGTCAGAATATAATGAAAATGTATCAAGAAAGACATGGTCCCGCACGTTAGAACCTGTCACGAAGGTTATAACAATAGTTTTTCATTATTTTATTAATGAGATGCTTTAATTTATAATTTTATTATAATCATCTTCTAGATTGGGTACATGGATGGTGCATCTGATGGTCAAATTGCTGTGTTCCAAGAAAGTTTTAATGTAGGCTACAAGCAAGGCTTTACTTTTGGTTCAGAATTAGGCTTCAGGCAAGCCATCTCAGGGTAACTATAAATAAGATAATATTAAATTTCAGATTCTAAAGCAAGAATCCTCAAAATTGTCTATGTGATTTCAGTGTGCATCATACAGGAACTGGGTTTCTTGATCTGGAAGACCAACGTAGGATTAACTGTCAAATTTGTACAAATGCTGTAAAGGCTCAAGAAAATATTGGCAATTTATACAACATCCAAAAGGAAAAGAATACTGAATATTTATCAAAACATAACAAACATGATGAATAGTCTTGATATACCTTCATTCTATCAAAATAACAAGCATCATGCTTGTAATTTTATTTATCAGCTAGGTACTTGTAACTTTTGTTTACTAGTCCTACAAAAAGGGCATAATTTTTTTATTATAAGAACCGTCAAGAAAGCCCCGTTAGTGTATTATGATAATATTTAAAGTGCATTTTGTAATCCCTGAGACTAAATTGACATTAAGATGGTTGCCAGCATTTTGCGATTCTTAAATAGTGATGTACCACTAACGTATATTGCCGTTAATAAAATCAAGTAGTATCTTTTTTTTATGAGTATCTTGAACAAAAGGTGTAGGTATTTATTTAAAACGAAATAATACAAAAGTAATAAGGTAGAGATGTATATAATGTGAACATAGATTTTTCATTAATTACTTACAGGTATTCATTAATCATCATCACTCATTGTCGTTTTACTAAACTTAAGTACGAGGACAGACAAGTGAAACCACTGCTTGCTAGTAACGCACTGGCGTTTATTCCTAATGTATGTATGTGCATAGGCACACACACATACTCAACATTCCTCTCCTTAGCTTAGAAATACAATACAAACATCTAAGCTTTATAAATGTGCTATAGTTAATAGATAAATTACAATAACAGTTACATAACAATTACAGTTTCTAATAGTACAATTTATAGTTGACGTTAGGCCGATTGCGTTTAGACTGTGGTGTTGGCGCAAGTTCTCTTGTTGCCTACTGTTGCGGTGATGCTTCGCCAGATTGTCCAGTATTAGAAGAAACGGCTAAAGCCTCCTGGTACTCCTCCTCCTCCTCCCCGGTATTTTCTTGTGTTGTAGGCTGTGAAACAACAACTGACGGTATACCTGGGGGTGTGGCTGCTCTTGTCAAGCTAGAACTATCTGCAGTCATTGATGTGTCTTCATCTGTAGCAGAGTACTGCCTTCGCGGTGAAGCGTTTGCAGAAACGATGAGAGGCTTTTAATAGGAATAAAAGTAAATATAATATCTGAAGAAAATGTATTTAGATGACAAGTTGAACAGTGACAGACTAAACTCAAACGTCAAACCGAAAAACGAAAACATTGACAAGTTATGTCTCTTCAGCTGTAGCAGATTATCAAAGAGGCTTTAATACTTTCCCTCAGCTGATAGTAGACCATTTGGTTTATCCGTCAAACCCAATTTCTGAACTAGGTCCTCTAGTCTGGGTCTGGGTAGGGCCTTAGTAAGGAAGTCTGCTAACTGGGTAGCAGAGCTCGTCCTCTCGACTACGATGTCGTTTTGAAGCACAAGTTCCCTTACGAAGAAGTACCTCACACGAATGTGTTTGGTCCTACAGTGAAATTCTGGATTATGTGCCAATTTCACCGCGGCTTCGTTGTCCACGAACAAAACTGGTATTTCTTGTTGGCCATTCAAGTCTTTGAACAGTCTCTTTAGCCAAATTAGCTCTCTTGCCGCTTCGCTTGCTGCCACAAGCTCAGCTTCTGTAGTGCTAATGGCAACTGAAGCTTGTCGTTGGCTCATCCAGGGGATTGCTCCTCTTGAAAATAAACACAATACTCCAGAGGTAGAGCGACCTGTTTTCAAGCATCCAGCATGATCAGCATCACTGTAAGCTTTTATTTCGTTAGGAGAATTTGCATCATGAACATACTTTATTCCTCTTGATAATGTGCCTTTCAAATATCTCATCATGTGCTTAACCATACGCCAGTCGCTAGAAGTTGGCTTTTCTAAGCTCCTCGAAGCCAATCCTGCAGCATAAGCCAGATCAGTAGGGCTATTACGTATTTCTGTTGATAGTTCAAGTGATAATCACTTTGGCTCAGTGTCCATCAATTAACTCAAAGAGTACAGTATATATATATGAGAATTAACTGTCAAAAGCTTAGTTTGGTATCGGCTATGACCAGTGACTATCAAATATGACGTCATTGGCGCTCATCGTCCCTGATAGTCACCGTGACTCGTTTTGACAGTTGTTTTCGTATCGATATTTGTATTATTGCGATTGTGTAAGCATAGTGGATATCAAATTGATATTCACTGAGTAGACCAGGGTAGAAGCCTTTAAGGATAATAAAAAATGAAAAAAAAAAATAGTAGGATGAAACCCATTAGAAAAGGAGGAGAATATTATAAAAATGAAAGGAAAAATAATTTACGGGCGATCTGAGGTCGGAAAGGGGACGGGGGTGAGTTTTTAAGGGTAAAAAACGGTTTTTCTCGATTTCCAGCAAAACTAAAAGTCCTATGGAAAAAAGTCAAATGGCAAAGTTGTAGGTAATAAAAAGATCTAAAACTTTTGTACTTACACTTTTTTCACATAACCTCAAAATTTATGTGAAAAATTCAAAAAACCAAGTTTTTGGTTTTTTATTTTTATCTTTTACAATTTTGTTTTTTTTTTCACGAAATTTGGTGAAAACTTACCTTTTTATGTCCCAAATACGCTGTAATTTATTTGATTAGAAATATTTATTTTTTCACCTTATTTTGAATTAATATCGGAAAAGCACCCTAATTTTCAATCGAAAATTCACCCATCAAAATATCAGCTTTTTTCAAAAAGTTGGTATGTTTTCTGTTCGTTGAAATCTCTACTTTCTGATGGTGGAAAACAAAAAATGTTACTATAGTAAATCTTCTCAGAAAATGCAAAACAGATTCATCCATACTGATAATCTGAAAAGACAAAATCGAATTAATAATGCCTTCACAATTTTACGTGAGTATACCCCCATGAAAAAAAAAAAAAAAAAAAATGACAACATTTTAAAAAAATATATTTTAAATATATTAAAAATCTATAAAAAATGTATAAATATATTAAAAAATATATTTTTAATAACTAACTTTTGGCCGATTTTCATATATATTTTATACATTTCAAATATATTTCATATTCAAAATATTTATCTTTTTAGCTATGTTTTTTATGTCTTTTAAGATAGTTATATTTTGAATGTATCTAAAGTATATTTAAAATATATGAAATATACATGAAAATCGGCCAAAAGTTAGTTATTAAAAATATATTAACTATACATATTTTTTTAATATATTTATAAATTTTTTATAGATTTTTAATAATTATATTTAAAATATATGTTTTATACCTACTCACGATAAAATTGTGAAGGCATTATTAATTCGATTTTGTCTTTTCAGATAATCAGTATGGATGAATCTGTTTTGCATTTTCTGAGAAGATTTACTATAGTAACATATTTTTTTTTTTCACCATCGGGAAGTAGAGATTTTAACGAACAGAAAACATACCAACTTTTTGAAAAAAGCTGATATTTTGACGGGTGAATTTTCGATTGAAAATTAAGGTGCTTTTTCGATATTAATTCAAAATAAGGTGAAAAAATAAATATTTCTAATCAAATAAATTACAGCGTATGTGGGACATAAAAAGGTAAGTTTTCACCAAATTTCGTGAAAAGAAAAACAAAATTGTAAAAGATAAAAATAAAAAACCAACAACTTGGTTTTTTGAATATTTCACATAAATTTTGAGGTTGTGTGAAAAAAGTGTAAGTACAAAAGTTTTAGATCTTTTTATTACCTACAACTTTGCCATTTGACTTTTTTCCATAGGACTTTTAGTTTTGCCGGAAATCGAGAAAAACCGTTTTTTGCCCTTAAAAACTCACCCCCATCCCCTTCCCGACCTCAGATCGCCCGTAAATTATTTTTCCTTTCATTTTTATAATATTCTCCTCCTTTTCTAATGGGTTTCATCCTACTATTATTTTTTTTCGTTTTAAAAATTATCGACCCTGGTCTAGAGGTTGAAATTGCTTTCGTGAAAGACGCTACTCAAAGGTAGTGTTTTTCAAATTCAGTAATGAACACCGAAGCCGGTATTATAATTATGTTAACATAACGTTTCTTGTTGTTTTATTGTTATGTGTGTTGGTGGTGAAGTAAGGCACGTACAATAGTGCTAGAATTGGCTGAAGAAGAGAGAAAAAAAAGTCGACACCGCGCTGCCTACGCGATTATGGAATGCTAGAGATAATTTATAATATTCTATATATAGCTCGTGATGTTTTAAAATGTTCATTTTCTTGCATTAATATTAGTTTTTTTTATTGATTATTTTATGTGAATAAAATCGGAAGTAATGGCATGGTATCGTTAGTTTGTCAGCTTTCCCTTTTTCAATAGTTCCTTCTTTCTGTAAAGAATTTGATACTGGGTTACAGTCTTTCATATTGAATCTCTCCAAGACCTTATTTGCATAAGCTTCTTGCTTAATGAAAATCGAGCCGTCCTTCATTTGTTCTATCTCTAACCCCAGATAGTATGAAACTGGTTTGCTAGTAATCGTCAAATTTATGAAACTCTTTGCAGGGTTCTCATCACTCGCTGCAACTAAGCCATCGTCCACGTAGAGTGCTATTAAGATTTTCTTATCTCCTAAGATTTTGGTATATAGGCATGGATCAGCGTCGCTTGTCATGAAGCCTAAAGATTCGAGTATTTACTGTAAAACAGTAGTTCCAGCACCGTGGTGCCTGCTTCAAACCATAGAGGCTTTTCTTTAGACGACATACTCTAGATGTTCCATCTTCAAAGCCTTCTGGCTGTATCATATAAATCTCTTCCGTTAAATTTCCATTGAGGAAAGCTGTTGCAACATCGAACTGAATAAGATGAAGTCTCTCTCTTGCTGCAATGCTGAGCAAAGATCTTATAGTTGCTAACCTCGCTACTGGGCTGAACGTTTCGTTAAAGTTTTTTTTCCTGAAAATTGTAGCATTCATAACTAACTCCACTACTCTGAACTAAACTATTTCCGAATTAAACCGTTTATTTAAAAAGTTGTTATAATTTTTTTTAAGTAGATAGTATTTTTACGATTTCAGACTATTTTTAGGTTACATTATGTGAAGTAAATAATTTTCTTACATTTATACCGATCGTGTTTTATTTATCAAAATTAATTAAATTGATTTGCGGATTGCGACATCTTTCGCAAATATACGACTTGCAGTCCAAAAAAATAACAAAATCATTTCCACCCTACACAATTTTCCCTTTTAAAAACTATAACTTCAATTTTCTCTTAAAGTATGGCATTTCGAGGAACGGACGATATGTTACATTTTACTTAAAAAATAGTAAAATAACTTATACTAATTTGCGTTAATCTATGAGGCTGAACCTAGTCAATAAAGTCAAAAACTTTGAGCCCTCAGTTCAGACGTTTTAGTAAAATTCAACTTTGATTTACTTTTTAACTGTACACAATTGTGTCATTATTTCTTTTTAACTAATTCACAGAAGTATGTATCTAACTACAATGTATCAAAGTCGCATTTATGTATTTCGTCAGATAAATTCATGTTTTGCAGATTCACTCAGTACAGACATTACTGAATTGAGGGCTCAAGATAAATCGCCATAAATTTGTAATGTCATATTCTACAGATTTGGGAATTTCTTAAAATGTTTAAGAAATTCTTAACTTTTCTTTTTACTTAACTAAATTCTTAAATAAAAATGATTAAATCAGAGATAGTACTTTTGAGATTAAGACTATGCCACTTTACGCAAGCGTCTGGATTGAGGGCTCAAGTAATTAAATCATAACTTTTTTAATTCACGTTTAAGAAATTCATGGTCCATTGCTTTAAGTTTTACCAATTTTTAAGTAAATTCCCTATAAGTCTTGTTTCGTTTCTCAAAGGTTTAAAAAATGAGCCCTCAATCCAGATGCACATGTCGAGATTTGGCATCGTCGCGTCGACGCCCTGCACGCCCCTGTCCGCATCTGTCCCCTCGGGCAAGCAAGCGTGAGATAAGAAATCCGCACTGTTGTTCGCGCTACGCACATATTCGATTTTATAAATGTAACCGCTCAGAAACAGTGCGTATCTCTGTAGTCTGTTTGCCGAAACTTCAGGTACACCACGGTGCGGTCCGAAAATCGACAATAGTGGCTTATGATCAGTCCGAAGAATAAACGGAACTGACCTGCCATATAAATATTGATGAAAACGTCTAATCTCAAAAATAATCGCAGTCGCTTCCTTTTGTATCTGCGAGTATCGTTTCTCAGTAGCATTAAGCGTCCTCGATGCAAAAGAGATCGGTCTGTCACTTCTATCGGGTTCCGCTTGCGACAATATTGCAGAAAGACCTACCGGTGATGCATCCACTGTTAAAATTATTGTTGCGTCTGGGTTAAAATGTGCAAGTACTTCTTCTGACGCTAAACATGTTTTAATAGACGTGAACGCTTTATCGTGTTCCCGCGTTTAACACCACCGGTTACCCTTTTTCAACAATTCATACAAAGGGCTTAAAATCGAAGATGCGTTAGGAACAAAGTTCCTGTAGTAATTTACTAGCCCTAAAAATGACTGTAGTTGACTAATATTTGCCGGAACCGGTGCTTCAATCATGGCTTTTATTTTCTGTAATGATTTATTTAGTCCATCTTTATTTATCACGTACCCTAAGTAATTAACCTCGTCCTTGAAAAATACACACTTTTCTTTTTGTAAGGTAAGTCCCGCGTCTTGTAGTTTTAGTAACACTTGATGTAATCTATCCAAGTGCTCCGATCTAGTTTTCCCGGTTATCAAAATATCGTCGAGCATACAAAGTGGGCCGGGCACGCCCGCCAGCACACCCTCCATCGCGCGCTGGAACACGGCCGGCGCTACCAAAACATAGAGGCGTTTGCTTGAAAACTCCCCTATGCGTATTTATGCAAGTTAATTCCAGTGACTCGTCATCTAACATAAATTGGTTATAAGCACTTGATAGGTGCAGTTTGGTGAATTGCTGTCCTCCATGCAATTTAGCAAACAGTTCAGTTACTGTTGGCAAAGGATACTGATCGATAACTAATTGTTTGTTTACACCAGTAGAAAAATCGGCGCATATACGTATAGATCCATTTTGCTTTAAGACCGGCACGATCGGTGACGCATACCGCGAGTGATCAACCGCACTCTTAGCCCTACTAAACGGTCTATCTCTTTATCTACTTTACTTTTCAACGCGAAAGCTACTGGTCGAGCCCTAACAAACACTGGCTTCGCATCTTCCTTTAATTGTAATTTGACTTTAAATATATTAAAGAATCCTAATTTATCCGAAAATACTGATGGATAACGGCATTGCAATGTTACAAACAAATCATTGTTTTCTGATTGGTCACAATAACGTATCGGCAACAATTCCAACCTGAACTTTGAAATAAAATCGCGACCGAGAATCGGCGGACCACCGTCTCGCACGACTTATACACATAGTACATGTGATGTGTTCGCATAAGTTACTTGTAACTGCGCTATACCCTCGCAAACAATTTTATCACCCGTACCTATATGAACACAATCGTTTATTGGTTATCGACAATTGTACATTGCTAAATTATGTTTTATAAGTTTCCACAGAAATTGCTGTAACAGCTGAACCGCTATCTATCTCGAATTTTAATTAAATTCCCGAAACCGATACCGTTTCGATCATTGGCTCCCCTTTAACTGATCGAATATTGAAACACTCCCCGTCATCGTCGCTTTCATCCACAGCTCTCGATTCGACATAATTTAACTTTTTACACATCCTAGATGCCCCGTAACATTGGATTTCCTACATTTCGCTTATGCGAACCGACCCTGGGATAACTCGTGATTATGATAGCCGCACACTTGACACTGCACTTTCACTCCCAAAGCCGCCTCTCGTTGCGATGGGGTCGAAGACTCCGTCGCCCGCACAATCTTGAACACCTGATCATGCGGTGCAGCGCCCGCACGTGCACTCCACGCATTCTCCGCCAACTCCATCGCCTTTGCTAATGTCAGGCCCGCGAGATCTTTCGAGAAAAGCTTCTCTGTCAGATCCAGGCAACATTCCCATAACAAATTTGTCCCGGAGGGCTTCTTCTACGTTGGAGAACCCGCAGTGCGCCGTCAGACCACGTAACCTCGCGGCCCATTGTGCATACGTCTCCCCCTCTTGTTGCGAAGAAGCGTAAAACTTATACCGTTCGCCAAAACCACACCGCTTTGGAGTGAAATGATCGTCCAAAAGCTTAAGTACGTCATCATACGGTACGTCCTGCAGCTGCTTTGCCAACGCGAGATCCGCCGCCAACTTGTGTGTGCCATCCGCGAGTGCGCTCAGCAAGATAGCTCGTCGCTTTGTTCCTGTAGGATCGCTCGTCCCGGTGATGTCGTTAGCCACATACCACTGTTTAATGCGGCATTTGTAGGTTTCCCATGACTGTATATTGTGATCAAACGCTGATAAAAGACCAAAAACTGTGCCGGCCATTTTTATTTTTATTTTACGTAGGTAGGTTCGTCGCCAATGTTAAGTACGAGGACAGACGAGTGAAACCACTGCTTGCTAGTAAAGCACTGGCGTTTATTCCTAATCAGTGTTCCCAGGTGGAATCTGAAGTATTCAGTAGAAAAATTAAAGTTTTAGCAGTAGATAGAGGGAAAAATCAGTAGATTAAAAAAGTAATACCCACATGAGGTAAAATGAACTTGAGTTTGAATTAGCATAACATAATACATTAGAACATATGAACACACATATTCATGTAAATATTTACCGAAAAAACCACCAAACTCGCTTTCGTAATGCCAAAAAAAGATAAACATACGACTTGTCGAATCGAAATCGAATCGAAGCATTTGTAAATAGCTATGCTGAGTTCAGGATCAGTTAACCTACCACACTACAGATAAGAAATACAGCCAATTCACAAAACTTGGTGAACAAATGTCTTGTTATAAAGGCCAGATGACACGACAAGACGAAAAAACTAGATGATCCGATCTGATTTGAAAGAACGCAGGTAGATTTCTTAAATAATACAATCAAAGCAGTAGATCAGTAGATTTTTTTAAATCAGGTAGTTCTACTGCTAAATCAGTAGATCTGGCATCACTGTTCCTAATGTATGTAGGTGCGTAGGCACACGCACATATACTCAACATGTATTTAAAAAAAATGCCGTTTTGTAAGAGAAAAGGTTTAACCAGTTTTCGTATTGATCGGAATTCATTTCCTCGTGGTAATCATCTAGCCCCTTTAAATTGCTGTTTTGTAAGAGAAAGGGCTTATATATCCGTTTGGGGACAGCAGTAAAGCACTGATGGCATCTGTTATTTTTTTTCTAATCGTCTAATAAATATAAAAAATTACGATTCAACAAACCAGTATCGCAGGTAGAACACTACACAAAAGAGCTGGTATTATAAGTTAGACATAGCATAGCATAGCGTTGCTTCGATTTAATTTTTAATTTGCAATTTAATGTGACTTTGCCAATTTAATTTTTAGAATTTTTAATTTGTAGGGAATATTGTGTATCTGATGTATTTTTTTTTTATTAATTTATAATGTATATCTCAAATGAACATAATTTTTAAAATATTTTTATTTTTTTATTTGGAGTATAGACAGTTATTTGTTAGGAAAACTATTGTATTAAGTTAATTTATATCTATTATTTTAATTTTTATCTTTATTTGTGTCTGTTTTGTTTTTATTTTTAAGTCTGCCTATTGACAAAATTATGGATAGTGATATCTGAAATAAATGAGTTGATTGATAGTATGTGTCACTTTAGTCTCAGGGTTTAAAAAACAGTATAAATATATAAAAAAGAAAAATGTAGCGTATGTATTCTTATATATATTTTAGAATAAATAAATCAGACTATATTTTGAAATTATAATCGTGGTTTCTTTTCTGGTGGTGGCTTCATATTTTCCTGTTTGATTTCAGTTTTGATTTCAGCATGTCCTTGCAAACCATTAGACATGTCGGAGCTGCTTGGGTCTATGGGCTCTTGTTTTATCGTTATGTTATTTACATTGCCATCTGCAGGTTTCTCATTACTTTTGTCACTAGAATTCTCTGTCTTAACTGTGACACCATTTGTCTGGAAATTAAGAAATTATAATTTTATAAAGAGGGAAAATACATACATACAAACACTCGTGCCTTTTTCCATTGAAATTATAAAATACTAGCTTTTGCCCGCGGCTGCGCTCGCGTTTATTTAGAATTCGACAATCAATTCGAGTTGTAATCTACTTGTAACTCGATCATGATTCGAATGACACGTGGCGCCATCTATGAGCATAAGATCTTGATTGTTGTTTTCCTCGGGAACAGTACTTTTTTTCGGGATGAAAGGTACCCTACGTCCGTTTCTGTACACATGACAACATATATGCAAAATTTCAGGATGTTCGCTTCAGTGGTTTAGGCGCGAAAAGGTAACAAACAAACTTACTTTTGTATTTATATTATGAATGATGATGATAGTATAATATAGTATGGATATATAATTTATAGTATTGTTATATTAGTATATATTTATTATATAGTATTAATATGGATATTAGACTACAACTCACTTGGCTGGGTGCCTGCGTGACCGGCAGTGGGAACTGTCTCACAAGCTCAGCCAGCAGCATGTCCACCCTCTGTCGCTGGAATAATGTTGAGGGTTCTTCTTTAGGAGTACTGCTTACATCCTTGGATGAAGACTGACCAGTATTGTATGGACTTAGCCCTAGAATCAAAGATAATAGTAACTATGCAGGCATTTCTACTCAGAAAACTCTGTCTAATAGACTAATCTATTAGACAGAGTTTGTGACATGTTGTACTCGGTAGCTACTTATGCATAACATGCAATCATTATTAAAATATGTAAAGTATAATAAAATAAAATAATAGAAAGCCATTTCTTTCTAATCTCAAGTAATTTACACACTTATAGATCGGAGTAGGTAGATTGAATTAATCCGAAATGTATGTATTAATATGGATATTCCTCCGGATTTTCGGAATTTGTTGATTATTAAAAAAAACCGGAACTTAGGTAGGAATTGTATTAAAATAAGCAATATTATATGAGAGCAGCGGTGGCCCAGTGGTAGCGACCCCGACTTACGAACAGTAAGTAAGTTATTTGTTTTAGTCTTATAAAATTCCCATTTGTTTTGTTATTCCTGTAAGTCATAAGATTCCTATTTGTTCTGTTATTCCTGTAAGATCGTATAATTTGATGTTCTACCGATGTTTCTTGATAATGTGGACTTAGAAAGTAAATAGATAAGAGAATATGTAACTAAATTTGCTATATCAATAAATTATGCTGCAATACCCACACATACGCACATACACACTTGCATACCTTGTACCGACCAATCCTATTGGTCAAGCAAAATAGGGGCGTGTTTATTCATGTCAACACGAGCGGCGCCGCCGTCGTATGATATAAAAGACGGCACGCCGAAAACCACTGGCATTAACTACCGGCGCCGATCAAGATGATTTCACAGCCTGCGCCATTAAGCTCTTGATGGACCTGATTAAGGCCATCAAGCAGGGACAGGACGTGGAGCTAGTCGTCCTTGACGGCCTGGCCACCCTCCTCAGCCTGAGGCAGGGCCGCCAGGGCCGACAGGGGCGGCCGGCTGTGCACCCACGACCTATGTAGGTCGCCCCCCCCCCTCCGTCGCTTCCTCAGGACTCGGTGCCCGCGAGCGTGGACGCGGGCACGGACTCCACTCAACCGGACTTGACGCTCGGGTAAGTTGTTTACCGGTTACACGCAGCTTACCTGTACACTAGAGACTCCACATACACTACATGCACCTGCTACGCGACGCGTTCTAAGTTAATATAGGCGTGTTGCGTAGCTAAATCAGTCAGGCGCTTCTCTACACTCATGTAGACACACGCGTGGCGCGCGGCGCAAGCTCGCACACCACGCATACATGGGCGGTGTTACACATACAATGCCGCCCACACACACACGTCGGCCCCTCAGTCCGGACCAACACTGGCTAGCTCCGGTGGTGGGACGGGCGGGAGCCCCTCACCCACTGTAGGTACGTCGGAGTCGGCACCTCTGTCGCTGGTTGTCCCCCGCCGGGCCTCCTCCGGGTAACCGGAGGTCTCACCTGGCGGGGACAGACCGCCGAGGTGTCGTGAAACAAACAGCGCTGCGCTGCAGCGCTGTAGGCGTGCCTACAGTTCACATACGACAACCAGTCACAGAGCGCACGTTATTAACGTGTGCTCAATACCTCGGCCTATAAGGCCAACGCGAGGTCGGGTCCCGTATTAACGGGGCCCCGGTATGCCACCGCGGCCAGAGGGTCAAAGACCCTGGTACCGCTCGCCACGCCCCCTTACGGGGGCGTCGCGATTTCTTCCGTCCACTGGCATTACTCGCTCCGGCATCACATAGAAAAGTCGTCACTCTGCCCTAAGACATCCTACACTCCACACGCTGCACTCTACATCATCGTCAGCAGCTTATTTCTACAAAATCTTCTTTAATTTAATCATCCTGCACATCCTGAACTTACCTGTGGTCAAGAAGAAGTCTACAAAGTCTGGTGTATCGCTCTGCTGCTCAGCTATACACCTTTCAATTATATTGTTCATATTTTTTTTTGACGTTACCCAGTCACGATTTGACATAACCCAACGACCAATCAGAGCAAAGGATCATGGGTGGTGCACTAACCGGTGGTAACTTCCTTTAAATGAATTGAGTAGTAATAATATCACTACCAACATTAACAATATTTAATTGATTCGGAAATACCGGAATTACTTTCCGGGAAAATGACTTATCCATGTTATTCTTTCTGTAATTATATTTATGATACAAGTACCAAAAATCAATCTACCTACTCCGATCACTGCTTATAACACTAGGTACTAGGTATTAATAATTAATTGTAAGCCCAAGTAGCACAACGGTGCTTTATAACAGCATTTTCACAGTGTACCGTGAAAACATCATAAACTTGCTCTGCACATAGCTGTATAAGAATTCCCATCACTACATAGTATAAAACAAAGTCGCTTTCTCTGTCCCTATGTCCCTTTGTATGCTTAAATCTTTGAAACTACGCAACGGATTTTGATGCGGTTTTTTTTAATAGATAGAGTGATTCAAGAGGAAGGTTTATATGTATAATAACATCCATTAAATAGTGGAGAAGTACTGTTATTTTTGAGGTTTCTAATGTGATGTCGTAAATAATTACATTTTTTCCGCTTACATTGCAAACGCAGGCTGAACCCTACGAGTTTTATCAAAATAATGTACTAAGTATTGTACACATTGAAAAGGTCTACAGAAAAGTCCGTGATGGTATATGTCTATCTCTTATGGATAACCCACAATAACTTTTTTTTGTCATTTACTTTTTACGACAAATAATGGCTAATTTTCGAAGCGATTTTAACCAATACAGCATTAATCCTTAACCAATTAAATACCTTGAATACATTGTTCATTTAATATAGATCTATATGGCCTTTTACACCGTATGATTAAAGTGAATATTTTCGAAGATATTACAGATTTAAAAATTGCGGGACGTAGCGTTTGCGGGGGTACCGGCCGGCCGCCCGGTGCGGCAAGAGCGTGCCTATAAATAGCGCGTCTGAGGCCGCGGTTTTCCCTGCACATTGATCTTAGATTGCCCACTATCCAGCAGTTCATGAAACGCCTCGCCAAGCGCTTCTTCGATTCTGCTGTTAGACACCGTAACCCTCTGATCGCATCGGCCGCCCGATACGAGCCCTCGCGTATTAGTCAGATCCGCCGCCCGAGGCACACTCTCGTTGACCCCGACGACGACATCACCCTCCTCCAGGAGAGCAGTAGGGAAACCAGCACGCTCACAAAACACAGACGCCGTTATCCGTCTTTCCGTCCTCGCCGACGAGGCCCGTCGCGAAACCCCGGTTCACGCCCTCCCCGACCCTTGCTCGAGCCAGCCCGCGCAGCTGAGCCTGTAGACTTAAATCAGCCCCTAAACAATATCACTCAGATCCAGCCTGTCCCTTTGCTGTCCTCTCCCAGCGACGCCCTGAGCCGAGGTCCGTACCCCACAGGGCGTGCCCTCAGTGCGTAGTCGCTTAGTTTGTAGTTTAGTTTGTAAGTTGCTCTGGCTGGAGGCCTTAATTTCGAGGCATCCACAGAAAAGCCCGGTTAAGCAGTCGACAACCTCCCTAGGTTGAACTGCGAGATGCCCTTCACAAAAAAAAAAAAAAAACGCGGTTTTCCCTGTAGCACTTTGAATTTAGCAGCGATCGGACGCGTTTATTATAAACGTTTATTAAAACGTGCTTTTCAGCGCGACAATTTGTTGATGATTGTTGATTATCTTTTGTTTTTAGTCGCACGAATAGCAAATTATTTTTTAAGTACTTTTAATTTAATTAAAATCGTTGTTTAAGTTGAGGTATTTTAGTAAAAAAAAAAAGAACTGAATAGAATAGGTATCTTTTGTTTTTTTATGATTATTGATTATCTTTTGTTTCTAAATGGTAAGAATGTAGATATTTTTTACTGCGGCACATACTAATAATATGGCAATTTGTGCATAGGTAATCATACATATAGAACTGAGTAAATTTTGTACATTTTGTACAGAAATTATAAAGTCATGTCTGGAAGACGTCGTCGTTCGAACATAGGTCGTAGTACAGTGAATGCCAGAAGAGTACGTTCAGGCCGGAGCGGGCCGCTATGTTTTTATATACAACGCGGCAACGTTCACAGTTTTTCTGTAGTGTATTTAGTATCAGCATTGCACCCGTGCGAAGCCGGGGCGGGTCGCTAGTCATCAAATAATTAATTATATCAACATTATATTAGCATTTATGTATGTAACAAACTCCCCAAGAGCTGAAAATTGCCTGATTAACAAGGCACGTGTTACCTATAATACAGCACGAAAGATGAATGTGTACATTTTGTATGCTTTTACACAGTTGAAAGTACACTCTCAGCAAAATTGTGGAATGCAATAACATTATTATTTATTTTTCTTTAATATGAACTGTCAATTTGTTAAACATGAAGTGTAAGTGTTGTGTGCAAGATCTCAAGTGCCATTTGTGAATATAATTTAAGTTAAGTAAAACTTCGATTTCTTCCTATTATGTTTGAAATCTTATTCTTCTTCTTTGCGTGTCGATAGACTCAAATAATAATATAATAAATTCAAATAATGCCCGACCAGTATATTGCCACCTGCACAGTTCTGTCTTTGGCTTCATTTAAATCTTGGAAGGTGCAGGTGGCTGTGCAGAATGGGCAAGAAAGGAGGTGGGGCATATCCTGCAGAGGGGCTCCACACTCACATCTGAAATCTTATTGGGGAGTTAACTTTACTGTGAAATACCATACATATTTAGTTCAAAATTTTCACGCGCTCTCATAATACCACTAAATACTAAAAAAAACTTAACTTAAATGGACAGTAAACGAAATAAATGTTATCGTTATTTACAAAGAAATTGATAAAAAGTTGGTTACGCGTGAATAATTTGTAAACCAAATCAATTCCAATCGATATCTTCTAAAATAAACCAAAATAAGAACGATTCAATTTTACAATCATTCACAGACACGCAGTGAAAATGGCGGATGGCAAGTGGACAGGTCTAATCTTAATTTAATGCATGTACGGGTGTTCTCATGTGGCCTATAATTCAGCCAATAGTTAAATAGTTAAATCAGCAAAATATTCATGTCATGGTTACATAATTCAACCAGCAAATTAAACGCCTACGAAAGTCAAATTATTCAGCCCAAGACAGAATGGCTGACAGGATTGCTGCTATGTAACTGCATATAAGTCCACTTTAAGTTCTGTCTTGGCCAAAATAAATGCTGTTATTCGAATGTATAGTAACACCTGGTTAATGGGGTAAAAGTTTATCGGTATGCAGCATAAAGCATTAAATCTTTGTTAAATAACTTTACAAAGTAACTGCGTACGTTATAGTAGTTCAAATTATTATTTTCTCTCTTAAAATGCAACGGTTTTATAGTACACGCTTGGGTTTTTATTCAGAAAACTGCATTATTTGTGTTCAGAACCATGCGCTCTTGCAGCTGATAGCTGTTGCTGCCTGGGTGAACCCAAAGAAGTCGGTATAAATGCATAAATTTATAATGCAGTTCTGTGCTACTTGGAGTCGTGTTGGTTTGCCCCCGACATGGCATAAAACAGTGGCGCTGCATCTGGAGCAGTAGCTCTAAACTGTTCAGATAGCAGAAAGACTGGTAACAGTGCAAGTTTTCAGTTTGGTTGGCGGTGGAAGAATTATTGCATTAGTAATCGTCAACGGAGGCAACCAGAGGTCGAGCTAAAAGGCTTACTGCACAGTGCACACCCACCAACACGCATCAGACAAGCTTGGTGGGTTTATTGTCTATTTTCCTCCTCATGACAAATAACGTTGAACGCGAAAATAATATTTTTTACCACTTCGGACAAACTGCAGATTTGTACGGCGTGGGTTTCATAGTTGCCAAAAAATGGAAAGACAATATTATAGAATTCATATCATACTCTGACCGAATAGCCCTACTCAAATTTAAAATTTCCGATACTGAAACCCTTACACTCATCCAAGTTTATGCACCAACATCAGCACACCAGGATGAAGAAGTAGAAGATTTTTACGATCTCTTGAACAATGCTTGTGCAGACCATCGCGGTACGTGGAACATTGTTATGGAAGATTTTAATGCTAAAATAGGCGAAAAGCAACAACTAGATAATTTCAGAAACTTAGGGCCTCAAGGCATAACACCGAACAACCTCAAGGCAAACAGTTTGGTTTCCGCAAGGGGCGCTCGACGATGGATGCCATCATGCGCGTGAGCCCTCACGACGAGGGATGCGGTGTCCTGGGGTTGGGTGGTTTCGGCGGTGTCTCTTGACATCGCCAATGCCTTCAACTCCATGCCCTGACGCTGCATTAGGGAGGCACTCCGGTATCATAGGGTGCCGACACTGCCGATCTACCTCCGTCGTGTGGTCGGGGACTACCTGACGGATAGTGCCGTCATCTACCCCGGTCGCAACGGAGAGTGGAACCGGCGAGAGATGTCTTGCGGTGTTCCACTGGGATCGGTTCTGGGGCCATCTACGGAAAATCTACGGATACCCACAATACTGGACAGTCAATCATACTTTGGCGTTCAACGGGGAAAATCTACGGATACCCACAATACTGGACAGTCAATCATACATTGGCGTTCAACGAAATTATCTACGGATACCCATATACAAGGTGTCGATTTGCATCCTAGTCAAATTCAAGGCCGTAACATACACCATAAAAGATCTTGGAAAAGCAGACTTGAAAAAGTTGCAGAGCGTGATAGGAGCGCTAAACTTTGCGAGTTTTGTCGTTCAAAGAGGGAGATGGCATTATCGAGCTCTATTGCAATTCGTAAACACTCTAGAACTAAACAATTCTATCAAGGTATATTCTGTACCTGCAGATGCAATGGACGACCTATAGTGGTGGACCCAGAATTTGCAACATCCGTCAATATACACCACGCACCAGTTACTCATTTTATAACGACGGACGCCTCCGACTTGGCTGGGGCGCCTAGATAGACAACCAGTCCCTCAGGGGAACTTGGTCTCAAAACGAGAAAAATGTGCACTGCAACGTAAAAGAGATGTTGGCAATATTGAAGGCTTTTCAAAGTCATTCCATTTATCTGAGCCAATCTACAGTCACCATACAATGCGACAACCGCACGGTAGTAGCGTAACTCCGTCACGAAGGGGGGACCAAATCCACGCAATTGATGGACATAACTTACGACTTGTTTTGCTTGATAGATCAGTACCAAATTCAAATCAACGTGCACTACATTCCGGGGAGGTACAACAACCACGCCGACCACTTATCACGGTTTCGCGAGGTCCCCGAATGGCATCTGTTGCCCGAAGTCACAAAAACAGTATTCTTAAAATGGGACAACCCCCAAGTAGACCTGTTTGCCTCCAGCAACGCCCACGTAGTTCCTCATTACGCATCGAAGGATCAGAACGACAAACAAGCTGTAGCCCACGACGCATTCTCGGTTGCTTGGACATTCAATCTGGCATGGGTGTTTCCGCCCCCGTTTCTGATACCCAAAGTTCTGAGCTACCTCAATCAGGCATCGGGAATTTACTTACTGGTAGCACCGAGGTGGGAAAAAGTGTTCTAGCGCGGCGATCTCAAAGCTCGGGCTCTAGCCCCACCTTTCACAATACAGAACCTGGAAAAAGTATTAATCGATGTGACAACAGGACTACAACCACCACGCGTCCAGGATCTTGTATAGGAAGTATGGAAATGTGGGGGTGGACCCAGCATTTAGGTGATTGGGATAATTCTCAAATAGATCTATTGAAGAGTTCTTGGCGCGCTTCCACCCTGAGAACTTATAAGCCTGCATGGAACCGCTGGGTCACATGGTGTAGAGCTAAGCGTGTTAACCCTAAGAACCCCTCAGGTTCTGACCTGGCTCGTTTTCTAGCTGATCTAGTGATCTGCACATAGAATATAAACTGTCTTACAATACAATAATGTAACATAAGTCCGTGGTCCCTACCCTTTGCAATGTAAATATTTCAGGTGTTCTAAGTAATCACGTTTTGATAAATCACGTTTTGGTAAAACACATTTTGAAATCGATTTCATTTAAAAAACCTGTTGATTCCAAGTTACCCATCTGGAATATTGATGATTTTGTTTCCTTTCTTGGCAATAGAACTGTTACGTATAGAAAACATTTTGTAATTTAGTTTGTTCCTTTTTTTAATAAATCAGTGCCGAAGTCCCGCCGCTGCAATATACGTGTATACTTCATATTTCCATACACCACAAGAACGGGTTCATTTGCGAGCGCGCCGTACATTCGCGCGCCTCGATCATTCAATCGATCGCTACCGCCAGTTCAGTTCGTCTTCCGCCACCGTCTCATGCGCACGTGTGATTGCGCAGCGCGAGTCACCAATGCGTCGTATCGCCGCCGCAGGATTTCGGACACTATACTAACTAATAACTGTTTTATTTAGCCCGACTAAACACGTACTGCGTTCTGTGCGCAACATTAAGTGGTCCTACGAGCCAGATTTCGAATCTCGGCCACGTGTTTTAGTCGGACTCAAAACCTGTGTGCAGGGATATCACTGCTTCGCACACCCCCGAAGGGTGTTGTAACACGTAGTAAACGTGCCACGGAGCAGCTGACTACTAGTAAAAGTGAACAGTTATTCGAAAAGTCAGTGAAAAGTGTTAAAACCGCGTGTTCGTCAGCGGCGGCCCGTAAAAGGCTAGAGTATGAAGCGGCTCAACTTCAAGCACAAATCGACCTCGAATTAGCACAAAAACGTGCACAAATCCAAAAGGACTTGCTTATAAAAAAACTGGAAGTCGATATAGCAGACCTACAGGAAGACGACCGTAGCGTTGCGTCGAAAAGTTCGAGAAAAGTCGAGGCGTGGTTCGACAAGCAAGATGGCGGCGCATCCATCGTTAAAAGCGATTGTTCAGAAAATATCTGCCCATTCGACTCAATACCAATGGAGAAGCAACCAAACTTCGTCAGCGAGCACCCGCCACGTGGCGACAGCATCAACCAGTTAACGGAGGCGTTGCACCAAGTACTTGCTACATGTAATGCGCGGGAAAATAAGAATAATAACAAAGAACTCCTCGCGCGCCTAGCAACATCCAAAGACCTACCGGTGTTCGACGGCGACCCTATGCACTGGCTTCAGTTTAAAGAGTCATATAAGGAGTCGTCACACTCATGTAATTACAGCGATTCAGAAAATATTTGGCGGTTACGAAAGTGCCTACGTGGTGATGCTAAAGAAGCCGTCTCATCGCTCCTCATCGGCCATACAACGCCGCAAAGCATAATCGACACCTTAGAATTACGTTTCGGTCGACCCGAGTGTATAATCCACAAAATATTCACTCAGCTCAAGAGAATACACCCACTTCCGACTGCATACCACACAGAGATCGTGAATTTCTCGATTAAAGTTAAAAATTATGTCACAGCTGTTAAATCCATAAAGTTGCAAGAGTACCTACAAAGTCCGGAAACGACAGCATTAATACTTTCAAAGTTACCACCCGCCCTCATCAATAAGTGGGCCGAATACGCCTACGAAGGACGAGACAGACTCATACCTAAACTGGAAATACTATCGGAGTTTTTATACAGAGAAGCAACTATTGTCGCAACCTCAGGCGTGAGTTATATTCAAAGTCAAAACGACGTAAGGAAGAAATACGACCATAATAATATAAAAACTCATTCAGTGTTGGCGTGCACTACTACCTCCAATAATAAATGTATATTTTGTCGTGCCTCTCCGACGCACGCTTTAGAAAAGTGCATCAAATTCAAACGTGCTATGAGACGTGACCGCTGGCAGTTCGTACGTGCTAAACAGCTGTGCTACAAGTGCTTGAGCGCACGCCATAATGAACCCGCCGCGTGCAGTGCTCCCAACTGCAGCGAGTGCGGGCATCCACATCATCATCTCCTTCACTGGACGAAGCCTATCGTGCCTACGTCACCTGCAGCCGCGCGATCGACGCCGGTAGTGGCGTTGGCAGCAACCGCCGGCCAACCCGAGACAGCGCGCCCCGGGGTGCATGCGGCCCGCGCGCACCTATCGACGCCCGATGAGTCGGGCCGTGAGGATACCGTGGCCCACGCCCACACCAGTGTCCCCGCTAGTGTTAGTGAATCATCAGTGCCTAAAGTGTTGTTAAAAATAGTGCCGGTAACCGTTCATGGACCGAAAGACAATATCCACACACACGCATTGCTCGACGACGCACAGTGGAACGAATGTATGGGAGCGGTTGGACGTAGACATGTCCGAAAAATAAGAGTAAAATTATGACAAACTAATGATGCCATCTTATTCGATTACTTAATGCCTTCATAAATTGTGGTGATGAATTTCTTCATAACTCCCATATTTCGGGAGTAATTTGAGAAAATGTGAAATTTTACTATGAAAATGAGTGTATCGAGCTCTCTCCCTCCTGATTCCGGGCTTGTTTCAAGTACCGGTCTCTAATATCGTAATGCTATTACTATGAGCTATATTTAATACTAAGACACATAGTGCGCCAAATGTGCACTTTCTGGGATAAAAGGAAATGAAAATTTAAAAAAAAAAACGTTTTTTCCCCATTTGTATTTACTTTAAACCGCAGACAGACTTATTAAGAGGTCTATAAATATATTATATATATACAGAAATATATATTAACAAAAATATTCACAAGAACTGATGAGAGTATGACTTTTAAGTAAGTTGATAATAAATTACCTAGTTTCATTAAAAGTACAATAAATAATTAAGATGTAAGCTCTAATTTACTAAGTTACACATTTTAAAACAATAACATCATTTAATTATCTTCGTCATCATCATCATCATCAATTAATTCAAATTCAGAATCGATGTCCGCTAAATCATTTATGTTAACAAATTCGATATCACTTTTCTCAGAATCCGTAAGCTCATAAAATTCCTTAAAAGAAGATTTTTTTACAAACTTATTTCCTTTTGGACGGATACTTGTAACAAGTGGATCAGAAGACAGTAAAAGATTGTGCATAATATCTTCATTGCATGAGATACTGCTATGCTTTCGAGAATGCCCCTCTCTATATTTTCTAAAATCTTTATTTCTAGCCTCAGATGCCTCTTCGGATAGAAAACCAATGGGCACAATTGACATGTTCTGAACTATGTCTGGCCCATGCATTAAAATTTTATGAAGTGAAGAAGGCATATAATACCATGGGTATAACTCCACGTAAAGCTTAGCAGTATCAAAGCAGAACTCTCGGAATTTAGTTACGTTGATCTTCTCTCCTGATGAAATACACTGCAAGATCACACAGATTTTTCTTAAAAGCATAGCATCTATTCCGGTCAGTTCAGCAGATTTAGTGTAGTTTTCAAAAAATCTCCTTGCCGAGTTGCCATTGTTGGTGGATCCACTGCCTTGTTTCACAACATCGAGAAGTAAGCCCGTTTCTCTTCTTACAGCCTCTTGAACTCTTTTCTTCCTGTCATCAACTTGCCTTTTTGCTATATCACCCCTTACTTGCCATGATTTTATGTCTAATTTGTAGGAAATGTGTAATAAGCATTCCATTGAGCGAATCCAAGCGTGAAGGGTGCTTAAGCTATATTTATACATGTCCTCGTTTGCGTGTTTATCTTTGATTAACTCTAAATTATTCATTTCTTTAGGACAAGCCTTGCATATGTCACACACTGAAGCTGCTGTATCGGATATAATGGAATGAATTTTACCATCAATCATTGTCAACAGCAGTTGGTGTTTGACACTAATTCCATCAGTGATGGTGGATGGAGTTAAGGCTTCAATCTCTGCTTCGATTTCAGCCATCTCTCTCTGCACATTTTCTTTGGTTTCCTTTATAAACTTAAACAATATTGGCCGGCAAAATGAAGTGGAAGATGGTCGCTCGTTTTCCCAAATTGTTACACCTTTTGAGACGAGCCGCAGTGGTACAAGACTAATCATAAAATTACTAGCAAGATCGATTTGCTCATCTTCACTCGTCCTTTGATGATAAATGCTTTGGCTAGATGATCCGTCAAAACCCCATTTGCTGGTCAATACGAGCTGTTGATTGGGATCAACAGGGGTTTCTAACGACCTAATAAGTCTTCTTGAGGTTAAATCCATCAAGGCTTGTAATTTGATTTTTGCAGAGCTCTCTGTAACTGTGAGATCTTCTTTGGCCGGATAGCACTTAATTTTTTCTTTAACCAACATGTAGTAACTCGGGTATTGAAGAGCTCCTTCTTGAGTGTTGAAATCCCGAAGAGTGTTATAGCGCCATTTCGATAAGTTCATCGATACATAAAGAGCCAATGCCTTCAAAGGGGATATTTCCCGTACCTGAATTGATTTACCTTCAATGAAGGCTTTGATTTTTGAGGCCTCTTCTGGATTCTCCGTCAAGTATTTCATAACATAAGCTGTATCGCTTTGTCCTGCCTTTTGAAGCGCTCTTTCGGCCGAAAACATAATTTCAGCGCTGCTACTGCTGCATGAAAGACTATCTTCAGTGCGTCTTCTTTTTTGCCGGTTACTAAGGTCCTCAAAAGATTTACGAGGACTAGGATGTGTACAAGTTGAAGCATCAGATTTAGCAGGAGAAATTATGGGCTCGATGACGTCACTTATATTTTCTGTAGAAGGTTCCATATTTTCATTCTGTAATTCCGGCCATTGAATTGCAGCCTGTAGCCAAATCTCATGTTTCTTCCCAAACTTATCTGTGCTTCTTCCAGACTGTGTCCATTTTGCATAAATGCGGTAGCAAAATCGACGACACCAGTCTTTTAAACTTGTTTCAGCACTTTCACATAACTGAACACAACTGTTATCTTTTAAAACACTGAACAAATAGTTAAAGTCGCGTAAATCTTTATGTGCGCGTGCGCATAAAGCAACGTGAATATCAAGATTTGTATTAAAATTTGGAAAATACATTGCGAGATTAGCTTGGATACAACGAGGTGTAAATCAACACTGATTTTAAAGTTACTAATAGTGACCTATTTATATAAAATCCAGGTATCCCAGGTATCCTTTGTTAAATATTGCAAGGTAATTAGTTATTGTGATAATTAGTAAATGATGCATGCTAAATTAGTGTATTAAGAGCCATTTAGTAATTAAATAATAGCAATGTTCTTATCAGTAATCATTAGTGCATCAGTTTTATATGTAAACCTTAAGTCCCTAATTATATATCCTAATTAGCTTATATCTTCTCTAATTGGCTGCTCAGAAATGTTATTGTAATAAGGTAAACCTTTAGAAAAACGGTTTTAATCAACAAAATAAACAAAAAATAAAAAAATTGTGTTATAAAATAAACATCACTCTTTATCCCAGAAAGTGCACATTTGGCGCACTATGTGTCTTAGTATTAAATATAGCTCTTAGTATTAGCATTATGATATTAGAGACCGCTACTTGAAACAAGCCCGGAATCAGGAGGGAGAGAGCTCGATACACTCATTTTCATAGAAAAATTTCACATTTTCTCAAATTACTCCCGAAATATGGGAGTTATGAAGAAATTCATCACCACAAGTTATGAAGGCATTAAGTAATCGAATAAGATGGCATCATTAGTTTGGCATAATTTTACTCTTTTTTTTCGGACATGTCTACGTCCAACCGCTCCCATACATTCGTTCCACTGTGCGACGGTGCCACCGTGACTCTAATATCCGCCGATCTCGCTGATCAGGTGGGACTCCACGGTAAGACAGTCACCATGCGCGCCCGCAGTGCATGGGACTCCGGTGAGCTTGTGTGCCAGACGGAAAACGTAAGTTTTGACATTTCTAATAATACGGGTGAACGTTTTAATTTGTGTGCTCGTAAAATGAAAGAACTTAATTTACCTGCTCAACGTTTATCTTGTATGGACTTTAGTAATTATTCGGACTATATTAACTATGACTTGTGCGAATGTGACGCACAACCTAAATTATTAATCGGACAGGATAATTACGATCTCATTGCTCCTATCTTGTGTTTAAAAGGTAATAGGAAAAATGAACCTTATGTTACCAAGACACCGCTAGGGTGGTGTGTACACGGCGTTGTAAACAACATAACTTTGCTAAACATGTCAGCTGATCATAGTGATGACAGCGTGCAACATTGTTGTGATTCTGAACTGAACGAGTTTATAAGAAAATCTTTTGCTTTAGAATCAATAGGAATTTCACAACAACCACGACAGAATGCGGACGAGTTGCGTGCTGTCACCATTTTAAATAATACTTGTGAATTAATTGACAACCAATGGCATGTAGAACTGCCATGGAAACAAGATAATTTTATTATGCCTGATTCTTATCAAAATGCCTATAATCGTCTAAAATCAGTCGAGAGAAAAATGTCAGTTGACAACACTTACGCGTTGCGTTATCACGAACGTATTCAGCATTTATTCTCGAATAATTATGCCAGGAGGCTAAACGAGGGGGAGTCTAGCGACCACGTTTGGTACCTACCACATTTCGGGGTCGATAACCCCAATAAGAAAAAGTTACGTTTAGTGTTCGACGCGGCTGCGAAAACACAGGGATGTTCGCTCAATGATTTTTTATTGACAGGCCCAGACCTGCTGCAATCGTTGTTTGGAATTATGTTTAGATTTAGAGAAAATCAAATTGGAGTTATTGCAGATATTAAAGATATGTTTCTTCGAATTAAAATTAAAGAAAAGGATCAACATACATTAAGGTTTTTATTTAGAGATGAAACTACTAAGGACGTTAATACATATGCTATGACGTCATTAATATTTGGCGCGAACTGCTCGCCTTTTATCGCGCAACATATTAAAAACAAAAACGCATCACGTTTTACGGATACTCATCCGATGGCTGTCGAGGCTGTATGGAAGCAACATTATATGGACGACTATATCGACAGTTTACCCGAAGTCGACCATACAAAACAAATGATTAAGGAAATCTCTTATATTCACCAGGAGGGTGGATTTGAAATACGAAACTGGGCCAGCAACGTACCAGATGTTCTGGAAAGCGTGCCAAAGGAAGCTTTGAGTGATAGTGTTTGTTGCGCCTTCGATAAAGATCAATCGGAAAGAACACTCGGTTTATTATGGTACCCTGCTAGCGACGAGTTAGGATTCGATTTGACCTTGAAACGTATACCAGTCGATGTTGTAAATTTAAAAAGAAGACCAACGAAGCGCGAACTGTTATGTATTGTTATGTCTATCTTTGACATCCACGGTTATCTGATGCCATTTACAATTAAAGGAAAAATAATAATGCGCGAAACTTGGAAAACAAATATAAAATGGGACGAGGATTTGAATGATGATTTAAATAATTTATTTCAATGTTGGATAATTCAAGCTAAAAATATAAATAATATTAGGATCCCGCGTTGGTATTTTTGTGATAGTGATAAGAGCGCGAGTAACGAAAACTTAGAACTACACGTATTTTGCGATGCGTCGCCGAGCGCTTACGCGACTGTCGCGTACTGGCGTAAGGAAATGAGCAATGGACATATCATTGTAGCGTTTATCGCTAGTAAATCTAAAGTTACACCTACGAAATCCGTATCCATACCGCGACTTGAACTACAGGGTGCTTTATTAGGGTGTAAATTAGCAAATAATATTAAAACGGAACATCGTTTAAAACCAAGTTCAGTTTATTATTGGACAGATTCAACTACTGTTTTACACTGGATAAGGAATAATTGTAGAACATATAAAGTGTTTATCGCTAATCGTCTAGGAGAAATCGACGAACTAAGTAAGGCTGACGAGTGGCACTATGTACCGACTGACGTCAACGTGGCAGATTTAGGCACTAAAAGTACCGACTACGTACTTAGCAGCAGCTCATCGTGGTTTACCGGTCCATCATTTTTACATAAACCGCGCTCCAGCTGGCCTCGGGAATCTGAAAATAAAATAAAAATTAATGAAGAAATATTAGAACAAATAAATATAGTAAATGAAAATAATAATGTAAATAACTTACCTGTACCGGAGCCGACGCGCTTCTCCAGTTGGTTGCGATTGCTTCGAACTGCTGGAACTGTCTTGTTGTTTATAGATAAATGCAAGAAGATAAAAACAAATGGACTTACCGACGAGTTGATGAAACGAGCTGAAACATTATTACTTCAGCACTCGCAAGCCACAGCTTTTTCCAGTGACATTTCGCTGTTGAAACAAAATAAAGAAATAAAACGCGATAGTAGACTTCGCGCTTTGACACCCATATGGGATGATACCGGACTTCTACGTGTTGGCGGGAGAATTGGAGCAGCTAAGGAAATAGCGATGGACACAAAATCACCAGTGATCCTGGATGGAAATGACCACGTGGCTCGACTCATTGTCAAGTATTATCACATCCGCGCAGGTCACGGATGCAACGAGTTGGTGGTAAATGAACTGCGTCAAAAATATTGGTTGTTACGTTTACGTCCTACGGTCCGTACAGTTGCGACGCAATGCTTGTTCTGTCGTATCAGGAAAGCTAATCCAAAGCCGCCACGACTTGGTGACTTGCCTGAAGGTAGACTCACTCATCACCAAAGGCCATTTACCGTCACCGGAGTCGACTTATTTGGACCAATAGAGGTCACAGTGGGAAGATCAAGACCAAAACGCTATGGTGTCTTATTCACGTGCTTGACTGTACGCGCCGTGCATATTGAGATCGTGCCATCTCTCACTGCAGATTCCTTGATAATGGCATTACGTAGAATGGCCGCACGCAGAGGTTGGCCAACGAAGATTTATTCTGATAACGGGACTAATATGCGCGGCGCAGAAGTTGAGCTAAAGAAAGCCTATGACGCCATAGACCGAAGTACTGTCATGAACGAAGCCCTGAACAATGGAGTTTCATGGAGCTTCATTCCACCAGCTAGTCCACACATGGGAGGATCTTGGGAGCGACTTGTGCGCAGTGTCAAGACTGCCCTCAAGATGGTACTAAAAGAGAGAGCTCCGCACGAAGAGACTCTGATTACTATCCTAGCTGAAGTGGAGAATATTATTAACAGCCGGCCCCTCGGTCATGTTTCTGTGGACCCTCGGGACGACGAAACATTAACGCCGAACCACTTTCTCATTGGTTCGTCGTCTAACTTACCTATCGCAGGAGTGTTTACGGACAAAGATCTTTGTCTCCGTAAGGAATGGCGTATTTCTCAGCGCCTGGCTGACCAATTTTGGGCCAGATGGGTGAAGGAAGTTCTCCCCGATCTAGTGCCGCGCCGAAAATGGAGAGAAGAGGGCGCACAATTGAAGATCGGTGATATGGTAGTAATAGTTGACCCTAACTCCCCCCGTAACTGCTGGCCTAAAGGCATCGTACAGTCCGTGTACCCCGGTAATGACGGACGCGTAAGAGTTGTTGACGTTAAAACTAAAAATGGTTTGCTTAAACGTCCTGCAGCCAGGTTAGCTATATTTTAGATCTAGTTTATATAAGATATTAGATTTGGTTTATGTAACATTTTAATTTAGTTTGTTTGTTTCTTTCAATATTATGTCTTAACTTAGGTTATCGTTTTGAGTGTCGTGTCGACACTGAGGGGGAGAATGTTACGTATAGAAAACATTTTGTAATTTAGTTTGTTCCTTTTTTTAATAAATCAGTGCCGAAGTCCCGCCGCTGCAATATACGTGTATACTTCATATTTCCATACACCACAAGAACGGGTTCATTTGCGAGCGCGCCGTACATTCGCGCGCCTCGATCATTCAATCGATCGCTACCGCCAGTTCAGTTCGTCTTCCGCCACCGTCTCATGCGCACGTGTGATTGCGCAGCGCGAGTCACCAATGCGTCGTATCGCCGCCGCAGGATTTCGGACACTATACTAACTAATAACTGTTTTATTTAGCCCGACTAAACACGTACTGCGTTCTGTGCGCAACAAGAACGATAGATACTGATAATGTTTTTGATGTATCGAGTCAAGCTGCTGCCCTTTTAGTACTCTGTTCTGGTAGACGTATTCAAGACTTGACCCTCCTTATGACTGATAAAGATAATTATTTAAAATCACCAGAGCACGATTTTATAACTTTATGGCCTGCCTTTGGGGGTAAGACTGATTCATCTGACCATAGGCAATCGGGATGCAGATTATTTAAAAATAATGATAATAGGAATTTGGATCCGGTATACTGGATTGAACGGACCGTATCACTGCTTTCCATTAGACGCCAGGAAGCAAAATGTCATAAATTGTTTATCACAACAAGAGGTGCAGCTCGTGCGGCCTCTCGAACGGTTATTGCAGGCAGGATAAAAACCCTGATGCGTCAGGCAGGCATTGTTACTACTCCTGGAAGTATCCGGTCCGCTGTCACTTCTAAGAATTGGTTGGACAACTTCCCCATAGAAGATATTATGGCTCGGGGAAATTGGAGGTCCTCCAATACTTTTATTCGATTTTATAAGCGACAAGTTTTGAATTCTTCTAGAAGTAACAGCATTACTGGTCTATTCAATCCAGTGAATTAAGGAGCTTGTGATTTATTAATTAATTTTGTTTTCTGTTTTAGTAATACAATGCATTTTCTATTACATTCTCTGTTTTTTCTTGATCTTTCCCTACACATTGGCGTTCGTCGTGAACGTCACCAGGCGATAACAGACACATCTCAATTGTTTAATTATGCTTCGAATAACGGTCAAGTGGTTTATATATTGGCGTTTTACCTGAAATAAAACGCTTATTAAACTACTTACCTTATTCGAAGCATAGTAGTAATTTCTGCCTGGTGACAAAGTCAATCAACCAATGAACAAGACAGAGGTTCGCGCACTCGCAAGCGCACTCCCCTCTCTGACCTGGTGACGTCACGAGAGCGAGACAGAGCGATATGGCTAGAATCGTAAGGAAAAATGGCACAGGAAACAAGATACAGCCTATCTCAATTGTTTAATTATGCTTTGAATAAGGTAAGTAGTTTAATAAGCGTTTTATTTCAGGTAAAACGCCAATATTATTTTGCCTCAATAATACAGCCATGTAAAACCCAAAAGTGGTATCACTGTGAAAGCTAGTTTCCAGCACATGTAAGTTTTGTAAATATAGTTTTTTTTTTGCTTCACAGATTGTTTAAATGAACATCCAGATTGTTCTTTTGTTCATTATTAGGCTTAGTTAATTGAATGCATTTAAGCAATCCGTGGGGTTACCATGTTACCATGACGTCATAAAGCAGTATTGTTTTATTGTCATTAATTTTTATTGTCACACATGATACAGGGTGTCTAGCACCTTTGTTTTTTTTGCAATACCCGTTATGAGCACTTAAGAATAGTTGCGTGATTCTAATGCACAAGACCAATACATGGATGGGTTTTTAACTTTTTAACATATTTCAATATGAATGCATACCTGGTTTAGTTGCTTTAAAATCCCACCAGTATCCTTTGCTGGGGTGATATCTTGAGTATGACATAGTTTCTTCAAAAGAGCATTGTAGATGATGAACAGCAGATAACTATAAAATAATATTATATCAGTATCAAAGAATGAATCACGCAAGCAGTCAGTGCCTACAAGGATGAACCACTTCCAGGCCTGCGGGACTGTTCGAAAGAGATACCGCGGCCCTGGAAGACAAAGGGCAAGGAAGGAACATGGATGGGTTTTAGTCAGTACAAGTCTGACACTCCCTTCCGCTCTGCGCGGGAGAAGTCATGTGATGATTTCCCATCCAAAAAAAAAAGCATGTGCCACTGGGCGCATACAATGCATGACTAAACAAAACCTTGACACAAAAGATGATGAATGATAGACCATATCATAAACAAGGAAAAAAAAAAGTTCCTCCATTATGCTTTTATTTATTCTCTATGCTTAATAAAGATGACTTTTACTAGGGCAGGACTCGTAAAAAAAGGAGATACTTTTCCAAATTATAATTCAAATAGCATACCAATCTAGAATTAAGAACACTAGCTAAGTCAGGGGCTTGATACACAATCCCTGCAATGATGTAGTAGTCAGCTAGAGGTATAGCCTGTGTCGGACTGTGTCTATGCTGCTTTCGAATCACATACAGGATCGGGTCCTGAACATGCAGCAAAATGTATTCTAGTCCTGTCATGTTTCTGTAACACAGTGGAATTGAATATAGTACTTTGTACATGTAAAAGTTAACCCAATGATGGTTGTATAGTTAATATTTGATTTTAAGATACTTACTGAAGTTGATCCATACTGAGACGCTGCATCTTTACAATTTCGTTATTACAAGTGCGGTCAAAAAACGGATTTGATCTTTCAGAAAAATAATCCATAATATTAGAGGGGCTAAGAAGAGGTATCCATGCAGAATCGTGCCACGAGAGACCCAATGGGTTTTCATTTGCTATGGGTAAATTGCCGATCCTTCCGGGCATCATTTTGTTTAATATGATTGATCTAAGTATACCGCTGTTTTTATGATTTTCTTGAATAAGTATTCTGAAGTGTTTTGCCTGGTTTCCGAATGATAGGAATTGATTAAAGACGATTAAAGTTTATTAAACTGACATCACACTAAAATTATATTCAGATAAAGAATTTCATATTCACAATATTCAGATTCACAAAATAGGAATGACAGATGACAGATCCCTCTAGTTTTTTTTTTTAATTCGTTCCTGACGGCTCAGGCTAAGGTCTGAGACCATGCTGCCTAGTAATCAGTTAGCATTTTTCTTGAGAAGGGTAGATCCAGTTTAAAGTCCGTTTAAAGTCTTGAGTTTATTTCAATAAAATCCATGTAGATTTGTTATTCCACAAAATCTTGAGTCAAGTCCAAGTAATTTTCATTCAATGTTTATGTTATTTTGTAAGAGCCGAGTGTCAAGCAAGTCCTTTTTATTTTATTTTTTTAATCCCAACTGGCGGGATGCAGCTGATAACGTTGTCGGTAAATAAATTAATTCCTATCATTTTAAAATACAAATTATATTTAAGAAAGTCAGTGAAAAGATATTTAAACAATATACATATTATATACACATGACAGTAGTGCCGATTCCCTTGTTCATATACTAAACTTTTGAGTTGAGTGCATCTTTTTCTTTCTATTTCATTATGAAAAGGACAGAAGATAAATATTAGTTTAGTCCTGTCAAATTAGTCAGCTCCTGACGGAATTTGATGTAATTTTAGTAGTCAACTTTTTAAACACGTCTAAACTTATGTCAGGCGCTGGTTAATTTGCAGGATTAAACTAATATTTATCTTCTGTCCTTTTAAAAAGATTAAAGCAAATTAAACAAAGGTAAATACGTCGAGCTATTTACAAGATGAGCCTGAATGAAGCGCGGTACCAAATCAGGGCTACCATAAATAATTAGCTCATCCATCAGCACAAGGCGCTGGATGCCAAAAGACGAGCACTCAAAGAAAATGTGAGCAAGAGATTGCTCTGCTTGAGAGTTACAATAATCTGATCACAGAGAGGACTGTGTACAATTTTCAGACGAGTTAAATGATAATTTAAATGACAGTGGCCAAAACGAAGCCTGAGTATGGTGGAGTAAAACTTCCTGTTCATGTTCAGACGCCAGCACATCAAGCTACTACAATCTGTCAAATTTATTTAATAGATTTTCAACTTTATCTCTAAAGCATTAGGTTCAAGGTTGGTTGGAAAAATCTGACAGTTTCGGGTAGGTTGACCTGCTGGCGTCTGCACCTAACTTACTTACTTGTGTTATTCTGTGACTCTGACTGACTACTCTCAGCAGTGCTGCCATATGAAGGAGGCTTGAAATCTGTATTTTCATTTAAAAAAATCATATAAAATCCATATTACCAATTTGAATAAAATTCTGTAAGCATTCCGTATAAAAATTAAGCTATTAAGATTATTTATTTATACATATTTATTCATCATTTTTAACATGTCCGAATTAATATTTAAACCAAAACAGGGTGATTTTCCTAAAAGTTGTTTTGTAGTAAGAATATTTTTTGCCCCAGATTCTGGCCATGTTTAAAATAAACTTTTCGTTCCGATCCCAGTTTTGGCAATGTACAGACGCCAGCACATCACGCTACTACAATCTGTCATATATCTATAATAGATTTTCAACTCTCAAAAGTATTAGGTTAAAGGTTGGTTGGAAAAATCAGATAGTTTCGGGTAGCTTGATCTACTGACGTCTGTACATTTGAGCGGCTAACAGCTGTCTTGTTCTACACGGTTTCGAATGCGAACTATAGCACGGGATTCCCCACATCTCATGCTTGTGTTACGGCACTATTATGTGGTATTGCCATGAAATGAAAATAATAGTTCCGACAGATAGACTAAAATGTGATTAAATAATTAATACTACGAAAAAAACATCGGAATATGCTCTATACTGCATTTGCCTGAGTATAAACCGTATAAAAATCAGTAAGCCTGATTTATTCGTACTGTAGGGCTATTACGTATCTCTGTTGACAGTTCAAGTGATGATCACTTTGGCTCAGTGTCCATCAATTATCTGTCAAAAGCTTAATTTGGTATTGGTTATGACCAGTGACTATCAAATATGACGTCATTGACGCTCATCGTCGCTGATAGTCACAGTGACTCGTTTTGACAGTTGTTTTCCTATCGCTACTTGTATTATTGCGATTGTGTAAGCATAGTGGATATCAAATTGATGTTCACTGAGGTTGAAGTTGCTTTCGTGAAAGACGCTACTCAAAGGTAGTGTTTTTCAAATTCAGTAATGAACACCGAAGCCGGTATTAAATGTTAACATAACGTTTCTTGTTGTTTTATTGTTATGTGTGTTGGTGGTGAAGTATGGCACGTACAATAGTGCTAGAATTTGCTGAAGAAGAGAGAACAAAAAGTCACCTGGTGACACCGCGCTGCCTACGCGATTATGGAATGCTAGAGATAATTTATAATATTCTATATATAGCTTGTGATGTTTTAAAATGTTCATTTTCTTGCATTAATATTAATTTTTTTACTGATTATCGTTAGTTCTGATTTTAGCCACACGCCAAAATATCCTTGTACAGTTACAAATGAAACGGTTTGATTTATTAAAGATGTTAGTTTTATAAATAGCTCTTAATACTTTTACCCTAACTTCACTTTTCTACATAATGTAAGTATATTTGTGTTTAACCGATGTTCAAAAAAAGGCAATTAACCCAATTAATAATAATCCTGTACGAACATTTTATTGTTTGAATTATTTTAATGTAAGTATTATACTAGTATAAGAAGGATTTTCTCAGGGGTTTCATATTTTGGGCTATTGAATGAGCTCACGTATGTTTTATAGTAAAAAGTATATAATTAGGGTAAACAGTAAATGACACAGGACTTGGAAAACAAAAGAAACAGGAATTAACAGCAAACTTAAACAATTTGTACGAGCGTATCGCGAATGCTTTTAAGCCGCGCGCGAAATCGTCGTCCACTAGCGGCCAGTTTGGCGGGTCACGGAGTCGTGGGCGGTATTGCCAGCGCACAAAAAAATCTTTGAAAGGCAGTGCTACATCCTCCCCCTCTGACCCAGACATGCGCCCACGCGTCTGAGTCAGTCAAGATAACGTTTTGGTCTACCGCGCCTACGCTTTTCGTTGACCGGGGTTGGCGCTACGTCGCCTACGAATGGGGTCAACTGAGAGACGTGGTACCTCCCCAACGTATCACCGCTACTAACCCTCTCCAACAAATAAGTGGTTGAGCTTAAGGGCTCCTTAATACGGTATGGTCCATCCCTCCTCGGTATGAATTTTGGCGTCTGCCCATGTGTCGAGTCGTTGCTCCCTTGGGTCTTCAAAAGGACTAGATCACCGATCGAGTAATCAGGTGCAGGGCTACGCCCCTCGTCTGCAAAGCGCTTCTGATTCGCTTGTACCTTTTCATGCACATCCCTAGCTTCAAATAGAACGGTTGAAATCTTCTGAAGGTAAGGGGTAAGACTCGTCACGACGTTGACGCTTTCTACAATGGTGCGCATATCAGCGATGACGTCGGCCGGTGCACGCATCTCTCGTCCGAACGTCAGGTAAGCCGGTGAGAACCCAGTGCTGCTGGTCACTGCAGAGTTCATCGCGAAGCGTATAGCGGGTAAGTGAGTGTCCCAGGTATTGTGATCTTTCCCCACCAGAATAGCAAGTTGCGGTTTGAGATCACGGTTCTTCCTTTCCACTGGGTTCGCTTGTGGATGGTATAATGGTGTGAGTGACTGCGAAATGCCAAATGAATGGCAAGCTTGCTGCATTATTTCGCTTATGAATTGTACACCATTGTCACTCAAGATCCGTCTAGGTACACCATATCTCAGGAAAACCTCTGAGATTAGGATCTTTGAACAGTTTAAGCTTGTAGCATCCTGTAGTGCAAATAGCTCTATCCATCGCGAGCACGTGTCTTCTACGATTAGGATCCATTTGTTCTTGTTAACGGTCTCCGGTAACGGGCCGAAAAGGTCCACGGCAATCACCTCGAAACGGCGAGTAGTTGCGGGAGTCTGCAGTAGTCCTGCTGGTTTCCTGTTATCGGCTTTGTATCGTTGACAGTTTCCACACTTTTTCAAATATCCAACGATGTATTGCCGCATACCAGGCCAGTAATACTTAGACTTCATTCGATCCAGTGTGCGCTCTACCCCGCAATGTCCAGCCGTCGGTGCGTCGTGATACTCTGCCATAACTTTATCACGTTCATGCTCCGGTATAACGAGACATCCTGTCTCTTCATCATATTCGTCAGGTCCATACCTGTACAATACACCGTCTGACATGATAAAGCCACGGTCAGACCAACTCCTCCCCCTAAACGGATCGTCGGTTGATTCGAGGTCTTCAATGATCTTTCGCACTTCAGGGTCCTTCAGTTGATTCTCACGAACATCCTTAGGACTTCTTGATGGGAAATCAACCTCGGTGTAGCGGATATAGCAATCCGTTTCCTCAGCACCAGATGGTCGCGAGAGTGTATCAGCGATAACGTTTGACCTGCCAGGTGTATACTCTATACGGAGGTTGTACTCCTGGAGGGTAAGGGCCCACCTCGCCAAACGACCGCTTGGTGATTTTACAGTCATAAGCCATCGCAGAGGTTGGTGGTCACTCTTTATCACAACCTCTGATCCTTCAATGTATGCGCGGAACTTGGTAACCGCCCACACAACTGCTAGCGCCTCTCTTTCCGTTGTGTTATAGTTCCTTTCAGCACTATTCAACAAACGGCTGGCGTATTCGACTGGTCTTTCCTCAGGTCCCTCCCCCTGCATCAGTACAGCTCCGAGGCCATATCCACTGCTGTCGGTTCTCAACGTAAACGGTATCGATTCGTCGGCCTGACGCAGGATCGGGGCGGAAATTAACTTTTCCTTGATGCAATCGAAGGCATCTTGTTGCTTCGAGGTCCAGGTCCATTGGCTGTCCCTTTTGAGAAGATCCGTCAGAGGTTTAGAAACGTCGGCGTAGTTTGGAATAAAGCGCCGGAACCAACTTGACGTTTGCAAAAAGGTTTTCACGTGTTTCGTGTTCTCAGGAGGAGACATGTTAGCGATAGCTGCTGTCTTATCAGGGTCTGCTTTTACCCCACCTGGTACGATCACGTGGCCCAAAAACTTAACTGATTCGCGAGCAAAGCAACTCTTTTTACGGTTCACTCGTAGGTTGTACACCTCTAGCCGGTCGAAGACAGCGTTCAGGTCTTCTAGGTGCTTGGCAAACGACTCTGATAGAACGATGACGTCATCTAAATACGTTAACATGCAAACATCGGCCAGTTCCTTACCGGATCGGAATCGGTCCATAAGCCGCTGGAACGTCGCTCCTGAATTTCTCAAACCCATTGGCATTCTTTTAAACCTAAAACAACCAAGCGGGCTCACGAACGCAGTTTTGTCACGGTCATCCGGTTCCACAGCAATTTGAAAGTAACCTGATCGGAGGTCACAGGTTGTCATAAAACTGGTGTTTTTGGCTGCGTGAAGAACGTCTTCGATGCGTGGAAGTGGGTAGCGATCAGGCTCGGTTACAGCATTCAGCTTCCTGTAATCTACACATAGCCGAACCCCTCCATCTTTCTTCGTCACGAGGACCACATTGGCTGCCCAAGGAGACTCGCATTCTTCTATTACGTCAGTATCCAGCAACTTCTGCAACTCCTGCTCAAGCAGAGCTCTCTTACTAGGAGACATCCGGTAAGGTGGTGAGGCGATGGGTTCCTGATGTGGGTCAATCTTCAACCGGTGCATGGCATATTCTGTTGGTGGCCCACCCCTTTCGAAGCGGTCGGATCTCTTCAACAGAAACGCATTTAGTTGTATCTTCTGATCAGCTGTCAACTTGGTGCCTTCATCATCCCTCAGCACAAGGTTTGAAGCTTCCACCTTCATCAGCTCCATTTGGCCGCCGGTAGATAAATCAAAACTAGTGATAAAAGGATACCAGCAATCCGGTTTGTTGTTAAAACACCAGCTGCTCTGAGGTAAATCTAACATGATACCCGCTTTCATAATAAAGTCTCTACCTAATAATGTACGGGTTTGCGCGTCTGGTAATACGATAAACATAATAGGTACAAGGCGTCCCTGTAATATTACGTTAGTGGTACACTCGAGCACAGTACCCACTTGCTGTGATCCATCAGCCAGCCCTATAGTACGTGAATTTTCCTTAAAAACAACGCCGGTTTTCAAAAGTACATTGTAAAGCATAGGGCCCGCAATAGAATGAGTAGCTCCTGTATCCAAGATAGCAACCCCGTTGCGATTTACGACCTGAATTTCCACCAACGGCCGCGGATCCTCATTGTTAGCTACCTGAGCGCTACAAAAATCAGACTTTTTTGAAGTCGACGCATCTTTGCAGTTAATGCATTTTGAACGTACCACACCCAACTGACCACATCCGTAACAACGCAACTCGGAACTTTTGTTTGGTTTGTCAGAAGGGTCAATGACCTTACCTTCTTTCGCTTTATTGCGGAAATTTTCAATTGTATGACCGAATGACCGGCAATAAGTACATTTCGGTCTAACACGCTTTTTCCCATCACTATCGTTTTTATCTTTTGTAACGGAGTCGGACTTAACGATGTTTACAGTGTTATCAGGAATATGGATAGGAGCACTTACCTCCGCCAACGACTCCTCGACAAACCTGGCCTTCGCTAGTAGTTGCTCCAGATCGTCCACCTCGTCGCGAGACACTCGTTTCCTTATCCTACGGTGTAACAATCCGTAGACAATGTCTACCATCATAACTTCCGGTACAACATATGGCAATTTAGAAATTAAAGCGCGCACTTTACATATAAATACGTCGGCCCGTTCACTATCTTGTTCTGTACGGAAAATGTCACGAAATAATTTGTAACCCGGTCGCGGCACTCCGTACATCCCACGTAGCCGTTGCAGTGCGTCGGACCACGACCGTACTGACGCCTTCACGTCTTGCCACCAGATGGCGGCCTCGCCGACCAGTAGCATAGGCAGGCCCCGCAGCGCGTGCTCGTCGCTGATGTTGGTGCAGTCGCGGTATACTTCAATGGCTTCGATGAACGCCTCGAGTTCCTCCTCACTCTTCGATAACCCATCAAATCGCGCCGTGCACTTGGCGTAATTACCCGACCACCCCACGTTTTCTCGTGCATTGGGTATTCGTGGTGATGATGTGCATGGTTCATCCTTATTCGCCAGTATGGTCTCGATAAGGATGCGATTAGCTTCCGCCTGGTTTTTGGTAATACCAAAGACTGAAGCATTTCTTCGGACATGGTGATGTTTTTTGATGTTGATGTTGGCACCATCGTCCTGTTTTGTTCCGCGTCCGTGTCGGATTCCGATCCAGCATCTCTTCCGGTAGGTTTCTTCGGATGTTTTGGTGGCATGGTAACAGGGTACTAGTTCTCCTGATACTCGCTCGAACAATCGGATTTACGCGGGTGATGTTTATGGATGGTATGAATGTAACGAACTATACGTATTCGTTAATATTCTTGTTGCACAACACGAACTTTGGTGATATTCGCGCCAAAAACTATGCGCAGTGAACTCCCCCCAACAGTGCGTCGCTTCGCGTCGTTTTTGGGCGGCAAAAATGGGCGCGTCGCGTCGCATACGTGCCGAACCACCATAACGCCAACTCTAGTGCTTATTTTTCTATGTTGTACAACTCCTACATCAAAATGTCAAATGGGTAAATGTCAGTCAGTTGATAATAGTTGTTCTTGGAAGGCGAAGAATTAGTGACCTTGTGCAAATGTGCACATTATTTTATTTGCAGACTTTGCAGCAGCTGCACTGACTGACCATAATCAAATAGACAAAATTTGTCCAAATTAAAAATGGCTATTGGAGCTTTTCCAATTGCAAAACTAGGTGTTTTATTGATTAAGCAGATAAGTAAACCCATCGCAAATGCTTGCAAAGAACGAGCTAAACATCATCCGTTTTTCAGGACTTATGTCTGTATGCCTCCGGCCCAATGTAAGTGAATAAGCCAAAGTGATTCTATCATGTTTTGCCTGAAATGCTGCTATCCTACATAAAACGGCATTCTCTATCTCTTCCTGGCGATGTCGTAACAGTATTTGTTCTAATACAAATTCGATCTATATCTTTAACAACTTACTTTACTAAAAAGTTAATCAGACAGAAATTGAAGATATTGGAGTTTTTTTTCAGTCTATAATTGGTGTGAAGTAAAAGCTAAAATGTGGATTTTAAACTTGGGAAAACCAGTGAACATACCTGTTCTTAGTCAAGAAATGGCGATAGAGCTAGGAGCAAATCTTCTTGGTGAAACATTGATATTTACAATTGGAGCGAGTATGTTATTGTTTGAATATAACAGGTAAGCACTACTATAATAGTTCTATCCTAAAAGTATAATTCAAACAAGAAACTGATGTGACCGAGTCAATCTACAAGATGAACATTATTCTAGTTAGACAATGAAGAATTATAACAGGGTTTGTTTACCCTGCTGCAGGGTAAAGGCCTCCCTTCCTATCTTAATTTTTTTGTGGTGTATTTACTGCAATCTTGGGCCAATCTGTAAAGAATGTGCAAAAGATTAAATATTGGAGTATGTTTTTTCTAGACAAAGTAAAAAGGAAGCTGCCAAAGAAGCAAAAAAAGCAGATGAAATGAAGCATATTTCTGATACCATCACTGATCTGTACTTTACTGTTCAAACACAACAAACGCAGTTGCGAGAAATGGAGAGGATAATCTATTCAATAAGTATGTACCTACAGTTGTCTGAGCAGTTTTAATGTAAAGCATATGATACGCTACTAATGTAAAAGTAATTACCTACATAATATAATAATTTCAGGTGGAGAGAAGCCAACAATTCCTCCCCCTGTGTTGAAGGAGCCCTCAGTACTGACACCTCCTCCAACACCACCACCCACACCCACCACACCTACACCACCAGCACCAAAACCACAAAATGTCAAGCATAAGGACACTTGTCATGATGGTATCATTGTACTTGCTACTCCATACCCTAACAAAGGATTCATTTTGCAGTCTCTTAACTATATCCAGATGGATGCTTTTAGTTCCCTGTTTCCCAACAGCAACAATAATAATGATGTACTTGAGGAAACAAATACAGCTATAGAAGAAAAAGCATTTAGTCCCAAACGGGAACCCGCAGTACTCTCATCAGCTTTGTATAATATTGAAAATAATTTTAGAAGTTTGTTTTGAATCCTGTGTTGTTTTGTAGCTTAAATGTAGAATTCAATGTTGCTACTTTGCAGCATGAGAAGGTGGATTTAACTAGTAGATGTTGTTACCAGTTTTTGATGTTTATTCAATTGTATTCTCTGAATCATACACTGAACAAACTAGCAGAAGATGTCTTTCTGCCCAAGTAGCACATAAGCGTTTTTAACATCAACTAACCAGGTGATTTAGAACTTAAAGTTCTTTTAAAGACATACAATAGTGTCAAAACATGTTTTTATGTTTATAAAAGAGATTTTTGAGTTGTTATTTGTTAGTGGGACCGTACAACCCCGGCTAAGATTTAAGAGGGCCCTTCCCGGTCCGTCTATGGTGAACGCGAGCATGGTCGAAAAGCTTGTTTTTTTCATTCAGAGCCAGAGCGGCGGTCTTCTTTCAACTCCCCTGTCTCATCCCGCTCCGACCCCGCACGACCCGTCTCCCGCGCACCTCATACTGCCTAATGCGATGCCATTGAACGAAAACTAGTGTTCAAAAATTTCATAAAACTTGTTCCAGGAAATAAGTGTTTTTGAATAAGTCTTAAAAGTTTGTGAAATAAATATTTTACATTTAGAATCTCCATTACATGTGCAAGGTTTCTATCGAGATGTTTTCTTTACTTTTACAATTTATGAACAGCCAAACTTCAGGTAAACTTTGTGCAAAACAGCAGTTTTTTGGAGGCTTATACTGAATTTGTTTCTCCAAATTTTTTTTTTGCTTTCATAAAAACCTAGATATAGTGCACAAAATACCTTTTAGTTCAAAAAAATCAAAGATATATGTGTTATAACGGAATAATCATGTATGAGCGTTTGTATGAAAAGTGTGACGGGTTGGCCGCTCTTAAGCCTTTCGAAAAGGTAAACCGTTTATGAAGTTACTTTTATCATGATGTAACTCCTTGAAACCTATTCAAAGAGTTACATCAAGTTAAAGGTAACCTCATATAAGGCTTACTTCGATACTATGCTTGAATCCAAGTAAAAGGGTTCCCACATCATATGGATAACCCATTGAATGGAGTTTAAATTTAAAACCCATTGAAAGGGTTATAACATCATTATGATAACCCATTTAATGGGTTTTAAAGGGTTACCCACTCATTATGATAACCTTTTTAATATAAGGGTTTTGTTCAGGTTAGGTACAGACGCCAGCAGGTCAAGTTACCCGAAACTGTCAGATTTTCCAAACCAACCTTGAACCTAATGATTCAGAGATAAAGTTGAAAATCTATCAAAGAAATGTGACAGATTGTAGTAGCTTGATGTGCTGGCGTCTGTACATATGTTTATTCAATAAACTTGTGATAGATCGTTAAAAATGTACTCATATGAACCACTTAAATTAAGCCTTTCAAAAGTGTTACCCACATCGTATGGGTTTCTGATTAACTGCTTAGAAAAATCTTTCAATGGATAACCAAACTGGTCAGTATAGTCACGGCTTGAATTTAGCCATTACAAAGTATTATCCACATGATATGGATTTCTGAATAACTGCTTAGAAAAACCCAATCGAAAACCCTTTCAAAGGGTAACCTGAATGGTCCCTAGTTGTTATACAGCTTGAGCTGTATAAAATCTGTATTAAGGGATCCGCGTAAGCTTAAGGTGTCAAAACATAATATAAAAACACTACTAAAGGGTGTTAACAGACTCTTAACGAAGCCGAAAGGCACTTGTTCTCTCCGTCATTGCCATCTTTTTTTTGTTCTAGACCATAGCTGGGAACCTTCTAGTTGCGGAGATATTGGGGGTCAAAGTTCCAACTTTTTCACAAGTTTTTTCTTTGACATGTTTTTAATGCAAGATTTTTACTTTAAACACCCCCTCAGGACCCCCTTACTATTCAATCCATCCGTCAGCACAATGTTTTGAGTGCGTAAGAGAGAGTCCTACTGTAAAACGTCATTTTTTAGCCCAAAAAAAGTCGTTTCTCTGCAATAACTTTTGCGTTAAGTTACTTAGTTTGATGTACAGACGCCAGCACATCAAGCTACCCGAAACTGTCAGATTTTCCTAATCAACCTTGAACCTAAACTTTTGACATTAATGTCGAAAATCTATTGAAGAAATCTGACAGATTGTAGTAGCTTGATGTGCTGGCGTCTGTACATAACGCTTGGTTACAGCTTCGTGAAGAGTGTTTACACCCTGTATACAACTTGAAGTATTTTGTGACACTTTAATGTACAGACGCCAGCACGTCAACCTACCCGAATCTGTCAGATTTTCCCAACCAACCTTGAACTTAATGTCATAGAGATAAAGTTGAAAATCTAGTAAAGAAATCTGACAGATTGTAGTAGCTTGATGTGCTGGCGTCTGTACATAAAGCTTGGTTACAGCTTCGTGAAGAGTCTGTTTACACCCTGTATACAACTTGAAGTATTTTGTGACACTAAACTAATTTTATTGTTAAAGCTGTATAAAGGCAGTATTTTGCATGTGATCACTTTCTTACTACAACTCTGTTATTATGGTATCACTCGATACATTTTTCTGTACAATGGTATAAACAAATTCCATTATAAAACTGATTCTTATAGCGTAATTAGACACTCTTGTTAATACAGTGGTTTTATAACTACTGTTTAGAAGGGTTGTAGTTAAAACAAAAAAAAAAAAATAACGTCAACAGTACAGCTAAAGCCTGCTTTACTGACAGTCGTCACGATTTCGTCATTATTGTGTGTGGAGCTCGCATTTATCATCCATGAACCAACGAAGGCTCCGTAGGAAAAACATTAAATGGTGTCGCAGGAAAGAAATATATCTCGAACAGCTCAACGATTCAGCAGCAATTCTAAATGGCAGATTTCCGGGAATATATGATGCTACAATAATTTTAGGTACTATAAAACTATTACGTATGAAAACGATTGAACCAGGTGAATACTGGCATAATGGCTTCGCAAAATCTTTAAATCTTATCTTTATTGTTCCAAATAAAATTACTTTAAATTTAAATTTCGAATTTTGGGAGATCCCACCAATTAAGTGCACTACATTTGAAAGACGTAATAACAAATAAAGAATAAATTACCTTTTTTCGATGACATATTATATTTTATTTCTCTTACTGTATGCAAAACGGGCATGAAGTATAATTGACCTTTGTTTTTATACGTAGGTACTTATTTCATTTTTAATGTCTTGGAAACTAATAATTATCTCTGTCTGCCTGTCAGTAACTAATCTGGCTTTAAAAAATATAGTAAAATACGTTAAGTATTCGCAATAAATTATTTATGACACTTCACAATACGTTTAGTTCGTTTCATTATAAAAATAAAGACTTTAAAAAAAGAAAGAGAATTTTAACTTACGAATGCAGAACTCATATAGCCTGAATAATAAAAATATTCTCTTATAACACTGATTTAAAACAAAAGCTGTATTATAGAAACCATATCCTACGTAATACAGCTAACAAGACTATAACACCCTCGAAATATCGTCTAAGCTGTATAACTAACTGTCGGCATTTTAGAACAAATGAAACGAACAATTTTTCTAAATATAATTAAACCAATATTTGTTATTAGGTTGAGCGGTGTCCTAAAATCTATTATTTAAAATGTAAAGTTAATAATAGCCTTAAAATCTAACACTTTTACCCGTATTTGGTAATTTACTTTATATTTGATTGATAATTTTACTGGCGCGTTAAGATATTGCCAATAACCGAAAACCACAAATTTACAGTAAAAATTGAATTGCACTTTGATTTACCAATTGACACCATCAGATTTCCAAGATTTATTTTGTACAAGTATGATTTCACTTCGAAATATTAATAATGTGTGATCAGCATTTATTTACCATGCATGGCTTGTACGATTTTTTTTTTTATAATTATCTTCAAACTTCTATTTAAAACTTTAATCTTTATAAGATATTTACAAGATATTATTTGGAGTGTAATAATTTCTGATAACACCGTATAACTTCTTCTTCGCTTCTGTATTGCTTCCACAGCTACTAACTCAAAAAGCTGTGTAACGTGGGACCTTTTTGTACTTGTAAGGGCTGTATAAGCCCTAATACAGCATTTATACAGCCTGTATATGCGAGTTTTAAGTATAAAATAAACTTAAATACAGCTTTTATACAGCTTGCTATGTTACTTGGGTGTGAATGATGTTTGAAAACAATTCAGCTTGTACTTATAGCATTTTATAGACTGCACCAGCAAGATATTACCTATGGATCTTTTTCTGTTCGTGTTTGTGGCTGCGAGCTTGCCTTGTCCGCCTGCCAACTGCTCGCGCTTCATCGTTTAGTCCATACTTTTTTTTTGTCATTCATGCGAAACTCATACGAGCTTGTGTCAAAATACATGTCGCCAAAATACGTGGCTGCGTGCGGCAGTTAGCGCGTTAGATCACGCATGCAGGAGAGGCACGCAAACGGACTCAAGCACATGACAGGAAAAAAAAATCTTGTTGGTACTATTATGTGAATAATACATGAACTTGTTTCAGTCGTTTTTTTAAAACCTTGTTTGTATATTTTTTTAGATTATGCTGTATAAAGGTGGTGCCGAAGTTGTATTTATTTAATGTTCATCTTTGTTTTTATATGTTTAAGATTAAGTAGGTACTTCAATTTATTTTAACAGCTATTTGTAAAGTCATCAGGGAATAAATAAGCACAGTTTAATGTTATAAAATTTATTATTCTAACCACTCCTTCATATAAGTACAATCTTGTGGTGTAATAAGTCCAGTGGAAGCACATTTGTGGATGAGTGGGCACACTCCACATGGCACTTGTACTAGTCCTGGTGCTGGTATAAGAGGGTCTATAGCACGATATATTTTGCTCCCATCAGGGTACACACTGCTCTCTGCCTTACCATCATAGACCAAAGTGTTCAGTATTGTGATCACATCTTCTACATCGAGTTCAACCTGAAACACAAACTAATTGTCACTACACATTTTACTGTGTATTAAAATATACAGGTCATATTGTACAGAAGACCACTCTTTATGTGATTCAGTTTAAATACATTGTGCAGTTGTTCATACTGGTTTTAATATCTGTATATGCAGCCTTCTCTACAGTGATGATACATTAAAAAGAAACACATTTTGACACTTATGCTGCCATCAGACAGACTGCATTGCAGCAACCGCACGCAGTTGATATATTCAACTGCATGCAGTGACCTGCAGACAGATCTGACTTTGCGCTGTTGACGCTACACATCTAACCCAGGAGCTCAGTGTAAGATTTGACGTCGAAATGGAAGCACAGACGATACTTCTCCGCAGGAGAACCACACGACTGCAGCCAACTGTATAAAGTTGATATCATGAGTGAATGAAGCCAAACGTGCATGCAGTTGTATATATCGGCTGCGCGCCGTTGCTGCGATGCAGTCCATCTGATGGCAGTCTTGACTATTGAATGTATCTATTGACAAAATACAGTGAGCATTAACTAAAATGCATTTTGAGTATACAAAATATCCTTTTGGAATGTGCAAGATTATTTTGTTGCTTTAAATCTAATATTAGTTTAGTGATAACATACTTCTTAAGTATTTTTTAATGTATTTTTAGTATTTAGATTATAAATAAAAATAAGCAGATATTTATTAAGTGACTTACTTTACTTATTCCTAGATCAGTAATATACTTTTGTACTTCAGCAGCTGTGGCATAAGACTGAGTCCTGCCTACAATTGGCCCACGTGGATTGTTTTTCATTTTATCAGACCTTTGACTCAGGAACCTATGACACTGGACATTAAGGATATCCACAAATTCTGATTCAAAATCCTGATCTTGGTACCATGCTCCTCCTGATATAGATCTGTCTGGTTCCAAATTGTAAAGCATATACACTTTTTTTTTAGAAGCCTAAAAGACATTTTTTCATACTTAATGCACAATCTTAATTTTAATGTATAGTGGTTGGTTATAAAAACATAACATGACACCTGTAGTTCCCAAAGGGTTAGGCAGAGGTGTACCTAGCCCTTAGTACACCCATATTTCACCAGGATCTAGAATATAGCCCAATAACACTGCCCAACCCAAAATCAAACCTATGAACTAGTGCCCACTTATTGTGCTTGCGACCACTTGACTAACGGAAGCATTAGATGATTATTATTATATACTCACATTTACACATTTTACAGCTTTGATAAGTTTCTTACTTTCAAGATTTTTCAATACTTTAGTTAGTTGAGTGTTGGCCAGGTTAGACCGAACTCTGATATCTCTTATCCATATACCCTTGTTTCCTGCTTCTTCTATTAAATTAAAAACAACTTTTTCTTCGTTGTCAGCTCCTTTAACTGCTTGCTTACTTGTTTGAGCTTTTAACCTGAATTATAACACTTTAATGATGATCCTGCATGGCGAGTAAATAAGTAATTTTATTTATCTCAATCATTAATAAGTTCTAACTTTATGCCTTACCTATAGACTAAAACGCCATTCTGATTAAATAAATCGAAATATTCTTGTTGTAATAGTTCATTGATTGCAGGTACAAGTTCAGCAGAAGATACTTCAGGTATTGCCGCTGTTATATCTTTATGCGAAATGCCCTTTGGATTTTTCTTAGCAACGTTTAATATTTTATCTTTTAACTGTTCTTCCGCTTTCACACTCATTTTAGGAGAGGTATGTAATTATTTTATAACAACACAGAAGTAAGGCCAAGAAAGTACTACAGCAGCTGGCCCCAGCTGCAGCGGTTGGCTAAAGGCCTAAGTTACTGTTGACAGTTGAGTGATTGTTGACAGTTGACACTGGGACACATTGGGGTTTCCAAGTCAGTGCTGGGACATGATTTTATAGCGATGGCGGCAATAGACAACAGTGTTTTTCTTTTCATCTTGGCATTTCGGCAGGACAAACTATGTGGCTGGCTTCTGCTTTGCCGGACTATTCTGTAGCTGCCTTGAGTGTAAAAGGGGAAAACACTTATAAACTAAGTGACGGCGACGTCGCTGGAGAGGGCAGCAAAGAAACTAGCAGGATCTAGACACGCGGTAGCGTTTCAAGCCAAGTTCAAGCTAACAGAACTGGCGAGCATGAGCAGCGTCGTGTGTAATATTACACGAACCATATGGAGCCACTTCTGACATGATAACTCAAAAACTATTTCACATAAACGTCAAATTGGCTCATATATTAAGACTTGCGAGATACATATGTGCTCAAAATTTCATAAATACACCTTAAGCGTTTATTTAGATATAAACGTCCAAAAATCGTCATTTTTATCACTGACTGACCTATAGATCCAAACTCTAACCCAGTTCCAGATGACCTGGGAAGTTCAAATTTGGCATCAAGATAGGTAGTTGGGTGAATACAAAGGAATAAATCAGAAACTGGTAATTTTTTTCATCATTTTATTATAATTTTTCCATTAATTAATTATATTATGAGCACTTTCTTAAATAGCACCTGTAGTACAGGGTGTAAACAGACTCTTCACGAAGCCGTTAACCAAGGGTTATGTACAGATGCCAGCAGGTCAAGCTACCCGAAACTGTCTGATTTTCCCAATCAATCTTGAACCCAATATTTCAGCAATAAAGTTGAAAATCTATTAAAGATATCTGACAGATTGTTGTAGCTTGATGTGCTGGCGTCTGTACATACATCAAACTAAGTAACTTTAGGCAAAAATATTATTGCTGGGAAACGATTTTTTTTTTGGGGTGAAATATCACGTTTTACGTTATGACTCAATGTACAGACGCCAGCACATCAAGCTACTACAATCTGTCAGATTTCTTTACTAGATTTTCAACTTTATCTCTATGACATTAAGTTCAAGGTTGGTTGGGAAAATCTGACAGATTCGGGTAGGTTGACGTGCTGGCGTCTGTACGCATTCAAAACATTATGCTGACGGATGGATTGAATAGCAAGGGGTGTGAAGGCGAACTAAATTAAAAAAAAAAAAAAAATGTATTTAAAAAAAAACTTGTGAAAAAGTCGGAACTTTGACCCCTAATATCTCCGTAACTAGGTTCCCAGGTATGTTCTAGAACAAAAAAATGATCGCAATGATGGGGAGAACAAGTGCCTTTCGGCTTCGTTAAGAGTCTGTTTACAGCCGGTCTTTATGTCGATTTTAAAGTAAATATATAACGAGTGGTTTTTTTTTACAGTAAATAACAAATAAGACAATTATACCCCGTAAACGTAGGAAAATACAGTACTAGTTTCAGATTAACAAAAACCATTTGGTATTAATTTTAATACCAAGTCTTTAAACAGACTCCGGACCCAGGTTGGACGCAGAAAACCTACTCAGGTGGAGATTCATTGATGACTGCCCTGGAGTGTAAATGTGGTGCTGTTCCACACACGATGGGGCACTTAATATCGTGTCCTGCGTGTCCTGTCACTTCTTCACTACAGGAACCGATGGATGCTACCGTGAGCGCCAATCTAGTAGCTCAGTTCTGGGCCGACACAATATAGATTGCCTCGACACGCTAAGAAGAACCATAGAAGAAGATTAATTTTAATATGAATAAGTACCTACTAATAATATTTGTACAAAAAGTAATGATATTCCACCAAAAACATAAATGTGAAATGAGAGTCAAGTTCAATATAATGATATATGCCTTGGTTGTTGATTTAAACGATAAATAAGAGAATTGAGATCTATCTAATGGTTGCCAAGTTCAATGGTCAGTCCTGAAAATATAAAACAATATAAAACATTATATAACTACTTAAAATATAATTTCTTCTTATAACTTAATGAAGCCTAAGGTCTGACTTGGCTAGTTTTCTAATACGAATTATATTATAGACTTCGCATGTTCTAAAGCTGCAACTTTTTCTTTTATTCTTCCGAAACTTTGGGTTGCTTGTAGAAACTAGCCATCGAACATAGGGCTTTTCCATGACTGTTTTAGTAGGTAATAATAGTTCGTATATGAGAACTAGCTGTGTGCGTAGTCCCAGCGGAAAAATGTCGCATATCTTAATTTCAGTTTAGCAGATATTTAGTGTACCTATGACGTCGTGTAAATTTGTATGGTAAATACAAATTTGTGCATCCAACCATTGGGGAGATATTCAACAAAAACTATTTCCACTGGAACTACGATATCCCAGTGGCACTTTTTTTTCCTATGGACTTACATACAATATTAGTGTGTAACGATAGGTAAATGTGTATGTTTAAATGAAATTTGTGTGTCATAAAACTGCGAAGATACTCAAGTTGCCGCTGCGCTGACGTTTGGCTATTTGCTGAAAATCATATAAAACGGTTTCGTGCAGAGTTGTAATTTTTTACGCACGTTGCTTTTAAATTTTGTATAATGTTTGTGAAAACAGAATTTGAAAAAAACATACCGTTCAGAAGATATACACGTATAAGTAAAATAAGGTTATTAGGTCCAAGTACTTAAAATAGGAACTCTAGAGCCTAACTTATAACGTATATTTGTATCTTGTAAGGGTCTACAATAGCGCCGATACCCTTGTTTTACAAACTAAACCAAATTTAAGTTCAGTGCATCTTTTTCCTTCTATTCGATTAAGAAAAGGACAGAAAAGAAATTTTTGTTTAGTCCTGTCAAATTAAACCAGCGCCTTTAGTTTAGTTTGTGAACAAGGGAAACGACACCAATGTCTTGCCAAGTTTAATTTATGAGCTCTTAGTAATTAATGAGTGATGGCATATTAATTTACTACGAATGGACCACTTTTTTGTATGGCATCTGGATTGAGGACTTTTTAATGGAAAAGCAAAATAAAACATATTTCGAAGGAGAAGACCAACACCCGAAAATTTACTAGTAAATCCTATGATTTTACGTACTTTGGGCTTTTACAGTTGGCAATATAAAGGGTGTAAACAGATTCTTAACGAAGCCGAAAGGTACTTGTTCTCCCCGTCATGGCGATATTTTTTTGTTCTAGACCATACCTGGGAACCTTCTAGTTACGGAGATATTGGGGGTCAAAGTTTCAACTTTTACAAGTTTTTTTTTTTTTAAATACATGTTTTGAATGTAAGATTTTTACTTTAAACATCTCCAGGACCCCCTTACTATTCAATCCATCCATCAGCACAATGTTTTGAGTGCGTTACATTGAGTCCTACTGTAAAACGAGATTTTTCAGCCCAAAAAAAAAGACGTTTCCCAGCACTCATTTTTGCGTAAAGTTACTTAGTTTGATGTACAGACGCCAGCACGTCAACCTACCCGAATCTGTCAGATTTTCCCAACCAACCTTGAACTTAATATCATAGAGATAAAGTTGAAAATCTAGTAAAGAAATCTGACAGATTGTAGTAGCTTGATGTGCTGGCGTCTGTACATAATGCTTGGTTGACGGCTTCGTGAAGAGTCTGTTTACACCCTGTATTTGTTATTTATGTTTAATAAAAAAACTGATTCTTTATAACAATGTTATTAGGTATTACTTTGTTAATAATATTGTTTTTTTTTTAACTTTAATTAGTCATTAACTAGTAAATACTTTTAAGAGTACAAAGTTAATACAGTTGTTTTATTCTCTCCTAACTATTGTGTACGCACCTGTACGAAACTGTTAAACACTACTAACTACTATACTGGAAAGTTTAGAACTTTTAGTCAGTGGTGGTCAAAATAATAACGTTTTGTAGACGGATGAAGCAACCTTTACGCGATGAATCTAACTCAGAAAATTATTTTTCTTAGATAATAAACTTGTTTTTATATAATTTCGTGTTCAGTAAATTGCAGCAAAAAAAGTATTTAAGACGGTCCTAAGCCCGTAAAAGTAGGAACGGAAAAATTTGAATAACTTGTGTTAAAGCTTATTATTATCATGTTTCATTAACTCAATAAGTTACCAGCTGATTGTAAGGTATCAATTATCAGCTGATTGAAAACCACGCGGGTCAACGATCGCGCGGCCGGTCGTTGCCCGGCTTGCGCTGAGCGCAGGTATCAGGATTTATTACTATTGCTTCGTGGTCGCTTTCGAGTTTAGTTTTTCACAATGGTATATCTGCCATTTTTTGTTTCTAATATTTAATTTGTTCATACAACGATTGTATTACCAAGCCAAAACCATTTCGCTGCGGGAAAACAACCATTAAAATTTCTCGGTGTATAATGTACGGCCGCTTTTTTGTAGCCATTCGAACTTGGTCGGTTTATCCATGTATTGCGGTAGTTCTGCTATTTTTATTATATATCTCTTTAATTATTTAGTGTAATGAGCTGAAATTTTACACGTGAATAGTTGAATTAAGACACTAAATATCGGAATATATTTTATTTTGTTTTTCCATTATTATAAAGTCCTCAACCGGATGCCATACAATAAAGTGGTCCATTCGTAGTAAATGCCATTACTCATTAATTACTAAGAGCTCATAAATTAAACTTAGCAAGACATTGTAGACCCTTACAAGATACAAATATACGTTATAAGTTAGGCTCTAGAGTTCCTATTTTAAGTATTTGGACCTAATAACATTATTTTACTTTAACGTGTATATCTTCTGAACGGTATGTTTTTTTTTCAAATTCTGTTTTCACAAACATTATACACAAATTATAAGCAACGTGCGTAAAAAATTACAACTCTGTACGAAACCGTTTTATATGATTTTCAGCAAATAGCCAAACGTCAGCGCAGCGGCAACTTGATTATCTTCGCAGTTTTATGACACACAAATTTCATTTAAACATACACATTTAACTCTCGTTACACACTAATTATTGTATGTATTTTTTTTTCTTGTATGTCCATATGAAAAAAAAAGTGCCGCTGGGATGGCGTAGTTCCAGCGGAAACAGTTTTTGTTGAATATCTCCCCAATGGTCATCTTTATTTTGTTATTCATAAACTATATACATTGATAATTAAAAACTATTAAACTAAAATAGATAAACTAACAACAAACTATAAAAGGGCATCGAAAAACTCCTCCTCAACGCTGTCAGATGGTAATGTGCCCAAGAGACTGGCGGCGTTGCCACGTTGTATGGCAACACTTAGCCTCTGGCCAAAGTAAAAGCCAGCCCTTGGGTCACGGGAAGCGTCAACTAGGCGTTTCGAAATTTCCTTAAATAGGCTATGAGCACTCGGACCCCACGGCCCTAGAGTTTGTGTCCCCAATGGTTGGATACACAAATTTGTATTTACCATACACATTTACACGACGTCATACACTAAATATCTGCTAAACTGAAATTAAGATATTCGACATTTTTCCGCTGGGACTACACATACGAACTAGCCAAGTCAGACCTTAGACTTCAATATATTTATTATCCTAAGTTGTAAGAAGAAATGATATTTTAAGTTTTTATAAAATATTTTATGTTGTTTTAAATAAATTTCAGGACTGACCATTGAACTTGGCACCCATTTAGATCTCCAGAGGCGTCTTTACCTATAGTGCAGGGTGTGCGTTGCACACGGGCGCAGCGGTCCTAGGGGGCGCCGAGCGCCGCTCGCTACGGAGCCCCAAACGGCGCGCGCGTTGGCCGGCCGCGGCACTTTCAATAACCAACGTAAAAATAGCTTCGCTTTGCATACATTTTGTATAACATTTGGAGCTCTTCTTGTATTAATATAAACATTTTTTCAACATGAAAAATAAAACTAATTAAAGATTATATTTGGGTAAGTAGTGAGTGTTGCATTGCTCGTGCCGTCACCGGCGGAACCTGTTTCAATGATTGATACAAAAAAAACACATACTTGTGTTTTGTTTTTCTTGTCACTTCTTCCATCCTATAAATACTTTTTACCCGTGTACAGTGGGCCTCGCTCGCAGTGAGCTTCCCAAATTTGTTAAATGTTCCCAATTGATATAGAACTTTGTGTGTTTGATATAAGGTCGTAATTAGAATAAAGAAATTTAAAAATTTTGACTTTGGTGATATAACATCTATGATTAGACATGTTAACATGGGTACGTTTTGGCTTATTAGGGTAAACACCAGAACACCCTCTATCATTCTAATTACAGTCAACGGCACATCAAGGTATCCAAAACCGACCAATTTCTTCTTCAAAGTTAATTTTCAAACAATAGAGTTTATTATCCATTGGGGAAATTTGTCAGTTTGTGGTAACTTGATGTGCTGTTAGTTACTTGTACATTGTAACCATTCCATTTTGACCGCTCGTATACTAGGGGGCGCTAGGGTAATGTTTGCACACGGGCGCTACACGGGCTAGAGACGCCTCTGTAGATCTCACTTCTTTCATCCTTGAAGTCAACAACCAAGGCATATATCATAATATTGAACTTGGCTCTTATTTCACATTTATGTTTATGATGGGATCTGAATGAAGAAAAACAGTGTAGACGGGGGTTTGCTTTAAAAATCATAACGGTTCATTCTAAATCGATTTCAGCACAATTTAGCTTTAAAAAAAAGACGTGTGGCACTCGGAGACTGCCGCGGTAAAGCTATTGCATAGCATTTTTTATCAACTTATGTAATTATAATTATTTCATTTATGCAGTATTTTTGAAGTTATACTTCTTTTGGCGCGATAGGGAAAAATGATGAGAGTAATTTTTTACGATGCGCTCGCACACCGACACTAAAAACCTACATCGTGAAGTTAGCAAGTCAACATACACCCTGAAGTTAGCTTAGTGTCAGATATTGACAAGCCTAGGAGGAGCCGCTGGAGCTGGTTGTATAGGTAATTACCTATACAACCAGTGGCGTAGCGTGCCTTGGCGGGGCCCCGTATAAATATAGTTATGGTAATAGGTAATAGTTTGGAAGGCCTTATGAAGGGCAAAGACAAAAGAAATTAAAAGAAATATTTATGCATCATAATTATCTATCTGTCACTTTTTCCAAAAATTTTACAAACAAGTCAAATTAAATATATACACTCTCCTTGCCTTTTTTTCGGCAAACTGACTTATTAAAGTATATATCTATGGGCCATTGAAGCCTGAAATAAATGATAAATGAATGAATGATTAAATCATTTATAGCTGATGATGACTTTAGTTTTTCTTAAGTTTCTGCCTCTATCGACAATAGTGACAGGTCTGACAGGCGTTCATGTCCCATCGAAGTTCTTAGGTAATTTTATTAGTTTTAATTTTGAAAAACTTCTTTCAGCCTCTGCGGTTGTAACTGGAAGGGAATAAAAAGTATGCTGTTATTACCTCCGGAAAACTGGATGCAAGACTATTGAATTTTATCAGCAATAATACAATGAGTTCCTTAATGGAATGAATTTTTTGGATTTCAGATTTTAAGCATGCTTTTAGAGCCTTTAATTGGTCATAAAGATTAACTGACATGTCTTTACTGTATTTAGCCGACAGTTTTCCGGAAGCGTTTAATATCTCTTCATCTAAAAAAGACAGGAGTTACTCCGGTTTATAATATTTCGAACATACTCCTCAGGTCGCAAAGGCGCAATAGTATACATTGACTTTGAAATTTAGCCAATTTAGGGTGTTGCAACTTGTGAACGCACGCTTTACGCGGGAACAAAGCAATAGATTTTTTTTACTTTTGTCATTTCTGAAATAAGTTTTTATTAAATTTTAATTAAGTTTTTATTAATTTTTGCTTACGCACGTCGGGGCCCCCGTGGCCCGGGGGGCCCGTATAATTGATCCGGCAGATACGGCGGTAGCTACGCCCCTGTATACAACCTAACCTCCTAGCTCCAGCAGTAGATTAAAAATAATAACCTAGGCTTGTCAATATCTGACACTAGGCTGTTAGGTTATTTTCGTTACGGAATTTCTGGATTCGGTCCCCACGCTCAAGGCCCGCGATAGAAGCTATGCAATAGCTTAAAAACAATAGCAGGATGAGGTAATCCATAGTAGCTGAAAGGTTAATGTTCTTGCAAGTAAGTACTTGTGAAGTTGCGACCGTGAAAACAAGCAATACTTACCTACACAGTTTCGCTGGTCACTTATCATAATAAGAATATTTACTATACTTGCTTAATATTATAAATGCGAAAGTTTTTAAGGAATTGAGGACGGATGGATGTTTGTTACTCTTTTACTCAAAAACTAATGACCGCATTTAGGTGAAAGGCACACAGATAGTTTATAACCTGTAGGGCTATTACGTATCTCTGTTGACAGTTCAAGTGATAATCACTTTGGCTCAGTGTCCATCAATTAACTGTCAAAAGCTTAGTTTGGTATCGGCTATGACCAGTGACTATCAAATATGACGTCATTGGCGCTCATCTTCGCTGATAGTCACCGTGACTCGTTTTGACAGTTGTTTTCGTATCGATACTTGTATTATTGCGATTGTGTAAGCTTAATGGATATCAAATAGATGTTCACTGAGGTTGACGTTGCTTTCGTGAAAGACGCTACTCAAAGGCAGTGTTTTTCAAATTCAGTAATGAACACCGAAGCCGGTATTAAATGTTAACATAACGTTTCTTGTTGTTTTATTGTTATGTGTGTTGGTGGTGAAGTATGGCACGTACAATAGTGCTAGAATTAGCCGAAGAAGAGAGAAAAAAAAAAAAGTCGCCTAGTGACACCGCGCTGCCTACGCGATTATGGAATGCTAGGGATAATTTATAATATTCTATATATAGCTTGCGATGTTTTAAAATGTTCATTTTCTTGCATTAATATTAGTTTTTTTATTGATTATTTTATGTGAATAAATCGGAAGTAATGGAATGGTATCGTTAGTTCTGATTTTAGCCACACGCCAAAATATCCTTGTACAGTTACAAATGTAAAAGTTTGATTTATTAAAGATGGTAGTTTTATAAATAGCTCTTAATACTTTTACTCTAACTTCACTTTTCTACATAATGTAATGTATAATGTAATGTATATTTGTGTTTAAAAGATGTTCAAAAAAAGGCAATTAACCCAATTAATAATAATCCTGTACGAACATTTTATTGTTTGAATTATTTTAATGTAAGTATTATACTAGTTTATATAAAAATTAGTTTACTTTTTGGCCCACAGTAGGTGCCTGTATTAAACTATGTTAGGCCTCTTCTTCGTGCAGGCATCTTAAGGAAGGGTTAAATAAACTTACAGGGTTATATTGATGATTTTCATGATTATTTCTGTAACTACGTACGTGTTACTGGCGCGACTCATTTTTGTCAACGTACAACCTTACACTGACTTGTAGGACTCAATGTAACGCACTCAAAACATTGTGCTAATGGATGGATTGAATAGTAAGGGGTCCTGCAGGGCTATTATGTATCTTTTTGATCGGCGGTGGCTATCAAGCTTCAGTTGTACACCGAACTTTGATAACACCTGAGAATTAGAGATGAGATATACCTGCCATTCTCCATACCCGGCCTTTAAGGTATGGGTATCACTAAATACCTGGTACAAATACCAGGTATCAAAATACTTCTAAGTATTTGGGTGTGGTAGGATTTCGATAAGTAAACGTATGCGATAAGTATGGTAAGCCTCCAATATAATGTAGGTACGACGTTTCAAGTAGCTATACGTAATTATGCATTATGAGATATGAAATCTTTCCTTCCTACTTTACCAGGCTTAGGACTGTCGGCTAAGAGTATGACGATGGTTATTAATGAATTCTAGTTATTTCTATATAAATTAATGCAAAAAATAAGTACCCATTTTATCTAACTAAATTAAATCAACCGAATGTTCATAAAGCACGAATGACGTTTCGGGTCCCTTCGTAAGCTGTCGGGTAGCTTCGGGTTGCTTCGGCGTACCGAACTACCGATAAAACTGGGCGCTACCTTGTGGTAGCGGTTCGTATCGTACTATGCGTCTGACGTCATACCTTCAAGGTATTTACCCAGTATTTCGGTCCGTACCCGGTCTATGTACTGGGAAGCACATACTTGGTATATATACCTCTACCAGTATATACGTCTCATCTCTACTGAGAATGTCATAATTTTGGTATTACGTATCACATTGAGTGGACATCACGTTACGGTGGCTTACAGACCGGTACGGTGCTCTTCGTCTCAGTAGTTGATGCCTCTAATTTTTATCGACTATTATGCGGCTAAGTTAAATAGCGCCCTTTGAGCGTTACAATACTAGATTTAAGGGAACATTTTATATTTAGCGGTTTATATGACAAGTGACACGTGAAATGGTTATTTATTATTTTATTTTATTTTTTCTGGCTTCGCAAGAAATGGTTATTGTAAATTATTTTGTTTCGTCAGTGTTTACTTCTGAATAACTTCTTTAAATAATACCTTTATTTATATTAGTAATAGCTTATGCAAACATAATATATTTAGTAACGTTTACAACTTAAGGATTTTGCGTTAGGGTAGCCCGCGAAATTCAAAATTTCTTACGTTTTTTTGCAATTTGCAGGTCATTGTCAGGTTGTATGTTGATGAAAAATGAGTCGCGCCAGTAACACGTACGTAGTTACATAATCACAATCATGAAAATCATCAATATAACCCTGTGAGTCCATTTAATCCTATATTCATTAAATATTCATTGAATAGGATTACATGACCTTAGAGGGTTTTATTGATGATTTTGAATTGCCAACATCACGGCAGGTGAACGGTCTGTCAGTAGATCGTGTTTATATTGTGCGTTTGTTTGACAGATTAACACTTCTGCCAACCAAATAAATAATTGTTTGTTGTGGTCGTAATGTCATTACGGTCATTAAAATGAGCTTAAATGAGTTAACGATTATTACTGTTTTTTGTGGGTAATTCAACAGCAAAAATATGAGAAAGTTGTCATATAAACTGATTTTGTTGATATTGAGTAGCTTTACTGTGTTATACTTATATTCAAAAGTAAGTAGTAATAAAAAAAAAAATTCTACCGTCAACACGCCTGTGCCAACCACGTAAGTGTAAACTGTATGATTCTTTCATGTATTAATTGTAATAGTGTTGCATTTACTCAATTAATATTGGTTTATTAATTTGACAGGGTTTTTAACAACAAGGAGACTAATGAGGTAGAAAGGGTAGTGTTATCTTTTGTAGTTTGCGACTCAAGATTCAACGAATCTTTGAATGTGGTTAAGTCTGTGTTGCTGTTTACAAGAGTTCGTGTACACTTCGTAATATTCGCTGACGATAGCCTGCGACCAAGATTTAATGAAACTTTAACTAAATGGAGGCTTTTAACAAAGAACCAATTGGAATTCGAACTTCACGAAGTTAGCTTTCCGGAACAACATGAACAAGACTGGATGAACCTATTTAGTAAATGTGCAGCTCAACGATTATTTATTCCTGTAAGAAATGAATGATATGTAATGAAATTAATTATCCTTATTCTATGATATGATTTTTTCTATGTAAACATATATATGCTGGGTGCTGGGCACTGAATGAATTAAATAGCTTTTTTTTAAACAAGTAATTAACATTAGTGAAAAGTTGCTTGACTGAGCCAGGAGTCAAAAAGAATAGATTTGAGAAATTGATTTGAATCAAAATTAATATATTTCAGAAACTAATACCTCATATTGATGCTATGATTTATGTGGATGCAGACACTATGTTTTTGGGGCCTGTGGAAGAGCTCTGGCTTTTTTTCACTCAGTTCAATACATCGCAAATATCTGCGATGTCCTTAGAAGACGATAACCCTAATGTTTCTTGGTATCCAAGATTTGCAAAACATCCCTTTTATGGCAAATATGGTAAGATTACATCTGTTATCCACTATGCATGTAGTTTAATTAATCAAAAAAGGATAATACCCACATAAAAATAAAAAAAAAACAAATACAAATACCCACATTTCGTTAGTTATGTTAACTCTCATGTAAAATGGACTAAAAAACCAGAAAAACTGACCAAATGTGTGTCAGACCACAGGGTAAACGGTTTCATAGTTGGGACAAATATTTGTGCGTAATACACAATACTGATTTTACCTGTCCCTAAAATAAGTTAATTTGTCATAGTATTTCACGAAAATACTGAAAGTTTAGTTTGTCTGGTTGCGTGGAGATGATGAAACAAAAATATCCCATTTACACAAAACTCATTATTAATTTTTCCCAAAAATTAAAAATGAGTTTGGTGTGATCCAAAATTCTCGTTTGACCACTGAAGTTTGGAACACTGAAATCCCATCTCAAAAATCACCCTGAATTGTATGTGTGACTTGCAATTAAACTAGTTCCCTTTATATTGTAGGTCTCAACTCAGGTGTAATGTTAATGAACTTGACAAGGATGCGGTCATTTGGCTGGGTGGACTATGTCACTCCAATCATGCTGAAATGGAAGCACTACATACCATGGGGAGATCAGGTATGATGTCTAGCTAAGAAGGCACAATGCATTTAAGTAAATGCTTACTGTGGCCTATACCGAGTGTAAGGGACACCAACGCACAACAATAACCATGTATTCAGGATACCATTCAGAACCCCGTACATAGAAATTTTTCATGGGTAATTAAAAAAACATCTGCTGCACCATTAGAGCAGCGGTGGCCCAGTGGTGGCGGCCCCGACTTACGAACAGTAAGTCTTGAGTTCGAACCCAGGCAGGCGCATTACTGTGTAATTTGTTTCATCACCACTGCTCTCAAAAACGGTGAAGGAAAACATCGTGACGCAACCGGCATGTCCTAGAACCAAAAATTCGAACACATGTGATATCTACCAAACATCATTGGACCCCCGTGGTGGATTATAGACCATTCCCTCATAGAGAGAAGGCCGTTTTTCCCAGCAGTAGCAATATAGGCTGATTATGCTGCTACTGCTGTTCCATACATTTTGACCGTGTAGGTATTGCACTTTTGGGGAAAACAGCTTTTTATTTTTTACGAATTGGCGGTCTTAAAGAAGTTCGAAGGATCTAACCCAAAAATAAAGAACTTAAAATGTTGAATTTGTTCGCAGGACATCATAAACATAATATTCCATTACCATGAGCGCGCGGTACACGTGCTGTCGTGCCGCTACAACTACCGCTCGGACCAGTGCATGTACGGCGACGCGTGCGCGGACGCCACGGCGCGCGGCGTCTACCTGCTGCACGGCAGCCGCAAAGCCTTCCATAGTGATAAGCAGCCAGCCTTTCAGGTAAACACTGCGTTATTATCTACTTCAATAAATGAACAGTTAATTAAACACATTTATTTTTTGTAATTGTGACTCACACTAATTACTGCTAACGAATAAATGATTAACTGACACAAACTTCAACAATATTTCCAGTCCTATTATTAGATACTGACAGAGCACAGGTACGACTTCGTAGCCGACTGCACACAGCAGCAGCAGACGACGTGTCGCTCCGATACGATTGGTTTCTATGGAATACCTTCCGCAGCTAGCGACACGTCGCACGACCGCAGATGACGTGTCGTCCGACCGCAGATCCGTAGTGACACCGACGCTGAAGCGACAACACTTTGAATCTTAACTAACTGAAAAATGGCGTTACCATCTCCTGCAGCCATCTGCGGTTGGGTTCGGAATCATGACTCCAACGACACGACGCTCCGACCTGTCGCTCCGACATGACGGAAAGACACGTCGTCTGCTGCTGCTGCTATGTACGGTCGGCTACGAACTCTTACCTTTATCCACACGTGGCTGATGGATCGGTGATCTCAAGCAGAAGCTGATAGTGGGTCGCTGTTGCCTTTCTCTCACGTATTACGTTATCTACAATCGACACTAATTAGTAGAAAGAGGTCTATTCTCCTTCGCCCAAACAAAAATGTATGTTGAAAATATGTTTTGTTTCAGGCAATCTATCGTGCGATAGATGAATACGTGGTCGGGACTGACCCTTCGAAGTATGTACTTACAAATATGGATCAGTATTTCTCCCAGGCTCCCCCGTCTAACTGCGGAAACTTGAAGGACGCTTTTCTAAAAGTACCGACCAGAACGTTTAGCAATTTATATCCAGTGCCAGATAGATAGCATCCATCACATCCTCCTGTAAGATAAAAGAACGGTGAGAGATATGTATCTAAGTATCAGGGTTCTATTTTTGACGAGCTTTGGCCCGTGATAAGTACGCACGAGGTAAGTTTTTTTCGTTTTTCGATATCCGCGTGGATGTCGAAAAACGGAAAAACTTACAATATAGTTATAGATTTCACCTTTTACGTGGAACGTAAGTCAAAACCATATCGAGTTATTCTTTCATACATTTAATAACATTATTGTTTTCAAGAGTTGATCATCGAAAAAATGTTCGATCATGATTCAGGGATGACGGCGAATCGGGTTCTTGTAAATAAATATTTTTGTAATAACATTCTGAAAGTCCCCAGTCCCAACTGAGAGAAATAAGTAGCCTCAAGGTTGTTCCAGTTGACGTCCCACCTCGCTACACTAGGTCAACGAAGTGGAAAATGTGCGAAAACATATAAAATGCCTTACATTCCTCTACTAAGGCACCTGTCCGTCTGCCGGCGATTAGCGGGGCGCGAGTAGAGCTTGCAAGTAAATATGAGTTGGTGAGTAACTACTCGCTGGCATGCGTCCTAACCAAGCGAGAGCCTCTCAGCGGGTGCTCTGCCGCCAAGCGAGCGTCATTATGCGAGTATCTACTCGCTAACTGGCGATGGCGGTGTGAACACTAGCGAACACTCAGCAATCTACTATAATTATTACAGTGTGTACCAGAAAGGTGGGGTCATATTTGAGGGTGTGGTACAGACTATCTGGTTAGCAGCTGGATAAGATGAACGTTACAGAAAATCGTTATAAATGTTGTGCGATTGTAGAGGCATTTGGTCTAGCACTCCAACAGTGGACTGCTGTCAGTAAGCCGCTGATTTTGTTCTTAATATGATATTTAACTAAAGCTCGCTTCGTTAGGCATTCATGGCTATTATGAGGAAATGCGGGTGGTATTTTCTCCAAACAAACGCTCTCGCCTGTTTTCTTTCTGGTTTATGACTTTAAAGTCAAAGCTATGATTTTTTACAGTTTAATAAATATCAACCTCTTCTATGTCCCTATGATTTCCTTTTTGATGATACATAATCTGATAAGCACTAGAACCTTTACAAAATGCTCAAAATTTCCTATTTAAACCGCTGTCAAGAAAAACATAGGGACACAGTTATCTAACCATATTCAGTTTATGAAATATCTTTTAAATTGATCGAAATATTGGAGGAGGAAATAGTCGAGAGCCAAACCTCAAATTATGACTTTTTACTCGTCGGATCTGTAGTTGTCCTTATCGCACCAATGTCGAAATCGCGTTCGCGGTGCGACAGCGATAGTTTCTTCAAATGCTTACCGCATTTCCTCTTAAACAAACTCTGTGTATCAAGAGATTATCGAATATAGTACATACGGCGGCACATCAAGCTATACATAACCAATATAACCTGACTTCGCTTTGTATGAGCTTCCCGTACGAACTACGAGGAGAGTTCCGCTTAATTTGGTTTGGCATAGCTTAATTGGCCGCTGTGCGTACCTACCTACTTAGCTGGTATATGTTTATTAAAGGCCAGACATTAAATGCGTTATGTTCTCGCGCTTGTTTTGTACGAAACCAGTTTTTGAACCTTTTGACCATCACCTTTGGACTAAGTTTTTGCCATCCATCTGCCAATTCTTTAAATTAGAATCCAACTGTTATAAATATAACAAAACAGATGAAGGTTTAATGCTAAGTCATAAATAAGCATTGAAACTAATACAACATATATAATTTGAAATATTATTAGATTATTTTGCGATGAATAAAATACTTATACTGAATTACCATACTGTGTATAATAGATGATGAAATAAACAAATTAATTATTAATACTATCCATAATATCCGGCTTGTATTAAATTTGGTTAAATAGATGTGTTATCAAGGTTAATTTTAGTATTCTTGGTTGTCAAGGCTCGGAACAGGTTTAAAATAAACCGGTTTATTTCGGTTTTCCGCCTAACTTTTCTTAAGAACGTAAACGTTTTAAGAAAATTATTTTAACGTAAATTAACCGGTTTATTCGACGAGCGCCATGTCGGTTAACGCGTTGCATCTTCTGAATAATTGTAAGGGTTTCATTAAAAAATGACTGACTATCTAATCCATCTATTCTATCCATTTCATTAATATCCATTTTTAAATAAAATAATAACTTTTTTTTATTTTTTTAAATATTAAATGAGCATATACAATCTAGTCCTAAGGACAGATGAGGTCGACGATGGAAAGAGCTAACCCAAAAGTAGCCTATTACCTCTCGACTTAAATACAAGGTGTAAACAGACTCTTCACGAAGCCGCCAACCAAGCATTATGTACATAAAATTAAGTAACTTTACGCAAAAATGAGTGCTGGGAAACGACTTTTTTTTGGGCTGAAAATTCACTTTTTCAGTAGGATTCAATGTAACGCACTCAAAACATTGTGCTGATGGATGGATTGAATAGTAAGGGGATCCTGGAAATGTTTAAATAAAAATCTTACATTAAAAATATGTAGGTATTTAAAAAAAAACTTGTGAAAAAGTTGGAACTTTGACCCCAATATCTCCGTAACTAGAAGGTTCCCAGGTTTGGTCTAGAACAAAAAGATGATTGCAATGAACAAGTGCCTTTCGGCTTCGTTAAGAGTCTGTTTACACCCTTTAGATTGAGGTCATATGAACTTGGGAACACCGACGCAGGCAGGGAATTCCACTCCTTGACTGTGCGCATAATAAATGATGTAGCAAAGCGTTCCTTGCGAATGTGTGGAACATCGACAAGGTATGGGTGATAGCCTGCAGTACGTCACGACTCCCGATGGAAGGGGATGGTGGGATGAGCTCGTAGACCTCTTGGGCACAGTCACCGAAATACAGTCTGTACAAAACCGACAAACGTGCGACTTTGCGCCGTTGGGCTATGAAGCTTGGTACCCGCCAGCTTATCGTCACTAATGAGCCTCTTGGCTCTGCACTCAACAGAGTCAAGTGTGGCTACGTGGTATTTGGCTGAGCCATCCTAAAGGTGACAGCAGCAATACTCCATGCATAAGACTAAAAGCTGTGCACGCTTAAAGTAACGCTCAACCTTATAGAGGATACCCAGCTTTTGGCCGCAGTTTGAGCTTTCGACTCAATGTAGGCACTGAAGTTCAGATTCGCACTCAACTTCGTGCCAAGAAGCTCGAGGCTGTCGGTAATTGGTACAGATGCACCCCGGAAAGTAGGAACCAGATTGAACGGACTCCCTTTGGCTGTGAACAGGCACACTTGTATTTTGGTGGCGTTAAAAATAACCAGATTTTCATCACCCTACTCGGAGACAAGACTTTAGATTGAATTTGTTCGCTCTACCTGGCCTCTTTTAGAAACGCACTTCTTCACTGCTAGCTTTAGCGCTGGATGCATAAATCTCATAAACTCACGCCCTTTTCCCATGGGGGTAGGCAGAAACCACAGGACGCCACCTGCTACGATGACAGTGCTGTCGTCTTGATAACCAACAATACCAGGAACCAGAAGGTCATTAATGTGCAGCAGGAAAAGTGTCGCGAAGATAACAGACCCCTGAGGCGTCATACTCAGAAGTAGCTACTTAAGGTTATTTTTTAATTTTAATTTACTCTTAAATATTAGTTTGTATATTTTTACATAGTTTTAAAGAAAGACAAAAGTATTAAATCTGCCTCATAACATTAAGTTTGCAATGAAAAATCTCTTATGATTTTATTATTTACAATTATATTTTTTGTAATATTTATAGAATTTCGTTTGTTGTGTGTTTTATTTCCTCAATTTTAGAATATTTTTACGAGCTGAGTATGGGATAAATTAATTACCACCGATTAAATAACAAATAACTTTAATAAACACAAAACACTTAAAACTCAATTACAAACACACTTTTGATCATTAGTCACTTAAATATCGCAGTTCTAGTTCGCTTCGATTCGCTTCGTTGTGTAGCCAAAATCAGACTGACTGTTCCCGCAAACATGACGGCTATTTATAGGTCGACCGATCCTTCTCGAACCTTCTCACAGTGATACAATGGAACATCATCCTTCGAGAAACTTCGACATCTTTCTCGAATGTTCTAGACAGTTCCATAGTGAACACTGTCCTTGGAGAAGGTTCCACAACTCTCTCGAATCTTCTAGAAATTTCTATACTAGAACATTCTAGACTCGAGTCGTCTTAGACAGTTCAATAGTAGATCATTCGAGACTTGCATGTAATCTAGAATGTTCTCGTAAAGTAACCGACGTAGTAACACTGCCCCGTCCTTATACATGCTCGTCCCGAGCATCATTAGCCCCGTAGTATCGCGCCAATCGGTCTACATGGACAATCTTAGGCGCACCTCGTGGACCCTTCTGTATTAGGTAGGTGACATCATTGATCCTAGTCACGACTTGGTATGGTCCATCCCATTTTGCTTGCAATTTCGGAGACTTCCCCTTGCTCCGCACTGGGTTATGCAACCACACCAGTGAACTCTCCTCGAAACCCCTACTGTTTGCCTTCCGGTCATAACGGGTCTTCATCTTCTCAGACATCTGTTGGCCGGATTGTCTGATATGCTCATAAACATCATTCAACTTGTTACGCAAGTCATTCGCATAATCTGTTACACTGAGTGGAGCATCAGGGGGAGTTCCAGTGATTAAATCTGCAGGCAACCGTAATTCCCTTCCACGACACCAGCCTTCGCGAACTGTCGTACTTTCGTGGACTGCACTACGGTAGGACAGCAGAAACGGCTGTATGTGCTTGTCCCAATCCCTTTGCCTGCTTTCCACGACTTTTGCCAAATATCTCTCCAAAGTTTGGTTAAATCGTTCCACCATTCCATCAGATTGTGGATAGTAAGAAGTCGTTCTGGTTTTGTAGGTACCCATCAATCGACAAGTCTCCTGAAATACTTGCGATTCAAAATTCCTTCCCTGATCGCTTTGTATTTCTAAGTGTACACCAAAACGACAGAAGACCTCCTGAACCAATTTATCAGCGACAGTTGTAGCTTCTTGGTTAGGAATGGCGAAGACTTCTGGCCACTTTGTGAAGTGATCTATGACAACCATGAAGTACTTGTTACCGCTTTCACTTTCTGGAAATGGTCCCGCAACGTCTAATGCTATCCGTTCCCAGGGGGCTCCAACGTTGTACACTTTTAATGCACCTCTGCTGCGTGTTTGGGGTCCGTTCACAGCCGCACAACTAGTACATTTGCGACACCAGTCCGCCACATCATCTCGACAGTGGATCCAGTAAAATCTCTCTCGGATCTTCAATAGGGTCCTTTTTACCCCCATATATCCTCCTGAACATCCATCATGGTAGAGTCGTAAAACATCCGGTACCTTGGCTTTAGGGACAACCATTTGAAAATGACAGCTGTCTCCTCGAGCGTTTTTTTAATTTACGGCACAAGACTCCATCCTGGATCACCAAGCTGTTCCATTGTGCCCAATAACTCTTCGTGATGGAACTCATCGCTGCCACATAACTCCACTTGGGCTTAGGAGCACCTGCTTTGATCCACTCGAAGATCGGTTTGATGTCCGATTCATGTTGCTGAGTCTGCTGTAGGGTTACCTTCGATTCATCGCTGAGATCCGTTCTAAGCATCCTCACGGGCGCTACTTCTTTCGTCTCTTGCCTGGGACAATGCTTACAGTCTTCAGGACAAGGTCTCCTTGACAAGGCGTCAGCGTTACCGTGAGTTCTTCCACTGCGATGTTCAGTTACGAAGTCATACTCTTGTAACAGTTCAATGCATCTTGCCACTTGCCCCTCTGGATTCTTGAACCGTAATAGCCACTTCCATGCAGCATGGTCAGTTCGTAACTGGAATTTCCGTCCCAGCGAAAATTTACTAAAGTGCTGCAATGTGTTTACTACGGCGAGTAGCTCCCGTCTCGTAACGCAGTAATTTCTTTCCGGTTTGGATAAAGACTTGCTGAAGTAAGCTATGACAACCTCTCGGTCTCCTTTCCGTTGAGACAGCACGCCCCCAATTCCAGTATTACTCGCATCTGTGTCAACTATGAAGTCATTTTCAGTGTCAGGAATAGTCAGGATATCCCAAAATAGGAGTGTTGCACAGACGCTTCTTTAATTCCTGAAATGCGATGTCGCAGTTCTCGTCCCAACAGATGGCCGCTTTTCCTCAGTGAGTCTGTGTAGGGGTTTTGCAATGTCAGCAAAATTCTTGACAAACCTTCGATAGTAGGAGCACAAACCCAAAAATGCTCTGACCTGTGTCTTGTCTTTCGGAACTGGCCAATCCTTGACGGCCACTACTTTCTCTGGGTCAGTTTGAACACCTTCCCCTGAAACTATGTGTCCTAAAAAGTTTACTTGTCGTCTGAAAAACGAGCACTTTTTCGGACTTAACTTGAGATTTGCTGTTTGGATTTTCGACAGCACTCGGTTGAGGTTTTTAAGGTGCTCTTCAAATGTACGGCCCACGATGATTATGTCGTCTACATAGACAAGACATGCGTCTCCAATCAATCCGGCAAGTACTTGCTCCATCAACCTTTCAAACGTAGCGGGAGCATTGCACAATCCGAACGCCATAACTTTAAACTGCCACAACCCCTTTCCTGTAGAGAATGCAGTTTTCTCCTTGTCCTCGGGGTCTATTTCCACTTGCCAGTAGCCACTTTTCAGGTCCAGCGTGGTAAACCATTTCATTCCAGTCAGCGTATCCAGTGTGTCATCGAGCCTAGGCAGTGGGTAGCTGTCCTTTTTCGTGACGTCGTTCAGTCGTCGATAGTCCACACAAAAGCGCATGCTGCCGTCCTTTTTCTTTACCAGGACCACAGGAGAGCACCACGGACTGGATGAAGGCTCTATAACACCGTCCTTCACCATTCCCTCAATCATAGTGTCCACCTCTTTTTACCGTGCAACTAGCAGTCTTCTTGGTCGCTGCCGGATTGGTAACTCGTTACCTGTATTAATCTTGTGCTGAACGAGTCCAGTTCTCCCTATGTCAGCATCATTTGTAGAGAAAATGCCGGCGTACTGAAGTAACATCTTCATAGCCTTGTCCATTTCTCCTTGAGTTAAGTCACAGTTTTCCAAAGCGTTGACACGTCAAAATTTGCACTACGGGTTTTATTTTCGGTAGGCAGATCTTGCAATTGACGCATCCAAGCTACTTCCTCGCAAGTGCCGATCAACGTACCCTTCTTAATCACTTGCTCCTTGTCGCTTGGATTCAGTATGCGTTGGTGGCCTTTACCAGAGTACGTGCCATTTTCCATGGAAAGTCATTGTTCACTCTTTCTATCAGAACACTTCTGCTGCACTTCTTATCTTTGCGTCCAGAATTCTGTGGTAAACTAATTGGCACGATCGTTTCTGATCTGCGAGGAAGAACAATCTCCTTCAAGCAGTAACACTTTCCCTGATGGTGCCCCTTCCACGAAGACTTCCTCAGAACCACATTTCAATACTCCTTGATCAACGTCGATCTCACAACGATGTTTCCGCATGAAGTCCAAGCCCAAGATGCAATCGTCCACTATGTCGGCCACGATGACATTGTGCTGGTAAATTCTGTCACCCAATTTTAACTGCACCTCTTTCTTGCTTCGGACGATTATGTGCTGACCGGTCGCTGTTAGTAACTGTATACGGTCGTGGTTATTGAAGTAGTCCCCAAGAAACTGACTTGCTAGGTGAGAACTGACGACCGTGTGAGAAGCTCCAGTATCCAACGTCAGTTTGCATGGTGTTCCGTTGACTTCGCCTTTGATGGTCAGGCTGTTCCCGTCATGTGCTTGCGAGATCAAGATCCTCGGGGCTCTTTCAATACCAGCCAGCACCCGCCTCCTGGCATTTACTCGTTTCGCTGCTGTGGCTGGGCAGTCACTTCAGCCACCCTGCCCTGCTGATCTTCTCTCGGTGTGCTGCGCTTAGGACAGCTTGACCGAAGATGACCCCTTTCTCCACAAGTGTAGCACCTAGGGCTGTACCCCTGCGAGCGATTACGAACAGGTGACGCTACAACCTCCTTGACACGGTGCGTTCGGTGGTCTTGCCTCACTGCCTCTACTTCTAAGGCATGGGCCAAGGCATCTTTCAGTTTCTCATGATGCCCAAGTCTCACAGCGGCTCTAACTTCTAAGTCCCGTATTCCATCCACGAACGCCTGCACCAGATTTCCATTGATAAGTGCAGGGGCAGACTGGTATGCTTTCCGAACCAGGTTTTCCACTTCCAGGGCCCACTGCTGTAGGTTCTCGGCACTACGTTGAACACGATCCTTCAACTTAGCACGGAACACGTGCTCCAGGTGCGCGTCGCCGCATCTGGACTCTAACGCCTCTAGCAGTTGCTCGTAGGTCACATCCTTGCCGAGCGCCTCAAGAATGGTGAGGGCCTGGTCTCGGAGGCCCAAGGTGAGCGCGGTCAGGGCTTGCGCTTTTGTCCACCCATTCGCCTTCATAACAGCCTAAATTGGATTTTATAGGCCGATCACGAAGATGTTCCGTCGAATGGCGGCACCTTAAAACCTGCTCCTTCATCACCTTGAGGTCTTTGCCAAATGTGGCGTGAAGATCCTTTATTAGGAGCACCTGCTCTTCTTGGCGGCGGACCTGCTCCTCTTTATCCCGTTGCAACTGCTCTTCTAACCGGCGAGCCTGCTCTTCTTGACGGCGAGCCTGCTCCTCTTGACGGCGAGCCTACTCCTCTTGACGGCGAGCCTGATCCTCCTTATCACGTTGCAACTGCTTCTGCAACTGATGACTCTGCTCCTCTTGACGGCGAGCCTGCTCCTCCTTATCACGTTGCAACTGCTCCTGCAACTGACGACTCTGCTCCTGCAGCATCATCATTAAAACAGACAAATCTGGCGCCGCGGGTGCTGGAGGAACCCCGTATGGACAAGCGACTGGCTCTGACGTAGGCTGGACACCGCCCGGTGTCTGAGTCGGAGAATCTCCAAGCCGCCTTCGGTCCATGTCTTGCTGTCGTTGACTCCTGGTACGGATACCATCCATGTCGTCCTTTGGTAGAATCGGCATAACTTATCCCACTTCTGACACCAATTTGTTACGAGCTGGGTATGGGATAAATTAATTACCACCGATTAAACAACAAATAACTTTAATTAACACAAAACACTTAAAACTCAATTACAAATACACTATTGATCACTAGTCACTTAAATATCGCACTTCTAGTTCACTTCGATTCGCTTCGTTGTGTAGCCAAAATTAGACTGACTGCTCCCGTTTTTTTTTTGTTAATGTCATCTCGCAGTTCAGCCTAGGAGGCTGGCTACTGCTTAACCGGTCTAATCCTGTGGATGCCTTGAAGTTAAGGCCTCCAGCTAGGGGCACTGAATTATAAACTAAGCGACCACACGCTAAGGGCACCCCCTGTGGGGTACGAGCCTCGGCTTAGGGCGTCGCTGGGGAGGGTAGCAAGGGGACAGGCTGGATCTGAATGAGATTATTTAGGGGTTGATTTATCACTAATGGCTCAGCATCGCGGGCTGGCTCTAGCAAGGGTCGGGGTATTTGTCCTGTGTGGGAATCGAACCCACGACCTCCGTCCTAGCAGTCAATGACTGTTCCCGCAAACATGACGGCTATTTATAGGTCGACCGACCTTTCTCGAACCTTCTCACAGTGGCACAATGGAACATAATCCTTCGAGAAACTTCAACATCTTTCTCGAATGTTCTAGACAGTTCATAGTGAACACTGTCTTTCGAGTAGGTTCCACAACTCTCTCGAATCTTCTAGAAATTTCTATACTAGAACATTCTAGACTCGAGTCGTCTTAGACAGTTCAATAGTAGATCATTCGAGACTCGCATGTAATCTAGAATGTTCGCGTAAAGTAACCGATGTAACAATATTATATAACATAAAAAATAAAGCAAAAACATGAACTTGATGCCAAACTAGTTTGTTAACTACATAGCGTGGGAAATTAAAAACAGAATGTTAATGAATCCTGTGTCTTTATCGTCATAATTAGGTATGTAATAAACAATTATTATGAAAACTAAGAACAATTATGTGCTATCGGCTAAAACAGCTATGTTCTGAGTCCGTAAAAGTTTTGTAACTAAAGAAACATTACTACGGTTTAAGATATTTAATTCTCCAAAGAATTACAAATTCACTTGCAGAGAAAACATAAATATTTTTAGAACATTGTTATCTACCAGTTAGCGTAGATAAAAACAAAAACAAATATGTATCTTAAAAGTACCATTACTTCGTCTATACATGTTTTAGCATAACAAGTAAAAAAATAACAAATCAGAAGAAGGTAGGTTACACATAAGTAACAAGAAACAACACAATTTAATTCAATTTAATAGTTTTTGCGTGATTAACAACACCTACAACACAGTGCAGAACATAAGCGATTCATTAAATTGTTTTCGGTTAATATTTGCACATAATACAGGGTGGATAGGGTGAACGGGGCAGTAAGGGGAACTACCTTACCCGTTGCAGCTACACCAAAATGGTCTTAGGAGACAATCCATAATTTTTCGTGAAATTTAGATCACTATTCACAGATTTTCAAAAAAATGTTCAGTTAGCAAGAAAATGCCCACTTTACACAATTTTTTTTTTTATACCAATCGATCCTGTTTCTAAGTGCAGAATACAATCGGCCACTGTGTTTAGCTTTTATCGATTATGAGAAGAGAAGAGAATCAACAGTGTGGAGCATTGGGCAGTGTTTAACTCTCTCCATCGCTGCCAGATCGACAGTCGGTACGTAGACGTACTCAGGGAGTTGTACGATGTGGCAACAATGCAATTCAGATTGCATGACATCACCGCACCGATTTCGATCAAAAGGGGAGTGCTACAGGGATTCCAATTCGCCTAAACTTTTCATTGCTGCCCTGGAAGACGTGATGAAAACACTGAAATGGGGCCAAAGTGGTGTAAACATTAATGGTGTCTACTTGTGACGCCTTTGGTTTGAAGACCTTCAATGCATGCTAAAACAACTTTTCGATGTTTCCCTACAACCTACAAGTTGGCTTAAGAATGAATATGTCCAAGACGAAGGTGAGTCAGGCATTTCGGACGACTGTCTCAGCTGTTATGGTTGGAAACGAGCGTCTGGAAAAGGTTGATTATTAAGTTTATCTGGGACATGTTCTATCTTTTGACAAGGAGCTTTCCAGCAAGGAGATTTCTAGGAGAGTACAACTCGGATGGGCGGCGTTTGGTAAACTGAAGCATACAGGGTGTAAACAGACTCTTCACGAAGCCGTCAACCAAGCATTCTGTATATCAAACTAAGTAACTTTACGCAAAAAATTGTGCTGGGAAACGACTTTTTTTTTTTTTTTTTACTATTATATTATTTTTAATTTCAACTAACTATAGCAAAGTAAGAAGCACGAAATCATGTGGCTGATACCTATATTTTTTGTTGCAGTTGGTTTCATTATATTTTTTTCGGGTAACGGTTTTTATCGATTTTCTCTAAAAAGTGATTTTTACACATAAGAGGTCTTAAAGTTGCAACGACGATATGGTCTACTTAGAGGTAACTGGACCACATTTCTCAACTTCGATACAAAATATAGCAGAAATAAATGTTGAAAAAAACGCAAAAAAAAAATCACTGGCCATATAATTATTTTTCCAATTGTTAAAAAATAACTGAAGCGGTATCGTAAGTCCTGCACATGGACTAAACACCTTGAGGCGCGTATCCAACAGCATAATTATCATCAAAAACTAGCAAGTTTTTATTCATTTTTAGCTTCAGTAAATTATGTACATACCTACTCAAATAATAATTAGTGTGCTGTTTCGAGGTATATAAACAGATCGTCGCTACGCCTCATTCAGAGCTGCCGCTAGTCCTTGTCTAATGTGCATGATATAACTTGCAAAGAAACTTGTCTAAATTCGGTATTTTTTTCCCTAACTTTTTTTGTACAACTTCTAATATGTTTTTTAAAGTGTGGTTCGTTGCTGCGATAGTTACAATCGTGTTGACAACGTTAAGTGGTGGTAAAGTAGTGCCATTCCAGCAGTGCCCAGGTATGTCACACTGCCGTATCAAGCCTTCCTATTGCTTTTTATTTTTACATAGCATAAACCAGTGTCATTATCTTAAAATTGGTCGCCTTAGAAAACTACAAGTTTTTCTGGTAACTAGGTTGTCAATAGGGTTCCGTTGCTTAATGGCAAAAACGGAACCCTGTTGACACCACACAGAGACAGCAGGTGTCTTCTATCTGCAATGGTTGATGAGATATTTGCTTCTAAAGCTGTGAGAATTGTGCCCCGCCTACCCCTCTAATTTCTAAGAGGTAAGAGGTGGAAAAATCTGAAAAAAGGTAGGTGTGTAGAACGTAAAAAGAATTTTCAACGAAAATTGGTTTGAATTAGATTAAATATGTAGCTTTTGAGATAAGAAATTTTGAAAATGAAACTGCAGCAGTAACTTTGATTTTCATTAACATACTATGAAAAATAAACTCGCACATGACCGGTTTTTTACTTTTTATTTGTGTTTTTTTTAAGGCTAGGTATATAGCATCAATTAAGGGGTGATCCGTTTACAGTAGGGTTCAAAACGATTATTATATGCGTGTCGCAAACGTCTTTCCGAAATACCACCATGTTTGTTCAGCGATTATTTAAGTGAAAGAATAGATAGTTCAACAAATGTTCGACGTGAGTTTTTATTAAATTGGAGTAACTTTTTTATTTATGAACCGATTGACATAGAAAAAACACTAAATGTTAAGTGAAACTTACCACAATATATTAGCAAAAACCACATTCAAATCGGATAAGCCGTTTCTGAGATTAACGCGTACAAACGCACAGACAAACAGACAAAAATTCTAACAATCATTGTTTTGGGTGCTATTTGTGTTGATAAAGGTCCCAATAATATTTTTTTTTCTTATATCTTCCATGTACAGACAGGGACCCGTTATATTTTTATTATATGTATTAATATTGATATAGGTACCATTTAACTCATGCAATAGATAATTACATGTAAGGACGTACCTACCAGACCCAGACTGATGAAGACTTGCGCTTTTGTTTCAGGCGAATCGTTCGAGGGCCTAAATGATAAGATTCAAGTGGATCCGTGCAAATCTAGCTCCAGCTGTAAACTGCCGAAGAACACCAACGTCACTATCACAATGAAATTCACTCCGGGTAAGTTTGCACTGCCTGCCAGTGCCCGCTTATGTATGTAGGTATACTACGCTTTTTTGTTTGCTCAAGGCTTACGGCGTTTGTTGCGATGTATTCATTTGTGTCTATAACGGAAAAAAAGTTTGTTATTTTGCCATTATATCGTGATTATAACTTTGAAACATGGTGCTGGCGCAGCAATTACTGTTACCTGTGTAACTGAACAAAACAAAAATCAGGCGCAGTTTGAATCTGCACCGTCCATACCATGTTTCTTATTGGGGTCGGCTTCCAGTCTTACCGGCTGCAGCTGAAAACCAGTTTTTTACATGGAGCGATTGCCTATCTAGCCTACATAACCCAGTTGGTACTGGATAATACGGTACCCCGTGGTACGACTGATTGTCAGTCTTTTGGGCCACTGCTACCTGTAACGGCAGTCAAAGATCTTTAAATGAAAGCCGGGACTAACGGCGCAACGTGCTTTCCGAGGCACGGAGGAAACTCGGTATGTAACGGATGGTCACCCATCCATGGACCAACCTAGCCAGGCGCGGCTTAACCTTGTACAATAATTAGTAGTTGCTGGCACTGCTAGCCACTATCATTCTAAGCTTGCTCCTTTTTTTCTCGATTTGAAATCGGAAGACTTACTGACTAAAACCACCCCTGGTGTTTCCTTTTATACGTACTCTCGTCAGAGAGCTGCGAATCGGATGCGTCTTTCGCTACCCCAGACTCGTGCCGAAGCCGATGCCGATCCGCTTGACCTGCGGGCCTCGTCCAGAAGGGGGGGTGTTAAACTCACCCCGTTACGTCTTAGAGAGACGCGCGTGGAACACTACGCGCCTTTTCGGGGCCAGTGTGATGGGGGGCGACGGATGTCCCCGCGTCCGTCACCCCATGACCTGTTTAGAGGGGCTGGAAGAAGGCGTGTTCGCCCTTTGCCGACGCCTAGTGCGCCTGCTAAGGGACAGGAAGAACAGAAGTTGCCCAACTTCATGCTATCCTATGTTAACGAGGCGAGGTCGGTCGTTCCGTTCTTCAGCCTGTTTTATTGGTCTAGTGGTAAAGCGCTTCTGCTGAGCATGATGCCCTGTATTTGAGTACCAGGTCTGGCAGAGTTTTTCCACAAGTAATTTCTCTGTAGCAGGACGGAGTCTGGAGTTGTGCCCGGTTGATGGTAATAGGTTCGCTTCCTAAAAACTGGCACAGGGCATGAGGGCGTTGAAATTAGTGCCATGTTTTCGACAGTGATTCTCTCATTCTCCCACTAGGATACTCAGATCTAACGTTCATGGTTATTTATTTCAGATGTAGTGGTCACATCCCTAACGAATGATGTGTTCGCGTACATCGGAGAATTACCAGTTCCGTTCTTCGGCGTGGACGGCACGGACGCGTGCACGCACGTGAAGAGCGCGGCCACGGACAATTACGTGTCGTGCCCGCTGCCCGCCGGCCAGGACTACGTCTACACCAACGTGTTCCCCATCCTGTCCGTGTACCCCACGATCAGCACAAAAGTGCATTGGGCCCTCAAAGACGGTAAAAAAAGTATAATATGCTTCGAGGTACCTGCAGCCATTACTAATGCCCCAAAGAAAAATAAGCAATAATTGAGCTCGTCGATTGAGAGCGGAATATAATTAGTAGCTTCTAAATGCGAGGTTAATTTATGGATGACAACAATTACTACATTTAAAATGAAACACATTTGTACAATATTATTAAATTTAATTTATTACTTGTGATGGCAATTAAAACTATTAAAAAAAGTTCTTCGACTTTTCGACTTACATAGAAACTTACACCTACCTACAGTGCTACAGTTCTTTCACCGTTACTGTGCATCTGTATCACTGTCAGAATCAGTGATATTATTCCGTTGTCGTTGCTGGTGACTGTCAAAGATAAATTAAGTTTGAAAGGACTGTTGTACAAGGATCTTCTAGTGCTTGAGTTACAGCTTTGTTGGTCAACATTTGTGCAATGTTTCGTAAAATTACAATGAAAAAAAAATAAGCGGCATGAAAAAACTAGTTACCACGCATACTTTAATACTACGACATTCCTATATATAATTTACTTCTAGGTACTTACATATTTTATTTGAATCACAACGCATGATCAGTTTTATAAAAAAAAATTGAGGCACTGAATATTAATATGAATAAATTATTCTTCGTTCCCATGAGCATGACTGAAATTATAATAATCTGTTCAAAAAGAAAACACTGAGTTTGCATTCCGGTTGATTGCAGTTGGGTGATATAAAAGGTTGTAAAATTATGTAATTCGCACGGGCACTTCAAAGCAGATAAGGTCCACTTCGTTTTTATCTTGCAGCCCCCAACGTACTGTGGCACGTATGGTAGGGTAGAAGGACAGCACAGGGAAAGTATCGCTATAGGTATATCTAGTGCCAGCTTTGAGCGGGCATGAGGCTTTCTCGCCGTCGTCCGTGTGGATCTTGTCGCAGACGGACGCGCCGTCCACCCCCAGGAACGGGATGTCGACACCGACCACTTCCGCAGTCACCTTGTTCTTGAGATCGTCAAGATCTTCAGCTGTAAAAGTAAACAAGCACATTGATATGTATATAAAAACCACCAGAGATGAGCGAGGATGCGTGGCGAGCAATCTGTGTGGAACTAACTAAATCGAAAGAACTGACTGACTGAATCGGAAGTGATATTATTGGTTAGTTTCACACATCATTCATCAGGTCATATTCATTTATTACAAAAGGTAGATATTACTATATTATCTTGCAGGATTGCCTTCTACTGATTTGTCTATTTTCACCTAACTAACTAAATACTTGAAAGCGGACTGTTCTATTTACATTTCTCATCCATATTGTGTCAGTGTAAGAATACGTCGCATGAGTCATATTGATCAACTTACCGACCTATAACTTGATCTTTTGCCATGTCGGAAGTGATCGTAGTGCTTGTAGTCACGACCTCAATTAGATTTGTTGACTACCGCAGAGTTTTAAATGCACATTTTCCTCTTAGCATAAACTTGAACAGTCTTATGATGTTTCATAATTTTATTGTAGTACCTATTCTCGACAATCATTGTGTTACCTACATACAAAGTAATCTATACAAATAAATAAAATGGTGTGTGGAAAATAAGTGTCTGTTTGTCATTAAAAATAACAGCTTTTTACTGAATGTATATGAAAGTATTATACGGTACTTATTACAATAAAGCTTTTGTCCGTGTGTCTGCCTGTTTGTTCTGGCTAATCTCCGAAACGGTTGGACCGATTTAGACGGGTCTTTACTGGCAAATGACTGATATTATAAGACGTAGTACTTAGGCTATTTTTTATTTAAGAAACAGGACCAGGGTTCCGTTCAAAAAAAAATTGAAACCCATGAAATTAATATGTTTATTAATAACTAGCACTTCGCCCGCGACTTCGTCCGCGTGGATTTCGAAAATACAGCCCATAAGTATTACTCGATATTGTATCTTTCTATAGGTAAGAATTTTATAAAATTCAAGTTTGGTAGGCACCTAATGAAATTAAATAGGTATGTAAATTAAAAATGCTCTGTTTACAATTTTTGAGGTTGTTTTATTTTCCGGTATGAAAATAATCTGATTTGCGGATGATCCAATTCATGATAAACCGCCCATATAACTGCCTATGGGTAAAATATTCTTTTCTTAGGTAAATGCCAACCAAAGAGAATGTTTGTCCCTGCGACTTGTTAATAGTATACGGCGCAAATTATGTTTTATGGGAAACTAGTTGCATGAAAGGCAGGTCCGTGGGACTTATTGGAATTCTCGTGATCTGCGTCAACTGGCCAGCTCTTGGTCCGATGAGAATCGTCGCTACAGTTAAGTTATCTTTTATTAGTAGCATTGTGCCATTGCACTTGCTAGGTGGGCTTAAATTTCTTAAAAGGACGATAGGCGTTCCAACTTTCAATAGCAGTTCGTAAGGTAGGCCAAATGGATTAAGGGAGTTCAAAAATTCTTGGACTGCATCCTCGATATTACACACTGTATCAATGGACTTGTAGATTTTGACTTATCCGGGGACTTAAATGTAAAATTAGTTTATTGATGTTTTTCTATTGACTACCTCGTTGATCTAGTGGTCGAAAGCACGACTGCTGAGCATGAGGTTTTGGGTTCGATTCCCGGGCTGGGCAAAGTGTCATTGGGTTTTTCCATCAGGAATTTCTCAGTAGCAGCCGGAATCTGGATTTGTACCCGGTTAATGGCAATAGACTTACCCCCTATAACATGGAACTTAGCATAACTGTCGAATTGTAGGTGTACTATGAGGTACACCTCTGCCTAACTCTTCGGTATATCTCTATCTAGTAAATATTCAAGGTCAGGATATACTGCATCTATTTTATACTATCTAGTTGCTGCAAGCTGTGAACTATCCTACCCAGACCCTCTTTTATAACGATTTCCGCAGCGTTAGCGCCCAAGGTTGGAGTAGAAGACCCATCTCCAACTTTGAGCAGCTATTGTGGAAAATCGTTAACCATATTTCCGATAAGGTGGGCTTTCATGTTAGTTCGTGAATTAAAGTTTGAGTTATACTCCATTGGGGCGATGATTTTAGACATGCCTCAATGATGTCTGCACGTGTTCCTTTTGTGACGACGGAAAGTGTCTACCAAAAGTCACCAGCAAACATAAAAGTTACACGACCCACGATAGCGACTGAGTTTCTCAAGTCCTTAAGTGTTCGATCCACTGCTTCAACATGAGCTTGACTCATGGTACATTTTTCCCATATTATCAGTGTCGTAATCTTGTAACAACTGTAACCAAGGGGCATGTGCTAATGCGGTTCGTGAATGTTGGATAGCATTTTGCAATTTATTAATTTTATATTATCTTTAAAACTATTTAACCGATTGACATACTGTAAAGAGCAAATCTTATCTCTATGATATCCCTGTGATCATAAACATATTTGTTTATATTAAGTTTAATATTTTGTTGTTTAAAAATCGTCCAAACGTAAGTATGTCGAAAAATACTTTTTTAATCTATAAAAGCTAATATATCTGCTAAAATATAAAAGGTAGAAATATGGTGTCGCGGACATTTTTGTAGAACTATTTAAAACGGACCAGGTTGCCCTACATTGTTTTCAGTTATGTACAACGGTTTAGGTAGCGCACGCAAATAACTCTGTTTTAAGAGGTATTATTTTCTACCTGGCCCGACAATAATTGTGATAGCTCGGCTAATACGAATGCTATCAATATAATTTATAGCCTATAGCACTCACGAATAATGTAGCTTTCTACCAGTGAAACAATTTAAAATTGGATCATTAGTTCCGGAGATTACCCCTTACATACAAACTTACAAACCTACAAACATACAAACAAGCTTTACCTCTTTATAATATTAGTATAGATAATTTGATGCGGACAAAGGTCGCAGGCAACAGATACTTATACTGATATCTAGTTTAATTTGCGTAGGTTACACCAAGGCCTTTTTTTGCTCTGGTAATAATCACGGATTCGCGGCACTTGTTTGTCGAGATCATTTTATTTTATTTTATTTATTATGGGACAATAAATAGCTACAGTATATAATGTTTACAAATAACAATAATATACAATGTAGTAATAACAATATTGCAGCCCACTACATTATCCGCAGGTTAACAAAATTAGGATAAGGTAAAAAGTGCCACTAGATTAGCATTAGATATACACACACACACACACACACACACTCACATTCTATATAAAACACACATACAGACATACAGACACATATAGACTCACATTTTATATAAAATAGAAAAAAGATAATATTGATTATAAACATAAAATACAATTAATAAATCATATCTTATATAATCATCAATCATATAATCGAGATCATATAACCTACCTATTTATTTCAATAATTAATGAATGAATTGTATAAGTACCGTGTATACATCCATATGCACTTAGTAAAAAACGGTTATTTTAATATTACAAACAGATACTCCAATTTTGTTTATCTGTATAGAATGTATAGCTATAAAGATGTATAGATGACCAAAGTACTACTTCTCTACGTAGTTTGGCAGCTGTCGTGTTAATCAAGTTAGGTTTTATGGACTAGGTATAGCAAGTTCCCATGACCCACATGCTAATCAAGTTTTGAAAGTATAGGCACATTAATTACTATAAGTACCTACCTACAACCCTTTGTCACATATCTGTGTACAGATGCCAGCAGGTTAAGCTACCCGAAACTGTCAAATTTTCCCAACCAACCTTGAACCTAATGCCACAGAAATGAAGTAGAAAATCTATTAAAGAAATTTGACAGATTGTAGTAGCTTGATGTGTTTTTTTTTTTACGGATTGGAAATCATCAAATGATTTCCCATTCCGGGCAGAGCGGAAGGGAGTGTCAGACTTGTACTGACTAAAACCCATCCATGTTCCTTCCTTGCCCTTTGTGTTCCAGGGCCGTGGCATCTCTTTCGAACAGTACCGCAGCCCTGGTTGACGTGTTGGGGTCTGTACCTATAGTCTGTAATTCCGGATGTAACTTTGTAAATCTAATGCAACATGAAATGTAACACAACATCTTTCCGAATTTGTATCAACGTGTAACTGTGAGATACATTTCATTTCATTGGGTTCCTCGATATACAGGGTGTAAACAGACTCTTCAAGAAGCCGTCAACCAAGCATTATGTACATCAAATTAAGTAACTTTACGCAAACATTAGTGCTGGGAAACTACTTTTTTTTTGCGCTGAAAAATCACGTTTCACGGTAGGACTCAATGTAACGCCAGTAACGCACTCAACACATTGTGCTGATGGACGGGTTGAATAGTAAGGGGCTTCTTAAAAAAATTACATTAAAAACATGTATTTAAAAAAAAAAACTTGTGAAAAGGTTGGAACTTTGACCCCCAATATCTCCGTAACTAGACAGTTCCCAAGTATGGTTTACAACAAAAAAAATGATTGCAATGACAGGGAGAACAAGTGCTTTTCGGCTTCGTTAAGAGTCGTTTACACCCTTTAATTCAATTGTTTTCCGGGAATTATACATTAAGGTTTATAACCTACTTGGTTTGAAATTAATCATGATGGCTTGATTCGTGCCTCTCTTAAGACGGCAGGGTGGCTTCTTGCATGGTGACAGCTGTACGTTTTCACTCAGGTTTTCAAAGGATTTGCCTGTTAACACAAATTAAAAACATTACATTAGATGTTACAAAGTAAAACATAGGACGATGCTACTGCTTGTACCTATAATAAAATAAATAGGTACCTTTTACAATGTTGTTACAGACAGCCTCAAAAAGATGTAAACACGGACAAGTAACAATTTTATTGACTACAAACGTTATTCCATAATTGTATAATCGACCTTACGAGCCTGACGATAAAATGTTGAGGAATTAAATCTTTAATCTTTTATCGTCAGGCTCGTAAGGTCGATGAATACGAGGATGCTGGCAGTTATCCGAGCAAGGGGAGGGAATACGGAATACTGACCAGAAACTTTTTGATTTTTTCTTTGTTTCTGGTTTAAATTTGGTTTTTCATTTTGTGATTACTAACAATTAAAACGACTGCAAAACAACTCTTCTTTGTAAGATCCTTAATAAACACTGAAATAAATTGAAATGAATAAACCCAAATAGTTTCCTATCATTTTAATCACCATGAAACGCACTTTCTGTAGGTATAACTTAGATAGTTGTAAGTTTTTGCATTCCATCATCATCATCTGCCTAGCCTTTTCCCAACTATGTTGGGGTCGGCTTCTAGTCTAACCAGATGCAGCTGAATACCAGTATTTTACATGGAGCGACTGCCTATCTGACCTCCACAACCCAGTTAGTATTGGGTAATACGATACCTCTTGGTAAGACTGGTTGTCAGACTTTTTTGGCTTTTTTGAAGTTTTTGCATTCCATTCCTCTTCAATTGCGTTCGTAGCTCTGGAAGCCTTGTTGGAGCTGGTACCCGGGCTTGAACCCGACGATTCAGCTCATCCCATAAGTGTTCTATCGGATTCAAATCTGGGCTTCGAGCTGGCCAGTCCATTGTACGAATGCTGACGTCGCGTAGATACTGGGTCACCACATGAGCAACATGAGGCCGTGCATTATCATGCATCCATTGCATATCCTGCGTGAGATACCACATGGTCTGCGAGGATTTCAGTAATGTAGCGATGAGAAGTCAATCCACGTCTACGGCCCGTCGGTTCGACGAAAACTAACGCTGTATGTGCTATTAACGAAATGCCGCCCCAGACCATTAGAGATTCTCCTCCATAAGCAACAGTTTTCTTGATGCAACACTGAGAACAACGTTCTCCAGGGCGACGACATACTCTCTGACGTCGATCACTTCCACGTAGACTCACCCCGGTCTCATCAGTGAAGAGTACATTACCCCGCTGCTCTAACGTCCAATCCCTATGTTCTCGAGCAAATTCAAGTCGTGCTTGACAGTGTGCTACCGTTAATAATCTCACGGTATCTGGACTTATGACCACTTGGCGTTCGTCACGCAGACTTTGTTGGACTTGAACTGCGTTGAGGCGGCGATTTCGCAGAACAGTAAGTTGGATATAAGGATCATCTGCTGCTGATGTAGCCCTAGGTCTGCCCGTACCTGGACGGCGATCGAATGCTCCAGTCTCTAGGTTTCTTCTGTAAACTCGTTGCACCGAAGATCTGCTGATTCGAAGTCTTCGAGCGACCTCACGTTGCGCAATGCCTGCTTGAAGTAATGCTACAGCTTGAGCTGCTTCCTGAGGTGTCGTATCCATTATTGATCGAAAAAAGTAGCAAAAATACACGCGTCTGAGCAACGATGGAAAAAACTAAAGAAATGATAAGAAATATCCGACTACCCTCATTGTAGAAAAAAAGAACGCTAATCGCAAACTCTAGTCAAAACTGAGCAAATCGTTAGCTTGTGTTTGTTGCTTGATTACAATGTGAGTTGACGGCACTTTCGAATTCATTGATAGTCATTTTAATCAGCATGAAACGCATTTTTTGTAGCTATAACCTTTGATAGTTGAAAGTTTTATACTTTTTGAGAAAATCGATTCAGAGTTCCTAGGTAGCGGGTGGCCCGGTTTATTTGCTGTACAGTGTATAAACACCCTATGACCAAATAATAATAATAATAATAATCAGCCCATGGCTTAATTGCCAAGAGCCTCGACCAACACCTGAGGAGGCTCTCGTTAGGCAGCTGGATCAAGGGCTTGATTCAGAAAGCGGTACTCCTGGACACGGCTCGGAGGTTCCTCTCTCTGGAGCCCTGACCGCCGGTAGCTTGGACCCTATTCCCGATACCGGTGGGCTACTATTTTTTATATTTTTAAATGTTTTTTTTTATGTCGTTTTATATTTAAATATTTGAAAATGTAAAAAATATGTATATAAATAAATAAAGGAAATAATAATAATAAATTTTATTTCAGCAAAACATATTTAGGTTTCACAAAAAAGAAAACAATTTTCAATAAAAATGAGCATTTTAAACCAAGGTGAATCGTTGGTGCCTGTACTAATGATTAAAAATCATTGTATCACAACAAGGTACACAGACTGACAATGTACGGCTTGCAACGATTGACATCATTGGCATGTCTAAAATTTCGTTTGATAGAAGAACAAGAACTTTATTGAATTTGAAATAATATAATCTAACGTTTGAACATTGCGTTACAGTACCGCGCCAGCTCGTTCGACTGATCGTAACATCGATTTTATTGTATCGAAATTGTCAGTTGTAGTTTTTTATATCACTAGCGATCTCGACTATCGAATTTTCCCCGATTTTGCAACATTTTTCATTGGTACTCCTCTCCTATTAGTCGTAGCGTGATTGGTTGTAACTATCGGTTTTTCGCAAACTGCTGCTGCTGTACTGCCGCGCCGCTTGAGCATTTAACTCGTGGCCAAGCATTAACTATTGGTAGCTAGTTTCTTTTCAGTAGCGTTATGTGTGTAATAACGTATTAAATGTTGACATTACACAACATTGGGCGTAACTTGCTCATCTCAGTATTATTCAATCGCATGATATGGCATCACCATTTATTATTGGTGGCAATAGAGTTGCTTCCCCAGTAGGTACAATGCTATACAATGCTCGAATAATTTCATTTACCCACTATTTGACAAGTTTGACAATAACAGCTGTTGTAAAATAATTGTGCAATTAACAACCACAACGTCAATACAAAATACGGAAACCGGGAAGTTCTTGTGTATAACCTTAGAATAGAACCGACTATCGTGTTTTATACCAACATAACGACCGACTTATTGACGCTTGCAATTTATTCGTAATACAAGGTCAGCTAGCGAAACTTCGCACACTTTAAGAGTGTCAAAAATAGTTATTCAGCTGTCCCACACAAAATTTCAAAACCTACACGACCCAAATGTATTAAAGGTTTGTTTGTTTTTTTCGAGATTATAATGTTAGTCCCGTGCAGGAAGTTGTTCAGTTTGATTGTCTGTGCCACATCTTTAAAATTATTACCTCTTTTCTGAAATAAGCTGTATTCAGATTTTCTCTTTACCAACTTGTGCTGTTCTTCAAGAACGCACTTGAGTTTGCGTCACAATCAAAATTTCTTGTCACTAGGTTTATGGGTTCTGATAGGTTGACTGATTTTTTCACCCGTCGCGCGTCGAAGGGAGCTTATTTTTTGAAGTAAAACTTCTTTACGGGGAGTAAGCTGGTGAATGCGTTACGTTACGAGGCAAACGGAAGTTGAAGTTAGTGAAGATAGAAAGAAAGTGAGTTACGTTTTTGAATTTGACAGATGATTGTTCGGCATTTGTTTAAGTTTTACTTCACACACATTAGGTCTAGAGCACACTCGTTTTTATTTTTTATTTTAACACATTCATACCTCGTAGCGTTGCGGATAAATAGGTCATGTACTCATGACATAATCCGTGTCACAAAGCGATCCTATTCTTACGATATTTTTCGGGTTCCGTACCCGAAGGGTAACCAACGGGACCCTATTACTTAGCCTCCGCTGTCCGTGGTCTGTCAGCGGGCTGTATCTCATGATCCGTAATAGGTAGACAGTTGAAATTTTCACAGAATGTGTTTTTCTGTTGCCGCTATAGATAACAACAAATAAAAAATTAAAGGGGTACCTAGGTATTCTATACTACGATGGTACGGAACCCTTCATGCGCGAGTTCAACTCGCACTTGACCGTATTATTCTCTATGAGTTGGTTTCCAAAATGAAGGCCACCAAAGTAAAGGAATTTTGTCAGCTACATCTGTTTGTGTTAAAAAGTAAAAAAAAACTTGTTTTATGTATTTAATGTACTTCATGTAGAATGATACTGGTAAATCTTAGTTATTTTTAATACTGCCGGTAAGCTGGTTGTGTTGGCAAACTGGTTGTGTACGTTAGTAATTCACTAACTTGATACCTACTTACTTATGTTATTGTGTAACATTCACAATGGGTGCGGACAATTTAACACTGTTATGGATGTCACGTCTATTCACAATTTATAAAATCGAAGGATGTGATTAAGATAACATAGAATTCCACTACCTATTGGAATCCTGACGTCGGAACTCAACAAGAACATTTTTTATCAACAACATGCACGGTGGTGGGTAGGAAGTAGTTGAAACAATAAAATTAGATACTTTCTATATTTACGTGCAAACAGCAACATCTCGATGCATCCCTTCGTCGGCTTCTAGGAAGTATTCCCTGAGTCTGCATACCTCACGATTGTGCAGGGTTTTAGTTTTAGCATTTAAGAAATCACAAACCCCGCACTTCCGTGGGATATATAGTCAAATCACTGACGACGTTGGATGATGCATCCGATTTGCGAGGGTTATATCTTTAAGCTCTATTTCATTATGGCGTTTATTTTAGTTGGCCGGCAAAAAAAATACTCCTCGGTTGAATAACTTCTCGGTAAATTGACTTACGACTTAGATGTAATCATAAAAAATGTTTATTATTTAGCTGCTGTAAACTATTGCGGAAATTTCGAAACTTCAGTCTCCTTTCTCAGATCAACTCCAGGTCTCAATTATGTTGTAGTTCAACCAAAACTAGTTATTTATTTATTTAACACTTCAAGCACAAAGTACAGAGGCGGACTTAATGCCATAGGCATTTTCTACCAGTCAACCTTTGGGTGATGGAGAGACAAACAGTGGTAGGTGTATAAATTAGAAAATATTTTTAAATTTTATACTAAGATAGAGTACAAGGATATATAAAATACTATAAATATATATTAAAATACTATAAATGTATATCAAAGTATATCTATATGTAGATAGACAATTACACGGGTATACTAAAATAAAAAGACAAACAATGGAGAATCCATTAACGTTGTGACGAAACTGCCAGCTTCTTTCGAATGTACTCACGAACTTTAAATTTAAAAGATAGACGATTGGTGGCCATCCTGATTTCCTGGGGAAGCGAATTCCACAGAGAAATAGACTGGACGAAGAAAGATCGGTGAATGAAGTCAGTGCGGTGAGAGGGACATTGAAGAACTCGGTTTTGCGATGAGCGCAGATTCCTATTGTGGTTGGCACAAATGTACTGAAAGTGGGGAGCAAGGTAACTAGGGGAAGAGGGAGAAACAAGGAAAGAAAACAAGGTGGTGAGCGCCCTTTGCTCTCTACGCTGACGTATGGGCAACCACTTAAGAAGAGACCGGTGCTCTGAAACATGATCGTATTTACGTAGATTGAAAACGAATCGAATGCAGTAATTTAGAAGACTGTCAAGCTTGTCGAGGAGATCCGCATTCAGGTCAAAGTAGCACACATCACCATAATCGATGATAGGAAAAATTAAGGACTGTACAAGCATTGCTTTCGTATTTGACGGTAAAAAGTTTTTCAAACGGTACAGAGCCCGCAGCGTACCAGTAACCTTCTGGCTGACACGAGCGACTTGTGTATGCCATTTCATAGTGCTATCAATGTGCAAGCCTAGATCCTTTACGTCAGCGCTAAAAGGAACGACTGTACCGTCAAAAAGAACTGGTGGCAAGGTTGTACCATCCAATTTATGGAGACTGCGAGAACTCCCAATGATGATTGCTTGGCATTTATTGGGGTTAACTGCCACACCAAATTTATTAGACCAGGTTTTTATTGCCATCAGGTCCTTATTTAAACTGGCTATCAGATCTGGTATATCGTCAACCCTCCCCTGACAGTACAACTGCAAGTCATCGGCATACAGATGATACGCACACTGAAGCTCAGAAGCTCTGACTTAAGGCCTGTACAAACACTCATAATGAAGCTGAGAGCCACGTGTTCTTCCCGTTATTGCGATCATTTTTCTGCTCCTTAAGAGGAGTGTAAGACTAAACGCCGACAGACACTACGCCAACAAGACTTTACTTCGACGGGACTATCGCCGACAGGACACTTCTCCGACAGGAATCTTCGCCGACAGGGCTCATCAGCGACGCAACTTATCTCCGATAATCTGATACTTACTTTGGAAATACTCCCTCGTTGGTCTAGTGGTCGCAAGCGCGACTGTTGAGCACGAGGTCCTAGGTTCGATTCCCGGGTCGGGCAAAGTGCTACTAGGTTTTTCCATAAGGAATTTCTCAAAAGCAGCTACGGAGTCTGGATTTGTGCCCGGTTGATGGCAATAGGCTCGCCCCTTATTACATGGGACTTAAAAACATAACTGGCGAAATGTGAGTGTACTATTAGATACACTTCTGCCTATATAACCCTTTGGGTATTACAGGCGTGATGTTATGTTAAGGAGCGTCCATTAATTACGTGAGGCAATTTTGGAAATTTTTCGACCGCCACCCTTTGTGCGATGTCGTGAGATTTGACTTGACCCCCTCACCACCTCCTAATCTCTCGTGAGATTTATCAAAATGCGTAGTTTAGTATAAATATGGTAAATTGTGCTTGATTGCTTTGAATTCATTTAAAAAACTTAAGTACCTATGTTTAATTATTTTCATTGACAATTTATGACTGACGTCAAGAAACATGTTTACGTAATGTAAATTTTACACTGTTTCGTGCAGGAAAAAAAAACGTGATATCTGCCAAGACCCCCCTCTCTCCCTCGTGAGATTGGGTGAGATTCGTCTCGACCCCCTCCCCCCCTAAACGCCTCACGTAATTTATGGACGCCCCCGTATGTGTTACTTTGGAAATCGATTATACTTTTCTTGTAATTATACAATTCATGTAAAATAAAGATCTTGCATTGGTTTTTAGTATAGGTACATATATGTATGATATCATTTTGTAAAGATATCCATAAAAAGGCATAGAAAAAAAACAAGCAAAAATAATATATTTAAACAAACCTCATAATAATCACAAGAACCTAAATCATTCTAATATATTCTTGTAATTATACAATTCATAAAAAATAAAGATTTTGCATTGGTTTTAGTATAGGTACATAATACGTATAATATCATTATTTATAGATAAGTACCCAAAAAAATGCATAGAAGAAAACAAACAAAAATAAGTACTTAAGTAATTTAAACAAATCTCTTATTAACAAAAAAAAAACACAAATACTTACTTAAATCATTACTTTATGTTTTAAAATTAATGATAAAGGATAAACCATTTAAAAATGTGATCACATCTAAATTGTTATTGTTTTTCATATGTATACCATCAACCTTTCGTTGATTATATTAATTTTCTTCTTCCGTGGGTTTATTATGCCCACCGATAGTCTCTCAATTTCGCATTTTGTATATTTTTGTTCTTTTTTAATTTTATCTATAGTTTTAAATATATTCCATTTTTTTTTTCTATTTAGTAATGGGTTCCACCTATTGTGCCAACTTTCAACAGCGTTTTGTGAGGTTGGTGTGCCTGCTTCAATAGAATCTAATACTATGATCATTAAAAAGGAGTTGTTATTAGAATGATTTAGGTTTTTGTGGTATTTTTATTGTGTTAAGAGGTTTGTTTAAATAAATTATTTTTGTTTATTTTTTTTCCATGCATTTTTATGGGTAACTTTATACACCGTGACTTTTTAGTCGTCTGACAACGGCAGCCTACTTCATGTATTCAATGACTACTACACATTCATAACAGAAAAAATGGCATGTATAAAGAGAAAAAAGAAATTGTTCATTAATATTTATGATGCATAACGTAGTTGAAACATTCTGTTGCGAGCGAAGATCTATCTACTCGACTCGTGCGATGGTTAGGTATCTTCTACTGTTTGATACGTAAACATTATTAACAGGATGTTTAATAATTCTAATGTATTATTTATTTTTCTTTGTACCTATTATCTTAATTAATGGTAAAGAAAAAACGCCTAGAGGTATTTTATGTCGGATACATTGAGTGGACCACTTTTGTCAGACGACTTAAAAATCACGGTTTATAATGATATTATACATTATGTACCTATACTAAAAACCAATGCAAGATCTTTATTTTTTGTATTGTATAATTACAAGAAAAGCATACCAAATCGATTTCCAATTGAAGAATTTTAAAATCTGATTATCAGAGATAAGTTGCGTTGCTGATGCGAAGAGTCCTGTCGGCGAAGTGTCCTATCGGCGAAGAGTCCCGTCGAAGTAAAGTCTTGTCGGTGTTCATGCAGTCTGTCGGCGTTTTGTCTGGATTTTAAGTACGCAAGATGGTCAATGATCCCACATAATCACACGTTTAAAATAGGTAAGTACAAGTTACAAGTTTTCATTTTAGAATTTTACAAAATAAGTAATAGTATAAAGTAAGTAGTAAGACGCCAGCACATCAAGCTACTACAATCTGTCAAATTTCTTTAATAGATTTTCAACTTTATCTCCAGAGCATTAGGTTCAAGGTTGGTTGGGAAAATCTGACAGTTTCGGGTAGCTGGACCTGCTGGCGTCTGTACCTACCTGTACCTATGTTAGTAATTGTTCTATTCAATGCACCCATCAGCACAATGTGTTGAGTGCGTTACGTTGAGCGAAACAGCCTTTTTTAATACATTTCTTATAAAACTGGCTCTTATCGCACTATTACTAGGATCAGTTCAAAATGCAGTGTAAGTATTTCACACTCGTGTTTTTGTTTTCATGTATTTATACTAGTGTTTCCTATAGATAACTATTAACCGAGTCCAACTTGGTTCAATTCCTATAGTGATTATTCTTTTTTGAAGGAAAGGCTTGGTCCCAACTACCCCGCTGCACCTCAGCCACCAGCGGGGCAGCGGAGCAGATAGAAAAATAGTATCATCGTCTCAGTTGCAATGACGTATTATAAATAGACGCGTCATGCATGAAATCGGTAGCGAGAGAAAGAGAAAGAACATTAAATGTCATCTATGGAATTCCTGTTGTTAGAGAGTGATAAATATATTTCTTAAGTTACGTTGCCATTGTGTGGTGCATGCTCAGCCGGCGCCTGAAGTAGGCTTGGCGCCAGCCGCCATTAGAATGCATCGAAAAAAAAAAAAAAACATTTTTCTTGATACTTACAAATGAAATGATACTCTTTTATCTTTATTTGTTGCAGAATAATTTTTACATTTCCTAAAAACACAGGATGGCATTTTGTTTTTGGTTTTGAGGAAATTATTCACACAAGTTAATTTAGTATTACGTGCAACTGCAGCGGCACTTGTTGGTACGCGACTAAAGGGACTCAGGACAATTGTCCGGTATTTATGTTGCCACTACAGAGCGCGGGTAACGTAATCTTTAGTTTATATATCATTGCTCAGTTGTGTCAGAGTCGTCGTTTAACGTGGAGGATGACACAAACACTAAACTCCTCAATAGGTATAGAAAAAAAACCATTGTGGTAAGGAGAACATAGGAAGCAAGGGCGAGCGAAGCGAGCTCGGGACTTGTTGTGTCACCCCGTCTCAGACAGGTTAGGTTCAAAGGGAATGGCGGGGTCTAGTGAACGAACTAAGACCCCGCCATCCCCTTCGTGTTAGGTTACTTGAAACCCTAAGAACAGAAATAAGAGATCAGTCGGTTAATAAAAGAGGCACATGTTTTTTTGAGATCAATAAGGCACTAAATCTTACAATAAATTAATTAGGAACTATTGTTTCGTAATTTCTTCTTTTTTTTTGGCTTAATAAAGAAAAATGCTTAAAATTAAACAAGTATCAAACAACTTAGATTTTTTTGGCACAAGTTAGGCAAAAATCGACTGTATGTTTGCTACAGATAATGCTCTGCAATTATTGCAGTGAATTTTTTGTCATTGCGCCTTTTCCTATAGGAACACAAACTGCAGCTTTTCCTTTACCTTGTTGTGGCATTTTCATTTAACAGGGGACTTCCAGAACCCGATTGCTCAAGAATTTGACTAAGAACATCAGCGCGTTCCTCATGGTTCAACACAAAGTACAGGTTCTAAAGTTACACATAAGCTAACCATTCGTCAAAATGACGAGTATGCAGTAGGTATCTCAAAAACAAAAGTACTTATCGGCTAAACGCAACCACTACGCGACGCAATCCAGCGGTCACTAAGTTGGCGCGAATCCGCGAGTGCGCAGGTTAAACGTAAGTAAACCATTAGAAAGAACGAGGGAGATATTTATTAGATCCTCGTCATTTTGACGAACGTTAGCTATCACCTATGTAGCTAAGTATTTTATCCCTATAATAAGCAGTTGAAGTTTGACGTATCACTCGTCATTATATTATTAACAGAGTAACTAGTAATTTTTATTCTAATTTGCAAACAAAAAACAAATATAAATTACCTACCTACTTTGACAGTTTGTATGTTAAGCAAAAAAAAAACGGTAATACGCCATTAGTCTTATTCCGTGGTTCGGCTCGGCGTTGGCAGAACACATAATTGTTTCTCTATTTTCAAAGATTTTAATTTCTTTGAGACCACAAACTAATTTTGATCGTAAGGGTTTTTGTTTATCGTTATGGGATCTGGAGGCGATAGTCCTCGCGCTTTTACACGAGTGGCGCGCGGAGGCACTACGCTGGGGGGAAACTCCGCTGCCGCGGCAAATCGGACAGCGGACAGACTTCCGACGCGATCCTCACGTCCTAGCCGCCGCGGGAGACGCCCCGGGCGTCGGGGGTCACGTGGTGGCTTCCGGCCACCGTAGTCGCGGACCTGTGTGGAAGGGTGAATAATGGGCTAGCTCGCCGTCCGTCCGTCTTTTGACGACAGGCCGTGTTGACGGCGCGTTCGTGTTCCACGCGCGCCTCAAAGAGATGTCAGCAAACAGGGAGGGGCCCGCAAGGGCCGATGCCTGCCAGGGCTGCGGGACTGGTCGAAAGAGATACCGCGGCTTTGGAACACAAAGGGCAAGGAAGGAACATCGAAGGGTTTTCGTCAATACAAGCCTGACACTCCCTTCCACTCTGCCCAGAGCGGGAGAAGTCATTTCATGATTTCCCATCGGAAAAAAAAGGGTTTTTATTTATTTTAAAAAAATAATCTTGTTTATAAGGTTTTAATTAAATTATCGTAACACACACAGCTAACTTGTGAACGCGTGAATTTTTATTTATAACGTTATGAGGCTATCCATTGGATAAGGTTTTATTAAAAAAAAGCATATCAACATGCGTGTGCTTTAATTTCGTCAAAAACCCATAAGCTATGATATATTTTATCAATGGCTTGTTTTTTTTTTGTTGGTTTTCATTTCCCGTCTTTGTTCATAAAGCCACAAGACCTACATACCCCTATCCCTGTAGTTAGATAAGTAGGTAATTGCCAAAAACGCGACTCACCGCCATGAGTAACCACAACTCTGGCATTTGAATAACAAGTATTTTTTTGTTGTTTATTCAATGAACAAGCATGCATTGAATTTTAAACAAATTACTGTTTGTATCAAATATGTTTTTTCCATTTAGGTAGTCCATTTTATTTCTCGGATTAAGACCATAATACAAAGTTTTTTTTTTATATAACAAAGCGCTAGTCTACGTGAAACGGACATTTTGTATACACAGCGAGTCTCAGGCTTCGCGATCAGAATTTTAGTCGGTTTAAATTATGTTAATGAACTTTAATATAACCGAATGTTCGGTGGGCAGGGCAGAACATCGGTAACCCAATAAAGCTTTGTTATCTTTGTTAAAATACTTCGGTCGTAATCATTGAGGAAGTTTCATAGAGTTATAATGGATGCGTAGTACAATATCGATGGGAAGTTTGAAATAGGTACTTAGGTACCTATTATTCAAATATAATCACGTACCTACCTGTAGGTGCCTACATTTTAATAATTCCCTTTGAGAGTCAAGAACTTCCTACTTCGTAACAACGTGGTTCGCATCACAAGGCTTACGAATCTTACGATGTATACCACATCTACCGAAGTACCGTGCCAGTATGTTCTGCTGTCTGCTAAATGTTCATATAACCCAAGTTGATCCCTAGTCAACTGCCAATGACAAACCGTATGGAAAGATATGGGACCCCCAACCCAGGCCCTTCGTAAGTAAAGAATCGTTTAATATTGAGTATTATTTTGTGATTTTAATATTTCGTCTTAGAATAATTATTCTAAGTATTTCGTATTACATACCGAGTTCCCTCCGCGCCTCGGAAAGCACGTTAAGCTGTTGGTCCCGGCTGTCATTTGAAGATCTTTGACAGTCGTTAGGTAGTCAGTGGCCCAAAAAAGTCCGACAACCAGTCTTACCAAGGGGTATCGTATTACCCAGTACTAACTGGGTTGTGGAGGTCAGATAGGCAGTCGCTCCATGTAAAATACTGGTATTCAGCTGCATCCGGTTAGACTGGAAGCCGACCCCAACATAGTTGGGAAAAGGCTAGGCAGATGATGATACGCACCTGTGGTTGCATAACTACTTATGCAACCACAGGTGCGCCTCTCATCTAACTTAGATAGATACGCATTAGAGAACTTGATTGTCACTACTGTGGTAAATTAATTTTCCACTAGGTTCCTCTTTTTGTAGCAATCGCGTGCGTAAGATTGCTCATCTTCTCAACAATAACAAGTTAATTCATCGGTACCTACTTTATTAAGGAGATGAAACATTATTGCTTTGTTATTTAAGTGAGTGATTTCAAAATGAAGAATTCTTACATGGTAACAAAAAATCTGGCCAAGTGCAAGTCGGACTCTCGCACTAACATTTCCGTACCACCAAAACTAACCTCACCTTTTTATTATTTGCTGTTGAATCAGCCACCTGATACGGTTAAAATAATGCATTCCTGCATGGCATACAGACAGTGTTGGCTTAGTAATAGTACATAAATAATAGGGCATATTGCCACTCTCTGGGGATATATACAGCCAGACAGACAGACGGACAGTGGAATGTTAGTAGATTCCACTGTCCGTCTGTCTGTCTGGCTGTCTGTCACCAGGCTGTATCTCATGAACCGTGATAGCTAGACAGTTGAAATTTTCACAGATAATGTATTTCTGTTGCCGCTATAATAACAAATACTAAAAACAGAATAAAATAATTATTTAAGGGGGGCTCCCATACAACAAATCAAATTTTTTTTTTGTTCAATATTAATAACGGTGACAGGTAGACGCTTGAAATATTCACAGAATATTTAGTTGTATATTCACTTTAAAATAACTAATTAAATTAAAATAAAATAAATATTTAAGGGAAAAACTAACAAAAAACGCCAACAGGTAGATGCTTGAAATGTACTCAGAACATTTAGTCGTATATTCACTTTAAAAATAAATAATAAGTAATGTTGTATAGATAATGGTACGGAACCCTCGTGCACAAGTCCGACTCGCATTGGCCAGTTTTTAGTTTATTAATCTAAAGGATTTCGCAGACGTTTAACTTTTTCAATACCTACACGATTTTCTTATTTAACTTTTTTGTCCGATTTGTCTTTTCCAATTAATTTTAAACATAATTATGTATAAGTTGTATACAAAGTGTAAACGGACTTTTTACGAAGCCGTCAAACAAGCATTCTGTACATCAAAGTACCTACTTAATTACCCAAAAAAAAAATGCTGGGAAACGTCTGCTCGGGAAGAAAAAAAATATCGGACATGGTGCCCAACATCTGCTATAATTTTTAAGAAACAATGACGCCACGGGCGCGGGCGCCACCAAGACGAATCTTACTTCTCCGCAGTCGGGTAAAAAACGACCAAGTACGTACACGTACTTGGTCGTTTTTTACCCGACTGCTTCATATTAGGGGGCGTCCATAAATTACGTGAGGCGTTTAGGGGGGGGGGGGGGGGAGGGGGTTGAAACGAATCTGACCCAATCTCACGAGGGAGCGAGGGGGGGTCTTGGCAGATATCACGTAATTTTTTCCTGCAAGAAACAGTGTAAAATTTACATTAAGTAAACATGTTTCTTTATCAATCATAAATTGTCAATGAAAATAATTAAACATACTTAAGTATTTTAAATTAATTCAACGTAATCAAGCACAAATTACCGTATTTATACTAAACTACGCATTTTGATAAATCTCACGTGAGATTAAGAGGGGGTGAGGGGGGTCAAGTCAAGTCTCACGACATCTCACAAAGGGGGGAGGGGGAGTCGAAATTTACCAAAATTGCCTCACGTAATTAATGGACGCTCCCTTATTTCTGATCTATTATTAATTTGGGTAAGTACATAATTATTTACGCATGTACAATATTGTTATTTTTTTAGCGATAACATAGAAATATTTAATTTAAGAAGGTAAGTAATTGAATTTCTCAAAAAAAAAAAATGCTTATATTACTATCTATTTCTGCAAAAAAAACAAGATGTGTAGGTAATATTTTTATGTCAAGTAAGTTTTTAAAGTGCATTAAGCCCTTCACTCTTATTAGAATCTAGAATCTCAGTTAATTGCACGATATACCTAATGGACTTGATAGCCATGACCGTGGTCGCGCATGCTCAGTAAGTACTTAATTATCAACGTTTCCATAATCCGCATAATAATGTGTCGTAGTTGGCCTGACCGAGATTGTTCTATTTAATTTAAGTCACTGTTTGATGTCGTGACTTGTGAGCTATGTATTTACATTGTATGATGTAGCTATTCCCCATAATTGATTATGTGCCAAAGTCCAATTTTATTTTCATAACTCAAACTTATGTTGGAGAAAAATAGCAAGACATCTTTCAAACAAAATAACCTTTATCGAAATCGGTTCACCCGTTCAGGAGCTGTGATGCTACGACCAGATACACAGATGTACACTTCAAACTTATAATACCCCTCTTTTTTGGTCGGGGGTTAAAAGCAGTCAGGTTGAAGTGGGAATTTGCTGGCCACTTGCCAGGTTGCACAAATGCCCCGAGAGAGATTCACTGGACGCCTAATGGAGGACATCACTGCGGCAAAGGTGGTGTCAACCAAGAATACAGGACAAGCAAGAGGTTTTGGAAGGGTACAAGTGAAGCCTTTGCCCAAAAATGGGCAAATGGGACACATTTTAGGCTGAAAAAAGAAGTAGGGTCGAGCGCACCTCAATGGTAACTGGTGACACTACAGCTTGTACCTAGCGACGCGACGCGCGACGTGACACCGAAGCTAGTACTGAGTTTCAATTTACAATTAATAGTTTTGTTAACACTGACGTGCGGCCTGTTTTATAGCTTTCTGGTCTTGATCAATTTATGTTAATTTCGAACGGAATACAAAATGAAAAGTAAAGATATTTAAACATTTTGGCGCCCTTGTGTCGACTGTTCCTCCGTTATTGAAATATACATTTAAAAATGCAACTAACCCAGATTCAAAGGTCAGATAAAATTACCTCTGCACAGAATCTATCATGTCTTTCGCACTTTATAGCGCCGAAAAACTTAGAGAATTGTATTGACGATTTCAATAAGTATGAATTCATTTCTAGCTTTTTCGCGCGGCTTGGAAAATTGGAATTGATCCCACGAAATTATCCTGTTAAAAAGGGATAATAACATATGCGGGCTATGCTCACCCTGAAGGTCCATCTGTGATGATACTGAGCTGCAAATAGCAAAACCGAAAAAAAGAGGCTGAGCCTGTAGACACTAACGGCTGCACTCAAGTGACACTCCATATGAATTTAATTAACATTCGCAAATTACATGTCATCTAATGTCTTTGATTTGGACCAAATGGAACCCAGCCCTTTAGTACAAGTCCATTTCGTGCCAGGCGCGGTCCTGGGGGGGGGGGGGGGGGGTTTCACAGGGTCGTGTAAAATCCAAATATCATACTCGCCAAATTGACACTCCTTTTCTGTCCTAACCAAATTCCTGGCTACAGCCCAGTGTGACACCCCCTAGTCTTAGGCTGGGACCGCGTCTGTTTCTGCATAATCAAAAGTTGTTTTTCAACACACATCACGCTACCTGAAATTGTCAAATTTTCCCATTCAACCTAGAATCTAATACTTTAGCTTTATAGCTACATAGTGTTATACTTAAAGCTTACCACTGTGCGTCAATTCGTAGTTTCATTCATAAAGATATTATTATGTAACAACTATTAGTTAAAAAGATTGCAGTTTTTTAGGGTTCGTAGGCAAATGGCGAAAACAGAACCCTAGTACAATTTCGTCATGTCCGTTTGTATGTCTATCCGTATACTATATCCGATACACCATTTTATTAAGAGAGTATTTGCAGTAGGTACAGTAAAAAAATACAAAAAAAAGTAACCGTCTTCTAAAATATCTGTGATTATGTCAGTTTGACGCATTTTTTCCCACGGACTTCCGGATTAAACATTCACACCAATAGTTCCCGAGATAATTGGGATTACAATCGCCAAAATAACTTACTTGGTTAAGTATCTTAGTTTTATCGGAAAATTGTTGCTGTTCAACGTAAGAAAATTAATTACGTTAAAAAACGAAAAAAACCCGACTGAAAAGCAAAAACCAAGCGCATTTGGCACAACATATCCTTGTACACCTATATTTTGTACGATTATGAGGTACTAACCTAAGGAACCCATTCCATGTTTTATTAATTTTATATTTCAACTTGATGTGCCCGCGACCTTCGCTCGCGTGACATTATTATTAATAATCCCCATTATTATAAGCACTTCCCTATTTGTATTTGAATCGAATTTTGTTACCAATTTTAATTATTTATCCAAAATAAAAGTAGCCTAAGTTACTCCTTGTTACATCAGCTATCTGCCAGTGAAAGTCCCATTAAAATCGGTTCAGCCATTTCAGAGAATAGCCGGAACAAACAGACAGACAGACAGACAAAAATTGTAAAAAATATTGTTTTGGTATATGTACCATAATATACAGAGTGGAGACGGAAATACGACAATAAATGAAAACACGGATAATATTAGTCTATAGGAATAATTCTAAACCATCAAAAAAATCCTAAAATCAAAATTTAAAAAAAAAAAAATTCAAACAAACTAAATGGCATAAAACTGGAAACGAAATAGAACACCATTTATAATATTGGTTCACTAACCTGTGGTAAGAGTGGCAACCGCGCCGTCCTGTAGCGACTTGATCTTTTGGCGCCATTATTATTAATGCTCAGTAAAAACAAAAATAATCAAACAAAGGTAATCAAATTATTAATCACAATCAGGATCACTGTCCAATCACTTAGTTATGTAGGTAGGTATTAGTCACAAAAACACAATAAAAACTAAGCGTCTAATTTCGCACAATACACTAAACTATTTAACTAGATACCTATTAATACGTTACGTGTCCTGTCACTAAAATAAAGCGTCCAATTTCGCACTTATAATAATCGTCTTAGAACAAATTATGAAATTACAAACACACGAGCGGCGGGCGGCGGGTACTTGAAAGGCGGCGCGGGCGCAACGAAAGTACGTCCTGCGGCACTCGTGCGCTTACAAAGCGATGACGCGTGGTTCGTCACAGGATTGCGGTGACACACTGACCGTGACCTAAATTTAGTTGCAAGTTTCGGCAAGAAAGCGAAGTATAAACAAACATAACTAGATTTATCTCTTTCGCACACACTAAATTTTCTATTACTTTGAGTGCATAGCAACTTGCGCATGCATTATTTTCTTATTTAATCTGATGACACGCTTTATGACTCTTATTGTTTAGGTTTAAGGTATAATTTACCCTAAATCAAATTAAAAAACTAATTTGACGAAAGTTTTTAAGTAGCGAGTTGGCAACGTGTCTTTAATGTTTTGATGTTACCGATGCAGGGGTCGTTAACCTGTCAATGTTTCCCTGTTATCAGATACATCATGCAGCAAATGTTAAAAATGAAAAATAATCTCCTGCGACTTAACTACTGGATATTATTCAAATTATGTATGTAGACTGGGAACGTCCTAAGGTAAGGTATACAAAGTTTAATTTATTGTCGTATTGAAATCCCCACGCTGTATATATGCACTAAGTAAAAAGCGGTTATTGTAATATTACAAACAGACACTCCAATTTTATTTATCTGTATGTATGTATGTATGTATAGTATCTGTATATGTAGATGTATATTATGTACCGTGTATACATCCATAAGCACTTAATAAAATGCGGTTATTGTAATATTACAGACACTCCAATTTTATTTATCTGTATAGATGTATTGAAGATGCGTCCTGCCTGCTTCCAAGTGCGAAGATACGTAGGTACTACGTAATCTTAATAAAATATAGCAGTACCTACAAGGATCTTTTGTGGATGGCCTTTGCATTTGGGTTTATTATTTGTTTTTCTGAGTAGGTAAGGTTACGATATGATTTACATTTTGGAATTATTTTCAAACCGGTTAGTCAATAAAAAACTCAGTTCGGCTGGTCATTGGTACATAGGTAATTAAAATCTAGTAGAGTAGGGACTTAACAGTTATACACTGGACAAATCCACTCGAAACTATATATATGGTTATTTCATGCATGGTCTTCACATGATCTGGCCAAGACAATGTTTAGACTTTAAAATGACCTGAATCCGAGTTTTTTCGGCTGTTTCCTTTCAGAAGAGTCAGATACAGATAGGAAACACCAGTTGTTTAGTTTGTAATAAAAAAATACGTGTCGAAGTGTTTTTAAATCACCTCTTTACAAAAATAAGTATCGTTTTATCCTAAATATATTTTCATCATTTCATTTCAACTCGAATTTTAAATTTCGATTCCTTAGAAGGCACATACCTACATATTTCGCGCTGGAAAATCGCAAAAAAAGAAATATAGTAACAGACTTAGGTATTCATGAAGACATTTTTAAAGTAGGTATCTATTTTCGACGCTATAAACTCAGCATAATTCAAGCAACTACCCGTGTAAATAAAGCGCAAAACTATCCTTCCTTTCGAGCTGGGCCCTGTTTAATAAAGCTGATAATTCGACATATATGTCAAAAAAAGATACAATTGTAGAATAGGCTAGTTGACAAGGTCAAAAATAAAATATAAAAATACGTAGAAATAAGGCCACTCATCTTAAAAACTACAATCACCGTACAGAAATTAAATATTGGGGGACAATATAATTGTAAAATTGGATTTACTGATAATAAGTACCTATTACATTTGATCCCAAATAAGTATGACGCCACAACGTGCTATTTCATACAAATCACGTCCCTACACATTTTGCGTTTTGACAGTTCATAAAGACGTAACTATTTTGACTTCCTGTCACATACCCTATTGTCGCGCTAATAAAAGTGACAAATGTGTGAAAAATCGACAGGACATATTTGTCATGTAAAAACGCGTTTAGTAAAACTCGACATATTATGTCAGAAAACCACGTTTAAATACATATTATGTCAGAAAACCACGTCTTATCTATCTATTTCTGACAATTGTCGGTGACAGTTGTAGGATTGTCGTGACAATTAGGTCGACTTTTGACATATTTGCAAATAATTTTGTTTTATGTAGCTAAATGCTAAAACAATCAAAATATTAACAAAGTAAAAGAATGAATCAATCACTAGTGCCACTTCGATTGTTTGATACTAAGCAGTCTGTGCTTGTTTGTTTTGTGAAAATGGAAATGCACAATAAACTAACCATTTTGGGCCCTATTTATGAAAGTAGAAATATACTCTTTGGGAAGTTTAGTGACCAATTGACCCATGATATAAAAATTAAAAAATGGAAGGAAATAGCCACAACTACTAAAAACTAGCAACGTTAGGTATTTTCAATAAGGACTGGAAATACCTTCGTGACACTACATAGCAAAATTGGCGCGAGTTTAAAAAAAAAAAAAGTAAAGGTAAAGCTCCTGTCAGAATTTTCGGACAATTCTACAAATATGTTAATATGTCATGTCAATTTTCTGTTTAATAAAGCAGATTTGACAAGTTTTTCACGACAAATTGTCACTTGTCGCTTAAACAGTTTTAATAAAAAAAATGTCGGATTTTCGCGACAATTTGTGAATTTGTGTATTTTCCACCATGACATTTTCGTCGCCTGTAAGTATTATTAAACAGAAAAATTGACGAATTATCACTTTTTGACATATGTCGGACTTGTCGGATTGTCAGCTTTATTAAATAGGGCCCTGGTCTGCATACACATTCACAAAATTTTATTAAAATCGGTTGAGTGGTTGCGGATACTAGCCTATACGAGCGAACAATCACGAGAAATCACGAGACCATATGTCTCGTGATTTTTATTTAATAAGGAGATAAAACAAATATATTGAAAATAAAAACTGGCCAAGTGTGAGTCGGACTCGCGCACGATGTGATCCGTACAACACCAACAACACAATACAAGTACCAATACAACATTAGACGCAATAAAATCACGTCTGTTGTATAGGGGCCCCCCCATACAACAAACGTGTTTTTTTTTATTTGTCTAATGTTGTTTAGCCATAAATATTTATTTTAATTTAATTATTTACTTTTAAAGTGAATTTACAACTAAATATTCTGTGAATATTTCAAGCTTCTACCTGTCGCAGTTATTAATATCGAGCAAAAAAAACGGTAATAAATCACGTTTGTTTTATGGGAGCCTCCCTTAAATACGGGGTGTAAACAGACTCTTCACGAAGCCGTTAACCAAGCATTATGTACATCAAGCTAAGTAACTTTACGCAAAAAATATTGCTGGGAAACGACTTTTTTTTTTGGGGTGAAAAATCACGTTTTACGGTAGGACTCAATGTAATACATTCAAAACATTGTGCTGATGGATGGATTGAATAGTAAGGGGGTCCTGGAGGTGTTTAAAGTAAAAATGTTACATTAAAAACATGTAATTAAAAAAAAGCTGGTGTAAAAGTTGGAACTTTGACCCCCAATATCTCCGTAACTAGAAGGTTCCCAGGTATGGTCTAGAGCAAAAAAATGATCGCAATGACGGGGAGAACAAGTGCCTTTCGACTTCGTTAAGAGTCTGTTTACACCCTTTATATTTATTCTGTTTTTAGTATTTGTTGTTATAGCGGCAACAGAAATACATCATCCGTGACAATTTCAACTGTTAAACTTTCACGGTTCATGAGACACAGCCTGGTGACAGACGGACAGACAGATAGTTAGACAGACTGACACACCGATAGACGGACGGACAGCGGAGTCTTAGTAATAGGGTCCCGTTATACCTTTTGTACGAAACCCTAAAAATGTAAAGATGAGTATAGGAGACTGCCATCAATTGCTTGTATTCAACCACGTTTAGTTACATACAGGAAGCAGATCGATCTTATTTGATACTAGCTGTTGCCTTCGTCCTCGTTCTGCAGCCAACAAAAGGCAAATGGAATGACATAAAATAATGTTTGTTTGTTTTGTAATAGCCTACCTACCCCGACTACCCGATTTCTACCGATTATTACTATTTCCTGTGTGCAAAGAGCGTAACTAAGAAAAAACAAATTAAGCAACTGGACACGTTAATATTGTGACATCACTTTACATATTTACGCTGTAAATAATGGTTGATACTTACATAAGTAATATACACTTAACACACACTTTAGGAACCTACACAGAATATAATAAAACTACTCGGTTTTTGGCGGTGTTCAGGTTATTTTTGGAAACTAATTAGATACCTACTACCCATCCAGTAGGTACAGCAGTTTCGGTTCGGTTAATAAGTTAAACCGCTGAAATCACTTCGTTTTTTTAAGATTTTCGACAAATACTATGAAATCCAAAATTATTTTTGCGGCAGCGTATTCTATATAATTATTGTGCATGCTTAACCATTCATCCCAAACTACGGAACCTTCGACAGCCGGTCCGACACGAACTTGTTTCGTACACATTTTGTTTCGTATTTACTTCGTTTAGGCCAATGTTTGTCAGTTAACGAAAATGATTCATCTCACTGATCTCGTAGATAAGATTTAGGTACGCGAGATTCATTTAAAGCTAACAAAAACACAGCGCAAAGCAATTAGCAAGGGCATAGGTCACACTGATATTAACAATTATTAGCTCTAACAAGTTGTTGTTTTACACTTGTACAAGAAACTAATCTCAATATAAAAACGACTTGGATTTAAGATCCTGTATATATAACTCAGTAATTGTAACATGTTAGTATACTATCGCAAAGTGACATAGCACTGCCTACCTACTAAAAGTAGAGAGGTCCAATATTTCGTAAGGTCTATTTCTGATTGCCACCAACAAACACATTCCATGTTTTGACAGGTGCCTATGCGTGCCGGCAGAAGTATACTGTGCTCATTAGGTTGTTCTTTTGTTTAGTGTGGTGAGCAATTAACAGATAATTATGAACTAATTAAATAGTTACCTACATAGACATTAATTGATTTATCTGCATTGTTAACTCATCAAATCATCGCCGAATGTTTGACTAAATTTTGTTGTATGTCTCACTGCTGGGCAAAAACTACTCAATAATGTTTTAATAATCATGTCTACACAATATCACGAAGGTAAATTTAACCCTTTATTGATTTTTATCGAGTTCTGACCTCAACTGTCTAAACATCGGCGGCACGATCGCATATCACATCACAATACACTATGACAATACATTATTATCAAACTCAATGTTTTCTGTGGTACCGATCGAAACGAAAGCGGGTCGTGTTCCAACTAACGGGCTTATGTAACGGCGAGTATTACCTGGACATTGCTGCACATTGGTGGCGGCGGCGGAGGCCGCGAGCACGGCGAGGCACACGACTACACGGAAAGCGACCATTGTTACGTCTGACGACTTGACGAGTGGCGAGTGGCCTAGTCTTGAGTGAAGTGCGCTCCCTCAGCGCTGCCGCTGTCTGAAGCAGCGTCCCCACTACGAGCCGCGCGGCTTTTTGGGCCGCGCGGCTCGGCCTCGCCAGGCTTTTGTGTTTTTTTGCAACGCGTCCACATTAAACAGCCGCACGGCCCACCTTGCGCAGATGCCACAGACTATATAAAGATATTAGGTACGGGCACTGCCGGTAATATCTACGTACCGTATTTCAAAAGAAACGATGAGATGAGATGACGATGAGATGTATGAAGAAGAGGACGTGCTTCATCTTTTAGCTTCAGCAGCATTCATAGTAATAAGAACCGCTGCACTGCGACCAAGTTTAACCAGCAGAAAATCTTACAATGCTAGTAATTTGATACAAGATTTAATATTAGATAATGTAGATCAACTAAATATACATGCAATGGACGATTTCGAATTCGATGTAGAGGCGGTCTTTAGCGCACTGACCGGCCGCGGGGCCCGTCCCCACTACCCAAAGCCATGCGGCTTTCTTTGAAGTAGACCGACAACCGTCAGGTTGCGCGAGGCCGAGCGTGAGCTAGGCACGGCCCGACCGCGCGGTTCGGCCTCACGGATCCTCGCGGTCCGATTGGGGACGCGGCTTGACGGAGCACCGCCACCGGTCGAAGACCAGTTTGCTTAGTGCGAGTGTGATACTAAAATTCGAGTAACGTCTCGATCGTGTAAATCGTGTTTAAGTCAAACGTATCGACCATCGTTAACTTGCGAGTGTGAATACTAGTACATACAACCATTCGTTTCGCGTTACCTATATAAAAGTACTCTGTGGCGTTAATTCGCCGTGAAAAGCGGCGATTGGTGAACGAACGAAACGAACAACCGAACAATCGTTGGTAACCGGACAAAATAAATTGACATTCGTATTTTGTGTTCTTAATAGAAGTGACTGCCTTTTCAAATAGTGGTGGTTATACAACGAAGTTTGAGTTTTGACGTTTCTTGGGTTTACAAAAGTTTGTGTAATTGTGATTTGCATTATTTTTTAAATATTATTGTTAAAAAGAAAGAATAGCCCATCCCAATTTGAAATTCTGGTGACATATATGTATGTAAGTGTAATTTGGTATTTAGTGAACTTGATCCAATCTTGAAAATTTGTAAAACTAAGTTTGTTACTTTTTAGGGACGGAGGTCTAAGCAAATTATCTAATGCCTTAGGTAGGATAACGAGGATACGGAATTGGGAGGAATCGACTACCTACATTATTGAACAGGGATGATGCCAGTGACATTAAAACCACTGAGAAATTGAAGAAGGTTAAGTCCCATAACTTCCCGTGGGTGTCGTAAGAGGCGACTAAGGGACTTACCAGAGAATGGGCAGCAGCGTTCTGTGTACCTTTGAAACAACCGTACTGCGATCGCCAACCCGCCTGCCAAGCGTGGCGATTATGACACAACCCCCCTTTGGGGGAGGCCTATGTCCAGCCAGCAGTGGATGTCTTTTGGCTGAAATGATGATGATGATGAAGTCTAAAGGTTTATTACTAACCCATTTTGGTTTAAACTGGGTGTGGTGGTGGGGAATAAAGTGTGGGCTTCTTTTTATGGTTTATGTTTTAGAGAGACTTCAAAAATAATACTAAAAAGAAGCTTTTTTGCCAAATTTGCCCACAGTTTTTGCTTTGAAATTTTGCATTGGGTTTGCAAGGAGGTACAGGCTTGGCAGTGGAAGGGCTGGGTTGCCACAGGTATATTTTAAATTCTTATACCTACTTATATGTATTATGGCTATTACATTGCGGTACCTGCATTGGTGTCTTATAAATTGTATTCTTTTAAAGGAAGTTCACATTCAGCCCAGTCCTAACAATGATGATGAACAAGGCATACTAACTCTCCATCAGTTTGAAGAATGTAAGGTGCCTGGAATATAACGATGTTCTTAATAAATTGGTAACATGGTTTCAAATAAAACATACATAATTATGTATTTTCTGCTTCAGATATCCAGAGTTAGCGGGTAGAGTTCCACGCTTCAGTAGGATTTTGCCACCTTTTCCTTGGCCCATCCTACACGTGTCCTCGGGGTGGTGCTAAATGAGCAACAACATCGAGCAACAGGCGGCGGTAAATAACCTGACCACAGGCACTCGCAAGCCTCGGAAGGATTAAATCCCTTCCAGAAGTGCGACCACAGCACCTCGGGATAGTTCTGTGTGTTCCCACCTCGTAAATATGAAAGAATGAATGATAACGATATTGATTTGTCACGCGATCCGGCTAACACCCGGTGCCCGCAGGTACCCGGTCCTACGAGTAAATTGGTTACCGAATTCTGCACAGGTGACCAGGCCCCAGTGACGGAGAATGCTACTGGTAACCCTAAAACTACAAAAAGAAACTTTATACAGAAGGCGTTTTATTCGAGCCTTTTCACTGCAAGACACCTTGCAAGAATCCTTGTCACTGAAGGAACATGACTCGCCTCCTACAACATCATCGACAATCACCATTGATGATGACGACAACAGCAGCCCTCCCGCATGGCAAATAATACCCGTCCAACGCAACCAAAACACAAAAAGAAAAAAATATCTAATAGCCCACAATCTACGGGAAGCCCTAAGAACCCAGGATAGAACTCACAGAGCGTAATCAATACTTCCAACAGATATAGTGGACTTGCAGTAGACATACCTGATGAATCTGTCAAACTAATGGAAAACCAAACTTATATTAAGAAAGCTAGTAAACCGCCACCAATAATCTTGTATAGTATTATAGATATATCAAAATTAAGTGAACTCCTGAGTAGTTTGGACCAAGTGACAGCTACAACTATAAAAATTTGTAATAGAGATCAGCTGGGAATCATGGTGCAGATGAGCGAAGCGTACAAAGACATCATGACTAAATCGAAAGATTTGTTACATTGACACATTGACCTAAAGTTTGATACATTGACCTAAATCGAAAGAAAGGACTCATAGGCCATACCATACGTTTACTCAGAAAGACAAAAAGTGTTGCAGAATCATGATTAAAAGTTTGCATCACACGACGCCAAAAGATTAAAGAAGACATTGCATAGGAAATAGAAAAATCTGGGAATAAGGTCAGAGGCGAAATCATATGAATGAATCGTATGAACAATCAAGAAGAAATAAAAAACCACTAAATATGTTCTTCATGAATGTCGATCCTGGCCCAAATAACCCTGAATTTAAGCGTATAGAATCCATATACTATACAAAAGTAAGGATAGAAGATCCGCAAAAAATAAATGAAATTCCTCAATCTGCTAGATGTCAACAATATGGACCAACGAAAAATAACTGCATGCGCTACCGATGCGTCAAATGTGCAGAAGGACATAGAACCGTAGACTGCCCAAAAAAGACAGAAATACACCAGCCACCTGTACGTTATGTCTAGGAGATCAGCCTGCCAAATACAAGGGGTGTCAATATACAAAGAGATTCGCGCAAGAAAAATGATACAGCCAGAGATAACATGCAAGAGATAACACTGCCCCCTTTCAAATAGAAGACTTTCCACAACTACAGCCAAGTAACCATGCTAGACAACAAACAGTAAACCCACCTGTTCAAGAGACCAGAAAGACTGCACATTGGAACAAGAAAAAAGAGAGCACAATCTCAGCCAACAAATTTGTTACAACAAATCATTAGTAAACAATCAGAGAAAATAGATACAACATATCAATCATACAACAAATAGGTACTCCTAACGACTCTAATTTCCCAAAATAAGAAATGATAAATTCCTACGCGTTGCAGCATAGAAAATAAATGGTTTAATGGTTTGGCTCCTAATAAATAGGAAGTAGAGTTCTTTATTAATTGCATGTGCGCCGTGAGACTTTATAGAGGAAAATTCCAACTTACACATATCCCTTAAAACTGAGGACAACATAGAAAATGCAGCTTGGTATGCAACTAACCTTATCAAAGTGGCTGCTTGGACATCCACTCCCTGTCTAAATTACAGCTCTCAAAAATAGTATCGTACAATGGAAATACGGGAAATGATAGCTGTTAAACGGAGACTGAGACGACAATAGCACACAAGCAGAAATGCACAGGATAAATATAAAAGAGCCCTCAATAAAGCCCAAAATAATCTTACACAAATGCCTAAAGACTATGAAAACGCCACTCGCAAGATAAATTGAAAACTCAATAACTCACAAATTAGATGATTACTCAAAAATCAATAATATAGGATAATCACCAGCTCATTAAAACGTGCACAAGTACACTTGTCTAGATTAAAACAGCCAAATGGTAACTGGGCGACGATACCTGTAGATAAAGCTGAGCTATTTGCTGAATTACTAAAAGAGGTATTCAAACCAAATGAACCTGACATCATGTATCCAGAGGAAGAAATTGACAAAATCCTTGACAGTGATCAGCAAATGTCTCTACCGTTACGACCGTGTACCCCAACTGATGTATGGAAAGCGATTAAAAATTTTAAGAAGAGAAAGACGGTTTAGACCTTATTACATCAGAAGTCCTGAGGCATTTACCAAGAATAGTACATTATTAACCAAGGGGATAAAGCAGTGTCTTCTGTCGCGGGTGACGATTTAAATCGCGAGCGTGATGAAGGACTCGAGGTTTACTCCCGAGCCTAGCGAGGGTGTTAAAAACTTAAATCACGAGCGAAACTAGGGATTTAAGACGAGTCCTGAGTGTAGCGAGGGGTTTAAGTTCACCCAAGACTAAGACAGCTTTATCACCGAGGAAAATACTCTACTTTTCGTACCATTTGCGAAAAAATTAACACAATAATAATATGAGATAAGCATTTATTAAAAATAATGACAATTAAAAGTATAAGTTAACATTCGAAACACTGGTCCAATTATTGATAGAGAGAGTTACATTTTTGTTTGGTACATTTATTGTTGATGAGTTGATTTGAATATTTCTCTGTTCTTGCGTCTGAGGAACTTGCGTTTCATTGTAAATAGTATACGTCGAAGATAGTGGTGGTGGTGCATCGTGAGTTACGGACGAAGATGCCGGCCGGAAGTTGATGGTTGTGGCTCTGATGGATTAAGTTTTATATTTTTGTTAATTTGACTGCTTAATATGGTTTTATTCTTCATTGAGCTTTCGATATAACCCTCAGCTACTCTATCAAAGCTCCAACCACCGTGACTTTTTATTGACGAAATATCCGCCCCTGAATCCGCCAAGAAAGTCGCCGAAGTTCTTCTAAAGCAGTGACTGGTGTAAAGTTCAACATCTTTAAGTTTTAAATATTTAGCAATTTCCTTTGGTATATTGCTAATTTTATTTTTGCCGATGGCTTGTCGAGTACATTTCCCATTCCGATAGTTTATAAAAAATCTACTGTTTTCCATGTTGGTGGGACGTAATGCTTGGTATTTATGAATGATTTTAGTATATTGTCCTTGTACAATGAATGACCGATTTTTCTTTGTCTTAGTTTCCTTTACATTAATCAGCAGTAACTCATTGGAATGATTTTCAACGTCCTCCACCTTTAAGTTTACAAGTTCACATCCGCGGCAAGCACCATTAAGTCCAAAAATTAAGGCCCATAACAAAGATAAAAAACAGGTAAATATATAGAATAATTACCATTACTAAGATACGAAATATTCATAGTTAAATTATGTATACTTACTTTTGTGGCCAGAAAAATTTCGTCAGGAGCTTCATTAAGAAATTTTTCCACATTTTGGGTCGTAAAAATTTTAGACTTCTTTGCGCAATACCCTTCTGATTTTCTTTTAAAAAAAGCCAGTAATTTCGTGAATCTATTTATTTCAATGCTGTGTTTGATGCTTGTTGTAGCTTTCAGTTTTGAGTATATGGACCAAAGTGTATTCGGATTCTTTGTCTTGGATAAATAATCAAAATAGACAAGAAGTACTGATTCTGAAATTGATAGGCCTTTCGCACTTCTCCACGTTGAAAATTCTTCATAAGTTTTTAAATAATTTTCCTTGGATTTTGTTGGAAGCAAATTATTTATAATTGCGGCAGCATTTGCACTGATGGAATCCGACAATTCACTGTCACTGTCGCTTTGATTTAACATCGTCACGTGTTTTTAGAACATTAACTTATTTATAAAAATAAACTTAACGTTTATGTATTTGAAGAAAACAAAAACGCGGCAAATTCCTAGACTAATATTTTTTTGTCGGCAAAGCTCATACGGCCTCGTCGGTTTTCGTAATTTTATTTAATAATCATAACTGCATAATAAATGCGTATTCCTTTTTCAAAAAGATGTATAAAGCTTTTTATACAAACTCAATGGTGTAAACACAGATGTAGTTCAGTATAAATTTCGGTAAGTATTCCAAATTTAAATCAGATTCACCCCCTAGAGGTGAATGAAATTCAGTACAATTTTCTTTCCCTGTTTTTAACAGATTAAAAATGACTAATGTTATGTTCGCTTTTTGTGACATAGAATGTCACTTTTTGAGCAAATGGTACGAAAAAGTGTTTTATTGTCTTGATAAACTTTCTCTTCAATGCAGTGTTGAGACCACTATTTCCCGCTTAACTGAAAGAGGTCAACCATAAATATGGTAGCTAAACCAGGATAACCTACTAATGAAATCTCCTTATATACGCCTTCTTCCCTTTTGTCTAAACTGTTCGAGTAGACATTGCTACAACGACTGATTCCTACACTAGAAGAACAAAGGACAATCCCAGACCATCAATTTGGCTTCTGTACACACCATGGAACAACAGAACAAAATTTACACAGAGTATATCTACGTACAGTATATCTACGTACCTACCTACATACCGTATATCTACGTACAGTATCAGTGCCTGTGTTAGTGCTGTCTTAGTAGAGAATTTATAAGTTATGCAGCTGATGTACGGATAACTAGCATATTTAAATAAATAAATAAATTGTGTGAGTTATGAGGCTTTGTTAAGTGTCGATTCTCAGAATTATCCCTAATAGGTAGGTATTTGAATAACTTCGGTTTTTTTGCGATAAGAACATTTAGATACCTATATCTACTTGTAACAATGAAACTGATCTACTGGATATTGCCCGCGGCTTCGCTCGCGTCGAGGTTTGAAGTTATACCTTGGGTTGGGAAATTCCGGGTCATTGTATATCCCACCGGTTCTCAACCTTTTCAGGGATCGGTACCCTAAGGGTGCCGACTATTACTAATGTCCTGCTGTCTGTCCGTCTGTCACAGGACTGTATCTTTTGAACTTAATAGACCGTTAGCGACGTAGACACTTGAAATTTTTATGACCCAAAAAATTATTACGGCCGCTAAAACAACAAATAATAAAAATAAAATAAAGGGCTTTTGCTTGATCTTAATAATTTTAATTACCTACTTATTAAACATTTCACGGTGGTACGGAACTCTTCTTGTGCAAGTCCCACTCGCGCTTGAGTAGTTTTTTTACCACATACTTTACGGATCACTTTGGTTTATTTTGTTGTATTTGTACATACAATTAGTTTCAAGAAAAAAAACATCGTTGTCAAATTGTAAAACCCGTAACAATATTCGAACAGAATTAACTTCTTTTCATTTGAATAAAGGCTTGTCTTGTTTTTTTAATTTATTTAAATGTAATAAAAAGACAACAATTTTATCTCTTATTTTGTATCATTTGCAAAAACTGGAGATAGATTATTTTATTATGTACTTATGCACCTTACCTCGGTAGGTACAGACGCCGCCAGCACATCAAGCTACCCGAAACTGTCAAATTTTCCCAATCAACCTTGCACCTAATGCTTTAGCGATCAACTCTATTGAAATTAAAAATCTATTAAAGAAAGACAGATTGTAGAAGAGATAGATGTACTGGCGTCTGTACTTACCTAATACAATTTCTGGTAGATAGATATTTATAAGCCTACTTACTGTTAAGGAGGTGAGAATTTAAACGTTATTTAAGGCTGAACCAATCCTGCATCAAACACTGTATATTTTATGACTTAGGTGCTACCTACTTCTAATTAAATATAGTATGTATTTTTATCGCAATTTACAATTTGGCAAGCTTACAAATTTTAACATTTACTATTCCAACAATTAGTAGTCTCAATTTCAACAATTGACTTTAAAAACTCAATATTCTCCAGCTTCTGTGACAGAAACTTCAGGCACAAAAACTACTGGTGATAGCACGAATCATTAACTATACGTATTTCCTAGGCAAACCTATCTCTTTTAAGGTTTACCTTAACACATCCCGTGTCATCATACGCTTTCTGAGCACCGAGTGCAGGTTCTTGTGCGCATAGCTTTATCCCTCTATAGTTGTTGCAGTTCTGTGCACTACACTATCACATCATATTCATCATCTATATTCTCTAGGGAACTATTCTTGCTGTATCGCCTCTTTTAAAAACTTCCTTAGTTAATAGTTTTACTAGTACCTACATCTGGCTGAGTGGCTGGGCCCATGGACTTTTCATGTTTTAGGCCATGAATTGCTTTGCCTCTTACTTCATCTATGGTAATTTCCTTGACTATCTATATTGATATCGATTTGAGGAAATCATTCAGTCACATTCATTCAGCACTTTTGTAAAACTTTTTAAAACAAGCCATCCTCTTTGTTCTTAAACTTATGTCGTTCTTTGGAAAGAGCCTTACAGCTGTCAGTGAATTTTATCTTTAGTTATTTTTTTCTCTTGATTTTAAATATTGCAACTTCCCCAAAAAAAAAATTCATCCAATTTGACCTCCTTTTTTTCTATTATTTATAAATATTCATCACTATATAATATCACTTTATTTTTTTCAAGATATCATAAGGGGTTTCACAGTGGCAGCTTGTAGACAAGATGTGTGCTATCTGGAATAGAAATAAATAGGGTTGCCCCTAATTATTGACAAGATGTTGGCTGCACTGTAAACCGTTGCTTACCCCTAGCTATCTTCATATAAGTACACCAGTAGCGAAGGGTCAATTTTTGTATGAGGTAAGCCGGAGTACATATCTTTAATGTGATTATATTATTATTTGTGTATAGAATACTGACTGTGCCATTTTGCAAATGGAATCCGGTAGGAATAGAGTTGTATGGAACCTTCGCCACTGAGGTACACATTTAGGGACTATTTACTCGATTTATTTTCATTTGGTTGAGCGGCCGAAACTGGAAGGGGAAACGGTTAACGATACTAGTTAAAACCGTGGTTAATAGTTAAACTGTCCCTGTAGTCCGTATTTTCTTTAGCTTTGTAAGATTTTTCTATCTTCAGATATTATTTATTAGGTCTGAGGAATATAATCGACCGGAAATCATCGGCGATGAGGAATCATCATCGGCTATTTGGCAACTTCAAAAATTATCAGAGCATGCCATCGTGTTTTGGCGACTCCTTGCGTTCGGTCGCTAGCATCGCGTATTTTAGTGATTATGTCTTTTTATATTATCTATGATGCATCACGTTTTGGAGAGCCGCTGCCTTTGAGCACGGGGTGCTTATCAACATTACGTTTCAAAATGTAACTAAATCACTGATTACTGATGCTAAAAGTAAGCGGGATTAGCAAAATGACGTGCTACTTTTAACATGGGCGATTAGCGGTCTGAATCATGAACATAGATCCGCATTTTATCTACTGAAAATAGCTATTTTTAACCGACTTTCTTCAAAAAGGAGGAGGTTCTCAATTCGGTTGTATGTTTTTTTTTTTTTTTTTGTGTTTGTTACCTCATATCTCCGTCGTTTCTTAACCGATTTCTCCTTTTCCTTCTTTTATGTGAAAGGATATACTTCCCGATTGGTCCCATAGAAATTTCATCAAAATCGGTTCAGTAATTTGGTATGTTTTCACGTTAATTGCTATATCACGCGACGACGCCTGAAGTTTTGCGTGTTTAATTTGACACACTTCCTGATTTCCGATTGATGCACGCTTATGTATATCGCGTGATAGTACAATATATCGATGACATGGAGCTGATCTGATGATGGAGCTGAACGGCGGCTTTTTTGCGGCTTATAAAAACCAGTGTGTGTTAAACCTTCACTGACCGTTTTCCGACACACACGTGACTGATTTTTCTTTTTTGAATCTGAGGTTGAGTAAGTAACTTTTGAGTAAGTTTTGAATTTTTGGCAATTTTTCTGTCAATAAGTCTAAAGTAAGTATTAAAATTTCAATTCTGACTGGAAATTGTGTTTGATCGGACACTACTAAATAGGTGGGTAGATATAGATACACGTCAATATACGTAACTACCTACAAATAAATTACCACTTTCACCACATTTATGGTTCTATGACTGGTTTGCTTCGCCCAGTTTCTTTTGACAAGAAAGCAGTTTTCGCTGAAAAGTGGCACTATTCCTATGTCTACGAGTGAGTCTAACAATAACAGCGTAAGTAATACTTAGTACATTTTGTCGTCAAATTAATATTTATTCGTGTTATAAATGAAAAAATATAAGAATATTATTTTTTTTAGGGTTCCGCACCCAAAGGGTAAAACGGGACCCTATTACTAAGACTCTACTGTCCGTCCGTCTGTCTGTCTGACTGCCTGTCTGTCTATCTGTCTGTCACCAGACTGTATCTCATGAACCGTGATAGCTAGACAGTTGACATTTTCACAGATGATGTATTTCTAATGCATGAATTAATAACAACAAATACAAAAAACATAGTAAAATAAATATTTAAGGGGGGCTCCGATACAACGGACATGATTTTTTTGCCGTTTTATAGATGGAACCCTTCGTGCGCGAGTCCGAGTCGCACTTGGCCGTTTTTTTATAGGTACATATTAAGCTTTTTTTCTACTTGATACAGTAGCTTCTCCTTCAACAAATCATAATTGCCTAATAAATTAATGACAAAAATACTTTTCGTTTGATTATTTTATTTCTCGGCTCCACTACCTCTCGCCTACGACTCAGGTGTAAATTCCACCTCGGTTGCAATGACAAAGTTTACCCACTTGGATCAAACAACGTTTTCTAATACACTTGAGAAGAAATTGAAATAAGGTTTGCTGTAAGAAAACCCAATTCTGGGCTAAACTCGTACATCGCATTGTGTACATAAGCTATAATTATTGCAATTTGTATGCATATTTTTATTTTGTGTGCAATAAAGAATAAGAAAAGTATTTTTGCCATAATTATTAGGTATGCTTATTTTCCGCGCTTTGGTTTCGCAGAGGTATTCCATGAAGCACACCCAAACGAAGCACACCCAGACGAAGCCCACCTAAAGTATTCCACTTAGCCCACCCGTAGGTGGGCTTCAAATAAAAATTTTAAATAATTAATTTCTTATTCCACGAAGCACACCTACGAATATCACTCGCATAGTGCGGAGACTAAGAAATAAAAATGTCGATAGAAGAAAATATTTATTATTTAAAAGAGTAACTTAAATATCTAACATCTTTCAGTTTTATTATAATGTGATACAATACTTGTAATTTTAATAATGTTCATATATAAATCCCATAGATAAGACGTATACATGATGCTTTGATTACACTATCGCGACGACACGGGCTGAGTGTATGCAATTGTGCGCGCGTCTTATTATTATTTTTTCTGTTTTTCGTGCAATATATTCAAACAAAATAATGGAGCCGATGGCAGGTCCAATGTAGTAGAAATTTTAACCCATCTATTAATTACGTACATGCCCGAAAGGGGACACAAGTGTTAGTGTATAATAACAAACAATATAGTAAACACAAGATTTATAAAAACGGTAATGCCTTGTGGCAGTGTATTAAAAAAGGGTGTAATGGCCTACTTACATTAAGTAGCATGGAAGAAGTTGTTAAAACGTTTTGGAGATCCAAATTAAGGAAGCAATGCATGAACTCGAGCAGCAACTAGTTTCCACTATGGAGCCCATTCCTATAAGCAAAAACTTAATGATACATTGGACCGAGGATTGAATTTAGTCAGTGATTTGCCACAATTTAAAAATGTTCAGTCCGGTCTCTACCATAAGAGAAACAAATCTCTCGGTGTAAATAAATTGTTTGCGAAGTCACCTATAGATGTACAAGTAGAGATAATATTTCCTTAGAATATTATGAAAATATTGAGTCATAGAATCTATGTATTTTTTTTTAAATTTGTACATTATTGTAATAAAATAAAACTCATGTAAGAGTTTGCTAATATCTTAGCAAAGAAATTCGTGCATGCCATTTTCAATTCTATTTTAATGGGATAAGGTTGATAATAATATTTGATTTCACTTTAAAAAGACTTTTGTTTTGTTACTGTCGTGACCAGTTTTTCAGTCGCAGATATTGAACGATTTATGGAGTAACTATCTAACATACTTAGCTGCTTTTATTTTGTGAAAGAAAGTAAAAAAAAATAATGAAAGGTAAAACAAATTAAGTAATTTGTTTTACCTTACTTTCTTCAATATGTGCACAGGATGTGTAAATATTTGTGACAATAAACAATTATTATTATTATTTATTTTAGTACAGTAATGATTTGAGAGAAGTATTTATTTGATATCCAGGTACTTACCTCAACCGATTCAAGATTTTGTAAAAATGGGTTATTGAAATCATCAAAAACATGCTGAAATAAAAAATAATATAATCGAAAACACAATAAAAGATTATAAAATGGCTTAATTTCAGTTGGACATTGTCTAGATAAATTAAGATTCTGATTAATAATAATTTATTTAATTGATAAGTTTAGATACTAAATTGCCCATTTCTTCAAGATTATTTAAGAATCTTCAAGATTGTGATTTGTGATTTTAAACAGTCTGTGATTTTACATAAAACTAGAGTATTTTTATTATTAGTTAAAAGGTAAGAAAACATCAACATAGATCTCTATAGAAAACTATACATATTTATTTAAAGTTTTTGATATTTGTCCCAGTTTTTATTGCATAGTTATGAAACAATCTGTGATTTTATTAAGAGCACAAATCGGAAAATAATAGAAAAATTGTTAAAAAATATTTTTTTTTTGGAAAGATAATTATAAAACAATCTATGATTTTAAATAGTAAGATTACAAAAATGACAAATATTGTGTCACATTATTATAATGAAACTGAATGTTGTTAGAAATTTAAGTTAGCCTTTTAAATAATAAATATTTTCTTCTATCGACATTTTTATTTCTTAGTCCCCGCACTATGCGAGTGATATTCGTAGGTGTGCTTCGTGGAATAGGAAATTAATTATTTTAATTTTTTATTTGAAGCCCACCTACGGGTGTGCTAGATGGAATACTTTAGGTGGGCTTCGTCTGGGAGTGCTTCGTTTGGGTGTGCTTCATGGAATACCTCGTTTCGCAGGTTGAAGGAGAAGCAAAGGTATGAAGTTTCAAAACTGCCTAATATAAAAAATGGAAAATTCTAATGTTTTCGAATTTAAACCACGAATACATGTTAGTTGTTAATAAAATAAATACCTTATTTATCCAATAGGAATGTTTATTTATGATATTTATTCTTTTTATAACACAATTTAATACTTATTAATATACTTAAAGGCATGCGTCTCTTTGCTGTGTAAAAAAAAAATCACCGCCGAGCGCCGACTATAGGGATAAAACTTTGGTAATTTCAGTAGAAACTTAAAATAAGAGACCCTGTTTTTCGGTTGTGAAATCATCAAATGACTTCTCCCGCTCTGGGCGGAGCGGAAGGGAGTGTCAGACTGACTAAAACCCATCCATGTTCCTTCCTCGCCCTTAGTGTTCCAGGACCGCGGCGGTATCTCTTTCGAACAGTCCCGCAGCCCTAAATAAGAGACCCTTACAAAACATTACAAACAGATCAGTCTGTTTACCTATTCAATAACATACAAAATTGATGAGTGCCTAACAAACAACAGTAAGTTCATAAAGTAAGTAAATAAGCACCAACATTATTTCCATTTGGACTTTCACCTTGCAGACTGTCAATTAACTTTGAGATACAATCTAGGTAAGTAGTTATTTATCTGTTTATAAAAAAGTTGATAAATAGGTAGTAACGCAAATAAAATATTATTGAAGTGAGTACCTACCTAAGTAATTATAATTTGGTTTACAAGCATAGTGTTAAACAATTGGGCCCTGCTTCTAATTTACTAGGAATATTGTGTTACGTCGGTTACTTTACTAGAACATTCTAGATTACATGCGAATCTCGAATGATCTACTATTGAACTGTCTAAGACGACTCGAGTCTAGAATGTTCTAGTATAGAAATTTCTAGAAGATTCGAGAGAGTTGTGGAACCTTCTCGAAGGACAGTATTCACTATGGAACTGTCTAGCACATTCGAGAAAGGTACCATAAGGTTACCCTCTTCTGCAAATTTCGCAATCGAATTTAGGTTTGCTGTAAGAAAAACCAATTCTGGGTTAAGCTCGCCTTTGTACATAAGCTATTTATCATAATTTTGTGTGTATTTCTCTTTTTTTGTGTGTGCAATAAAGAATAAGAATAAGAATAAGAAAGATGTCGAAGTTTCTCGAAGGATGACGTTCCATTGTGCCACTGTGAGAAGGTTCGAGAAGGATCGGTCGACCTATAAATAGCCATCATGTTTGCGGGAGCGGGCAGAGGATGGGCCGCCCATTTCAGGGCCATTGCTGCCAAGCTGGGCCGACCCCCCAACGCCCGCCCGTACGGCGCTGGGGTCCGCTTCACTCCAGAGAGCGAAGAGGAGTATCGGTTGGTCCAGAGGTACCTGACTGCCCTTGAAAAGGACCAGGGCATATCCTGGTTCGCCTATTCGCTCCCGGCGGAGCGAAGCTTAAAGGTGGCCATCAGAGGGCTGCCAGTGGACACCACCCCGGAGGAGATAGAGGAGGAGCTCCGCGCGTTGGACTACGAGCCGGAATACGTGCGCCATATGAAGGCGCGCGGAGAGAGGCCCGGCTGCGTCTTCCACGCCGTACTGAAACGTACTCCGGACGTACGCAGGATCTTCGACACCTCCGTGTTTCTATACATGAGGGGTGTCACCATCGAAGCCTGGCGGAGCAAGCGTGGGCCCGCACAGTGTCACCGGTGCCAGAAGTTCCGTCACTCGTCGCACCTGTGCCACCGGCCGCTCGCCTGCGTTCGCTGCGGAGAGGGGCACGCCGCGCGTGATTGCCCTCGCCCACGAGAAGAGCCAGCAACATGCGCCAACTGCGGGGGCGATCACCCCGCGAACAACATGCGCTGCCCCTACTTTCAAAAGGAAATAAAGAACAGGCGAGCGGGCACTGTCGCCGCCACAGCCGTCTCACGTCGACCTACTTCGACGCAGCGGCAACAAATCGTCGACAGCCACGAGGCCCAAGGCCCTACGCTGATGGCGGCGGCCAACGGGCCTACCAACAGGGGAGAAGCCCCCACCTCCTCCAAGCGGCGGAGGAAGCGGAAGAAGAAGAGGGGAAAGGGGAAGAAACCCACTCCCCCCGCCGCAACACAGGAAGATGCCCACAGGGACGACCCAACCTCGACCCTGACGCAGGCTGTGCCAGCTAAGGCTGCGCCAGCGAAGAAGACAGAGAGGCCGGCAGCTCGCGCCGGCATTGCGCGGCCAACGGCCCCTACCACTGCAAGAAAAACAACTACCCAGAGTGCCGGCCCAGCTGCCGGCGACAAAAAGAAGGAGTTCACAGCCTGCGCCATCAGACTCCTGATGGACCTGATAAAGGCCATCAGGCAGGGTCAGGACGCGGAGCTTGTCATCCTTGACGGCTTGGCCTCCCTCCTCACGTTGTACCATGGCTAAGTCGTTAAGGGTGATCCATTGGAACGCCCGCGGCCTTAAAGGAAAGGTCGCCCCCCTCCGCCGCCTCCTCAGGGCTGAGGACGTCGATGTGGCGCTAGTAAGCGAGACATACCTGGGTGAAGGGGACAAGCTGCGAGTCCCGGGTTATCTCGCTTACAGGAAGGACGAAAGGTCGGCAACCGGCATGCGCTACCGTGGTCTGGCGGTGCTGGTGCGGCGTAGAGTCGTCCATCAAGAGCTCCCCGTGCCATCGGTCGGCACATTCTACGCGCTGGGTGTGCAGCTGCACGTCGCCGGCGAGGATCTCGCCATTTACGCCTGCTATAGGGCGCCTCAGGCCCCACTGGACGTGGTGGAGCTGAGGGCGCTCTTGGAGGCCAGCGGCGGTGCGACGATCCTCGCAGGCGACCTCAACTGCAAACACCCGGCGTGGTTCTCCAATACAACCAACACGGGTGGGAGACGACTCTACGCGGACGCGGAAGCCTTCGGGTACACGGTGTCCGGCCCAGAGTCACCTACCCGCTACCCAGAAGACCCCAACTTGATGCCGGACGTGCTGGACATCGTGGTCCATCGAGGGCTGCGCTGCCAGATCACGCAGCAAGTGCTAGAGGACGAGATGCAGAGCGACCATCACCCTGTTCTCGTCGTCCTCTCGGGTATGCCGACCCGACTGAAGCCCGCAGCGCCACGTCGACGTATTGACTGGAAGATATTTACAGAAAAGGTTGAGGCCACCACCCCATCTCGGCCCATCGTCACGTCCGAGGAAGTGGACCAGATGGCGGCAGATGTCACTGCTTGCATACGGAGCGCCTTAGTAGCGGCGACGTCAACCGTCACGCAGGAGAGCGCCGCTATGCGGCAGCCCCCTCTACCTGCGTACCTGCAGAAGATGGTCGCCGACAAGAGGCGCCTTCGCAAGCAGTGGCAACAACTGAGATGCCCCACACTAAAGAGGAAGTTGAACCGGCTCGTTGAGAGGATTAAGGCCGAGATGCGGGACCGGGACGCCGCGAGTTGGGAAGACAGAATAGAGTCGACGGCCGGCAGCTGGCCGTCTGTACACAGACTCTGCCGCCAGCTCTCGAACACCCCAGCTCCGGTGCGCCCGCTACGAGATAGCGGTGGGGCGCTGAAATACAGAGCAGAGGACCGGGCGGAGGTCTTCGCCCAGCACCTGGAGCGTCAGTTCCAACCGAACCCGACCACCGACACGGAGCATGTCGCGACAGTCGAGAAACACCTTGGGGACTACTTCGCCACGCCGATAGCTCCCGAGGAAGACGCCATCTTTTTCTCGCCTGGGGCAGTCAGACGCGCCATCCTTAGGACAAAGCTGAGGAAGGCCCCCGGTGCGGACGGCATCACCAACGAGGCGCTGCGCCGGCTGCCATTCCGTATGGTAGCGGCGCTAGCGCGCCTGTTTACGGCGGTGCTGCGCACTGGAACCTTTCCTGCCGAGTGGAAGGAGGGGCGCGTCATTATGCTGCCTAAGGCGGGGAAAAACACGCTGAAACCCGAGAGCTATCGGCCCATCACGCTGCTGCCGACCATCTCCAAGGTGTTCGAATACCTCCTGTTGCGGCATCTCCAGCCGCACATCACGCCACGACCGGAACAATTCGGGTTTCGGTCGGAACATAGCACGACGCTTCAGCTGTCGAGGGTACTGCACCACCTGTCGGCAGCTATGAATAAGAAGGAATACTCGGTTGCAGTATTCCTCGACATGGAGAAGGCCTTCGACCGTGTATGGCACGACGGCCTTATCTTCAAGCTGGCCAACTCTGCAGCGCCCCGCCGCGTTGTAAAGGTGGTCCAATCTTTTCTGTCCCACAGGAGCTTCCGCGTGGTGGTCGAGGGAGCGCTCTCCGGCGCCCGGCCCGTGCTGGCTGGAGTGCCGCAGGGCAGCTGCGTGTCGCCAGCGTGTTACTCACGCTTCACCGACGACATACCAACAACGCCACAGGTGATGCTCGCGCTGTATGCCGACGACGCCGCGTACATCGCATCATCAATCAATGCGAAGCACGCGGCGGTCAAGATGCAGCGCGCGCTCGACCTCCTCCCCGAGTGGCTGTCCAAGTGGCGGCTGTCGGTGAACGTGGGTAAGACGCAGGCGCTGGTTACCGGCGCCGTGCACCTCCCACCACGCCTCTCTCTACAGGACGCCGACGTCGAGTGGCTGCCCCAGGTGAAATACCTAGGGGTGACCATCGACCGTCGGCTCACCATGGGTCAACACGTCCGCCCGGTCGTTGCACGGACCAGGGCTGCCCGCGGCCTACTCCGTCCAGCGCTCTCGTCCCGCCTCCCGGTGCGCGTCAAGTTGGGCGTATATAAATCATATATACGCCCACTACTGACGTACGCCGCCCCATCGTGGTTCGCCCTCACTAGTGAGGGTAACAAGAAGACGCTCCGCGCGCAGCAGAACATGTCGCTGCGCGCCATAGTTGGTGCCCCTCGCTACGTGAGGAACGACGTGCTCCAGCGCGACCTCGGGATTGAGAGCCTGGACGACTTCGTGCGGCGCCTTGCGATAGGGATGTTCGCGCGTGCCGACGCTAGTGCTTGGCCTCACGTCAAGCACATAGCGCCTTGGCATACGCGCCCCCCCGACGCGAGGCGCCGCCTTCCGCGCGACCTGGTAGCGGACGATTGACCCCACCCACCGGATTGACGCCCGGGTAAGCTGTACCAGGCTACACGCAGCTTACCTGCACACAAAGACTCTACATCACAATACACACATCCAGTTGCGTGGCGTGTTCTAAGTTAATATAGGCACGTCGCGTAGCTAAACCATACATGCACGTCTCTACATACACGTAGACTCACGCGTGGCGCGCGGCGCGGGCCTGCGCCCCACGCACACACTGGGCGGTGCCACACAGTACAACACCGCCCACACACACACGTCGGCCTCTTAGCCCGGGTCAACACTGGCTCGCTCCGGTGGTGGGACGGGCGGGGGCCACACACCCACCGCAGGTACGTCGGAGTCGGCACCTCTGTCGCTGGTCGTCTCCCGCTGGGCCTCCTCCGGGCAACCGGAGGTCTCACCTGGCGGGGACAGACCGCCGAGGTGTCGTGAAGAAATCAGCGCTGTTTGACAGCGCTGTGGCGTGCCTGCGGTCACTCGCACTGGAACCACACATAGAGTGCACGTCATACGTGCACTCACTTACCAGGCCTATATATGGCCACAGCGAGGTCGGGCGCCGTATTCACGGCCCCAGGTTGGCTTCCGCGGCCAGAGGGCTCATGCCCTGTCGCCGCCTGCCGCGCCCCCTTGCGGGGGCGCAGCGACATCCCACGACGGAGCGGGCAGACTGCCGTAATTATACGGCACCTGACGCCGCGGGACCAAGGGCGAAGCCCATATCCCGCCTGCCGCGCCCCCCTGCAGGGGCGCAGCGATAGCTAAACTGGAGCGGGCAGTCTGATTTTGGCTACACAACGAAGCGAATCGAAGTGATCTAGAAGTGCGATATTTAAGTGACTAGTGATCAATAGTGTAATTGTAATTGAGTTTAAAGTGTTTTGTGTGAATTAAAGTTATTTGTTGTTTAATCGGTGGTAATTAATTTATCCCATACACAGCTCGTAAAAATTGCATTCCCTAAACACGGTGTATACGTATGTAAAGGACTTCAACGTGCAAATTAAGTATAGACATGAATTCAGCACATGTTTCTGTTTCTAGACCCCGTAGCGTAGAAAGTGAAGTACCTAATCGACGTTTACAAAAAAATCTTCAATTTCATACAAAACCTACGGTCAAAATGTTGGAACACTCTTTGTTGGGTTTAGAATCATGTGCCTAACTGAATTCGATTCTTTATTGTACCTAAAGTGTGTAAAAAGACTCTTAACGAAGCCGAAATGCACTTGTTCTCCCCGTCATTGCGATATTTTTTTTGTTCTAGACCATACCTGGGAACTTTCTACTTACGGAGATATTGGAGTGATTGGGGCCCAAAGTTACAACTTTTTCACAAGTTTTTTTTATTTTTTATTACAGGTTTTTAATGTTTTTTTTTACTTAAGACACCTTCACAAACCCCGTACTATTCAATACATTTATCAGCACAATGTTTTCAATGCGTTACATTGAGTTCAACCGTAAAACGTGATTTTTACCCCAAAAAAAATTGTTTCCCACACAGAAATCTTAATAATATTGCCTTATTATTAAGATTTCTGTGGTTTCCCAGCACTAATTTTTCGGTAAAGTTACTTAGTTTAATGCACATAATGCTTGGTTGACGGCTTCATGAAGAGTCCGTTTACACCCTGTATATGTATGTATACTCGACTTTAAGTAGGTAATTAAATAAATTTCTTACTACCGACCGGATGTCGTTGACTTTATTTCAAAATCAGTTTTTTTGTATTATCTTAGTTAGATGTTGTTGGTTCGCTGTCGCCGGGGTCGAGTGGTGTCAAGGCTGATTGTCTCGTGATGTAGGACCAGTCTCCATGTACTCTCGCATCAGCCTCTGGAGACGACTCTGCGTTTGTACAGTCACCCGATAACATAACACCTGCTTGCCTTCTTCATTTTCTATCCGCCACAGCAAATAGCCTCTCTGGTTCTGCAAATTAAGAGACTTTCATAACTAGGTATTTCAAGTGATTACACTACCACGGGTACCTATCTAGAGAAGGAAACTATATTTCCTGTTAGAGGGTCTCATGTTCCACGAGGGGAACACCCAAATATTCCGAATTTCGATGTTCCGAGCAAGAAAAATTATAATGTCTATTATTAAAAATCACGAAAATTTTACGGAAAGTCTTAAATATACGATTTTTTTGTTTTCCGGTTTTCATAAGTTCAAAGAATTAAATGCTCGATGGGTTCTCGGTCCGAAAAACCGACAGTCCGATTTTCAATACTTCGAATAACTGCTAAAATTAGGATTCTGATTCAATAATATTCAGTTACGCATACAAATTTAAAATCTATTTAAAATTATCTACTTTGTTACGTTTAGCATATTGTTTATTTAGAGTGACGATTATTTGGGTCAATTTCACTTGGCGTACTATGAAGATGGCAGAATTTCATTTGGTTTAATTGTTTTAGGAATACCTATTGCCATTTCTGTAAATAAGCATTGTAACATTAAATTAAAGTACTGTTACGAGCTGGGTATGGGATAAATTAATTACCACCGATTAAACAATAAATAACTTTAATTAACACAAAACACTTTAAACTCAATTACAATTACACTATTAATCACTAGTCACTTAAATATCGCACTTCCAGTTCACTTCGATTCGCTCGTTGTGTAGCCAAAATCAGACTGACTGCCCCAGCAGCAGCAGTGGAAATCGCGACGCCCCCGTAAGGGGGCGTGGCGAGCGGTGCCAGGGCATTCAGCCCTCTGGCCGCGGGAGCAAACCTGGGCCCGTCAACACGGAACCCGACCTCGCAGTGGCCAATATAGGCCAAGGAGGTGAGCGCACGTTTAGTAACGTGCGCTCTGTGTGTGGTTGTCGTATGTGTAGGCACGCCTACAGCGCTGCGCGCAGCGCTGTTTGTTTCACGACACCTCGGCGGTCCGTCCCCGCCAGGTGAGACCTCCGGTTACCCGGAGGAGGCCCGGCGGGCTGACTGCCCCCGCACACATGACGGCTATCCTTCTCGAACCTTCTCATAGAGACACAATGGAACATCATCCTTCTAGAAACTTCGACATCTTTCTCGAATGTTCTGGACAGTTCCATAGTGTATACTGTCCTTCGAGAAGGTTCCACAACTCTCTCGAATCTTCTAGAAATTTCTATAATAGAACATTCTAGACTCGAGTCGTCTTTGACAGTTCAATAGTAGATCATTCGAGACTCGCATGTAATCTAGAATGTTCTCGTAAAGTAACCGACGTAACAGTACTTATTGTATTAAAAAGTCAATATGTTGTGTTACAAAAGTTAGTGACAAAACGAATCGCTGCAAAACTGACTTCACGTAGTCTTGTCTGCCCTACCCCGAGAGTGTAATTCAAGCCCGCGTAGGTGCGGTGGGACGAGGCGCGAGGGTTTTAACGCAGTGGTGAGCGTAAAAAGATAAGCTAGCGTGGGACTGCTGGAGCCCCGCAGCGCTGGAGCCGTGACAAAAACCATGCCTGCTGCATGCTGCATGCTCGTTTGCATGCTGCATGCTTGCTTGCATGCGCAGCTTGCTTGCATTTGATTGAGTTAGGAGTTAGGTCATGAATCCGTCTGCGTGGTACAGAGTGACGCGACGCATCACGATTATTCTTCTCTTCAATTAGGCTACTTTATAAACACTTCTCTGAATTCATTGAGACGACTGATAAGTGATGACCAATTTAAGTGGTATAACCTGCTGTAACAGTACCTACTGTTGGCGTGAACGACGTCGCCGACAAGACGAGACGCTAGCCCTGTTTCTCTACAATTTATTGTCATATTATCCTTACCTATATTTATCGTAGAAATTAGTATCCCAGGAATGGAATGGTATCCTACGAATTGGATAAAACAAAAAGGACGCCAAATCAAGAGGTGGGAAGATGACTTACCAAATGGATGGAGAAGATTAGCTCGTGACAGAGACGAATGGAAGAAACTAGGGGACGCCTTTGTCGAAGGTGACCAACAAACTGGTTACTGAAGATTATGGACAGTGACAGTATTAAGTAATACTGATGAACTATTAAGAGGAATCAAAGCATAATGATTACCTACAAAGTATACCGTGACAAATGACGATTTTATACATATGTACACCATAACACCTCACGTTGTCTGATCTGTGGACCTCGGTCCACCACAATCATGTGTATCTCAATCATAAGTACCTACTAGATATTTTACGTTTTTTGTCATCGCCTCGTCCAGGACTCGATCTTTACGCAACCTCTCTAGACTACAATAGTCCACTCTTCCACTGCAAGACGTAGCCTTTCGTCTCCTCTTCTCATGACATTTGTTTCAATTCTCGGTAACTCTCATACCGTCATCCAGCTGCTACCAGCGAACCTAGAAGATCGATACTCCATCTGGCCTACCGGGCGTCCTACCTTACGTTTGTCTCCGCTCAAGACCACATCCAACCCATCGATCCCGCCGATCTCCCGTCAATCCGGTAGGTCTATCCGGTACTTCAATAGAGGTCTATGCTTGGAGTTAGAGTTATAGTCCGCGGCACGTAAGTTGAACTATGCGCAGTAACACATTTTCTGGTCTCAATCGATGTGGGGTATGAGGTACACCGCGAGGGGCCGCGCGTTACCATAGCAACGTGGTGACACTAGCTGCACCCCGCCCCGCACTACCCGCGCACGCTCCTTGCGGCCCTGGAGTACAATCGCGCACGATGTGTTCAGTTCTTTGTATTTCTTTCAAATGTGTGATATTTTAATTTAAACAAAATTACTCGACCATATTTATTTTAATAATACCCAAAGACCATTTCCCACGCCACTGTTGCTCAAGAAATACAATAATATGAAAGAAAATCTGAGATTATTATTACTAATGTAATTTGATTTTCCGTTTAACTTTCGTTTAATTTAATTACTTCACTCCATTTGAACACTTCATAAAAAAAAAATTAAATACGACGAATTCACGGTTTTCCCTTGAAGATTTTTGAATTTCCGTGCAACCACAGATCATGCGTCTAACATTTTGGTTCAACTTACGTGCCGCGACCTATACCCTGTTTGATCGAATCAAGCCTCAACACCTCGAGCGCTACTTAAACAACAATCAGTCCCGGAGTGTCGTGCTCCTTTACCTGTTGTCCAAGTTTATTTGGAGACCGATATGAACAGAAGAATGAACTATGAAGAATTTCCAGCATCTACTGCAAACTGGCAAGCCATGTGAGTCAGCTTCAGCCAGTATGTCTATAGTACGACGGTGACACCTGCAAGTCTCGTTTTTGCTTGAATGCACGGAAAATCGGTTGAAAAACTCATAACAGTTTACCTGAACTGGTGTCGCAATTCTCGAAATTCGAAAATAAAAGAAAAGCAGAATTATTGGTAAATATTTACCAATGCGAGACTGGGGACCGACATCACGCTGGTGAGGGTATTCTTGGTGTCTGTGGTCACCATTGCACAGTCGTAGATCCCACAGCGTTCTACAACATAAAAAAAAAAACACTTTTTTACACAGACGCACGGTAACACACCTGAAAACGTAAAAGGACGTTGTCGAGGTGTATTTTTTGGAAGTTGTTGAAACTTCTAAAAAAAATACACCTCGACAACGTAAAACCATTTTTTCTCAAAGTCAATCATTTGAAAGATAAGACACTTACAAAGTAGTAAAATGTGTGTCCCACGCCCACCCCCCTAATTTCAAAAGTAAGAGGAGGAAAAAATGTAGGATCGTAGAATGTAAAAAAAACTTTCAAGGAAAATTGGTTTGAATAAGATTTGATGTTTAGTTTTTGAGATAGTCATCTTCAAAAACCAAAACATCAACAATCAACACCATATAATCAACAGTTTAATTTTTCAATGAATCAGAATAACATTAGCTTAAAACACTGCAAATGAGCAACGAATGAGAATAGCATTGATTTATAACATAAACAGATCAAAATATCAACATTTAAGATGTTCCACTGTATCTGGATATCACTAATTTACAACGTAAATTGTTAACTTGATCAACAAACAAATTGCATTTATAATTAAACAATAGATAATTAAACAATCATATTTATTCATCATATTTTTATTGTTATGGGTTGTATCCCATAACAATATAAACATGATTGTAATATGCAATTTGTGTAATGCAATGCAAAGTGTTGATGTGAACAATCTATGTTGAAAATCAGTGATATTCAGATTAGTGGATCATATAAAGTGGTGATATTTTGAACCATTTATGTTATAAATCAATGTTATTCACATTTGTTGCTTATTTGTAGTGTTGACATTTTGAACCGTTTAAGTTTTAAGCTAATGTTATTCTGATTCATTGAAAAATTAAACTGTTGATTATAATGGTGTTGATATTTTTATTATTGATGTTTTAGTTTTTGAAGTTGAGTATCCCACCCCGAAAAGCTCTTTTACAACATTAATAAGCTGTCAGAGGCAACAAAAAATACACTTATTTTATAAACGTACCGCTAGTCTCAAATAAACTTACCGGGAGTAACTTGCGTTCTCAAGTTAAGATAATTTATGTTGATTATAACATTTTGGTCAAGGTTTTGAGACACGAAATCTGCAATGAAATTATCATATTAAGAACAGTGTCTACAACCCACATATTATTTTTGTAGGTAAAAAAAAAACAATACCTAGCTTAGCGAGATGTTGACTTGGTGACGTAATGACAACGAAAAAGAAAAGTTTTATTTTTAATTTCAGTAAATGTTCTAGACTATCTAGGTACTTGGGGTCAGTGCAACATGTCTCTGGAAACGACTAGATTGGGATAAGGACAGGAGAATGATGATGTTTCAGTCGTTTCCAGCCTCAATTATTTTCTTTCCCTTTTTTTTTATTTTCTTTCCCTTTGCTCAATAGTGGAAGACAAATGGTAGGTTGGGGTACCAACTATATTAAAAAGTAGGTCTAGGTAAAACAGCGCCCCAATGAGGTTTTTTCTGGGCCAGATTCCGCTAAAAAATTATAGATGGCCCGGACATGACTTAGTGTAAAAAATAAATTATATCGGTATCCGGTCGCAGCCAAATCAAGTTTTTACGTGCAGCAGATATCGAAAAACGATAGATAGAGCTGTACATGACTACAGCACCATCTATCGTTTTTTAGTGGAAGCTGGCCTAAAAAAAACCTTATTACTGGCCCCTTATTTTTAATCACAAATCGAAGAAGTTTGAAGCCTAGGTCATTCAAAGCCTAAATGTGTCTTAAGTCCAAAATAAATGAAACAAAAACCATAGTTAAAAAATAAAAACTCAACTAGTTTTAACAAAAAACGCCAAAATCATAACCCTCCATTGGCCGCTTTGACGTAATCGATCAAGAAATAGGTTGCGAATGACAGATATATCTACCTATATATGTGGGTAGGTACTTGAATAGAATAAATACCTATATATGTTTAAACTTACCGGCGATAAATTCCAATCGGACTAGCACATCTTCGCCAACTGTGACGAAACAAGGAATTCGATCATCACACCCTTGAATGTCCACGGTTGTTAGCTCGTAGGCCGATCCTGTTGAAAATTGACATGAATAAATTCCAAACTCCCATACCTACTAATATGTCTCTAATAACAACATCACGTCTTACCCCCGAAAGGATAGGGGGAGGTAAATTTAATAAATAGTCAAAAAATCAAATCAAAATATAAGTATTTTTCAAAACACTTTCTCTATAACTGGTTCCTATCGCACTACGACTAGGTTCAACATGCAATGTATTTTACACACGTGGTTTTTTAATATTTTTGCGCACGTGTGCGGTAATAAAAATTTCCACAAACAGAACTATACCTATTTATACTAAGTCCAAATTGGTTCAATCACTATTATATAGTCGGCGGTTATTGTTTTTTTTTAATCTCAGCAAGGAGTAGATATATGCGTCTTTACGGCGTAAATATTTTTTGAGTATTTAAATTGTATTTATTAATAACAAATAATAGAAAAATACTCAAAGGAGTCTCTGGCCCAATTTAGATGAAAACTAAAACTGTATCATTGGATTTTCGAAAAATCAATATTCTTAGCCAGGAATCGAACCCGTTGATTTTGGAAAAAACACTGTATTATTTATTGCTTACCTACTAGTTTCAGATTTGACCACATCCACGCGCACTAGAAAAATTCAGTCCTTTATACCGTGGTGTAGTCCTGAACTGACATGTGAGCTTAGCTACATACATCTTCACTTCCAATTCTAATAAACTGTATTCTCAATTTCTCATTCACGAATCGTAGCCGTTGCGCACTCGACATTAAAATAATACTTAATAACTGATAAAATATATTAAGAACGAATCGAAGTACTTTCTCATATACAGTAGGTACAGTGTTATCTACATAAATGGTTTGCCTCCTAATCAACGATTTTCTTTAACAATTGCAACTAATATAATAACCTACACTCATTTCCGTAGACCCGCTAATTGGAATTAGGCTAAAATCAGTTTTAGTTTATTTATACATTTTATTAGGTAAGTACTCAGATAAGATAAAAAAAGAATAAAAATAGATCTAAGATTGAACAAGACAAGATAACACAATTCTATTTCAGATATCATTGAATTAACCCGGCTACTCTACGTGCTAACTTATAAATAAACGAATCGCAATACATATTTTTTTATTTATAGCATAATATTTACCTACTTACTTCTCACATGCAACGAGCAATAGGTACGTCGGGGACAGTTCCGAATCTAGATTAAGTCATTTTGAGCTTTAAATATAGAAGTAAAAAAGAATATTGTTATAACATCATCATCAAGATAAACCTAATGATTTATCTTACCATAGGTCAGGAACCAATGTTCCCGAATCCCGACCTATGATTCGCAGACCACTATTGGTCCAAGCCAAGAGCAATAAAAACTGGCCAAGTGCGAGTCGGACTCGTGCAGTAAGGGTTCCGTACCATAAACCACGAAAAAACCACGTTTCTGGTTGTCTGTCACCAGGCTGTATCTCACCGTAATGGCTAGACAGTTATCATTTTCACAGATGATGTATTTCTGTTTCTGCTATCACAACAAATAATAAAAATATAAATTATTTAATAATTAAAGGGGACTCACATACAAGAAACTCGTACCATAAACAGAAAAAAACACGTTTCTTGTATGGGAGCCTCCTTTAATTATTAAATAATTTATTTTTTTACCGGACCCTATTACTAAGACTCCGCTGTCCGTCCGTCTATCCGTCTGTCACCAGGCTGTATCTCACCGTAATAGCTAGACAGTTATAATTTTCACAGATGATGTATTTCTGTTGACGCTAAAACAACAAATACTAAAAACAGGATAAAATAAATATACATATAAGGAAGACTCTCAAACGTGATGTATTGCCGTTTTTTTGCTCGAATTAATAACGGCGACAGGTAGACGCTTGAAATATTCACAGAATATTTTGTAGTATATTTATTTTAAAAATAAATAATTAAATTAAAATAAAATAAATATTTAAGAGAGTACCCATAAAACAAACGTGACTTTTTTGCCGTTTTTTCTAATATTAAATAGATATCTAGCTATTGCCCGCGGCTTCGCTCGCTTTAATTTAGAATTTGACAATCAATTCGGGTTGGAGCGAAAGAGACGTGGCGCCATCTATTATCATACAAACGTTAATGTTGTTTTACTCGAGAACAGCACTTTTTTTCGAAATGAAAGTATCATATGTCCGTTTCTGTATACCAGGGATATTATGGAGCTCCGTAACGTATACGCAAAATTACAGGATGATCAGCTCAGTGGTTTAGGCGTGAAAAGGTAACAAATGAACTTACTTTCGCATTTATAATATTAAGTTAGATTAGATAGAATGGTACGGAACCCTTCGTGCGCGAATCCGACTCGCACTTGGCCAGTTTTTAACTTGTACCCATCGAATATCTCTCTATTTATCTATCATTCTTAATTCTGTAAGCGAGTTATGAAAACCTGTTCTAATTTCAGACGAGGCTGCTAAAATTTTCAAGCTCATTTAGGTCGCTATTGGATCCTACATTCTTCTAAATATAGGGGCATATAAAGCGTTTATGTAAACCAATTCACTGCCCAGTACTTCGCGAACACTTCGCGTACTTCGTTCGCGTGCCCACAACCCGTATCCGAGTCGTCGTTATAATTAACTATAGATGACTCGTATTCATACCCAGAACCCGACTAGCGAGTCCATAACTTCGGGTACGGGTTGTGCGAAGGAACGAATTAGTGTTCGACTCATATGCTAGGTGCTGGGCACTGAAAGGGAGTCGACAAAGTCATCCTATTTCTGTATGAATGGACAAAGGAAACCTATCCTACTCGAACTAGAGTGCTTTTTAGTTCGGTTTGTTCGCTCCTTAGTAGGTACCACGTTGTGCATATTTTTTAAGTTATACTTCTTTTGGCGCGTTAGGGAAAAATGATGAGAGTAAATTTTTACGATGCGCGCGCACACTGTCACGAAAAACCGACACCCTGAAGTCAACATTTTAGTTTTATACGTCAAAGAAGTATAAGTAACTCTTACGTGCGTACTAAGTACACACACACTTTTTTTTTTATAAAAACAAAATCTCGTCTATTCGAGGCAGTTTCCAAAATGTTTGAGCTCGCTTCGTTCGCTTTCGAATTCTACTTGATTTTCAATTTCTGTCAAATCTGAATAAAGATGCGCTGAGGTAGCCCGCTAAATTCATTTAATTTCATTGAATGATTGAAATTTCAAAAAAAGTTTCGCGAGTTACCTGGCGCTTCCAAACATATTTATTTAAACTTCTTGTTCAATACTGAATGCCACAAGCCATTCTCTACCAGTCAACCTTTAAATAGGACCACATTGTTATAGGGTACAAAAACATGTAAAAAAATAACTTATTATCATCGAGATATAAGTACTGAGTACGTCAGTACTTATATCTCGATGCTTATTATATATTATAATGTATACAGTATGTATTTTTGAAGTGGGCGTGGATGGCCAAATCTGAAACTAAGAGGAATAGCGAAAAATATTCAGAGGAGTCTCGAGCTCGATTTTGATGAAAACTAAAACTGCATCTTTAGATTTTTGATAAATCAATATTCCTAGCCAGGAATCGTACAATTTTTTTTTGGAAAAAACGCCTCTGTATTATTATTACACCGTTCGATAGTGTCGTTAATAAGGATCAAATTATTCCTAGCCAGGCTAGTCGAATTCCTGGTTAGGAACAATGATTTTTCAAAAAAAATATTATGCAGTTTTAGTTTGGATACTAATGGATAGAGTGGTTCTCGAGGAAGGTTTTAGTATATAATTTGTCAAGTTTTTGTATACATTGGCTAAAATATAATGATATTTGTTAGAGGTGTAACAAACAAAAAACCTTGAAATTTGGCAGGGAGGTAGCCACGCGAGCGAAGTCGAGGGCAACAGCTAGTAAAATATAAGGTAGGACTTTGGAACTTTATAGAAAAGTCATAGTGGATTAAAATACAGACATGACAAAGCATAACAAAAATGATTACCTTTGAAATCACTGCAACGTCATAAAAGTGAGATAGTAATATTCAATGAAACGGATAATTGATTACATTTTATCGTAATTTTGTTTTAAGTAAGTACTTAGTACGTAGTTACAGGTATTAAGGAGGTATATATACTTACTGCTAATTGCCACAATACCCAACGGTGATTCAATCTAATGATAATAATTATTAGATTTTTACTCAATGATTTGAGAATGCAAAGAAACGATTAGGAGCCTACCACCAAGTAATCAAAACTCAGCGAACGATGATAAAAATAAGTTGTGTAACCATTTTAAAACAATTTATATAAAACGTAGATCAGTTTACACTAAACCTATAAACCATATTATAAAGATACATCATAAATATAGTGAGTTAATTAAAGAAGAGCTGTGAGGCCAGCAGGCTTGGATAATATAAAATATTAAGTGGTTACCTAGGTTTATCTACTCACAAATTAGTCACTATCCTAGTACCTAGGTAGGTATTACAATAGTGGTAGGAATTACAGTAGTATCTACACTTGGCGTAGAACTAACTGTGAGACAGTTTTAAATGTTCTCGTTGCCGATGAGGTGACGGAATTACTTATGAACTTAAAAGTGCTTTTAGGTAGACCCCAGAATCTTAGTAGCAATAGTAATTAGATTCCTAGTCTTACAGGGTGTTCATTTACCATTTGAAATAACCTAAAACATAGTGCACAGTGCACAGGAACGATTCCAGTTTTCGCGACCTTCCTACGTAACGCGCAATTAATTAAGTTGAAAACGTCTAACACGGATAATTTTACAAGTAGGTATAGTCGGAATTTAGACGATTCAAAATGGGATACGATTTGCTTACCACAATCAAGAAATGAGACGGAATTTCCGAGCACACTCACAAAAGCCAGCTGCAGTAAAAAGTACACTTGAATCATTTTAATATTTAATTCTTCAAAATCACTGTGTCATTCATACAAGTAGAATGAAAGTTTTGCTACTGTGCTAAATGATATATCAACAGGCCCAGTGATTATCGGTTGTGATAACATTGTACCGGGCCCGAATAGGAGTTCAGCTGCATTGGACGAAAGGTGATTACGATTACCCCTAATTAATGAAATTTTGTGTAGGTAGGTACTTATGTACTTATGCACCTAGCTACAATACATGCATCACGTCATTATGATAACATAGCCAAATTCCTGGATGGATTCGACACACTGCTCTGTTGCTGTTATAAGGTACTACAAGAGGTACAAAAAAAAACCATTTGAGATTTGACACGACAACATCGACGCAACACTGAATGCAAAAGTTTATGAATCACATTTATCAGCATCTACCTATTCACATTATTTTCATCTAAGTAGGTATTACTAATTGAAAATTGTTATTTCGTATGAGGTGCGTGGATACGTAAATGACTAGATACAATTGGACTAGAAACTCTATTAGGTGAATGAGACATTTTAATTTTCGCCTTTTTCTTCTAGTAGGCATCAGTTCCAAGACTCCAATTACTGAAGTTTAGCCAACAACTCGGAATGTTTATACTTGTATTTTGCGAGGTGGACAGCTCAGCAGCGGTAGTGATATGAAAATTTGAATGACGTTATTGCGACGCACGCTATTTAGAAAAACTTTCCGAGTGGTACGCCAATTCGAAAACTCATTAAGTCGAAAATCGCTATATCGAATGACGTTGTCGCGAACTAATTTAATGGTTTTCCTTTCATTTAATTTATCATATTTGCTAGAGAGATTTGATCCTTATGATTAACCTTATCGATTATTGCCAAAAAAGTACAGGATGTTATTTTTTTGGAATTTAGCCGGCTCGATTCGCGAGTGTGGCAAGCGAATTTTAGAAAATCTTTGAATGCAGATTTATTTCTTTTTAAAAATAAAGGAATGTTTCCTTTGAGTATAATTGAAGTGAAACTTCTTTATCGACGTATGGGAGAAATTTTGTAGCAAATCGTCACGTTTTTCGGTTACGCGCCATGTTGCTTTTTTGTTTTTTTTTTTTTGCATGTAATATTTTTTTATTTTTTTTTATTAGCCTGGTTGAGTGTCCCACTGCTGGGCAAAGGCCTCCCCTTTTTTCTTCCAAACCTCTCTGTCCTGTGCTATATCTGGCCATGTTCGTCCCGTAATCGATATCAGATCGTCACACCATCTGCGCCGCGGTCTACCTCGACGGCGCGGCGATTTCCTCCGACAGGTGTCCAGTGGGTGACGATTGTTGCCCATCTCTCCGGGCGCATTCGTGCTACGTGGCCAGCCCACTCCCACTTAAGCTTGGCTGTTTTTTCTCCAACATCTGCAACTTGAGTAATGGAGCGCAGCGTAGTGTTTCTTACGCGATCTGTCCGCTTAACACCTATAATGCTGCGCTCCATTGCCCGCTGGCAAATCTTGAGTTTGGACTTCTGTTGTTCAGTAAGTGACCAACTTTGTGCACCGTAGGTTAAGACGGGCAGGATGCACATGTCGATGAGTTTTCTTTTTAGCGTTAGTGGAAGGCTTCCCTTCATGTGTTCTTTTAGGGCCCAGAAGGACTTCCAAGCATTTTGGACTCGTCTTTCTATTTCCTTGTCTTGCCTATTTTTAAAAGACACTATCTGGCCCAAGTATGTATACTCATCGACATATTGCAACACATGCCCGTCTACCTCAACCCCACGTTTCGTGCTGTTGGTCATGACCTGTGTTTTGGATCTGTTCATTGAAAGTCCAACCTCAAGACTTGCTGCGCTCAGATCTTGGAGCATTTCTTGAAGTTCTGAAGCTGATGTGGAGAATAGCACAATGTCATCAGCAAATCGAAGGTTTGTTAGCTGATGGTCGCTAACATTTACGCCACGTGAGTACCAGGAATCAGGCAATTTGTTAAAAACGTCCTGTAATGCGCTTGTGAACAGCTTTAGTGAGAGTGGGTCTCCTTGTTTGACACCTTTTTCTATGTGAAAATTAGAACCGGAAATATGTAACTTGATGTTGGCAGAGCTGTTTCGATAGATAATGTCAATGAGGTCAATGTAGGTGTGCGTTACGTTTTGGGACTCCAAGGCATTAATAACTGACTGATGGTCAATACTGTCGAATGCCTTAGCATAGTCCACAAAGGCTAGGTAAAGTGGTTTGTTGAATTCACAAAACTTTTCTATCACTTGGTTGATAGTATGGAGATGATCGGTTGTGGAGAAATGGGGACGAAATCCAGCTTGTTCGGGAGGTTGATGAAGGTCAAGGGTAGGACCGATACGGTTTTCTATTACTTTAATAAATAGTTTGTATAAATGTGAGATGAGGCTTATAGGTCGATAGTTTGAAATGTCAGATTTGTCTCCTTTTTTATGTAATAAAATAATATTGGAGTAAATAATTTGGACACATTTCAGAGGGAATACGGCCGGAGTGTAAGATGGTGTTGAAAAAAGACGTCATGTGAGGTACAAGAACACTGCGCCCTAGCTTTAAAACTTCTGTTGTTACGCCGTCCATCCCTGGGCTTTTATTGTATTTCATTTCGCGAAGAGCCTTTTGGACTTCGTAGGGACTGATCGGGTGAACAGAATCGGGGCAATAATAAGTGAAGTGCCTTGGTTGTTTGTGTGGAGCCTGGTAAAGATTTTTGTAAAATTTAGTAGCTATGTCGATAATTTTGCTTGAGCTGCTTTGTTTTACCCCATTTTCATCCCTTAGATTAGAAATCCAGGTTTTACCCTTCGTGATTCCCTGTTTGGCACTTCTCAACGTGGTGTTACTTAACAAAGCTGACTTGATCATATTGGTATTACTATCTCTTATGTCTTTTCTTATACTTATTTTAACCAATTTATCTATTTTATTATATTCTACTCGATTATCCTTTAACTTTTCCCTATTGCCTATTAATGAAATTGTGTTACTGCTTAGTTTATTATTGCTTCTTCTTGGACATTTAATTTTCTTAGTGGCTGTTGAAATATTTTCTATAATGTTACTGTATTGAGTTTCAGTGCTTTGGTGTATATCAATCGGCAGTAAATCAAATAATTTTTTTAGCTCTAAATTGAATTTATCCATATTAGTTATCAGAACATTTTTATTAAGCTTCTTAATCCGGTTTTTAAATATTGCTTTACGGTTTAATTTTACATTAAGAACAATCTTTGCGCGTACGGGTCTATGATCTGAACTAAATTTAAATTTATTTATAATACTTACATCTTTTACTATGTTATTACGACTGCAAGAAAGCACAAAATCGATTTCATTTTTGGTTTTCCCATCTGGCGAGATCCATGTCCATCGACGCTGTGGCTTTTTTGGGAAAAAGCTGTTCATTATTCTGAACCCTTGTCCGAATGCAAACTGGATGAGGGCAGTTCCTCGGTCGTTTCTGGTTCCAAGGCCATGTGGACCCAGAACTTCTGGGTTATCTAGCTCTTGTTTTGTCCCAACCTTAGCATTAAAGTCACCAGTAATGACGTTCCAGGTGCTATGATTTTCTTCGCACGCTTTGTTAAGTACATCATAAAAGGTTTCCAGTTCGTCATCGCTGTGTGATGATGTAGGTGCATAAGCTTGGACAATGGTCAAACTATGTTCGTCTGTGATGCTTAGTTTGAGAACTGCAATCCTCTCCGAGTATCCGAGGAACTCTATGATATTGTTCTTCCACTTTTTAGCCACCAAAAAACCAATTTCATAAAGTCCTCTGGTGGCTCCAAAGTGGTAGAATATAGAGTTTTCTCTTTCCTCTGTATTCTCTCCAGTTCTTCTCACTTCTGATAACCCTATAACATCCCATTTTATTTCTTTTAAAGCGTTTTCTAACTCTAGTAGTCGTTCATCCCGCATTAAAGTGCGTACATTGTAAGTCAAGATATTCAGGTTAGTAACGGAGTCCATTTTCGTGGCTTGATTTCGTTGACGGAGGATCGATCTCACCCGGGGATTCTTAGCACCCCGTGCTCTGAGAACCCGTTGACTACCGTCATTGCCGCGAAGTTCTTCAGAGCTGCCGGGCACTTGGGGCCTGGGGTTTTGTTGTTCTGTCATGGTTTGAAAGTTTATGAAAGGGGGATTTGGACTTTAGTCCACCACGCTAGTCCAATGCGGGTTGGTGGACGTTGCGCCAGAGCCTCGTTCGTTGAACAGCAGGGTGCACCACGGGCAGGTGAGGTTGGCTTGGGTCTTTAAGATGATAATGGGACCCCTTACCCCCCATGTAATATATGATAATAATAACAACAATATATTAGTTTTGAAGTTTGGTTAGAAATAAGAATAACAATATATTAATTTGAAAGTGATAAAATAAAAAGACTTATTTTCGTGAAGTTGCAAATAGTAGAAAAATGATATGTCGTAAAGAAGTTTCACTTCTTACTTGTGTACTCTGGTACACACACATATTTTTTTTTCTATCTCCAGTATTTAGAGTACTTTCCCTCCAGGTGGCATTGAAAAATTCCATCCTGTATATAGTTTTTTTTTTTTTGTTTTGGCAGGAGTGGGAAATCCCCACGGACACCTCGACTGCCGCACTGTTTGTGCGACAGTCGAGGTAGTGTCGGACTCGAACCGACTAAAACCCACTCCTGCCCAGCCAGTGTCCCTCTGACATGAGGATCAGAGCCCTTGTTGTCCAACTTTTTTGCCTTGGCTTACTTTTAGGCGGCCCGCGGCCTCAGAGACCATATTTAAGTTCTATCTCTTTCAACTTTTGTTTGGTTCATATTTTTACACGCGTCTTTATTCTAAGTTTTGTTACTACTGTTTTACGCCGTTTTTTCTCCATATTTAAAATGTTTCTTCAAACTATATGCTTTAAAGTACCATTCATTTATATAAATATCCTTTTGTACTACTGTTAATAAATCCTATTTGTATCCTTAACTATTTCTTTTACAATTACCCTATATTTATCTTTGTTTTAACTATATATTTATGCCCGTATTACTATCCATTCAGATATTATATTATAAATTTTTACGTTCTAAGTTTGTATTCCGATCTTTTTCTTTTCATTTTTACAATATCTAGACTATATACTTAATATATAACTAAATATCATATATTAAAATGTTTAATACTAACTCGTTAAACTTTTTTGCTACTATTATTATTTGTTTACTGTAATATTTATAATATTGTTTATGACCTGTGGTTGAAATCTGATGGATTTTTGGAACCAGTTCGGAATAACTTTGTGATTCCACTCGGGCTGATTTCTGATCCAACATAACTGAAGGCACTTTTCCATAAAGGTGTCTCCAGTTAGCATTTTTTACAAAACCAACCCCAATGGTATGGTCGATACATTTTTTATCTGGTATGTAATGGGAAGTGGGCGCACCGTCAACTTTAGCAGTATGCTATTGCTGCTCTTGCGAATGCGTCCCACTTCTTTCTTATTGGGCATTCTGAACTGAACGCATTGTGTGAGTGTTCCCCCTGCTTGGCTCTAGTGCAGTTTACGCACACCGCTGCATCGCCGATGAGCTTGTGTGGGCAGTCCACCCTAAGGTGTGGACCGCCACAATGGCTGCACAGGTCAGCTGGCTCTGTACAAACACGCTTGCCATGGCCGTATGCTAAGCAGCGGGTGCACTGCACTAGAGGCGTCTGGTCTTCGACGCGCACTCTCTGGAGGTCAATTCGTAGTTTGCCTCCTTCGAGTGCCCTCCTCCAGATCGTGAGGGACACACTCAACACAATGCTGCTTGTGTGCGGATTTCTCGTCTTTTTACGATACTTTACAGTCATCTCTTGCTCCTCGTTGCCGAGGTCGTGAAAAATCTCCCGGTTCTGGTTCCTAAGGGCTTTTAACACTTCGTCGTCGCTGTGTACTGACAACACGTCCTTAAGAACCAGAAGCGGGTTCCGGTTCGTCACTTCCTCCACAACGAGGTTCCCTCCGGCCGCTCTCAGTCGTGCCTTCAGCTTGGACCTCTCTTCCTTTGTCTCGCACCCCATTATGATTTTGCGGTCTTTTGCTTTACGCACCTTTTCCACTCGCACCCAGCCCTCCTTCGCGTCCACCGCTTTCCTGACTCTTTCAAGAATCTCGTCCCCCGTGTCCATCTCCTGTGCGGAGGAGACAACTACGGAATGCAGCGTGGTTCGCTCCAGGGCCTGTGCCCTGGTGTGGCTCTTAGTCACAGCTGCAACATTCGCGTAAGTTGTCTCACCCACATTATCTCTGTTAGCCAGACTGTCTCGCAGCTTGACCAACTCTTCGGAGTTCTCCTTTATTAGGGCAATGTGCTCCTTCATAGTCTCTACGAGCTCATACTGACCAACAAGACTAACAGGATTGGACTGGGGACAGAAGTCAGCAGCAGGCGCGACTACCGGTACGGCTGTAGGTGCAAGAGGAACCCGGTCCCGTTCAGACTCCTTCACCAGCTCAAAAAGCCTGTTAATGGCCTCGAGCACCGCAGTCTTGATATCAGTTCGCAGGTTGCGAGAGTTGCCTAAATTAAGCTTTGCCTTGTTCAGGCAAGCTCTCGCCTCCGCAGTGCGACTGGGGTACCGGGCCTCAGGTTTTTTGAGCTGTTGCACGGAGACATTCATAGTGGCTCGGCGCGTCCCCGGAGTGACAGGACCCCCCTGGGAGGCGGAAGGAGTGTCATCTCCGAAAGAGATTCGCCTCCTTGCATTGGCAGGCGAAAGCCCTGCCATCTCCGCCGATCGCGGCGAGCCACATGAACCTTGGGCCTTCACGGTGCTAGATGGGGTGCGGAACATGTTATGAATTTGGGAGCAGATATTATCAGAACAAACTCCTGTAAAGAGGGAGTCTGAACAATAATAAATACTCGGGAGGAGAGTATTTAAGAGGGCACTGGGTATTTCTGTGTCCCTGTAAAGGGGGGAACACAGTAAGCAAAGAATAAATAATCAATTAAAATATGTAAATACAAAACTGTCATAAAATTATTGTCGCTCATTTATTAACTAACGACTGTCACACTAAAATAATTACAAAACAAAAAAAAAAAAAATATAAAGTGCGTTAAAAAAAAAAATTTACTTTGTCAGGATGGTTTTAAAAAAATCGTGATTACCCCTACAAAACCCAAACAAGTACAAGTAAACAAGTTAAACAAAGTAAAAGAGATAAAAAGTAATAAATATAATTTTACCGAAAACCCCACGTCTACCTTCCTATAGACCAGAGGGAGGGTGGGTGGGCAAAATTTTATTTGAGCTAGACGCACGTGCGATACGTCCAGAGACGCGTCTCCGCGCGGGCTAGCGAACTGTGAAATAAAACGGGATGAGTGCCGAAGAAAATTCTGGAGTTATGGTCAAAAAACCAGTTTTTGAACCAAAAAATTTAGGTTATCAGCCTCCAACTGGGACACCGGCTCACGGAACGCGGACCGGGACACAGGGATGAAGGGTGAGTACTATTGAAACTACAATTTGATGTTAGAATGCAAAGAGAATTTGGAAAAACAATTAATTTTGACGATTTACTTGAAAAATGTATTAAAAAACTAGGGGTAGGTCGTAAATAATTTATCCAGGGGTGCAGGCGAGTGCGGGGTGGTCAATACGTAGGCGGACGCCTAGTTATGTCAATTTGAGCTGAAAACAGCGTCAAAATCGCGCGTCTGGAAGCGAAGATATCAACCCCTGTATATAGATTAGCACTTCACCCGGGACTTCGTCCGCATGGGTTTCGCAAATACAGCCCTTGGCTACCAAAGAGAATGTTTGTCACTGCAGGGACGTTAATAGTCAGGGCAAATTATGTTTTTACGGGAAGTCACTTAGAGATTGCCTCGTTGGTCTAGTGGTCGCAAGCGCGACTGCTGAGCATGAGGTCCTGGGTTCGATTCCCAGGTCGCGCAAAGTGTTATTGGGTTTTTCCTTCAGGAATTTCTCAGTAGCAGCGACGGAGTCTGGATTTGGGCCCGGTGGATGGCAATAGGCACTATTATATGGGACATAAACATAACTATTAGTACCATTAGGTCCACCTCTGTCTATCCCTTTGCAGGCGTGATGTTATGCGTGGAGTCGCTTTTAAACGTTATACGCAGGTCCGTGGGAATCATTGGAAATCTCGGGATCTACGCCAGCTGACCTGCTCCTGGTCCGATGAGAATGTACCATACCTACCTAGTACCTACCCTGTCTACCTACATAGTACCTAACTCCCTGGTACCTACCTACCTTCCTTCCTGGTACCTACCTATCTTCCTAGTCTATACCTCCCTACCTAGTACCAACTCACATCCCTAGTACCTACCTACTTCCGTAGGACCTACCTACGTGACGAGAGCTATGAATTGCGCTAATTTAAAAACGCTTTTATTTACCGTGCAACTTCGTTTGCGTCACATAATGCAATTAAATAATATTTCGACTACCCTACCGTACCTACCTACCCTACCTACCTACCCTACCTACCTACCCTACCTACCTACCCTACCTACCTACCTTACCTACCCTACCTACCTACCCTACCTACCTACCCTACCTACCTACCCTACCTACCTACCCTACCTACCTACCCTACCTACCTACCCTACCTACCTACCCTACCTACCTACCCTACCTACCTACCCTACCTACCTACCCTACCTACCTACCCTACCTACCTACCCTACCTACCTACCCTACCTACCTACCCTACCTACCTACCCTACCTACCTACCTACCCTACCTACCTACCCTACCTACCTACCCTACCTACCTACCCTACCTACCTACCCTACCTACCTACCTACCCTACCTACCTACCCTACCTACCTACCCTACCTACCTACCCTACCTACCTACCCTACCTACCTACCCTACCTACCTACCCTACCTACCTACCCTACCTACCTACCCTACCTACCTACCCTACCTACCTACCCTACCTACCTACCCTACCTACCTACCCTACCTACCTACCCTACCTACCTACCCTACCTACCTACCCTACCTACCTACCCTACCTACCTACCCTACCTACCTACCCTACCTACCTACCCTACCTACCTACCCTACCTACCTACCCTACCTACCTACCCTACCTACCTACCCTACCTACCTACCCTACCTACCTACCCTACCTACCTACCCTACCTACCTACCCTACCTACCTACCCTACCTACCTACCCTACCTACCTACCCTACCTACCTACCCTACCTACCTACCCTACCTACCTACCCTACCTACCTACCCTACCTACCTACCCTACCTACCTACCCTACCTACCTACCCTACCTACCTACCCTACCTACCTACCCTACCTACCTACCCTACCTACCTACCTACCCTACCTACCTACCCTACCTACCTACCCTACCTACCTACCCTACCTACCTACCTACCCTACCTACCTACCCTACCTACCTACCCTACCTACCTACCCTACCTACCTACCCTACCTACCTACCCTACCTACCTACCCTACCTACCTACCCTACCTACCTACCCTACCTACCTACCCTACCTACCTACCCTACCTACCTACCCTACCTACCTACCCTACCTACCTACCCTACCTACCTACCCTACCTACCTACCCTACCTACCTACCCTACCTACCTACCCTACCTACCTACCCTACCTACCTACCCTACCTACCTACCCTACCTACCTACCCTACCTACCTACCCTACCTACCTACCCTACCTACCTACCCTACCTACCTACCCTACCTACCTACCCTACCTACCTACCCTACCTACCTACCCTACCTACCTACCCTACCTACCTACCCTACCTACCTACCCTACCTACCTACCCTACCTACCTACCCTACCTACCTACCCTACCTACCTACCCTACCTACCTACCCTACCTACCTACCCTACCTACCTACCCTACCTACCTACCCTACCTACCTACCCTACCTACCTACCCTACCTACCTACCCTACCTACCTACCCTACCTACCTACCCTACCTACCTACCCTACCTACCTACCCTACCTACCTACCCTACCTACCTACCCTACCTACCTACCCTACCTACCTACCCTACCTACCTACCCTACCTACCTACCCTACCTACCTACCCTACCTACCTACCCTACCTACCTACCCTACCTACCTACCCTACCTACCTACCCTACCTACCTACCCTACCTACCTACCCTACCTACCTACCCTACCTACCTACCCTACCTACCTACCCTACCTACCTACCCTACCTACCTACCCTACCTACCTACCCTACCTACCTACCCTACCTACCTACCCTACCTACCTACCCTACCTACCTACCCTACCTACCTACCCTACCTACCTACCCTACCTACCTACCCTACCTACCTACCCTACCTACCTACCCTACCTACCTACCCTACCTACCTACCCTACCTACCTACCCTACCTACCTACCCTACCTACCTACCCTACCTACCTACCTATTTTTTTATTGAATAAAATCGATGTGGTTATTTTATGGGTCAATTACTATGAAAGTCCAGTAACTGTGTATCCGTATGAGATTTCATTGCATTTAATAGTACATTATGATATAAGTGCGGTAAGTTGAAAAATACAGCCGAGGCGAAATTGCTAGCCCGAGCCGTAGGCGAGGGCTACAAGAAAGCAGAGGCTGTAATTATCAAAGCGCACGTATGTCATACGACGTTTTATAACATATTTGCGAGGAAATAAATAAAACTCGGATTTTCTTAAACGAAATTTTGATACGCTTATAAGTATCTATCGGTCGATTTTTCAGACAAGAGGCTTAGAGTAGCCTTTTTCGCTGCCTCTGAGACTTCAGGCGGTGTCGAATTAATAAATTCATCATTACTTGACGATGACGACATTTTTCAATAAAAACAATACAGTGAAAAGAAAAAGCGCGCGGAAAAATTTTTACTTGTTCACAAATTAGAGAGGCGCGCGCATTAGCGCTTTTTTTTAAGGCAAAGGCACAAAAACAGCCAGTATTACTAATACAGTAAATTAATGTTTTTGTGTTTTTGTTACAGATAAATGGTTGTAATCTATTGGCAAAATTAATTAAATTAAAGAATTTAATGTTTCTTTATTATATTGTATCTCCCAAAGTTAATTTTATTCATAAAATGTTGACCACTTTTCTGACATAAAAACTATTTGCTAAGATTTAAAAAAGCCCCGTTCGTTTTTGACGGAACATCTTGAAGCCGTGCGTTTTACTTTACATTACCGCACAAGTACGTAATGAGGTACCATACGATATTGAAATTAGTGAAATAAGAGCCCCTTTACGAGCAAAAACGTCATAAAAATAGTTTTCAGGAATTAAACTGTTATTAATCAAAATAAAATTCGGATCGGAAATATGTCTTGTCAATTTGACACTCGAGTCACAGATTGTTTTTTGAATAAAATCAGAATGAGTTTTGCACTAAGGAGTATTGATATCAACTTCGAAGCAAATCACCCCCAAAATAACTTTCTATCTCTATTTAACCCTGTTATGCGATGCGTTTCAATAAAATACGAAACACGTCATCCATCAATTCTGTTAAAGAATGTTTATGCAAAATTTGAAGTAGATTGGACCAAGGAATCACGTTGTCCAATACAAACTTTGCCCCCGTTTTGCACCCCCTTAGGGGTAGAATTTCGGAAAATCCTATCTTATCGGATGTCTACGTCATACAAAGAACACACCCGCCAAGTTTCAGGTCTCTACGATCAGCGGTTTAGGCTGTGCGTTGATCCGTCAGTCATTCAGGACAAAGCATTTTATATATATAGACTAGCTTATGCCCGCAGCGTCGCCCGCATGTAGTTCGATAATTGTCCCACGGGAACATACTATTGGGATAAAAAGTATCCTGTGTGTTAATCCAGGTTATAAACTATCTGTGTTCCAAATTTCATCCGAATCCGTTCAGTAGTTTTTGCGTGAAAGAGTAACAAACATTCATGCATCCATACATACAAACTGTCGCGTTTATAATATTATTAAGTAAGGATTTTCTTCGCAGAGTAATACTATTCTTTTTCCTCGCCCTTCTTTCAATTGGTTTGTATTCTTCTACTTTTCTCCCTGAAAATTTTGATTTGAGACAGTCTACAGAACTAAAAAACCCCTAACAAACCTTCTCAGATCAGAATCTCTAGAAATCATTATTACCTATTATATTTTCTTAGCAGAATATTGTGTCCCTTTTTGCTCTCCCTCTCCCTTTTAATTGATTGATTTTTTACCTGAAATTTCGTTATTTTCCCTGCTCTAGAATTTTCCTCCTTTGCTATCAGCACCACAAATCACACAGGTAAGACACACATGTATACGCACACACACAGGTATACACTCAAATAAAAGGCCATCAAACAGATATTCCTTCAAACATCTCAACTTCTGCACACCCAGCCGTGCCGTACGTTAATGTCCGATGCAAATTATACACCGCTACACACTGTAATGTCAGTTTTTGTCAATACTCGACATGTACCTACACACGTATGTGTTTAGAAATCTTATTTGGATCACGATGTTTTCGGGGTTACGGGCCTTTCATATAAAGAAGTTGAGTTAATGTCCCGTGTAAATTTATCTGTGTTGTTGGCTAGTGTGAGATTTTGCTAGGTGTGCTGTTAGGACATCGCTACATTTGTTTGATTATAGCAAGTCTCTACTCCTTTTAATTCTGTGTCTCTACTTCTTTTACATTTAGCATCTTCAGGACAAAGGCTTCCCCACATTCCTTTCATTTCTCTCGATGTTGTACGTCTTCTCCCCAATTCAACAGAAAACCATTAAAGTCGTGTGACCTTTTTAGGCTTAATTTTGTATCATTTAGATACAGAGAGACATTTCGATATATTTTCGATGTGGTTATTTTATGGGTCAATTTCGATGAATATCCAGTAACTGTGTATATGTATTTTTTTTCCTTTTCATTGTATTTCAAATTGATTTTCTGGGATTAAACTGTTAAAATAAAATTCGGATCGAAAAAAAAAATGTCTTGTCAATTTGACACTCGGGCCACAGATTTGACAGATTGTTTTTAGAATAAAATCGGATTGACTTTTGCAATCAGGAGTATTGATATCAACTTCGATGCAAATCACCCGCAAAATATCTTTTTACTCCTTTTTAACCCCGTTAGACGATGAGTTTCAATAAAATACGAAATACTACTCCATCAATTCTTTTAAAGAATGTTCATGCAAAATTTGAAGTAGATTGGACCAAAGAATCACGTTTTCCCATACAAATTTTGGCCCCGTTTTTCACCCCTTTAGGGATTGAATTGTGGAAAATCCTTTCTTATCGGATGTCTACGTCATACAAAGAACACAACCTCCAAGTTTCAGGTCTCTACGATCAGCGGTTTAGGCTGTGCATTGATCCGTCAGTCATTCAGGACAAAGCATTTTATATATTATATAGATTAGTACCTACAGTTTGACCGCTGAGAGAATGCGTTCCTGAAGTATGTCAGTTGGTCATGACTCATGACTAGTGATGGGCAATAAGTAACACTATTAATCGCTACTAATATATATGTTTTTCAACCGACTCATAACAAGAATAACATTAGCTTTAATACTTGTTTGTCTGGTTTCTAATTTCTGAATTTAACTAGCGTGAAGAAAATAAAAATGCGAAAGTAATATTCTGAAATATTTAATCTATATATATAAAATGCTTTGTCCTGAATGACTGACGGATCAACTCACAGCCTAAACCGCTGATCGTAGAGACCTGAAACTTGGAGGGTGTGTTATTTTATGGGGTTCTCTTGAATTGGGGAGAAGACGTACAACATCGAGAGAAATGAAAGGAATGGGGGGAAGCCTTTGTCCTGAAGATGATAAATATAAAAGGAGTAGAGACACAGAATTAAAAGGAGTAGAGACTTGCTATAATCAAACTAATGTAGCGATGTCCTAACAGCACACCTAGCAAAATCTCACACTAGCCAACAACACAGATAAATTTACACGGGACATTAACTCAACTTCTTTATATGAAAGGCCCGTAACCCCGAAAACATCGTGATCCAAATAAGATTTAATATTATAAACGCGATAGTTTGTATGTAAAGGAAGTATGAATGTTTGTTACTCTTTCACGCAAAAACTACGTAACGGATTCGGATGAAATTTGGAACACAGGTAGTTTATAACCTGGATTAACACACAGGCTACTTTTTATCCCAATAGTATGTTCCCGTGAGACAATTATCGAACTCCACGCGGGCGACGCCGCGGGCATAAGCTAGTATAAAATAAAATAATAATATTTTGAGTTGTTGCGACTGGGTTCAAATTTAACAAATTTTATCTGAATCCGATTCGCTTGAGGAGGTGCCGTCTTCATCAGCTTCGCCAACGCGTATTATTATATCATTATCAATCAAAATATTAATTCATTCGGTCAACGTTTTCGGAAATTAAATTTTTCGTTTTTACGACGACCATTGCCCAGTCATCTTTTGTGACTTTCCCGCAGCTTTCTTTTAATAGGTTCATCATCTACTTCGTGCCGAATAGCGAATTATTCATACATTTTAACGACAAATAACGTTTCAACTGCCTAGTTATTTTTGGCAAATCACTACAAAAATAAAGATTTGACGCAACCTTGTAACAACGCAGGATGAATTAAAAAATATATAGTTTTCTTTTATATTTATTTAACATAAATTTAGCGCCAAATTATAACATTTATTGTTACTTGAATTAATGATATCGTTTTTAATAATATTATTTGTTAATAGGGCAAAAAAACGATAGTTATACATAATTATGTTTATTGTAAATTCTTAGCCACTTCAGAGTTACTTACATCGTCCTCGCTCACGACCTGTCAGGAACGCATTCTCTCAGCGGCCAAACTATAATAGTAGTAACAGTATGATACGAATTTCTAAGTTCTTGCTACGACGAATTACTTTTTTTTCTTTTTCCGTTGCTCCATTTGGTCTCCGCCTTCGCACAGTGGAACGAATGTATGGGAGCGGTTGGACGTAGACATGTCCGAAAAAAAAGAGTAAAATTATGCCAAACTAATGATGCCATCTTATTCGATTACTTAATGCCTTCATAACTTGTGGTGATGAATTTCTTCATAACTCCCATATTTCGGGAGTAATTTGAGAAAATGTGAAATTTTACTATGAAAATGAGTGTATCGAGCTCTCTCCCTCCTGATTCCGGGCTTGTTTCAAGTAGCGGTCTCTAATATCATAATGCTAATACTAAGAGCTATATTTAATACTAAGACACATAGTGCGCCAAATGTGCACTTTCTGGGATAAAGAGTGATGTTTATTTTATAACACAATTTTTTTATTTTTTGTTTATTTTGTTGATTAAAACCGTTTTTCTAAAGGTTTACCTTATTACAATAACATTTCTGAGCAGCCAATTAGAGAAGATATAAGCTAATTAGGATATATAATTAGGGACTTAAGGTTTACATATAAAACTGATGCACTAATGATTACTGATAAGAACATTGCTATTATTTAATTACTAAATGGCTCTTAATACACTAATTTAGCATGCATCATTTACTAATTATCACAATAACTAATTACCTTGCAATATTTAACAAAGGATACCTGGGATACCTGGATTTTATATAAATAGGTCACTATTAGTAACTTTAAAATCAGTGTTGATTTACACCTCGTTGTATCCAAGCTAATCTCGCAATGTATTTTCCAAATTTTAATACAAATCTTGATATTCACGTTGCTTTATGCGCACGCGCACATAAAGATTTACGCGACTTTAACTATTTGTTCAGTGTTTTAAAAGATAACAGTTGTGTTCAGTTATGTGAAAGTGCTGAAACAAGTTTAAAAGACTGGTGTCGTCGCTTTTGCTACCGCATTTATGCAAAATGGACACAGTCTGGAAGAAGCACAGATAAGTTTCGGAAGAAACATGAGATTTGGCTACAGGCTGCAATTCAATGGCCGGAATTACAGAATGAAAATATGGAACCTTCTACAGAAAATATAAGTGACGTCATCGAGCCCATAATTTCTCCTGCTAAATCTGATGCTTCAACTTGTACACATCCTAGTCCTCGTAAATCTTTTGAGGACCTTAGTAACCGGCAAAAAAGAAGACGCACTGAAGATAGTCTTTCATGCAGCAGTAGCAGCGCTGAAATTATGTTTTCGGCCGAAAGGGCGCTTCAAAAGGCAGGACAAAGCGATACAGCTTATGTTATGAAATACTTGACGGAGAATCCAGAAGAGGCCTCAAAAATCAAAGCCTTCATTGAAGGTAAATCAATTCAGGTACGGGAAATATCCCCTTTGAAGGCATTGGCTCTTTATGTATCGATGAACTTATCGAAATGGCGCTATAACACTCTTCGGGATTTCAACACTCAAGAAGGAGCTCTTCAACACCCGAGTTACTACATGTTGGTTAAAGTGCTATCCGGCCAAAGAAGATCTCACAGTTACAGAGAGCTCTGCAAAAATCAAATTACAAGCCTTGATGGATTTAACCTCAAGAAGACTTATTAGGTCGTTAGAAACCCCTGTTAATCCCAATCAACAGCTCGTATTGACCAGCAAATGGGGTTTTGACGGATCATCTAGCCAAAGCATTTATCATCAAAGGACGAGTGAAGATGAGCAAATCGATCTTGCTAGTAATTTTATGATTAGTCTTGTACCACTGCGGCTCGTCTCAAAAGGTGTAACAAATTGGGAAAACGAGCGACCATCTTCCACTTCATTTTGCCGGCCAATATTGTTTAAGTTTATAAAGGAAACCAAAGAAAATGTGCAGAGAGAGATGGCTGAAATCGAAGCAGAGATTGAAGCCTTAACTCCATCCACCATCACTGATGGAATTAGTGTCAAACACCAACTGCTGTTGACAATGATTGATGGTAAAATTCATTCCATTATATCCGATACAGCAGCTTCAGTGTGTGACATATGCAAGGCTTGTCCTAAAGAAATGAATAATTTAGAGTTAATCAAAGATAAACACGCAAACGAGGACATGTATAAATATATCAATTCCTCGTTCATACTGCTTAGAACACAGACGTGTTGTTGATCTCGCTAATATTTTGCGCATCTCCATAATCTCAATAATTGACAGTATATGTGAGTGCATAAGTTCCAAAATACAGTGTTTGTCGAGCACAAGCCTGCCCAACGTCTACGTGCAGTGCGTGACCCCTCACCCCCGCGAGTAAAAGAAACGGATACATATTTTTCATCCTTGTCGTGGCAACGACTAACAACAGCGCGAAGTTCGGAGAGCATCGTGGACACTCGTACTAATTTTATCAAGTTACCTACGATCACCACTAAGTTACTCATACCTGTTACCCTCTCTTCAGCACGGAAGAACAATGAACAAATGTACTGAATGTAAAGCTTCGATATCAGCGGCGGATAAGGTAACATGCTCAAGGAAACTCTGCGGTAATCATTATCATCTGCTATGTGCTAACTTAACAGCTGATGCTACTGCGACTATCCTTAAATCCTGGAAATGCTCCAAATGCAACAAAGGACCGACTAAAAACCAGGATTCACCAGCTATTATTACTGAATCGCAAGTAACAGAGTGTAGTCAAACCCAGAATGTTACTATAAGGAAAGCGAGTACACCATCGGGCCAGCCTCTGTGCGATTCCCCTCCAGGGTCAAAGGAGGTGCTTGATGCTATACGCTTGGAGCTACCCATTATCATTCGCGATATGTTAACACCGGAGTTTCACAAAATGCAATCACAAATGGCTGGACTCGAGAAATCGGTTAAGTTTATTAGTGCCAATTATGATGACGTAATGAAACAAATGGCATCTAATAACGCGGAATTAAAAGCGTTACGGGAAGAAAACCAGACACTCCGTAACAACGTTCACTTATAACGTCAGTATGTGATGAACTGACAAATACATCTAAACCAAATAAATAGGGTTGTACAGAAGGTAAACAGACAGACAATCACCACACACACACACACACACACACACACCGCTATAACATACCCACACACCCACTTTAACTCCTCAGGCACACACGCTCTCACATGCTGTATTCTTAGCTATGTATAGTTAGTAAATTGTAAATCCTTAATTGGCTGTAGGATAAGTTAAAATAGTTTAGGTTAATATTGTAAAGAGCTGTGGATTTTGTAATAAATAAATAAATAAATAAATAAATAAATAAAAAATAGCTTAAGCACCCTTCACGCTTGGATTCGCTCAATGGAATGCTTATTACACATTTCCTACAAATTAGACATAAAATCATGGCAAGTAAGGGGTGATATAGCAAAAAGGCAAGTTGATGACAGGAAGAAAAGAGTTCAAGAGGCTGTAAGAAGAGAAACGGGCTTACTTCTCGATGTTGTGAAACAAGGCAGTGGATCCACCAACAATGGCAACTCGGCAAGGAGATTTTTTGAAAACTACACTAAATCTGCTGAACTGACCGGAATAGATGCTATGCTTTTAAGAAAAATCTGTGTGATCTTGCAGTGTATTTCATCAGGAGAGAAGATCAACGTAACTAAATTCCGAGAGTTCTGCTTTGATACTGCTAAGCTTTACGTGGAGTTATACCCATGGTATTATATGCCTTCTTCACTTCATAAAATTTTAATGCATGGGCCAGACATAGTTCAGAACATGTCAATTGTGCCCATTGGTTTTCTATCCGAAGAGGCATCTGAGGCTAGAAATAAAGATTTTAGAAAATATAGAGAGGGGCATTCTCGAAAGCATAGCAGTATCTCATGCAATGAAGATATTATGCACAATCTTTTACTGTCTTCTGATCCACTTGTTACAAGTATCCGTCCAAAAGGAAATAAGTTTGTAAAAAAATCTTCTTTTAAGGAATTTTATGAGCTTACGGATTCTGAGAAAAGTGATATCGAATTTGTTAACATAAATGATTTAGCGGACATCGATTCTGAATTTGAATTAATTGATGATGATGATGATGACGAAGATAATTAAATGATGTTATTGTTTTAAAATGTGTAACTTAGTAAATTAGAGCTTACATCTTAATTATTTATTGTACTTTTAATGAAACTAGGTAATTTATTATCAACTTACTTAAAAGTCATACTCTCATCAGTTCTTGTGAATATTTTTGTTAATATATATTTCTGTATATATATAATATATTTATAGACCTCTTTAATAAGTCTGTCTGCGGTTTAAAGTAAATACAAATGGGGAAAAAACGTTTTTTTTTTTAAATTTTCATTTCCTTTTATCCCAGAAAGTGCACATTTGGCGCACTATGTGTCTTAGTATTAAATATAGCTCTTAGTAATAGCATTACGATATTAGAGACCGGTACTTGAAACAAGCCCGGAATCAGGAGGGAGAGAGCTCGATACACTCATTTTCATAGTAAAATTTCACATTTTCTCAAATTACTCCCGAAATATGGGAGTTATGAAGAAATTCATCACCACAATTTATGAAGGCATTAAGTAATCGAATAAGATGGCATCATTAGTTTGTCATAATTTTACTCTTATTTTTCGGACATGTCTACGTCCAACCGCTCCCATACATTCGTTCCACTGTGCTTCGGCGCAATCCCGCCTTGAATCCAATGATAAACTGACTTGCAATAATGTTGGTACCTATACCTGATACGTATACTACTGATACTGTTAGCCTGCGTCATCCCACTGCTAGGCAAAGGCCCCTCCCCATGACTTCCAGTTGTCCCAGTTGTACATACTCGTATACCTACCTATTAGTAATTAATCGTAGTTCTTTTTTATTGTTTTCGTTTTGTAAGTAGGGACAAGTGGGGATCTATAAAACACGGGGCACAATGGAACAACCAAATAAAATCTTGAGGTTTTCTAATTTCCGCTCTTTTTATACTCGACCAATCAGGTTATTTTTCAAGTAACACATGAAGTTAATTGCATTGAGAATTATAGTGTACTGTGTAACGTGTGAGTTTTTATAGTTCAAAGTTTAAATTTGCAGTGAAAAACATATAGTTTTACTGAAGAACTATTGGTGGTTTCTGATATTTTATTTATCCTTAAATTACTTATTTGGGGCTTTTATTCATATATAGGGTAGAATTTTTCAACGCCACCTGGAGGAAAAGAAACTACTTTAAATACTGGAGACAAAAAAAATACTCAAAGGAAACATTCCTTTATTTAAAAAAAAAAAAGAAAAAAATCTGCATTCAAAATATTCGAAAATTCGCTGGCCACACTCGAGAATCGAACCGGCTAAATTAAAAAAAAAAACACCCTGTACTTTTATAGCATTAATAGATAGGGTCAATCATAAGGATCAAAACTTTCTAAACAACATGATAAATTAAATGAAAGGAAAACCATGAAATCTTAACTTATAACCGCCGCAATAACCATAATTGATGGTCTCCAGTTAATTCTATTCGTCTTCATATGGTCATATTAGTCCACGTGTACGAAGGTCATCTAAACACTGTCTCTTAAGAAATGAGTTAAATGATGTTTTACCTGAGGAAGAGCGAAACCGTATAATTCTACAGTAAGATGGTGCTCCGACCCATAACAGCAGAATCACCACTGCCTTTGTTAATAACCACTTCAATACCTGGATTGGTACAAACGTCACAATCAGATGGACTGTGAGATCACAAAACCCCACCCGTATAAATTTTTTTATGAGGATATGTTAAAAATCAAAACCAAAAATCTTATGCAACTGTACAAGAGTTAAGAACTGAATTTCGCAATACGATTTTCAATATTCATCACACCTAGCTATTAAAAGTAACTGGAAATGAATTCCTTAAAAGGATAGTGTATTCAAAAAGAGTAAGATCATTTTGAGCAACTAGTTAGTTAGTTTACCCCTTTTTATTTTGTTCTATTAAAATAAGTTTAGATTTCATGTTTTTCCTTTCATTTAATTTATCATGTTTGTTAGAGAGATTTGATCCACAGGATTGACCCTATCGATTGATGACATAAAAGTACAGGGTGTTATTTTTTTAAATTAAGCCGGTTCGATTCCCGAGTGTGGCAAGCGAATTTTCTAAAATCTTTGAATGCAGATTTATTTCTTTGAGTGTGGGTGTGAAAAGCGGCAAGGTCTTGCGAAAATTAAAAAAAAATGGTTGTCTGTAAGTTAGTTTACGGACGATAGTTTAACGTGACAACGTCATAAAATCGAGTGGAAGAGAGATAGATGCGGCGCATGCGTACATGAGCGTAACGAGACACTTTTTCATGCATGCAGCCGGTGTTCATCGATTTATAAGACGTTGTCACGTCAAAAAAAATAGGGTTAGGATTACTATTTGATCTCGTTTCTATTGTAAAGTATATTATTTCGATATACTTTACATCATAAAGTATATCGAAATAATAAAAATACGTTGAGTTTGTTAATTTTTTTTTTCGCTCTTTGTCCCGTTACGCTCATTGTACGCATGCGCCGCATCTATCTCTCTTCCACTCGATTTTATGACGTTGCCACGTTAAACTATCGTCCGTAAACCAACTCTATAAAACATTTGCTCGTAAAGAGTCTCTTATTTCATCAATTTCAATATCGTATTGTATCTCATTACGTACTTGTGCGGTAATGTAATGTAAAACGCACGGTTTATCAAGTTGATCCGTAAAATAGAACAGTACTTTTTTAAATCTTAGCAAAGAGTTTTTATGTCAGAAAAGTGGTAAACATTTTATGAATAAAATTAACTTTGGGAGATAAAATATAACAAATAAACATTTGATTCTTTAATTTAATTTTTGACAATAAATTACAACCATTTATCTGTAACAAAACACAAAAATATTAATTTACTGTATTAGTAATACTGGCTTATTTTTGTGCATTTGCCTTAAAAAAAAGCGCTGAAGCGCGTGTCTCGCTAATTTGTGAACAAGTAAAAATTAATCCGCGCGCTTTTTCTTTTCGCTGTATTGTTTTTATTTTTTATTTGAAAATGTCGTCAAGTAATGATGAATTTATTAATTCTACACCGCCAGAAGTCTCAGAGGCAGCGAAAAAGGCTACTCTAAGCCTCTTGCCTGAAAATCGACCGATAGATACTTACAAGCGTATCAAAATTTCGTTTAAGAAAGTCCGAGTTTTATTTATTTTCTCGCAAATATGTTACAAAACGTCGTATGACATACGTGCGCTTTGATAATTACAGCCTCTGCTTTCTTGTAGCCCTCGCCTACGGCTCTGGCTAGCAATATCGCCTCGGCTGTAATTTTCAACTTACCGCACTTATATCATAATGTACTATTACAGACAACCAATTTTTTAAATGAAAATGCTTTTTTCGGTTTATTGTACCCCACTTGTAGTTACCTACTTAACAACTAAAAATATACAGTAAAACGTAGTGATTATATTATTTGGTCGTATTTACGTACGGATGACATAATAAGCAGAAACCACAGAGAAATGCTTTATGCCAGGTAGGTGTGTAAATTCAAACCCTCCATTTCTGTGAGAGTCGGAATGATGATTCTAATGATAAAAAAAATAGAAAGTTATGAACATTGTAGTCACCGACAAATTGACAAACAGGTTTCGACGCAACACAGTGGGCCGAAAATAACGCTCCATAGACTTAGCGTATCTCAAAAATGAAGTGCCTAATTTTGAAAAATTAAACATGCCAGCGAATAGCAATATTTTATGTTAAGGAACATTTCTTGATAAAGCTATTATGTGAAGAGATAAAAGGGATTTCTTTTTTTTTGTATGAAACTGAACATTTCATTGTATTTTATTCCATATTATTAAGCTTTCTTAAGAAATTGCTTTCTGTATCATAAAAAGTATCATATAAGCTATATTCACACTTAAGGTGGAATCTTGGAAACCCTCGGAACATTGCCATTTTCTACTTTAAAATTAAAAATATATATTTTATGCACGCGTCATTTAATATAGTTAATAACTGCAAAATTATGTCCTTTCTTCCACACCACCTAACGAGACGAACAACTACGTTTTTTTATAGTGCTCTTCGTCGTGTAGAAATTCAGTGGCTCCGTAAAAGCGCGTTCGTAAATCGAGCTTATAGAATAATACACCGTTTAAACGCGCAGATGTGGTAACGCTCACGCGATCCCAACACGCTCTCGTGCACGTTTGTATTGTTTAGTACGCGCATTTGTGTCGATACAAAAGCAACAATCTGCTTATGAAGCGCCATTTTATAAAACACACCCATAGTCCATGGTACGATCCCCTTCACATATTGGCAACACTGATCCATATCAGTCAGAGCTTTTTTTAGACGTTTTCCTCTATGGACTATGGTTTATTTGTTTGTCAACGACACAACGTACGGTTCATTGCGGGCCTGTGAAACAATAATTTGAAAAAAAACTAAATAAGTATACTGACCACATTAGAAAGAAGTACATAATTGTTCGCAATGTTGAAAAACACATTAAGTGGTGTAAATTTGTTTACCGACCGAAATAGCCTAAGATTATGTTTGAGGTTAACTCATAAAACCAGCAGACAACCAAAGGAGAAACCACCTCCAAAACTGTCTGCAGATGTCGTCAATTACGTAGCTAGTACACCTGATTACAGTGACATTAAAGACAAAGTGCCCAACGCACTTCTTAAAAAGTATAAAACCCCCGAGAGTATGTACCTGATAAACAAGAAAACTGCTAAAGTAATAGTCAGCACAATCAAGGACCGAATTAACAACAACTCACCTTTAATAGAAGTCAATCCAGGTTTCGGTTTCCTGAGTGAGGAACTATTGCAATGTCAAAATTGTCCTGTTTACATGTATGAAATGTCTAGTCAATTCTCAACTCATTTGACTGTAAGTTAAATGTATGCAAATTCTTAAATAAATCTTTATTCTAGCACACTAACATTTACATGTATAATATATAATGCCATCTGTTTTCAGAAACTGCAAGAGAAATATCCAGGTAGAGTTACATTCAAATTAGCAGATTTCTTTGGCATGTGGAAATTGGCTTTTAAAGACAAAATAGATCAGGGAAACAGAATTGAAGAACTATTGGGAGAACTTTGCACAGATGACAAAGGTTTGTATGTATTTATATTTGTTTTAATTAACTATACCATTACCATCAAGGAATGTGGAAAATATAGTGAGGCAAATGTTGAATATGAATGTATATGACTATGGGACGGGATAGGATAATATGGCTAGAAGAAGGTGACTGCTGAGATGACGAGTAATAGAGAAGTGTGGAAGAAGAAGTAATGCTGTACTAACACTAAATAAGTTGGGATAAGTGCAGGAGAATGATGATAACAGAACCATTACCAAAACCTGATCCTTATCTTCTAAAATCTTCGAATCTGTTAAAACACAGTGAATATCAGGTACATTCAGAAAGAATATTATCACAAATAGATGTATTGTTTTCTTGAATTGCTTGAATAACTAATATTGTGATACTAATAATTTAGGTAAAAAAATACTTGGGACGAAATAATCCAATTATTACACGTAAATGTGTCACAACACCTCCAGTGTTTGTTTAGTAATATTTATTAGTCTTTTAGAATGAAAACTCGAAACTTTTTTCAATTGAACCATTTACAGACGCTTTTGAATTATCAAGGATTGAAATGCAGACAATGTATGTAACAACATAATTAAAAAAATAAATGTATTCTAATAAGATTTAATTTCCTGTTCCAGATAGAGTTGTTAAAATAATTGGATCAATGCCTGGATTGTCTTTTGTCAAACATTTAATCAACAACATCATATTTCACAATTCAACTAATCAACTTGGGAGACCAGATCTATTCATCACCATGCCAGGACACCACTATGAAGTATAACTTTTATTTCACTTTGAGTTTTTTTAAGAATTTCATGTCATTCAGTCTTTTAGTTTCTTACAGATAATGAAGTGCAGTTGAAAAAACACAGATCAGTACCAGCATTATTTCAGATGCTTTTTGATCATAAAGTACTGACAACTGTGCCTAGAGGACATTTTTTGCCATGGACACATAAACCAGACAGCAAAACAGTTATAACGGTTGGTGTACCAATTCAAAGTCTTACAAAATTATGACAAAGTTGTAATTTCCTTGCTTCCAACTTATGACCTTTTCAATACTAAAGACTATTATGTCAATGTGGGTAGCTTAGAAATGTCAAACGTAAAATATCTAACGATGAGCCAACAGCATATTCTATTTGGGAATGTATTTTGTTCAGTATATCATAATATAATGTTTGTGTTTCAGATTGATGAACACAGGCTTCTTCTAGTAAACATCACACAAAAAAACAAGCTGCCTTGTCCATCTGAATATTTACCACTGCTTTGGTATTTCTTCAAACCACACATGTTTTCTAAAACAACAAGGGTTATACCAATGCTAGAGTAAGCAATCAATATGTATATATTTTTTTACGTTTATTATAAAAAAAAGGAATAATAAATAAATGTGTAACTAGGCATGACGTTTGTGTTTTATGTGTGGCTTTTTATTTCAGACAGTGGATACCTGGCTGTGGAGTATGGCTAATAACAGGTCAAGATCCTCCTGATACAAACAAAGAACTGGCACCTAACACAGACAACGCCCAATTACCTCATATGACCATATTCACAGAATTCGGAGATTTAAATCTACAACAAAAAATATCTGTGTTCAAGAAGTGAGTTCATAGTGTGAGAGTCATAGAGGCATCGCCTGCTGGTTGAACTGGCTCATTTATTGTGTATTTAGATTTCAGTCATTCGTTGAGAGCTCATCATTTAAAACTCGACTATCACTACAAGTTCTTCTGCATTTTTATACTAAAGAGGAACTAAAGAAGTAAAGATACACATAGAGAAGAAATTGCTGTGCCTGTAATTTCAGGAGACTTTCTAAATAAAATATATCTAGGTTACATGACGAGTACCTCATATGGCCACTTATTGATGGAAAGGCATGGCCAGGGGCGAACAAAAAATAAAAAAACTTGAGAGGTATCAAGGGACACCCGGATGGAACGAAGTTCCTTTTTTTTAAGTTATTATAATATATAGACAGACAGATAGACAGACAGATAGACATACAGATAGACAGACAGACAGATGGACAGACAGATAGACCGAGCCAGCCAGACCGATAGACAGACTGACAGGCAGACAGACAGCCAGCCAGACAGATAGCCAGAAAGACAGCCAGACAGACAGCCAGATAGACAGACTGACAGACAGCCAGACTGGCAGACAGACAGCCAGCCATAAAGACAGCCAGACAGACAGCCAGGCAGGCAGATAGAAAGACAGATGTCGCGACACCACACTGTTCAATGCGAAATAGAAATGAAAATATCTGGCTTGCTTTCTATAAGAGAGAGAGAGACAGACAGAGAAACATGCGACGCCGCACAGCTTACTATAGCAAAAAGTGTCGTGACAACTTTTCGTGAGAACTTTTTCCGTCTAGCCCCCTTTCACAACGCGCGATAAGGAACTTCGTTCCAATAAAACAAAAACGTATCTATTCTTCATCCTTGTTTCCGAGTGCTATTATTAAGGGCGTCCGCTAAAATACGGGTGGCCACTGTAAAAATTTGGTTAGGGCTCATTTATGGAGACGCGGTGCGTTAGGCGTCGCGTGCGGCGTTATACGTTTTTTTCCCGTTTACTGAGTGGCGCCACTTACGCGGCTTACGTTATCATACGTGCAAACACAAACACAAGACGCGACGCGGTGCGTGTGACGCCGCGTGCTACGTCGCGAGTATCGCTACGTTTCACAACCAGGCGCGGTCCTAGGGGGGGGTCACAGGGGTCTTGACCCCACTCCAATATCCAAATATCATACCCGCAAAATTGAGACTCCTCCGTCCCAACCAAATTCCTGGCTAAGGTCGGCGTTGTGTGATCCTCCCCAACTCCTTGCGATGCTGCGATGTCATGCTCTGCATTCAAAAAACGCGAGTAAAATCACTTCTTCGTAACAGCTATTATTCATCGCCTTATAGCGGTTACGTTATGTTTGAATTTAATGCGGACGCGGGCCGAGAAGCGCCACGCGCCGCGTCTACATAATTCAGCCCTTAGAAAGCCCGCCGCACACGCTGCTCACTGAATACTATTTTTCAACGGACGCCCTTAGTTGGAGCCTGTAATTGCTGCAATAATTAGTAACCGAATTCTGAACTGAATTATTATTTGTTTTAGGTTCATATCTTGGCCGGAGTTCGAGCACTGTCAGTTTAGAGTTACAATGGAGAATAATTTACCGAAATTCTTTACACATATTGATGATGAAGACAAGGAAGGTATAGGTACACACATAGATGATATAGAGCACTCTGACGCGGAAAATTAAACATGACATGTTCAATAAAACCACAGTTTAGAAGGATATAAGTCTCATTATTTACACTTTATTAAACAATCGACTCTATGGCTGCTACAACCAATCGTTTATTTATAGTATAAACAAGAAACATTGATAAGTTTATATTGGTCTTTAAAAGTTATTAAATAATTCATAGAAATATTATTAAAGATTCTAAATAAGAATATCTATTTACGTTTTTCTTCACATTTAAATACTGACAAAAATATACTCCGAAAAACTGACAGTTCACTAGTTTAAATGAATTTAAAATACTTAATTTCATACCATACTATCTCGTGCCTGCGGCTTCGTTCGCTTTGTTATGAGCAAAGATTTAAATCGTAGATTCGCTATACCGCGTAAATAAATATGCATTTCTATTTCATTGACAATGAGATTTAAATAGTATGGTCTCGTTCACTCATGCTGCGCATCCTATTTATCGTTTCATACGGGATGTGCGAGCTCTGTCTCTCTGTGTAAACACCTTCGCGCGACCTAAGTAACATGATGGCATAACTATGATTTAAATCTATGCCCATGATCATATTAATACAGGAAAAAAGTAGGTAGTAACCCAGGTTACATTCACATCCATCCGTTCAGCCGTTAAGGCATAAAAAAGGTAAAAGACAGACATACAGTCCCACACTTTCGCATTTATATTACTTTTATTTTTATTTTCTAATATTCAGTAATCATCCGTTACATCATATAAAGTATTTAGTGCCTCACTCGATAAACGACCTAAATTGTTACCAGTTTTGGTATAATAATAATAGAATTGATACATCAGTGTTTTAACAAACAAATAAATTTCTCATGTAATCATATTCTTACGGGAGGCAGAGCGCAATTTTAGTGAGAAATTTTATACAGAATTAAATTCATTTCTAGTAGGTGTTTAATATGCACCGATCATTCAAATGCAAGTCAGACGGAATCCAAAGTTACAGCATGTCAAATAAATAAAAAAAAAACAAAAATGTTTTGACTAAAGGTGTGATGTCATTTTTTTTTTTCGTATTCTTTTCTCTTAGTTGATATCTATATCATGGGGTTACAAAAAAAATAACTACTCCCCCATCTTTGGGAGTCCGCCATATTGGATTTAAAATTACATCATTTAGCTAACCATGCATCCAAGCTAAACGTGTATGTAAAATCTCATTTTGGTTGGGGATAACTCTTATAAAACTCAATTGCAAGATTTGACCTAAAGAAACAAATAAACATAAAGAATTGCAAGTTAAATAAAAGCTAAAAACAATTTCATACCGCGCTAAAATTTTGTAGGACGATTAATGGGGTCACCATAAACCTATTAAAATATTCTGCTGCATGACTTTGGAGGGCTCATTACGTCAGCCGAGTAAATGAACTTGGGATTTTCGAAGGTAAAAAAAATAGGGCTAAATCCGAAAATATAGGTACTAGATCAAAGCTTTGGTTAAGAGACTGCTTCGATTCAGCCAAAACTTCGTTTTATTGTCCTCAAAAATTGCGGTTATGGTTTCTTTCACGCATTGTCGTAATGTCATTATACCTATAGTTTCGAATTTAGCCATATGTGCCATCGAACATTCTAAGTACACCTATGCAGCCCACTATTTTTTTAGGTGCAGGTCCTAAAAAACATTCCATAAGGTTTCGATGCGGTATTAAATTTTTCATCTTTTTTTTACAAGTTTGATCTGCACGCGCCACAAGACCGCCCTATAAATGGGTTTCATCGACAGAAGAATCGACAAAATGACAAGATTTCTTTTATTGATCTGTCATTTTGTCGATTCTTCCGTCGACAAAACCCGTTTCTACGGTGGTCATGCTCAATACTCAATATATTTATTGCGTTCCACAATGTGAGCTTAGGTGGTAGGTACTTATAATATATTACAATACAATTGCTTTGGATCATTGTGGACCCTGACAGGCACAGCATGCAGCATGCTGAGCAGCTGACGCGAAGATCCCTGCAGCTGAGCTATGGTGAATCTATTATTTAATATGATTTTCAGCCCGGTAACAAATCACTTCGTCAGATTAACGGTACCTCCCGTACTATATACATTTCTAAATTAATTTACAATTTATACATAAGTAATTCACATTATATACAAATACAGTATATCAATTAGTACTTTTACAATATCATATTGCTTTTACTGGCTTACATTTGTGTATTAACACATAACTTATTTCGATCGCACAAACGAAAACTTAATGTTAAACTAATTCAAAACAATTAGGGACGGGACTTGATACAAACTTGCACATTATGACATATCATGATACATCCTGTACATTAAGATATACATAGTCATGTACATCAATATCATACCATTTATTTCAATTATTATCCTTTTCTCTAGTCATATTGTGCAAGTGCTAATATAACAGCTAATAACGGGTACAAAGACCTACTATCCTACAAATCTAGTGCAAAATCAATTACAATAAATTCTGACTTTCATATAAATACTTTGAAAAATATTACAAATATTATACATGTACCACCACCCTATTTACATAATTATAATTTGATGTAATACTTATTATATTAAGTACAGTTATAATAAATTATGAGAACAATAATTGTTTGTGTTGTTATAAGTTTTGGAAATGTTTATTGTTATATGTCTTGTGAGGGTTGGATTTGGGAGTTATGTAATTTAATGTCGGAATATCGACAGGCGTCTGGTTATTTTTTATAGACAATTTGTTGTGTACAGTTTTCTGAATATTTGAGTTAGTGTGAACATTTAAACTTATTGTATTTAAACCGTTTTGGGGCTTCACGTTTGGGCTCGATATAAAGTCTGTCCATTCGTCGTCTTCCGCAAAGACTGGAGGTTTCTTAAGCTGAGAAGCTTGTTGTTTAGGTTTGCTTGATACAAATTCACCCCATACATCATCATCTGCTGATTGGTTAGCTATTGAATTTTTTTGGGTATGAACTGGTGATGCACCCTTGCCGAGACCACTGACACTTAAATCACTTTTTAATGATTGTAGAGTTTCAACGGGATTGAATCTCGAGAGATCCTGCAAGTCTATTCCAGGACTCGGCCAGTTTATTTGTGAATAACTTTCTAAAGATAAAGGTTGTAGTATTTGTCCCGGTGTTCGTTGATTTTGCGTGTTTGATGCGCTGAAACCAGCAGGTGTAGGCTGCAGGAGACTGGTTTGTATTGGTGTGTTTAAAAATAACGAACTCTTACTAGTTAGCTCTGTTGTATTCGAATTGTAACTTACATTTTGAGTTGAAGCTTCGTTTGGTCTTGGCATAGGCGTAAATGATATGGAATCAGACTTTATATAGTTACTTTTTGGAGATGCATAATCAAAGCCTGTTGATTGGGCCAATGGCATTTGAGTAATTGAATTTTCAAAAGTGTTAGTGTTAAAGTCATTCTGTGCTCCCTTTGAGGGCATCGCTGATTGGAATGTATCAAAATCGTCGTCAAAACCGTCATTTTCAGGCTTTGCCAATGCTTTAGAAGCTTCTTTAGTCTCTTTTAGATCATTCAAATATTCAGACTTGATGACATTGTTTGTCTGTGCTTCTGGTTCTGGGTGCTGCATTGTAACACTGTCTTGTTTCTCAAATGACTGTGTTGATGATACGAAGTCTGTGAAATCATCATATGCAACTTTGACTTCTCCAGGGTCAGGCCAATTTAGTGCAGGCATTGAGGACTCTATCTTAATGGGTTGCAATAGTTGTGTTTGGTACGCAATGCTAGGTTTAGGTAACGCATTAACTGTCGTAGCTGTCTCAAAATTATTTTCTTCTGGTGTTTTCGGTTGGCTTGCCAGTCCTGGCAAGGAACTGGAGTTGGATGTGCTCTTAAAATCTTGGAATTCCCAGTATTCATTATCATCTGTGTTAGCTTCAACTACACTAATTGTATGCAGCGTAAGAGTGTTGTCTGTCGAATTCTTAACATCCGAAATGACCGGCTGTGGCAAGAGAACTGTAGGACCGAGATCATAATGGATTGTTTTGGACCTAGGTATTTCAGAGTCAGTCGGCGTAAAAATATGGGTGTCAGGTAAGTTTATTTGCCTTATTGGTTGTACACCTAGTGTACTTGAGTATATCTTCTCAGACTTAGTCGACATTGCTGCTTCAAACACATCTAAATTTGTTGGTCTTGGCGTTATGGTGGTACTTTCGTGTTCTGTGTTACAAGCTGAAACAGGTAAATGAAATGAACTTTCAGTGTAATGTTTTACACAAGAGGATTAAATGATTATTATATAAGTTTAAATGTGACAACACCTAATGAAGCACTTGTATACGTTCAAGTTAAAAAAAAATAGTTAGCCGATATATAAGGTGTATCACTTAAATGCAACCTCGCCAATATTGTAGCTATGCTTTTTCCAGCCTAAATTACAACTTATTCTTTACTCATTCTAAAAGTGAAGGCACGCAACTCTATCGTGTTGTATGGTCACTTGACGCCATAAGACGCGCTATATTATGTGATGCACTTGTTGATGTTTCACACACAATGAATTCTTTATAATGTTTTATCGCAGAAACGCGTCGTTGCATCGATACAACTGTGCGGTTTTAGTCTTGTAACACTCCAAGGTTAACCTAAGAGTTTTTGTATACTATGAACCAGCAAAGGCTGATTGGCTAAATAATTAAATATAAGTCTTACCAACTGTTCTGGAATCCTGTAAGGATCATTCAACTTACCATGTGATAGTAACTCAGATATCTTGAGGGTAGAATGGTTATGAGCCATTTGGTCTAGGGTGGCCATAAGGTGTTCTAGGTCAAGGAGAAGGGCTTCGGCATAGGTGACTATTGGAATAGGATGAAGCAGATAATTTACAGGTGGATGTTATTGATCCAAGTGCAAGACATGCAAAAGAATTACCATGGTGAGTATATTATGACAAGCTCTGATAGTTCGTTCAAGTATTCACAATATTTTGGTTCAATATCAATATACAAATATATTAGTATTTTTCTGGCATTTCAACTGGACTGTGCATAACTTGCGTGTTGTTTTACTGAGTTGCATAATGTGCCAATTACATAATGTTAATTGATTGATTCACTGTCATTTGTTAGTCATTAATGAAATCAGAGATTACAGTAACTTACATTCTTGCCCATCTGAAGTGAAAGGATCAGACCATGTAGTGGTCTTGCTTGCTATTTTGTCAGCAATTGGTTCACTTTGACTGACATTAGAAGGGGCAGAAGTTTGTTTCAGTGGTTGTAGAGGTGCAACACTTAAGTTCGCGGCATATTTAGGCATATGGCTACTCCATTTTGGTCCAAAGAGCTGAAAGATAGAAAAGCACAAGTATATTAAAAACAATAATTAATATTCTACTCTACTCTTTCCTATACTTTAAAACACTATAATTGACACACTTTGATCATTATTGGACTGAATTATAGGTAAATTCTGATTGCCTTCAAAGGTATGTTATTTTTCTTTCTTTCTTTTATGTTATTTGTCTTTTTATGTTGATGTATATGTTTTGTTGGTTGCCAGACAAAAACCTCCATTTTCTTCTTCTAAACCTGATAATAATTCTTATTGAAAATAACTTACAATGTTTCTGGAGTCTATACATAAAGCTTTTAATAGTGTTTTTTGCCCTAATGAATTATTCCAGTTCACAATATATGGTTGTCTTTCATCAGTTTCCATCAAATGACCCCATGTTTCACTTAGTAATGATTCTAGTTTCCCCTCAAACTCAACATCAGGTTTTGATATTTCTTCAATAAATACTGAAGTTAATACTTTAGTAATGCTTTCCATGATATGATGTTCATTATCAGTTGATTGTAGATTAAGTACTGATAACTCTTGACATTCATATTCTTCCTGGACTTCACTTGGTTCCATTTTTAAAGCCGATGATTTAAAATCATCAAAATCCCCAAAATCATCATCATCATCTAAATTATTATCTTCTTGTTTAACCTGATCCTCAATTTGATCATTATTGGACATAGCTCTAGTTTCTAACTGTGGTGAATCTTGTGTGTTGGTTTCTTCAAAGTTGGCTGTGAAGTTACCAAATTCCATTTCATTAGTGTCATTATTTTCCCATGGATTAGAACTGTCAATAACACTAGTAAAATTACTTTTAGTATCAGCAAATTGAAAATCATCAAAATCTCCAAAATCATCAACCACATTTTCATTTGTTTGAATGTCAAACTCTTTCAAGGGTTGTTGAACATTTTCTGGAAAGTCATTTGAACTTTGCGAAGAATATTCTCTTCCTGTGGGTTCACTTATTATAATAGAGGATTCAGCATCAATCTCTTTCAAATCACTGAGGTCAAGGTCTTCCGTATTAATCTCATGTTTGGCATTAACATTGATAGATTGTTCAACAATTGCCTCATCAGAATCTACATGCAACTGCTTTAATGCAACAGTAGGGTCCATCACATTTTCAAAAGGTGATGTATTAGTACTATCATCTTGACTACTATTATTAGAATTACATGGAATGTTCAAGTCTTTAAAACTATCAGTGTTCTGGTCACTACTTTCATTTTCATCACTATTTTCAACAATATTGGTAACAATTTCTTCATCTAGTTTTAAATTTAAATCTTCAATATTTATATCTTCTTCACATTTTAATTTGTTTTCATTTATATCATTGGTTTCAAATTCGCAAACGCTTCTTTGTTCTGTTTCTTTACTATTTTCATACTCCTGGGGTAAATCTTTATGAACCCCAGTGTCTATACTTTTTGTTATCTCAGGATCCCTAATTTCAAGTGGTCTGTTATCAGAGTGATAATGATTGTATGAAGAAAAGTTGCCATAGTTGTAATCATTGTTTTCCTCTTCATCATCATCATCCTCTTGTGACACTGAAACAATGATTAAAAACACAAATTACAATGAAATGTTAGTGATATTAAAATAATAGCACCAATTTTGGACAGCAACAATTGCACACAAGAATGAAATTAAGAAATCAAATTATCATTAACTTCTTAAATGTTTGTGTCTTCTTAATTTCACTGCACATTAGATGTGTTCTAAAGAATGTGGAATTCATCAAATATTTATAGTGTTACTACCAACATATTACAGGCCATTGTTATTGTATGATCGAGCAGTCGATCATTACTCACACAAAGAAGTAATTTTGTCCAGGCCACTTGGACAACTTGATTTTATATATATAACAAAACAAATAAGCACAAATATACTAACAACTGTATGATATATCAAAATCCCCCGGATCCTTATCGTCTTCACACTGGTCGGGTGGTGGTGGAGTACTGCAAACGAGTGGAGGAATCGACATTCTTGGACAACAAGATTAAATCAAGGATTTATTGTGACACTTTAATTACATTAGAATCGTAAACTTCATAAAACTGGCACACAGATAGAATACTTTTTACATAATATATGAGACAGTTGTATTAAGAGTATGGAATTAGGACAGCTGTTTAGTAATTGACAAAAATTTGCTACGATGAAATGCAACTGATTAAGAAAGCTGACACACGGGCTGACATCTGTCTGACATATGAACTAGTGGAACTAGTGAAACAACCATTTTTTATTTTCGTTCAAAAACGTTGAGTTTGCCGAAACAAGACGAAGTTCTCGTATAATTTTGTTTCTACTAGTTTACGTCCGCAGCTTCGCCCGCGCGGATGTTGACGGATACCATGAATGGGAACATACTACTGGGATATTTTTTATTTTATTCAACTGCACCGAGTAGAAGTGTAGATGACGCACATTGGGGTCAAAATTGTTGCTTCGGTCAAGTATCATTCATTTCAGGGAAAGCGCCGAATTACCAAGCACCCTGGATGTAAGTCCAGCTATGCAACTCTTCCTCTTATTAAAAAGTCCACCAGTTATTCGAAAACAACGAAGGTTTTTTGATAAAAATGATTAGTTATTAACGATAAAACAGTATAGAACTCCTCTATGTATAAAATACAAGAAGCTTAACTACATTAGTAACATAACATAACATCACGCCTGTAATCCCCGTGGGGTTAGGCAGAGGTATACCTAATAGTACACCCACTTTTCACCAGTTATGTTTAAGTCCCATGTAATAGGGACGAGCCTATTGCAGAGCCTATAGGGGACGAGCCTATTGCAATCAACCGGGCACAAATTCAGACTACGTGGCTGCAACTGAGAAATTCCTGATGGGAAAAACCCAATAACACTTTACATTATTAGTAGTAACTAATAATTCCATACTGATACTGATACAGTTAGCCAGCGTCATCCCACTGCTGGGCAAAACCCTCTCCCCATGACTTCCATTTGTTTCGATCCAGGGCCAATGTGGGCCACTGATCGTTGGTTTTATCCAGCTCGTCCCGCCATCTTCTACGAGGTCTGCCGCGACGCCTTCTGGCTGTGTCAGGGCTCCAGAAAGTGGTTATTTTGGCCCACAGCTCATTGGGCAAGCGGCAAACGTGGCCAGTTCAGTCCCACTTTAACCTAACGGCTTTTTCAGCAACGTCAGTAATTTGCGTTTTGGAGCTCAGTGTGGTGTTGCGTACATGGTCGGTTAGTTTGACGTCTAGAATGCTGCACTCCATTGCACGTTGGCAGACCTTGAGTCTGGACTTTTGAATGTTTGTCAAAGATGAAGTCTAAGATCCATAGGTCAAAATGGAGAGAATGCACATGTCCATGATTTTTCGCTTTAGTGTTATAGGAAGGTTTCCCTTCATAAGCTCTTTCATAGACCAGTAACTCTTCCAGGCCTTTTCGGTAATAAATAATTCCATAGTAAAATGAATATATTCTGTGGTCGGAACCTGGTTTGTTCGTTCGTTTATTACTCTTTATTGTTTATAGGTTTATAATAATCTGTGGTTCGTGTCTCCGGTCTCGTCGTCGGAAAAAGAAAAGTTGAAAGCAAATAAAATTTACGTTTTATCAATTTCTTTTGTTTAGTGAGGCTAGGTGTAAATTGATTAAAAAATAAACAATAGATTGAAATATTTGCTTGCATATATTACAGCGGATTTTTGGCATACAGGTACACTTACTTAATCTTATCGTTGAACCTTAAAATGAGCATGATAAATGGTGGCTGTTGGTTTTTGTGTTAAATAAATTACTAGTTATAAATCTACATAATTATGCTCGTTATTAGATGTGAAAATTAGATATGCGTTAATTTACGTACTGGATGCCCCAATTGGATTGTTACTTTTTACAGTATCATCAGCTTTACTTTTGAGCGAAAGGACTGTCAATAACCTTTGACATGTGTCATTGCTTACGTGTCAGCTCATACCTTCATTTTGTTAGGATATTTCCAAGTAAATTAGTGAAAAACTACAGTTACATCTTGGCTATTGTTAGCGTTACTCGGTACATATTTTCTCTGGACAGCGGTTGGTATACTATATCAAATGTTTGATAAATATTCTGTACTATTCTCCAATGACAATGTGCCGCTAGAATCGTAGATGATGAATGAAATGTATCATTCTAAATATTGGAACACGAAATAGTAAGCTAGCAGTTTACTGTTATGTTCACCCAAATATATTGAAAAAATCCAATAAGATTTAAGTGAGAATATTTTTTTTGTAATATTTTTCGTTATTGACCAGGGGTAGGCGTGTGCGGCCGATCCAATGGAGCTGCAGGCGTTGCTCGTGTTATGTGGCGTGGGGGTAGCCGGTCTCGCTATGCTGCTCCTCATGGGGTTGTTCTCAGCCTCAGGTACTAGCTATGAGGAGGCTATAGCTCAACAACGCCGAGCCACCACTGAACTACTTGCTCTTGCTGAAAGCAAAAACAAACCTAAAAAGAAGGAAAAGAAAGCTAATAAAAAGGTAACACACATTTCAATTTTGTATTGTTGCTGAGTCAGCCAAATTTGGGACAAATAAAAAGAATAGTGGAGGGGCCATGTAAAGCTGTGGGATACCATGCACAGGTAACCACAATAATGACTACTTAAATCATGACAGTACAAGAAACATATTTTTTTTTGCTTTATGGTACGGTACCCTTTGTGCGCAAGTCCGACTCGTACTTGGCCAGTTTTTTTTGGCTATTCCTTAATGATTGAGGATTATTTTAATCATGTAATGGAAAAATTCCTGTGGTCCAGAGTTAGCACACAGTTAACGATAGTCTGGAAAACCCACCAAAAAAGCTTTTTGATCCTACAGTCATGTTTAATACAAATAAAAAAAAGCATTATCGATTAGAATGTTGCTATGTATTCCCAAATCTAGTACAATTCACTGTTTGGATCTGTGTTGGATTGGTGGCTTAATAGCTGCTAAATACATTTATTTTTGTGATTTCTTACCCTCATATTTTTGGTATTTTTAGTATGAACATAGATTTCTGTATGCCGATAAAAATATTATTTAAATTTAGTATTTCAGTAAGTGAATTATTGACATTCTTGATGACGAATTATAAAGTAAGTTCTTGAACCAAAATAGTAATGACAGTTAAAATAATGATCATGGCATTTTAGTTAGCAAAGAAGGAAAAGAACAAGGAGAGTGCAGTGGTGACGGGCAGTGAGCAAGAGAGTGAGGCACCGGCTGAGAGCGGACTAGAAGATGACGTGATGCCCGCTCCTAAAGGACATGTTGAGTTTAATCCAGCAGTAGTTGTTGATGCTCCCAGGGATACACCTAATGTTAAGGTAAGCCCTTTGTTTGAAAGTGTAATTGGGGACACAAAAAATGTGATTGCTACTGGCTAGTAGCTTGTGTGGACTTTTTTGGATTATTAATTTTTTTAGTAATTAGTTTATAATACATGTAATATTTTCTTGTTTAACAACTGCAGGAAAGGGAATGGTTTATTTTCTTTACTAATACACTTCAGGAATGTGATGGCTGAACTTTAACTCAATCTATCTTTCAAATATAACTTACACTTTTAATTATCTGAAGATATAAATCTTTTGATTTGACTCATTGAATTTATTTCTGAACAGTATTCAAATCAGTAATATCTATCACTTCCAAAATGGGCAACATTGCATGATGCTATGCATAACAATAACAAAGTTTTATCATGTTATTCAAAAAATATGTTATCTTAAAAAATTATGTTTTTCATAGATAATGCTGTACACACGGCGGCACATCAAGCTTTACATTTCCAGTATAACATTGTCTCGCTTTGTATATGTTTCCTGTACAATGAGAGATTCGCATTAACTGGTTTTGTATAGCATGACCAGCCATTGTGCGTACTAAGTTATCAAAATCATATGAAGAATACATTGATTTTAAATTAAGTTTAAGTTTTTTGTATTTTAAAACAAAGTAACAGAATTAGAAAAGTATATAGAGAATAATATGTATTAGAGTAATACATAGAGTTAATAAAGTTTAGGTATGTTATTAATTTTTAGGGCTTCCTAACATTGTTTACACAACTTGTAACAACTTGCATGATTATTGTAATTGATTTTAAACTAAGAATCAATATTATTCATTGAATTTCTTCATTAAGTTTATTAAATCTATATTTAGCGGCAATTAATATGGCCCATGCTCTAAACGTGATTTTGTGAACATACTGAACCAATTCTTTGAGATATTTTTATGAGAGTCGGTGCCAAGTAGCTTTTTAGCTGGCTTAAATGAATAATTTCACTTTAACTTATGGCAGAGCTGCTTCCTTGTGTTTCCCCAGGGATGTTTTTTTTTCTTTCATGCTTTAAATCGTTCTTTTTGTACGATTTGTATTGATGTGTTGGTAACACGAATTTAAAAAAAAAAATAACTTGCCAAATGGTTTACATTATGGCCTCCTTGATAATCGTTGATGAACGAACTCAGGGCCCGGGGATTCTAATTCTCAATGCACATCGTCAATTGTTAAGATTTTCTGTGATAAATTGGTAATGAATCACAGGACTATTCTTTACACGCGCCATAAAAAATTGTGCCGGCGACGCACTACATCCTATGTCTTTGTTAAAAAACCGATCGCAGCACGTCAATCAATCGTGCTTGGCATACCCTTGTGCTGTGCTCGGGATGCATAAATCGTGTTATTAAAATTGCCACCTCATACTATTTGGAACCCCTGACAGGTCTCAATCAACTAGAGAACTTACCTGGCACCTGTTCTCAAAAAAATATCTTATATGTATCCTAGTCTGTAATGGTACAATTTCGCGTTTCAGCCTTCGGCAACATTCACTGCCGCTGAGTGTATCTTGTAGAGCCTTGATTGGCATTTAGTGTTAACTCTAGTATACTGCCTCTTCTTTGTGGGCTATGTTTAAAATTGATTAATCTTGAATGCAATAGAATGGGTGAATACTGGGTAACTATAAGTAGATTTCACCAATGGTAATTTGATGAGTCGGGTCCACTACAGTGCGACACTGTCTGTACAGATCCGCAAACGCGGCAAGGACCCTAAAGTAAAGCCGATACTGATAAACAAAGAGGATCCGAGTTGCGTTAGCGATCCCAGCGCGGTGCCCGACTCCACCACCAACGCTGTCGCCAACCACTTTGAGGAAATGCATCCCAAAGATGAGTTTGAATTGATGCATTCATCACTGGTAGCGGAAAAAGTGAGTCACACCTACGAACGTTATATGTGTCGCCAATGTTGTGTCTAAGTGTGTGTCTGTTGATTTGTGACGTGTTGTAGTTGAGTAGAGAATAATAATGCTTTCAACTCTTCATTGGTTTTGGTTTAAACATTATTTTACGATATAGTACAGTAGTACATACTATAAAATGTTTAAATTTCTGTAATATGATAACATTTCTATAAATATAATTATTAAACTACCAGTAGATGTATTAATTTACAATTTTCCACCTAGTTCGCATGTACTAACTATCATTGAACTGTGTTCTTAGTTGCAGTAATGTGTTCGACTCGTTTTCATTATTTACATCATTAAACACGTGTCAGAGTTATAGTCTCAGCTCCGCCTTTGTGTCACTGTGTTATGTCGTGTCGTGGCTTCATTGTAACTCTATCATATCACTATCGATGCACGCGCGTTTGTAAGCATGATTTTATACAAAGTAACAATAGTGGTATGTATGTTCTAATAATAGCATGCTATTCATTATATGTTTAACAATGCGATAGTATAATATAAAAATCTTTTTAGGCTCCAGAGAAAGTTGAAGAAGTTGTGGAGAAGAAGGAAAACAAACTAGCGAAGGCTGCCAAGAGTGCCAAGATTGTTGCCAAGCCCCCTGCGCCTGTTGAAGTCGTTAAAGAAGAAGTTCCTCGTGAGCGACACAACAGTGGCGAAGCAGCGAAGGAACAGCGCAAGGGTGCATATATGTTTTATAATATAAAAATCGTAAAATACATGGGTTTAACAGGGTTTCAAATGAAATTACAAATCTTTATATTTCAAGACTTCCATAACAATCTTTACTTGTACCTATTGACAAATGATAAAGAAAGATAATCATAATTAGCAGTGGTAGAGCCCTGGAATGTAATGTGAGTAAACTTTAGGTAAGAAGACGGAGAAGAAGCCTGTGGAGGAAGTGCCGGAGGTAGTCCGCGAGGAGGTGGTGCCGCCGCTGAACGCGCCGCAGCCCAGCGAGCTCACCACGGACAAGCTGCTGCGGCAGGCGCTGGCCAACGCGCCGCCCCCCGTCTCCACCCCGCCACCTAAGAACAAGAAGAAGAAACCAGAACCCAATGTACTCTCACTTATGGGTGAGTGCTGTTCTTATTTCTACACCAGCTGTTTGTCACACCTATGGTATACGAGGGTCATTCAATAAATACTTAGCCTACAAAAAGTAAACGAAAATTTTAGAAAAGTGGCAATTTATTTTTCAACATAGTCTCCTTTTAGTTCGATACACTTAGCCCAGCGATGCTCCAACTTTTTTAACCCGTCCGAAAAATAGTTTTTGTCAAACTCTGCAAAATAGGCCTCCGTGGCGGCGATGACCTCCTCATTTGATCCATATCTATTCCCGGCGAGTGATTTTTTCAGATTAGGAAACAGAAAGAAGTCACAAGGGGCCAAATCTGGAGAATACGGTGGATGGGGCAGCAATTCATAGCGTAATTCGACCAATTTGGCCATGGCAACGGCAGACGTGTAAACCGGTGCGTTGTCGTGGTGAAACAGAACTTTTTTCTTCGCCAGATGGGGTCGTTTTTTCTTTAATTCGGCGTCGAATCGGCCCAATAACTCGGCATAGTAAAGCCCTGTAATTGTTTTACCCTTCTCGAGGTAATCGATGTAGATCACACCTTGTGAATCCCAGAAAACGGTGGCCATAACTTTTCCGGCCGATTTTACAGTTTTCGCCTTCTTTGGAGCACGTTCCCCGGTCTGGATCCATTGTTTTGATTGCTCCTTGGTCTCTGGTGTGTACCAGTGGATCCAGGTTTCATCGACGGTCACAAAACGACGCAAAAGCTCTGCTGGATTCCGCTTAAACAGCGCCAAACACGTCTCCGATGTGGTCTCACGGTTGCGCTTGTTTTCCGGTGTGAGTAAACGCGGCACCCATCGCGTCGACAGCTTTCTCATGCCGAGTTCCTCGTGAAGAATATGATGCACTGTTCTTTCTGAAATGCCTACAGTCTCAGCTAGCTCCCGAACCTTCAATCGGCGATCTGCCAATACGAGATCATGGATTTTTTTAATGTTTTCCTCCGTAGCAGCTGTTTTCGGGACACCTGGACGTGGTTCATCAAAAACCGACGTACGGCCACGTGCCAACTCGTTGAACCAATTCTTGACGGTGGCCATCGATGGAGAAGAGTCACCGTACACAGCATCCAAGCGCTCTTTGATTTCGATGCGCGTTTTCCCTTCCAAAAATAGGAATCGAATCACCGAACGATATTGCTCTTTTTCCATTTTTGTAAAACCGATCGACACGTTCGCTTCCATAAGTTGTCAAATTATAACTAATGAAGGGATTGGAATGAAAATTTGAAAAAAGAATTAAAAAAGAATGTGCTACACTGTGGTAGAACTCTTTTGAAACTACAGCGCCCTCTGGTGATGAGGCTAGGTACTTATTGAATGCACCTCGTAAAAATTCGCCGCGTGTGGGAAGTACTTCTTGCATTCGGAATTCACAAGTATTTTACCTTTTCTGTGTGAGTCTTTATAAGTACCATTATACAAGGAGTCATGCAACTGAGCAAACTCATAAGAATGAAAAAATACAAAATGCCAGGGATCAATTTAATATTACATGATAACTGATTACTTTTTGACTCCTGTATGCTTTCTAAAAGGTTAAACCACCATAATTACTCCAAGAAGTGAAGTTTCGCTCCAGTCAACTGCACGTAGTAATAGATTTGGTAGCAGCAAGTTGCTTAGTTCAAGTGTCATTGAGTATACCAGCAGTATTGTGATGCACCGTTGTGGTCAGTAGCGGGTGACAGCGGCGGCGTGAACGTGGGCGAGCTGGTGCGCGTCGTGCGCGACGCGGCGCTCTCCCGCACGGAGATACAGATCCTGACGGACGCGCTGCTCAACAAGCACCACGACCCGCTGCCCGAACACTCCGAGTGGACTGAGGTATGTTCTTTTGATGACTAAGTTCCAAGTAATAGAGGACGAACCTAGGCCACAAACTAAAAAAAACCTTTTTGGCTGACTAGTAAGCTAAACATATGCTTCTAAATTCCGGACTGCTTGAAATTGACTGGAATTTGGGAGTAAGGCTATACAAAAAAACAGCTAACTAAAGTTGAAAATTCTTCAACGTCATAAATTATGACTAAAGTCAGACATTGATGACCTAACATATTGTAGTGATAACTCAACGATTATCTCTGTTTGTTGGCAAAGACAATAAAGGTCAAACAATAATGTTACATAATATTAATAAACTGTATGAATGGTTTATGTTTTTATCTCATTACGTGGTTCGAGTAGTGTAATAGATAAATAAATAACGATTTTGCACTAATACGATATAATGTGGGTATAGCAGTATGAGGATCAGGTGACCACGAGACGGGCACTTACTTAAATTGGCTCGATGTCGCTCAGCCGTTGTGTGAATAATATGCAGGACTTATGCCCGGAACTATCGTATTGCCGCTGGCGCGCGTCATTACAAAGACGAGTCTTGTGAATTTGCATGATGTTTACTGTTTGATACGGCTATTCTTTAGTTAATAAAAAGCAACTGGTTGCTGCATTTTTACCATAACCAGATGCCATTGTCTCTTTGAACAAATGTTTAAGAGAAATTAACAAGGAGGAACAGAAATTGAAAAACTTATTTCTATGTTTCTCGCAGGGTCCCAACGACCCTATCCAGAAATTGAAGAAGCAGCTGGCCGACAAGGAGAAGGCTCTCGCCGACGAGATCGAGGCCTCCCAGGCACTGCACGCTAAACTTAAAGAACTCAGGTAAATAAAGACGCCCTTAGCACACAATGTACCTATACTAATGGGTACTAATATCATAGTACTGTTAACCTTTTGAGTCGTCATTGTCACATAGACGTGACAAGAAAGCGCGTGCCTTGTACGCCAAACGACACATATATGAAATATGTGACAAAATGGTAGGTATCATTGTGGCTTGGCGTGGAAGGAATGAGCTTCGGTAATTCTTGTGTTTCCGATTTAGCACCAACTTCGCACACAGAGGCATAGCCGCTAACTTGTCCTGCTGCAATTTTTAGTGCTATCATTGTGAGTTTGTATGAAGTTTTCTCTGTTAGATTACCTACTCCTCGATTTGGAATTGCAGTTCAATTCTAAATAAACATTTGAAATACTCTATGCCTAATATTTCCTAATCTATAATTTAGTTATTCCAACACCTACCTCTTTTGTTAACTAGCATTAAGTGTACGTACAGATGTTACTATTAAAGTTAACATTGTTATTTGATTAAATGTAATTTATAAATTTCATGTTTTTAGCAGCTCTATAATAGATCTCATCACTGTGCGTTGGTCTTTCCGAAGATGTATAATGTTTTTAAATTAATCTATATTAACAAATTATATGAATAATGATAGCATGTTAAATTAATTAAAACCTATCGCCTATACATTGCTGTGCCCTAGCAGGGTTCATTGTTTGGAACTATCATAATGTAACAACCTGTAAACAACATGAAATGCAATAAATGAATGATTATCTATGATGTTCTGTTATATTTGCAACAAAACGAGGTGTTTCCGCTCCTCAGCTGTTCTCAGACGATGATTTCTGAAGCACAGCCTAGTTTTCCTTGAAGAACTGTATGTCAAGTTACCTTTGAGATTAGTTTTAATTTCCTCGACTTTAATATTTACTCACCCTGCTAGAACGGAGTCAGTGAAGTGGGAATGTATTGCATATAATAATGTCTGTTGTCTGTCGGACAGGAGCACGCTGAACGCGGAGCGCACGCGCGCGGCGGGGGCGGCGCGCGGCGCGGAGCTGGCGGCGGCGGGCGCGCGCGCCGAGCTGCACGCGCAGGCCGCGCGCCTGCAGCGTGTGCTGGACGACAACCACCAGCTGGCGCAGGAGAAGCTCATGGTAACTTCCCACTCCGCGTAAATGTGTTAGGCTCGCATCTTGTGCGAGAAACTCAAAAGAGCCACGTGAACATTTCGAAAATGCTTGTTTGTGGCTTTTTTTTTGCTTAATCAGGGTTTCCGGTCACGTCTTGCGAGTCGCGTCTTGTTCACCATAATTATGATGGAACTCTTTCTTAGTTGCAGTCCAAGCTGGGCGTGGAGGGCGAGGCGCAGGCCGCGCGTGTTCAGATGGAGGTGCACATCCAGAGACTGTCCGAGGTGAGCCACTAACTTTATTTTGAGCTTTATTAAGAGTGTTATTGGCACAAATAGTTACTATCTGTGTGTGCAGGCGGAGGCAACGTTGGTGGCGCAGCTGACGGCGCTGCAGGCGGAACTCAACGCGCACGCACTCGAGGCGGCGCAGCTGCGCATGGACGCGGCCGGCGCGCGCGACGCCTGCGCCATGGCGCAGCAGCACGCCGCCGACCTGGCGCAGCAGCTGCAGGTACCAGTACAACGAACTAGCCACGCGGCACTACTGCTCTAGCCTCGCGCGCTGCAGGCTAAACATCAATACTAGACTTGCGACGAGGACGATTATTTTTAAGAAAAGTAGAACAATGATTGGTTACCGTCGACTCTTACCCCAAATCTTTGCTTATTACCCTCGTCTTACTTGTTTTATACCAAGTGTAGGTTCCTAGTAGTGCGGCATGATTCACGTGTAGATTGTTGTGCAGGACGCCAACCGTGCGTGCAGCGAGCTGGAGCAGCAGCGGCAGTGCGCCGCGCTGGGCGAGCAGCGCGCCGCGCAGGAGCTGCGCCAGGCGCAGGAGCGACTCGCAGGTCAATAACTACGCATATTTACAGGCCAAATGTCACTAGCCGAACGCCAACGAACTTCGGTGTACTGCGACGGCATCACAATGCCGCCCTGGATCCGCATTACATTCTAACAGCATTGTGCAACATTATTCAAACCGGCATTGTGGGCTACTACATTATCACTATTGTGAAGTCGTCAAGTTTCTGCTTTTAAGCACTACACTTACTCCGCTCTTCCACTCAACATTTATCTGAAACATGTGGTTATATTTAAGGGAGATACAAAAAGATAGACTATCCCATGCGAAACTTCAACACCAACTCAACCTGAATGTATGGGAGCTCATTATTTTATAGCGATTGACGGTCCAGTGGAGAAAACTGTTCAGTTTGATGGTTAGAATCGCACCCTTAAATATTACCACAGTTTTCTGATACACCCTGTATATTGTCTGGACGGTTTCAAGGTTGTGTTAATTAAGCTAATACAATGTCTCCAGGCATGGCAGAGCTTCAAAATGAAGTGCAGAGACTGGCTAGCCGTGCCCAGACTGCAGAGAGCAATGTTGAAATACTAAAGGAGGAGTTCGAGAAGCAAAAACAACAGGTGAATAACAACCAAGTTCATTGCACAAGCAGTGTTCATTTGAAAATCTTTAAAACTATATTTTTCGATTGAATTTCAACAAAAAGAGAATAATACCAAAGTAACAAAGATACAGATGAATATAATACATGGTGTCAAAAATCACGCAACAGTTTCAATTCTAAAGTAAAATTGTAAATAAGATTTCAAAACTCGAATATCATCCTTTAAACTAATAAACGTTTGAGTCAATGTTGGTTACATACCGATTCAAGGTTTCTTTAGCTACTTGGTCAATGTCCTTTCTTATTTATTTGCTTATTCTAAGTTACTGTTCCAACATTACTTTAACATCATGAGTTTTGTTTGCTCAGTTGTCAAACGAAATCGCGTCGCTGCGTGAACAGCTGGCCACGCGAGAGACTGAACTAGCTGAAATTAAACAGTTGAAGGCAACTCCGGCGCAAAATGGACTGCCTTCCAACGATCAACTTAAGGTTAGTATTCAAATGATCGGGGATTTTTATTACATTGCCAAGATTCTGCTGATTTATTCCAACGAGGTGATGAAGATTGGTGAAAGCGCCAAGGAAGTCCGCGAAATTCAAATTATTTTCTTTTTTTTTGTAATTTGCCGCTCAATATTATGTGGTAAGGCATTAACAAATCATACGCCTCCGTCAGCAAATACGCATCGAAGTGTAACCATTAAAAACAATGTAACTGTATAATGGAAATTGATTAACTACCTATTTAATTACTATTTCATGACTTCATGGTATTTGAGGCCGATCTAACTTAGAGTTACGTTGATAAAAATTGAAGTTTTGTAAACAGATATTTGTTACGGTCGCAGATCATATTTTGATCAACATGCAACCTAATACCGGCCTATAAAATGCAAAAAACGTATTTAACGAATTCCGTCAGCTACCTCAGAGCATTCCGTTATTAAAGGCAAAAAAAAAAACATACTTTCTCTACCTTCTCTACTATATTTGTGTATGAGCTCCACCAAAATTAACTTTTATTAGATCACTGATGGCAGGTTTAAATGCAATCCATCCCTAGGTGTGATTCTTTCAGATCAATAATCTCACCACGTCTTTCCAAGGTGGCAAGACCCATAATTGGATTGTGGAGGGCATTAATAGTCAGTCACTCCATGTAAAATACTGATATTCACACGTATTCGTTTTGAGCCGACCCCAACATGGTTGAGAAAAGGCTATTATTAAAGAGTCGTGTGCGATTGTCAGGCGGCGGAGCTGGCGAAGGTAGAGAGCATAGTGGAGTCCCTGCGCGACGAGCTGGCGGCGGCGCAGCGCGGCTCGCGCGAGCTACGCGACCAGGCCGCGCGCCTGCAGGACCAGCTGGGCGCCTACCAGGACAAGAACAATGTGAGCTCACGACATACACACAATACTAAAGCGAACTTAGCGCAACTAGCGGAGCACTTTCACTTTCTAGAATAACGCAATTAGTTGAAAGTGTAAAATATTTTTTTATCTTCTCCAATCTCCTTCAAATCTGCTTCTTAGGGTCATTGGTCTTAATACTTTTTTCATTCACCATACACGATTTTGAAACGTCGTACTACCATACTTCTACTTAAAAACATGGTATAGTCCTAACATGCATGATTTTAATTACAAAAAAAAACTTACAATGTTTGAATCTATTTTATCTTAATCTTGTAACCTAATTAATGAAGCTACTTGACTCGTCCCGCATAGGAATTGCGAACTAAAAACTGGAAAGTAATGGAGGCGTTACAATCTGCCGAAAAGGCTCTTCAGACGCAAGCGGCAAGTGCGATGCCGGCCCAAGACTCTCTGCGCGTAAGTGCCCGCTTTATCTACTGTACATACACCAGGCGACCTATGTGCAATGTTACTGTGTACACTTGTATGTACACACATCTTCGGCCGGCTTCGCTTTGTTGTTTATATTTGTTGCTAACATATTTAATAAATGCACTTCCTGTAGTTTAAAATATTAGATAACCAATCTATATTATTTATATTTAATACATTCTTAGATGTAGAATGAAAAACTACAGGAATTACCGTGAACAGCAAATAGTTTTGTGAAACCAATTACACTTTTACTTTTGAATATTTAGTATTATCTCGAACTGAACTATATCAGTAGATAAGTATGTTGTAGAACTTAAATGTAGAAAACCTTTTGTTCGAATACTTTCAAACTGTTATGGTTGTTGCAACAGGAAGCCATCGCTAAAGCACAAGAGGCACAGTACAACGAAGTGGCTCAAGTGTTGCGTGAGGCGTGTCCCGCGGTCGCGCCGGGTGCCGGCGCCGGCCGCGACTGGCTGCAGGCCTTCGCGCGCAACCTTGCCGCAGAACTAGCGCGCCCCGCGCCCGCTGCCCCCACCCCCGCTGCCGCCCCCGCTGCCCCCGCACCCACCGCAACCTCCGCCGAAAATGACGAGCGGCTGAAGGACTTGATCCAGCAGAATGAACAGTCACAACATCTCGTCGAGAAGTACAAAAGAATCATTGACGATACTGTAAGTTGTGTTATCTCAGCGTGCTTTGCATAAAATTATATCTGAAGTTCAAGTATACCCTGGGGAAATTGTGCTAAACTGTTTTGTATGAAATAGGAAGGAGTATTAAGCCGCCTACAGCAAAATGTGTCGTTAGAGGAGCAACGGTGGGCGCAACAGTTGGCCGAAAAGCAACGAGAACTAGATGATCTCAGACAGCGCACAGTTTTGCAGGTATTTAGCAATTTGTATTTAATGTTTACAATCGGTTCCTATATAATGAACAGAAAGCCGCCGTCGCGGTCGCTCAATTATACAAAAAAAAAAAATATATATATAATTAGCTGGTTGTTAGCTAATGCGTGACATAATTGCAATTTACTATTTTACGTAGGAACCTCTGGCGTTCGCATACTCCTGCATAGAAAAGTCATTGCCTGCGATCGTAGAGGAGGTACTGATACCAGTGATCGTTGTGTTCGCACTTGTGTGCTTTTGTGTTCCTATGTCCAGGTCACGGCCGTAGCGAGACATCTTTTGTTTGTATGACTTGACTTTATAATCCTATGAATATTTATATTTATGACGTTTTTATTTAATGAAAAGCGCGTGGAACAGCAGTAGCTAAAACTGTACGCGTTAGTACAAAATATAAAATTATAATTAAATAACTTCTCAAGGTTTGAAGACGTACTTTACTTTAAACAATGTATTTGAATTTATGGACATAATTGTGTTTTAAATATTGATGTTCTGATTTCACTTCTACAACTGCTCTACTTTATAAATATAAAATGTAGGGGATTAAGGCATAAAAAAAATACATGTAAAAATAAATCCAGAATAAATGCAAACTTTTCATCTATCGGCAGTGGGTCCTATTCTTTTAATTACGTGTTCAGATGAACATTTTGTTTTTCTCCTATTATGATTGTGGAACAATGTTAATGTGCGTACGCCTGGTGTTGGTGTGAAAGTTTTATTAAAAATATATTCAATATTTATTGCATTTCCTACAGATGCAAAATAAAATCGACTCATTACAAGATGAGCTGCATCAGGCAAAAACATCTATTCACAACCACACGTTTGCTGATGCAGAACGGAGTGCCGAGGTTTGTTGGACTAAAATTTTGGCTATAGAGCAAATAGAGGAGCAGCAATATTGTATTATAATATTTTGTTCAATATTATTTAGAAAATATTAAACAATTTCTACTTTCAGGAAAGACTTATGGCCGGTTTGTCTGACAAACTCAACTTGGACGTTAGCAACGGACCATTACAGGTAAATATAACTTTTATTTGGTCAAAAATAATTACAAAATTCGTTGTGACAGTTACAAGATCTTAAAATTTTGTGCTTAACTTTTAATGTTGGGAGTCATCGAAACAGTATTATCACACGAAGTGTTATTATACTATGTTGTAACTTACACAGGTGGGGCTCGAAGAAAAATAACAAGAGGCAAACGTTTGCGACGTAGTATCGAGGTGTCATTCCTGCCCAGTGCGTGCGCTCGCGCATAGGTAACATAGATGCGCAGACGCCGCCGTCGCGCTGCCGATCAGATGTATGTTACTATTCATCGATATTGGTAATTATATTATAAGGGACTCGCAAACTAATGTTCAGAATGTAAAGTTACAGCATTGATCATACTCGACTATATACAATCGCAATATCGTCCATTCAAGTAGTTACGCAACTTGATGTAAATTGCACAAGAGTAATGTTAACGTTTGTGTTTTGGTATAGTGGTACTTCAATAAATAAGCGTACTCTCCATGCACTTCCCAATTCTATAAAAAGAAAATGCAATTATTAGTTTAATTTACGTTTATTTTTTTAACATTTCACTTGATTTAATTGATTATTGCGTAGTGTTGACAAGGCAGCATGTTTTGGCAGCAATGAAGGTTCTGAAACGAAAAGTCTCATCACAGATTCATTTTTAATTATGCCGCCTAAACTATACTAGCCTATTAGGAAGTGGCTGCGTAGAAATTTAATAATAGATTCGCTAATCGACACATTGGAAACGAACATTAGGTTTTAGTATTTAAAGTAATCATGGAATGTCTGTTAATCTTACCGAGTTTATTTTTTCATTAGCCCACAGGCGTCGTTGGCACATTGCTCTAAAATACTGTGTCACGTTGATCTTTCGAAATGTGATGCAGCTATGATTATTTCCTTTAATCACTTTCTTAACATATAAATTTATATTTTTAAAGATTTCTTTAAATAAAAAGAACTATCATTATTATTATTCATTGGGACTATTGGGAGGATAAATGACGTACAAATTTATTTTAAATGAGTAAATTATTTTTAAATTATTACATATATTATTTTGCGAGACCTAGATTCCTAAAAAATTGTATTAGTGATTTTTGGGACTGTATAGGAAATACGATAATTTTATAACTAGTAAGTAGGTACTACTTGAACTACTTTGTATCGAATTCAATCATCGATACTTGCAATCATGCTATTTATCTGCCAGATCAAAAGATATTAATAAAATATTTAATTGTGATGTGAAATAAAATCAATTTGTTGTGGTAATTGAGCAATATTGATGATCTTGAAAATTACTATTTTATTTATATAACTACCTAGTTAGCTTAAAAAATATTTTAAAATAAAGTGTAAATTATGGCAACAAATATAATTATTGTGACGTGCGATTGTATAATGGATAAAATTCCCATTAAAATAATTCTGATATACCCTATTTCTAATTTGCCGAATTAACATTTTTCTATTCTTAATAATTTTAAGGAATGTTATTTACTCTTTAGAATTATATTATTATTTATAAATATTTTTTTTTATCTAGCGCATAATCATTTTGTCAGTGCCTTAGGGTAAGATTTGAATTTAAAATGCTGACTGTTTTATTTCTAGTAATAAATAAATCAAATGCTTGTTAAAGATAAGATCTAGTTTGAAATTATTTTTATGTTTATCTTTTATTATTTCAATAGAGTACGACTCATGTAGTGGATCACTGTGTCAAATGTTCTGAATATGTAGTAGAACGCCCATCTCCACGAGCGGTTTGCACCTCGCTTTTGCAATATTCGTTGTGATGCCGGCTAAGTGATGTAAAGTATTCGACCACATAATTTTGACGTCTATATAAAAAAAAAATGTATTTATGAGCAAGCATCCCAGATTGTGCATATTTAAAGAAATCGCAGCAGCCGAAATCGTAGATGCGAAGGGTCACCTATTATAGAAATAGTAATAATATTATGAAATCTAGTTGTATAATACGTAAGCCACTTTGTATGATAATAGAAAGACATCAAATAAAATATTTCCTAATTTCTTGATTTTATTATTTTCAACATTACTTCGCTCTATAAAACACAACTATTCGAGAGACTGCTGAGCAGTCTTGCGGTCGTCATTGACCCAAAATTGATTCCCGAGCAGGCTGGAGCTGGTTTCAGACCCGTAACCCAGACCCTTAAAGGATGATTTCCACCAAACGGGTAACAGCATCGGATCGGAAAGGTACGAACAAATGCGGCGACAGCCGATCACGTCCGGCAGGATGTCGACGCATATGAGATATCGAGGCTTCGTACCGTCGCTTGCGAAGGTACTTTTCTGCGTCCCTTACTGCGCCTAGTGAAATAGTTTCAAAAAAAGGAAAAGAAAAATTTGGACGCGACGACAGCCGGAAGGATCCGATCGAATACGAAGACAGGCGCACGGAGACGATAGCGCGTCGCAGCATACTTTCTGCTATGATCGCGTGTCGCGGAAGACGCTTGCGGTCTAAAATAAAATGGAACTTAACCTACCTAACTGTTGAAATCTGGGTGTAATGTACACATCTGTGTATACTCTCAGGGCATACAGGCGTTATGTTATGTTTGTTTAAACAACAAACACCCAAGCGGTTGCAGCGATCACGATAGATTTGCTGTCAATTATTGAAGATTTCCTTTGTTTATCTCCAAAAATCAGCATCAGATCTTCACCAAATTGAAACGGGACCACTGCGGAATAACATACGTCCAACCAAAACAAAAATCATCAAAATCGGTTCACAATTGGCGAAGATATCGGTGAACATCATAAACATAAATACAAAAACAAAGTTCGGACGAATTGATAAGCTCCTCCTTTGGGAAGTCGGTTGAAAACATGTGAGGGCATCGTTTTTGAGCTCACCAGATGGGCCACTGTCGAGTAAGGTCCTGCCACTAATTCTATTTTATTCTTTACAGTCCAAAAAATCCCGGCATTTCAGAGGCATATCCATGTTAACATCAATGTTTGCGGTCATTCACCCCAAACAGCTCTACCTACTCTGACCATTGTTTGTCTTAAGGCGAAAGCGCCAGGGTAACCCGCGAAAGTCAAATTTTCTTAAATTCTTTGCAATTTGCAATGCATGTTATAGTAATAAAAATAATAATGTGTAATATTTATCCGACCATTGTTTGTCTTAAGGCGAAAGCGCCAGGGTAACCCGCGAAAGTCAAGTTTTCTTAAATTCTTTGCAATTTGCAATGCATGTTACAGTAATAAAAATAATAATGTATAATATTTATGTGTAAATGCTTGTACCTGTACAAAATCTATTGTATACTTAATAATATATAAACCATTTTAAGCCGCCCTTCGTTTGATTGAAAGCAAAACAGATGTGGGCCCAGTTAACCATTATCAATTTTTAAAAGGGGTAACTGGGCCTTGGTCCTAGTACCATAGTGGGCCGAGTGACCCCTAACCCGCGTCAACTCGGCCGCGGCGTTTCGAAATTTCCTTAAATAGGCTATGAGCACTCGGATTTAATCGGGTTAAATAAACTTGGGGGTTGTACTGATGATGTTCATGATTGTAATTCTATAACTACTTATGTGTACTCATTGGAAAAGTACATAAAGTACAAAACGCACCAACTTCAGACCCTGTTATAACACCCTCACCTATAGCACAGGCAATATCCTCTATTGACCCACTTTGGAAAACCCTTTCAAAATCCAAAAACTCCGTTCCTGTATTAAAGCGAGTTCCCCGAGGCGCCAGACCGCTTGTAGCACAAAACTTAGCAAGTTGCGTGCGCTTTGCCGTCCGGGAGAACTCGCTAATTGCTTGGGAACAACTGTTCACCTTCCCTTACCGAATTCTTCACGTGCAAAAGAATTTGGCAACCAAAAAATCTTTAACATCACAAATTCAAGAAAATTGTAATATTTCGGCTCAAGTTTTAGACACAAAATTATCGGCACAGAGATATACGCCCTCAAGAGGTTTATCCCACCTGGTGGAAACGAAGTTAGGGGAATGTGACATTAGCGGAGCAGCCAGGATTCTCTATAGCAGCGATGTGGTGGCTCCGTGCTCTCCAGAAACACTCGCGGCACTGGAGTCCAAACACCCCGCCCCAGCGGATGGCCTTTCCTTTCCCGACCCTCCTGATTCGGACTTGCATTCCCTCACCATTACAGGTCGAGAGTTGGTCATAGCCGTTTGCTCCTTCCGGAGTGGCTCCGCAGGTGGCCTCGACGGCCTAAGTCCTCAGCATCTAAAGGACTTAATATGTCCAGGTGCCGGGGAGGCTGGTGAGTTGCTCTTGAAGGAGCTTTCGGCTCTTATTAACCTTATGCTCTCCGGCAAGGTAAACGAGTCCGTCATCGACGTTCTATACGGGGCCAATCTATGTGCCCTGCGCAAAAAGGATGGCGGAATTCGTCCCATTGCCGTGGGAACTACCTACCGTCGTATGGCAGCCAAGATTTGCTGTAAATTTATGGTGAGGCTGTTTCGAAAAAATTTCAGCCCCTGCAGCTTGGATACGGCTCTAAAGGGGGCTGCGAGGCTGCCGTACACGCTTTGTCGACCTACCTAAATTCTGGCAAAGGTGAAGTCATCCTGAAGGTTGACATAAAGAACGCCTTCAATTCAGTGAATAGGGACACCTTGTTAACAGAAACTAAAAAAGAATTACCCCAAATTTATAGTTTTCTTTGGCAATGTTACAGACACCCATCTAAATTACTGTATCGGGACAACCTTTTGGAATCTGCTGTTGGCTGTCAACAAGATGACCCCCTCGGGCCAGTGATTTTTAGTTTAGCTATTCACCCAATTGTTCGACAGCTAAATTCCAAATTTAACGTTTGGTATCTAGATGATGGAACTTTGGGGGGCGATGTAGATTCTGTTTTAAAAGACCTAAATTTCCTAAAAAATGAACTTCATTCCATTACCTCGACCTCAACCTTTCAAAATGTGAAATTTATGTAGCGGACAGTACCGACAGACAACAGACTCTATCAAAATTTAACGCCATAGCCCCCGGCATCAAAATTACAGAAAAAAGCTCTCTTCGTCTCCTTGGGTCTCCCATCTTTGAAAATTCTTTTCCCGATTTTATCGAGGAAAAAATTCAAAATTTCAATGATGTTTCGGAAAGATTGCTCGAAATTAACATACATTCGGCCATCACAATAATTCGTTACTGCTGATTCAGTCCAAAATTAACGTATTTCCTTCGTGCTTCCCCTTTATGGAAGCACACTCCCCTTTTGGACAAAATGGATGAAATTATCAGACATACTCTAACGTCAATTTTAAATGTGGGTTTGGACGACCGAGCTTGGGCACAAGCTACTCTTCCTATTCGCATGGGAGGACTCGGCGTCCGCAAAATTTCCAGTATTAGTTTACCGGCTTTTATATCCTCTATAATATTTTCGAGCCGTTTGGGGTTGAAACTCTAGGGCCGTGGGGTCCGAGTGCTCATAGCCTATTTAAGGAAATTTCTAAATGCCTAGTTGACGCTTCCCGTGACCCAAGGGCTGGCTTTTACTTTGGCCAGAGGCTAAGTGTTGCCATACAACGTGGCAACGCCGCGCGCCGCCAGTCTCTTGGGCACATTACCATCTGACAGCGTTGAGGAGGAGTTTTTCGATGCCCTTTTATAGTTTGTTGTTAGTTTATCTATTTTAGTTTAATAGTTTTTAATTATCAATGTATATAGTTAGTTTAACCTATTAAAATTTATTCAACTTATGTGTTACTTGCGCGACATTTTTCATCAACATACAACCTGACACTGACCTGCAAATTGAAAAAAACGCAACAAAATTTGAATTTAACGGGCTTCCCTGACGCTTCCAATACTTGTATGTGTTTAAATACTTTAAAGTACGTTTATTAGTCCCTGAGACTAAATTGACATTACGATGGTTGTCAGCTTTTTGCAATTTTTAAATAGTGATGTAACACTACCGTTAATAAAATCAAGTAGTATCGTTTCTTTTTTATAAGTTATATTGAACAAAAGGTGAAGGTAGTTATATACAACGAAATAATACAAAAGTAATAAGGTATAGATATATAATGTGAACATAATTTTTTAATTAATTACTTACAGGTATTCATTAATCATGCATGCATGTCATTTTACTAAACTATTAATGTATTTTAAAAAAAAAATGCCGTATTGTAAGAGAAAAGGGTTTATATATCCGTTTGCAGACAGCAGTACAGCACTGATGGCATCTGTTTTTTTTTCTAATCTAATAAATATAAAAAGTTACGATTCAACAAACCGGTATCGTAGGTACACAAAAGAGCTGGTATCATTATTTATAAGTTTGACATTAGCATGTGTCAATTTAGTCTCAGGGATTAAAAAACAGTATAGTATATGGGGTATGGTAGTTAGTACTTCCTACTTCTATAGAAATTATCAACGGTTCATTTCGTTACTAATCTGTGGATAAATGCAGCTTCAGAAGTCAATGAGTCACATAACACATTGACTGTCACTGTCAGACTGTCATTCTAAATCTAATGTCAATTTCACATTGTTGTGAAACAAAAGTGACTGCTTGTGTGTTGATTAATTTTCCTTGTGATTAAACTACCTAAAAAATGTCAGAAGCGGCCATAAAGAACATTGACAATGCTTGCGAAACTGCAGAAGAATTTACCAAAATTTTTTATAAGCAGGTAGATAATAACCGGCATTTGTCATCGAAACTGTACTTGGACACAGGCCTGCTGGTTTGGAATGGCAACGGAATTAATGGAAATGACAAGATCCAGAAGTTCTTAATGGATTTGCCAGCTAGTAATCACGTGCTCAAGACATTAGATGCACAACCTATATCAGAGAATCTCGTGTCCAACAAGTTGACATACCTGATACAAGCTTGTGGAGATGTTACCTATCAAAATGATGACAGTAAGAAACCATTTCAACAGACATTTGTGATAGTTGCTGTCGACGGGAAATGGAAAATTGCATCAGATTGTTTCAGACTGCAAGTTCCATACAACAGTTAGTCATTTCAATTGTACTTTACGAGGTATGTTGATTATTTTTCTATCTTGTTTTTCATTAATATATACCTGTAAGGCAGATAAACATTTTATTAATGTACCATGTTGCATAGAGAATGGTGACAATTGTTTTGACACAATAAGAAGGGTATTTCAAAACTGCATGAAATCACTGCCACTAGTGTGTGTAGCAAAATAAACACATTTTAAAATATTGCCTAGAGATATCTATTTAACATATTATATAAGTAAAACATAGCTTTCCAGTTTACTGCATCAACTAATTATAGTTTTGGTGTTGTGATTTATAGTAATATCACAAATTAACATTATATACCTCCATTCCTATGCATTATGCACATACAATTGCATGTAGTGCAAATCTTCAGGTATTATTCTAGATTTATTATTGTTTATTATTTGTATGTTCAGTTGTTGGCAATATGCTCGCCCCCCTATTATATGGCAATATTAGGTATATCTCTGCATAATCCTTTGGGGATTACAGGTGTGACTTAGGGCTCGCTAGTTTTTGATCTAGGGGGCCTCGGGCAGGAGGTTGAGAAAAAAAAACAGATTAGGGTTTTGTTTAATATTTTGGGATGGAATCTGAAATACACAATCTCAAAAACAGCAGCACCTCCCTTGGTTTGGTTAGATTACAGTGTTCATAAAGAAGTAGGTAGGTGTAGTAGTATTGTAGTACAGGGGGCCTAAAATGGCCGGTTTATCAGAATCATAATATGAATTACGTTACAATTCATAAAATGGTCACAAAATGACAATTCATCATATTAATGCGTCTGTGCCCATTTTAGAAATTTTGGCGATTCATATTATGATTCAGCTAAAGCGGCCACTTTAGGCCCCCAGTACTAAACAATCATTCTTCCTACCTCCGGTAATTTTTTTCATTTTGCTGTTACAAACAGAAAAAGTAAAAGTTAATACCCCTTATAATGCATCATCAGCAGATTTTTGCAAAAATAAGCAACAACTTGAAAAAATTGCTACAATATACAATGCCAAAATCTGCCAAAATGTTTGCAATGAATTACAGGCTGGTGTCTGCAAATCCACATCCAAAGTTCATAATTATTATGCATTCAGGTGGGAACATGATCATTTGATCCACCTCAGTTCTCGAGAAAAGCCAGCAACTCCTTTGTGTTAGTGATTGTCTGCATTGACACACAATCCAATGCTGTTGATCCATTGATGAAAAAAAAAGATTGATGTTGTTATGTTATGATATATAATTAATTTTCATTATTTACAAGTTTTTGTTACATAATTATAAATAGTAAATATAGGATACATTAGGTTTACTGTTGTATAAAATTAATAAATAACATGGCCAGGACTGTGTTCCACAAAAAAAAAATATTTTCCTAAAATATGGATAGGACATATACCATACAATGCTTTTTAATATAGCTTTAAAATATATATTATATATTATTTAATTTTCAGATACTAGGATAGGATGTAACTGTAAAGCACATAATTTATTATATCTAAAAAGAAGAATCAATGATGTGGCATTGAAGGCAAGCTGTGCATACAGTTTAAATAAACAACTCAAAGAAGTAATGTAACCCTGGAAGTACATGAAAGAAAACTACAAACTACCTACAGGATAGAAGAAATCTACTGGACTCCAATGCATACAAGGGAACTGTTTTATACTGTTATTATTATAAATTTAAATATAGTATAAACAATACCTGAATAAATGTCATGATTAAAATATAATTAATTAAAGTTACATTTTGACATTTTAATCTTTTTCTGTTTTTGAAACTGAAATTAATTATACATGCAATATTAAGTACTTACTTGTACAGGAGCCAGCACATCAAACTACTTAAATCTGTCAAATTTCTTTATAAAATTTTATCTCTGAAGCATTAGGTTCAAGGTTGGTTGGGGAAATCTGGCAGTTCCGGGTAACTTGATCTGCTGGTGTCTGTACCTGTATTTGGATAGCCAGTTACATTTTGTGAGTATTACAGTTCAGAAATTTAGAACTTTGAATAAGAACCTATAAATGCCTTGCAGTTTGGACAGTAGTGCTGAGCCTCCTTGAAAAACTTTGTGAGGTAAGGTATTGCAGCCAAGCAGCAAAGACAGCACCAGCTGCAAAAAAAAAACAGAGATTATTTAATTTCGAATCTTGTATTTTCATAGTTCTTAAAAACACATTGCACAATAATTAATCCTAATTGTTTGCAGGACAAGATCTAAAACAAGTTTGTAATATAATAATATTATGTAAGTTTGTAATTAACTTACCAAGATATTCCACAAACAAAGCCAGCTAGCATGTGAGTTTTGTTTGTACTAGAATAAGTAACATTAGTTACAATTCTTTCATCACATTTAGGACAGTTGAAGAGCGTTGGAGAATGCTTCAGCGGCAGGTGTATGATAATAGTTCGAGTTGTTGGCTGATTAGTAACTGCTGGCTGCTGAGTAATTGGTGGATTAGTCACTGGCGCAGGCGGCCTCGGTGGTGGCACATAATTGTACGTCGCGTCGTACGACGGTGGTGGTTCTCTGTGGTATAAATCTTTTTCTTCTTTGTCTCCTTGAAGCTCTGCTCTGACTATATCACTTTGAGCTGGATTCACACCACTGTTCATATCCATGATAGGAAAATATACTAAAACATTTCACTTCGCATGAATACAGTATTGATTACGATTATACACTAAAAATTTACCTTATCTTTAGTGATTGCTGCTATCTTATCTTTCATACCTGATATGATAGTAGGTAGGAATGGATTATGAATCTATGTTTTTTTTTTTGTTTTCCAATTCGTCATTCAATCGGCTAGCTAGGGGATCTTTTGTTTATTTTTATCAGTGCCTACACCTAAAGCAAACTTTTCGTTCGAAGTTAGATAATTGCATCGGCCCCTGGAAGTCAAGCAACTATAATTTTATTGCAAGTAGTACGATTATATTGCTCTTAGTTAATAGTCAGTCAGCGATCTATCGAAAGAGCTGTGCTTGCAGACAGCTAACTAGCTTGTCTAGAGAAATAGAGTTGCAACAGGTCGGCAACGAACCGATAATTCGCTATTTGAAAACGTAGGATACTAGCTTAAGGATAGGAGAAGCCACGGTTTACGCAAGGTGACTGATAGTAGCTATGAGAGTAGTCTATGATCGAGTTAAATGGTGTTTGGAGGAGTCTGTGTTCGGCAGTAAACTTCCTTACTAACTACGGGCTGGTGAAGATGCAGACTTACTTGAGGTCTTGTTTTGGTTCCGTCGGCGTCTAGTATAGGTACCTATCTAGTAAAGTTGACGTAACTTTAAAGGACTACACAAGGTACCTAACTTCCTTGCTTCCGTGCTTAGAGAGAACGGCACTTGTCACGACAGTGGTCAAGACTTGCGAGGATCGCCCATAGGACACGTGGATCACACGGTGGAGGTCTGTCCCGCTTGGGCGGAGCACCGGCGTGTCCTCGTAGCGGCGATCGGCGGCGGTGACCTATCGCGTCCGGCCCTGGTCCAGTCCATGGTCCGGAGCGAGAGAGAATGGGATGCCGTCACCTCCTGCGAAGCAGTCATGCTAGCGAAGGAGGTGGCGGAGCGTGAGAGGGAGAGAACCTCTCGTTCCAGCCGCCGCGGGATACGCCCCGGGCGTCGGGGGTCCCGTACCTTAGACGCGGACCTGTGGACGGTGAGTAATGGGCTAGCTCGCCGTCCGGCCGTCTTTTGACGACATGCCGTGTAGACGGCGCGTTCGTATTCCACGCGCGCCTCAAAGAGATGTCAGCAAACAGGGAGGGGCCCGCAGGGGCCGATGGCTGCCAGGGCTGCGAGACTGTTTGAAAGAGATACCGCGGCCCTGGAACACAAAGGGCAAGGAAGGAACATGGATGGGTTTTAGTCAGTACAAGTCTAACACTCCCTTCCGCTCTGCCCGGAGCGGGAGAAGTCATTTGATGATTTCCCATCCGTAAAAAAAAAGGGGGTCAGGAGTTCGATTTACGACCAATAGTGATTTGTCAAGTGTATGTAGGTACCTACTACTTAAAGGGGGTCCCTTTTTATTTAATACCTAATTTGTTTTATGCTGACTTGATGGTCTAGTGGTCGCAAGCGGGACCGCGGATTATGAGGTCATGGGTTCGATTCCCGGGTTGGACAAAATGTTTTGAGTTTTTCCATCGATAATTTCTCAATAGCAGCCAGTCTGGATTTTTTGCCCAGTGATAACAATAGCCAACCGGCCAAGTGCGAGTTGGACTCGTGCACCGAGGGTTCCGTATAAAGTTGTAGGTATTTTGTTATTAAACTACATATTTGCGGTTTTCAGATTCTTTCCTTTACATGTGCTGAAAGACGGTCAACGGGATCTACCATATAGGTTTCGACCCAAAACCTATATGGTACTTCCGGTTGGCCTATATTTGTCAATTTTGGTTAAAAGCAAGGTCTTACAGCACAAGTAAAGGGAAAATTCTGAAAAATAAAAAAAGTTGAAAATTTTGGTACTTACAAGTTTTCGTGAAAATCTAAATTTGTACATATATCTTTTTATCGTGTAGACCTTGATTTTTATACAACTAATAGGGACTATAGACCTCAGTATCGTGTGAGTCTATCTGGCGGCCCCCAACCTGGCGGGTACCGCGACAGTTTTTGATTAAATGACGTTTCTATGAACTGTCTAGCTAGCGGGCCACTCATGATTATTTTTATTGTTATTATACTTTCAGATCACCCAATAGTGCTCGGAGTTAGGAACTATTATACTACCTTACAAATACAAAATTTCGACTTTCTGTGAGGTATATAACTCACAGATATTCAGAAGATATTCGTTACTTAAACAAACGTCCAGTCAGCGGGCTCCGTCTTTAAATACTACTCTTTTATATTATGCAGTAGCATTAGGAGCGTGATTCTATTATGTACCTTACAAATCCAAAATTTCTACTTTCTGTAAGCTCTATATGTAACAGCCAGCGGGCTTTTTGGGGTTCCGTACCTCAAAAGGTAAATAAGGAACCCTTATAAAATCGCTGGTGACACACGGACAGACAGATACACGACTATATTGTAAAAACCCGTCAAGTGCGAGTCGTTCTCGCACAGGCATGGTTCGGTACCAACATACTACGGCATTTACACATGTGTGCTAGTCATTTTATTCGCCTCACCATTCGACGCATTATTTGGAAAAAATCGTGTAGGTTTGGGCTACACGAGTGTGGCCGTTTACACATCCGCGTCTACTCATTTCTACTTCGTCGTCATTCTATATAGTCATCTAATAATTCTTTATTTTTAAGGTTCCGTACCTCAAAAGGTAAAAAAACTAACCCTATATAAGATCACTTTCTTGTCCGTCTGTCGTCAATGGTAGTCATAAAGCAGTGATACCTACCTACTGGACCAGCTGGCCGTGTGGTCCTGACTTCTCATGATAACTTCGTTCTTGGGATAAAATTATATATATTTAGTTATTTATCCCGACTACAGAATACTTCATTGTACATGTTCCGAGTTTACGACACGTACTTGGCTGGTTTTTCGATTCAGATTTCTTTGCGAAACATAAGCTATAAAGTGTTAAATTTTGTTTCACGTGCCGGGGACACGTTTTTGAAAGTATTCACGATATCAACATCACATCACGTCTGTATTCCCCGAAGGGTTAGGCAGAGGTGTACTGTTTATGTTTAAAGTTTCATAATGTAATAGAGGGCGACCCTACTGTCATCAAACGAGCACAAGTCCAGACTTCGTGGCTGCTACAGAGAAATTTCTGATGGAAACACAAACAACCCATCGTCTTGAAAATCGAACCTAGGAACTCCTGCTTAACAGTTGAGTTTTTGACCACTAGACCATACATGTTGTGGAAGTAGTGGTACTCACCAACACTCTGAACAACTTTTTCAATGCTGTAGCTGTCCCATACATTTAGGTCGCGATCGACTGAAACGAACGCAACACCGAGCGCCTGAGGTACTAGCTTTAGGGTCATCAAACCAGTTTTACAGTCAAATCAAACCAGTTTTACAGTATAAATACCTTATATATATATTTTGTAAACAGTGAATGAACATTTACAATAAGTTTTCATAACATTACACCTTAAAAAATGGATTACGTTATTTACTAAAATTATTTTGCATTTAAAACTAAGTGAGTGGTGATAAAGATACCAATAAAAAAATCATTTACGAATTTCTAAGTTTTTTCCTGAAACTACATAATATTATTGTTTTGTTATATTTCTTGGTTTTCACAATCATAATAATTCAGTCTAATTTCAGTCACAATGTTAACTGTGTTTAAAAATAATGTGAAGAATTAATTGCCGTATAGAATGTATTTTATCATCTTTCAAAAAATTAAAAAAAAAACAGGGTTTCTGGTTGTTAAGTACTTAAATAGAAGATTAAAATAGATGGAATGCACTGATAAGTTGCAGAAGATTTAGAAAACTTAAATTTTTGTATGCTTTACAATTCAATGCAAGAGGAGCTCGTGGCTAAATAATAACAGCTGCTCGGGTCGATCTTTAGGTTAAGCCGTGCTTACCTAGGTTGGTCTGTGGATGGGTGACCACCCATTACATACCGAGTTTCCTCCGTGCCTCGGAAAGCACGTTAAGCTGTTGGTACCGGCTGTCATTTGAAGATCTTTGACAGTCGTTAGGTAGTCAGTGGCCCAAAAAAGTCTGACAACCAGTCTTACCAAGGGGTATCGTATTACCCAGTACTAACTGGGTTGTGGAGGTCAGATAGGCAGTCGCTCCATGTAAAATACTGGTATTCAGCTGCATCCGGTTAGACTGGAAGCCGACCCCAACATAGTTGGGAAAAGGCTAGGCAGATGACAATTCAATGCAACTTAAGATTATGCCAATAGATTGGATCCAATTTAATGGTACCTAACATTTTGAGAGGTTTTATAAAGATGTAAACAATTACAATAAATGACAAATTGTTGCACTATGTGTGTAAATATTTTAAGAGTACCTAGTAGTTATTCAGGTGCGTATTTGGGGAAATTACATTAAAAAGTGAGCTTTCCTGAAATATGCGTATACCCGTCATAAACATTATATGAAACACACAATATCTAAATTAAATTATACAGTAAGCAAGCACTGATAAAAAATTGAACCATAGTGATAAAAACCAATTTATATAACAGAGAGGTCATAATGTAATATTTTGTAGTTTTTAAATTGTTTAAATATTTACAGAACGCTTGTGACGCATGACACCTTATCCGACGCAGTACGAGCATAGTTCGGCCGACGATGGATTACACGTACACACGGGAGCGGATGTTTCTGGTAAAACCAAAGCAATACCGTCAAACCCGCGCCGATAGCCAGTCGAGAAAGGCCCAAGACATATGAATATAAAATAATTTTGATTTTAAAGAGGTTTATTTTGTTTTTAAGAGTAAATGGATTAATTTATTGATCATTATGCACAACTTCACCTGCATCCTAAACCATTGTTGTGTAGTGTGAGTTAATAGTTGCATTGCCACTCAAAATACACTGATAACACCGCAGGTGAAGTACTCAAGTACCTCGTGCAATTGTGAATCAACATTTATATATCTTTATATGTGAGTCATACATAGTTGAATATTCACAAGCATTAGGGATCAAAAAGATAAATAATATAACCACTAGCAATTAGGTACACATGGCGTTTTTAGTGGAGTTGATGGCACCATAATTGCTTCTTACATTTTTTTTAAACATTTTCTTAGCAATATTTACGAAACTGCAATCTTCATAGCTCAGCATGGTGGTATTGCCGTCACCCAATTAGCACTTGCTACTTTTACCAATGAAAGTATTGCAATTGGGGCAGTAGTGCTCAGCATCCTTGAAGGTGTCAAAGCAGTATGGAACGAGGCCAAGACAGCAAAGAGAGCAAACCCTGGAAAACACAAAGTAGAATTATTAGGATGATGATTAAAATGGATTATGAAAATACTTAGTAAAATATTCTCAAACGTCAATAGTACCATCATAATTTTGGTTGGTCTAATCGGTTTCCAATCTATCAGGATACATCTGAATACCAGTATTTTACATGGAGCAGCTGCCTATCTGGCTTCCACAACCTTGATAGTACTGGGTAATATACAGGGTGTAAACAGACTCTTCACGAAGCCGTCAACCAAGCATTATGTACATCAAACTAAGTAACTTTACGCAAAAATTAGTGCTGGGAAACGACTTTTTTTTTTGGGCTGAAAAATCACGTTTTACAGTAGGACTCAATGTAACGCACTCAAAACATTGTGCTGATAGATGGATTGAATAATTAGGGGGTCCTGGAGCTCTTTAAAGTAAAAATCTTACATTAAAAACATGTATTTAAAAAAAAACTTGTGAAAAAGTTGGAACTTCTAGTTACGGAGATATTGGGGGTCAACCCCAATATCTCCGTAACTAGAAGGTTCCCAGGTATGGTCTAGAACAAAAAAAATGATCGCAATGACGGGTAGAACAAGTCCCTTTCGGCTTCGTTAAGAATCTGTTTACACCCTTTAGTACCCCTTGGAATGACTGGTTGAAAATGTCAATAGTACCATATCATCAAGTAATTTATTCTTTATGGTACAAAAAAAATGCAGTATTATGAATTTTGTAAAAAGGAGAAACAACAAGAATATAGAGGAATATTATGAAAAAATTAAAATAAATTTATTTGTCACTTTTCTATACTATACAAGAGCAGTGGTGGTCCACTGGCCATGCACCCAACTTGCAAGTAGTAAGATGTGGGTCTGCTCCCAGAGGGGTGTGTTACTTTGTGTGATTATTTCATTACCACTGCTTTGAAAATAATGCAGGTAAAAATTGTGAGGAAATTGTCATGTTCTAGAACCAAAATAAAGACATAATATCAACCAAACAACACTGGGCTGGTATGGTGGTTTTATAGCCCACTCTGTCTCATATAGAGGATGCCTGTTTCCGCAGTGGGAACATTTTAGGCTGATTATGTATATATTACACTATTTTAGGTGAATGATGTTAAATAATGATAAAGAAGAGAGTATATTTACATGGTTATGACACATATGGATCCGGCCACTAAATGGGTATGCCAGGCTGTTGTGTATGTAACTCTTGTTGTTACAATTTTTCCACAGTTGAAGCAGTTTATTGTCGTTGGTTCAGTTCCAACTGCAGGCGGCAGAACGATCCCCACGGGCATGGGAGGCGGCGGGGGCCCCATGTCACCCGCTTGAGGCTGAGTGTTCGTCACTGTGATAGTGGGGTGCGGGTACACCCCCGGCGCTGTAAATTGCTTAGGCTGCGGGTGCGGGTACCCGCCCGCTGCGGCCGTAAACGGTTCGCCTCCAGGCGCCACGAAGCCGTATTGAGGATTACCCACGACAGCTGAGTATGGCGGCGGAAGATCTTCAGGTGCTGAAGCCACTGCACCTGGTCCAGGAATATTCGCCATTGTTTTCTCTTTTTACTTTCTCAAGTAGAAGGTATTTACTTGCTGGATGCGATGTCAAATTAACCAATAAGTTATAGCGACTCAAATCCTCGAAAACTAAAATTTGTTAGCAATTCTTTACAAAGTGTTGCACAAAATTATTAAGAGATAAAACATAACATGACGTCATATGTCAATGTCATCCTGTCTACTGTCATGTCAGGATTGTCAGGTGCTTGAATGAAAAACAAAGCATTTACTAACTGTGCGTTCGAAAATTCATACCAACTGGCAATGGCAATTTCTAAAGTGGTAAATTCTGGTATAATAACCATTAATTGCTCAATTACAAACAATATAAAAATCATAACTTGTGCAAAGGTCTAAGCACTCTAAGCCAAGCGTACTGCCTGCCTGCTGTCAGGGTTGCCTCCTATTTTTTTTTTTTCAATCTTTCGTGTAATTCGCGGGCACGAGCCACCTTGTGCGTTTTTATTTATGTTTGTAATAAGTTGTTATTTTTCCACAATAAAAATGAGGTATCTAAAGAACAATTTACATACCTTTCCAAAAATCGCTGATACAGGCAAAACTATGCCAGATGTTTAAACCCTTTATCATCAGTATACCCCCTGAATTATTTACACGATCCATTTTAATAAGCCAAGTCATTCCCGAAAAAATTGAAATAATTAGGATTTAATAAATTTTATCAATGTTAGTTACGAATATATAGGATAGTATTTATATAAGTCAATAATGCCTTGGCTTAGTAAAATGGCTCGTTCAACGCTCTCGTGTGATTGCCCTATTTCACGTTGGGCAAGCTCGCGCGGCCCTTGTTTTCCCCTGGATTGCGATATTTTTTTTACTTCTGGACCATACCCTGGGAACCTTCTAATATATAGTTACGGAGTTTTTCACAAGTTTTTTTTTTTTAATACGCGTTTTTAATGTTATAACTTTACTTTAAAAATCTCCACGACCCCCTTAATATTCATTGCAATATCCATCAAAAAAATGTGATTTTTCACCCCCAAAAAAATGTCTTCTCAGCAATAATAATTTTTGCGTAGAGTTACTTAAATACTTAGTTTAATGTACAGAATACTTGGTTGACGGCTTCGTTAAGGGTCCGTTTACACCCTGTAAAGATCACTTACGATAACTGAAATCTGAAATATCTATCGACTTGTGTCGACGACTGTACCTCGGGAAGTACGTAAACAAAGCAGTAGCCCAAAAGTCTGATAACCAGTCTTGCCTAGGGATATTGTGCTCTATGTAATATTCTGGTAGGTTGGCATTTAGCTGCTTTCGGTCATATATTAGAACCTGATCCCAATAAAGGACATTGGGACATAAAGCAGATGATGATGCCGACTGTACATACTTCTTGCAATCTAAATCATTTTTAACTTGTATCTTATTAACTCTTGTAAAAATTAAACTAGCTATGTAGCCTGAATTTACAGCTGCCTAACACTTTCGTTTACATACATACATTGAAAAACCTCGAAAGCACGAGAATATTCAATTTGCTAGAAACTTCACATTACATAGCCTACTTGCAAAAACAGTATCCAAAATTGTGTATTGGATAACATAGATCTTCGGCTACGAAACGCAGGTGGTGGTGGATGTTGGGTAACAGTTCTCAGGCGAGTTACGGCGGCGCGCAGCATGCGGCAGTTCTCGACCAGTGAAGTGAACGTACTTGCGACCCGCGCGCGCATTCACCGCTGTCCAACCGGTTGACGAAATTTTAACAACAGTATTTCGTATAAACAGTTTGTACAGCAATCGACCCTGTTATCGTTATAAGAACTCTAGTTGTAATAAGTGCAGTGTTCGAGTGCTGTTTGAGCCAAATTTTCGCTTTTAAGTGAGCATATTTGGGTAGGTATAATTACTATTGATTGAGTAATCGTCGTTTAGTTTTGTAAGGTTTCGTTGTTATTAATTTAGTTATCATCATGCGGACAGAAGTCATGTAAACAATTTAAGTATTCGGCGGTAAACATTTTGTAGTTTAACCGAATATTGGTTGGTATTCTGAACCGAAGTCTGTTTCTAAAAGCCCGCGACTTTGCTAGCTTGAAAAGTAGGATCAGGTATTCTAGGTGTAAAAATAAAGGGTGTAAAAAGGCTCTTAACGAAGCTGAAAGCCACTTGTTTTCCCCGTCATTGCGATTCATTTTCTTGTTCTAGACCATACCTGGGAACCTTCTAGTTACGGAGATATTGGGGGTCAAAGTTCCAACTTTTTCACAAATTTTTTTAATGTAAGATTTTTACTTTAAACACCCACGACCCCCGTACTATTCAATCCATCCATCAGCACAATGTTTTGAGTGCGTTATATTGAGTCCTCCTGTAATACGTGATTTTTCAGCCCAGCAAAAAAAGTCGTTTCCCAGCACTAATTTTTGCGTAAAGCTACTTAGTTTGATGTACGGTGGGTGCATCAATTGGGTAACCCAGTTAGGAACGTAGGTGCTTGCAAGAGGGGTACCCACATCGTGACGCTGACTTTACACAATACTTGGTTGGCGGCCTCGTAAAGAGTCTGTTTACAAACTGTATAGAGTGGTACTTCATAAAATTGGTTATAAAAGAAAGTATAGACACAATCATTGTCACAAAATAGGTGATGCAACAGTAAAGACTGCTACCTAAGGCGTAGTTTTTCAATTGGTATAATAGGGAACATCTAAAATCATTTTTTTGCTATTTGTAGCGCATCGTTCTCCGTAACAACATCAACATCCGTAATTTCCAAAAACGAGAATTTCAAAAACTTGTAGGATAGTGTAAAATATTTTTAATTAAATCAATATAGGAATTACCAGTATCACTTGCGTTAAAGTAAATATAATTAAGTATGAATTGTATCTAGCGTTCATGATTAATATTTTAAGCACACCCCCATTTTTTCAAATGTCCAGAATTTTGTCCTTAAATCTCATTTATGGATCTGGGAACCCTAGGTAGCAGTATTATAAGTTTCTGTCTACTAATCTCACTATATCCCTAAGTCCACATAATTATGGAGTGCTGTTGATTTTATCATCAGTTCAGCATTGTGCGAGGATCACTCCTAAACGCAAACACCTCACTGATGTACTGGCTATCCTAATATACCTACTTAGCTTAGATAAAGAATAATGAAAAATATATGAGATACTGACTCTTGAAATTGACTGCTTCGTTGGTCTAGTGGTTGCAAGCGCGACTGTTGAGCATGTGTTATTGAGTTTTTCATGAGGAATTTCTCAGTAGTTGCCACAGAGTCTGGATTTGTGCCCGGTTGATGGTAATAGGCTCGTCCCCTATTACATGAGACTTTATTGGCGAAATACTATTGGATGTATAATTAGAAACGTCTTTATCTAACCCATCGGGGATTACAGGCGTGATGTTATGTTATATTATAAGCAAATAATTATCATGATAGAGATAAGGACCATGCCAAATTATCTCAATGTTAAGGTTATCTTAATAACATCCCCATTTTAGCAGTCATACAGTGAGAGATTCTCGTTAAATGTTGCAATCCTGTGAATAGTATCTATCCTAAAACATCCACATCTAAACAGTTATCCACGGTTAACGTCGCAGCAGTTTATTTATTAAATAGTTGTAGATAAGCAACTTTCTGTTAGTGCACAATCTGGGGAATACAACTTTTACTGACATGTCATCTATTACGTTGCATCTCATACAATTTGCGAGTGCATCGCGTGCTTACTGTATATCTGAAGCATATCGTGATACTTTATAACCAGGAACTGATGATCATGCAAGATAGTCTGGGAGGTGTCATGATACGATCACACCAGTGTTACGCGGGCTTATCTCAGGGAAGCAGCCTTGCCGGCGGGTGCACGGCGGAACGCACTGCAAACTGTTAACACGCACTCTGCCACAGGCGCATTCGCTTTATGATAATGATATAAGAAGGCTTAAAAAAATCATTTGTTTTAGGTAATTGACCCATATTAGAAACAAAACACAATTTTAAAAACGTGACGATTCGTGCAGAAAATAAGTACATGATACCAGATTGATTAATAAAGTTAATTAAGCTACGAAAACATATGATACACAAATAAATGTCAGATCAAATCAATTACTTATTGTCACACACAAACCTACCTACCCAATGCCACACAACAAAATAAAATAAAAATTAAATATAACAGTAAATTAAATTCAGGAATGAAGTTATAGTCCGGTCAATTTAGAAATTCGAAGGTGCATAAAGTCCCAACAAGCTGAAAATCAGTAAAAATGTTCAAACCATAATTATGTCAGAAGCAAAAATTATATTATAATATCCATAGACATGTAAGGTATACAATGACAAATCATGCACCAACAATATGCCTACTACAACAATGCCCAACGCAGGGGTAATCCAGTCCCAGGGCTGCGGGACTGTTCGAAAGAGATACCGAGGCCCTGGAACACAAAGGGCAAGGAAGGAACATGGGATGGGTTTTAGTCAGTACAAGTCTGACACACCCTTCCGATCCGCCCAGAGCGGGAGAAGTCATTTGATGATTTTCCATCCGAAAGAAAAGGGCAATCCAGTCGCTGAGCAACCAGCGCCAGACTTAAGTTTATCTAGCTTAATGAAAGGCGTAGCTCCATAGCGGCCCAGAACTCAAAGTAAGTTAAGTTTTTCCACCTACCACGGCCATGAAACAATTAAAACTTCTGGTAGACAAAAGAACTGTGGCAAACCCTTCCTTCGTCGAGAGTATATGGTTGACTCAATGCCAAAGCTAACAAATTAAGATAACATCAAGTGGATAGGTTTAGCGTAGAAAGATGTTTCCGCTGCGTTTTTCAATAATTCATTTAATAATTATTTTAGAATATTTCTCTGGCCGGCCTGACGATCTGGACGCGTACCGCGAGGGCGGAGAATTTGATATTCTTTTCCCAAATCAATTAGGATAAAAAAAATAAAAAATGAAATGAAAAAAATAATAAAATAATTACCTGTATAGCTAGATGTATAGCTTCATTCATTACCATTAATAACATTAAATTGTAATATATATTTTTTTCATAAACTTATTGTATCTCACCATTCATTATTACTATAGTTAGTTATAATCCTACTGATCCTATATCATATCCTATATAATATTAATAAATTCCAGTTTCCCTACCTTTGTCTCTCCTACACAGCACACTAAAATTATTAACATGATATTGGCTAAATGCACAAACCGTGCGAAGTCAGGGGAAAATAATAATAATAAAAATAATAAAAGTCACATTATCTCCGGGTGTTCTCGTCTGGCTAACGGAGAGTACTTGCATAGACACAACTTTGTAGCCAGGATTATCTATCAGCAACTTGCTCTAAAATACAGCCTTGGGGAATCGGAAGTGCCGTACTATAGGTATGTGCCTGATCCAGTTCTTGATAATGACAATATCACACTGTACTGGGATCGATCCATCATCACTGACAGGACTATTGTAGCCAATAAGCCTGATATAGTGGTGGTGGATTGATCAGAGCGGCGCGCAATGATTGTTGACATTACGGTCCCGCATGACGAGAACCTCGTGAAAGCCGAGAAAGATAAACAAATCAAGTATGTTGACTTATCTCGCGAGGTTGTCGACATGTGGGATGTGGACTCAGCGATCATTGTGCCGGTAGTCGTATCAGCCCATGGCTTAATTGCCAAGAGCCTCGACCAACACCTGAGGAGGCTCTCGTTAGGCAGCTGGATCAAGGGCTTGATTCAGAAAGCGGTACTCCTGGACACGGCTCGTATTGTTAGGAGGTTCCTCTCTCTGGAGCCCTGACCGCCGGTAGCTTGGACCCTATTCCCGATACCGGTGGGCTACTATTTTTTATATTTTTAAATGTTTTTTTTTATGTCGTTTTATATTTAAATATTTGAAAATGTAAAAACTATGTATATAAATAAATAAAGGAAAAAATAATAATGAAATGAATGGAATGATGAATGATGATTCGAACTTTTGATGTTATTACAGTACATATCTCCACTATTCTACGTTGACGTGCTTCGATAATAATCTTCTCTTTCCACTCTATCTCTATGTTCACTCATATCTGTCTCGTTGGTCTCGTGGGCGCTGGGAATGAGACCCTGGGTTCGAAATAGTTATTTATGATTAGTGCGGTAAGTTGGTTTTTACAAACGAGGAGACGAATGTAAGCCCGAGACGAAGTCGAGGGCTTACCATAGCCACGAGTTTGTAAATACCAATTTCTGCACGTGTGTCATACAATGTTTTTCAACACATTTGCGAGACAACAGTAAAATATGCAATGACACAAACTTTTTATTAGACTATTTTTAATAGCAAATAAGAATTTATACAGATAGGTACACTACTCTTGGAAAGTAATCGTATGTGAACAATTATTGAAATTCAGTGAAATTTGCTGCTCTGCAAGCTTAACTGACTGACTGACATTATTAATTTCACACGTATTTATGTTGAACGGGAGAATGTGTCGTTAACTTCGGCGACGACGGCGTTGACATCGGTGGCGGCGGAGCTTTCAGCAGTTTTTAACATTGAATATATTGACCACATTGAGGACGGCTTATACTTCACTAGATTGTTGCGACTTTCCGACTGATATTTACAAACAAAATAATAATATGAGTTCAAGCGAGGAATCTCATATTAATATGGAATCTACTCCACCTGATATTTTGAAAATTGCAGAAAACGGTCTGTTGCCGCCAAAATCGCGAGAGCGCTATTTAATTATTTAAGTACAGTAATTTTATAGCATGGAAGACTCGAAGAAATACTCAATCATTCTCTGAAAATGTTTTGATGGTTTATTTCAATGAATTACGTGTGAAGTAATTTATTGTCAAAATTAATTAAATTAAAGAATTCAATGTTTATTAATTATATTTTATCTCCCAAAGTTAATTTTATTCATAAAATGTTGACCACTTTTTTCTGACATAAAAACTCTTTGCTAAGATTTAAAAAGTACCGTTCGTTTTTACGGATCATCTTAATAAACCGTGCGTTTTACATTACATTACCGCACAAGTACGTAATGAGATACAATACGATATTGAAATTGGTGAAATAAGAGACGATTTACTAGCAAATGTGTTATAAATAACTATATTTGGTTTTTCCATCAGGTCTATGGCAATTGGCTCGCCCCCTGTTTCACGGGACAAACTTAGCTAGGGAAATATATATGGTCTGCCTTCTGCTTCTGCTTCATGGTAGGTAATTGAATATATTATGTATTAGCTAATGGTTTTATTTTCTTATTATGTTGACATTGTTTTGTTTTTGTGATTTTTATTAATTTAATTTGAGATAGTAATGGTATATTAGTTATGATTTTTTTTGTTTGTTTATTAATTTAATTTTTTTTTGCTTATGTAATACATTCAGACACAATTGTAAATTGTTATTGAATAAATGAAATGAAATACTTCAGGGGGTTCAAGGCACGATGCTGCGATGTTATGGTATGTACCGGAGGTGTAGGTACCACTCAGTCTACGAGCGACGTAGTTAGCTAATCCCGCCCCGCCCTCACTGGCAATACCGCCTACTTCCTAGATTTAGGGATGTTGTTCTCTAGTGATGTAACTGCTTCTGAAATTACTATATACTCTCAAACGTTGTGTAACTCTGTTCCGGGTTCTGATCTTGTTTATATACATTACTGGCTAGTTGTGTTACGAGTCCATTAAGTGCTTAACTATGGTTGTAAGTTCCGTTTGGACTTTAATATCTCTTTTTAATTGGCTATGTACCTTGTATCTGCTGTTTTTTGTTTGTTTCGTCATCAACGGCGACAGTTTGACAACAAAGAGTAGTAGATTAGTATTCGTACTTAAATATATTCGTTAATTTATTGTTGTATTCAGAATTATCCTGCTCCATAAAATTATATTGTTCTCAATAGGTAAACCATAAAAAGTATTGAATTTTAATCAATTGGGGAAACCACATTATAATAATACAGAGTTAGTGGTTTGCGGGTGATATTCTTATAAATTAATTTCCTAATTTAAAAAATAATAATAGCTTAAATACATTATAACTGTAACACCGGATTAATTAATTTAATAAATATTATTTAGCTAATTGATCGAACTGTAAAACCATTTGAGGGTGTAGTTTTAAATCATTATACGTATGTACGTATTTATAAATGAACAATGCGAGTAGAAATATTGTGTGAATCGCTAGATGGCGAGGTGAATCCTAACAAAGTAAAGTAGGTATACTTAATATTTATTTATTTTTTTACCTGACTGCCAAGGAAGGGTTATGTTTTTCGCGCGTATCTTGTACGTATGTATGCATGTAAGATTCTTTATTACCTCATGTCTTCCAAACCGCTGCACGGATTTATTTAATTAACATATCGTTAGATTCGTATTGATAACCCAAGTGTTCCTAGATAGGCGACGTGAAAAAGAACCACCATGACGACTGTGAGACGCTATAGTTCATAGTATCAAAATAAAGGGCTCATCATGATAATTTTAAAATGGTATATCATGGCCATATGTAACTAAAAAGTGTAAAAAAAAAAACTCGACTGCGTTAAAAATAACTAACTAATAACTTTCAATAAAAACTGAAAAGAAGAAAAAAACAAGTTCAGTCCGGAAGTGCAGAAAGCAATTAAATTATTACAACAATAAAATAATTGCATTATCAATTCACACATATTGCCTTTGTACAGTTTTTTTTTACTTGTGCATAAAGTTTTAATAAATAAATAAATAAATGAATATTGACTGCAACAGTCAGGACCCAATAAATAATCTAGACTAAAAAATCATTCTATCCAATTTATGGGTCCTGACTTCAGTTTTTATTTAAAGTTATTAGTTAGTTATTATTAGTTATTTGTAACGCAGTTGTGATTTTCTATTTTTTACATGTAGGTCTCACATAGTATTAATTAAAATAAAAACCATATTATTATGCTTGTTCTGAAATTGAAAAACATTAGCTCTTGAAGTCGTTGATGTCTTTTCTACGTAGAAAAGTTTTTTGACAAACTGAAATTAATTTGTGCTGACAGTTCCTCTCGTTTCATTGTTGTATAAATTGTAATAACTTGCTAAAAGATTGATTATCATGCATAAACATATGCTTTACCTAAATTGTAATTTCAGGCATTCAGTTTTGATTATGACTATAACTTATCTAGTTTTATCCAATAAAACATTAATTCGACGAAGTAATACTTAAACTAAGTAATGTCTTGGTTTGTTCTTAACCTGTCACCATCGAGACTTACAAGGTTCAAACGTGCGCAGTTAAACTGTGAGTGAAAGTGTAAGTTGAATAATATCGAGAGCGTCGCGCTCGGCTCGGCGCATGCCACAAACGGGACTCGACACCGGGCACTGGCGCGAGTAGTGGAGCATGCAGCTCGCATTAGAGATGACATACTATACAGATACTGGACTTCCTACTACAGTTGCAGGTGGACGTATACAATGAAGCATTCGATAACTGGTCTCTCAGAGTAACACGCGTGTAGTGTAAGATAGACTGTAGAACAAACTAAAGCTAGTATTTGATTTGATTAAAAAAAAATTGCCATAATTTTTTAAATATGCCTCCATAGCAAGTACCCGTATTAGCTCTACGCTCTACCTAGCTATAACGCATTTTTGAGTTATAGACTTTTACCTAGCTCCATGCAGTGCATCGTAATCTGACCTAGAATTTGCCATCGTTAGTCAGTGGCAGCAATTCATGACATTGTTAATTAAATGTGTTTGAGATTTGTTTCGTTTACATCTTTAACGCAACAAAACTAATTGTCCAAACTTACCTCAGCGCATCTATTGAAGCGGCAAATCATTCTTATTTCCCAACCAATTGTTTTAGTAAATGTAATTAATTCACTTCTTGAACTTGTAATTTTCAAGTTATTAACATACATACAAGTTATATCATATAATACAAGTTATACTTCTTGAACTTGTAATACTAGAGACCGAATTATATGCAAATGCATATTTACACACGCAATTATGGCGGTTTTTCAAACAATATTGAACTGGAAAATGCTAAAATTTGCCTGAGGATTCCTTTTAATTTATAAAAATATTTTAATTCAATTGATAATTTCAAGCGAACGAAGGTGGCAGGCAATAGCTAGTTAACAATATTTGTTCCTAACCATTAGATGTTTTTATTTTTAGATGGTGTATATGGAAAACCTGCAGTGTCAGCGGCTTACAAGAATCCGAATCCAAAATAGTGGCTCAAAAAAGTGATACACTATGCCTCGATAGGCAGTGCATGGAGTAACTGCCATCGATTACAAGTGTTGGTGTCGAAGTGCCAAGTGATTCGGTGGTGAAGATGCGCGTGCGCTGGTGGCGCGGCGTGGTGCTCTGCGCGTGCTTGCTCGTGCTGCGCAGCGACGCCTTGCCGCCCGCCACGCTAGGGGACGTCGTCGCGAACGCCGCCACCAGCCTCAACTCCATGAAGGTAATGCTCTCTTTCATAAACAATATAAGCGCCAGTGTTGGTAGATTGGGCGTTTTATTCATTTTTTTAGGGAAACAAATCGTTCTAAAGGAAATTTTGAGGAAATGAAATCCTTGGATTTTTTTTTTGTAATTGAAAAATATAACGGGGAAAGAAGTTTCAAAACGTATCATTTTAAGGAAACAAAAAAGATTGAATATTCAGAAACTGGTCCTCAATATTCAGTTACTATGTCTATTGAAAATTCAGCGAAAGCTGATGGTGAGACCCTTTTGTCAAATAAGAAATGAAAATAGTGTGTCAGCCATCTTTTTTTTCTCTAAGAATAAAATAAACCTCAAAAAAACTTTAAATAGAATGTTACATTATATCGACCGTGTGTGATGTAATTGATTGATAAAATTGTTGCTATATCTCACTTCAAAACAATTACGTAGGTACTTACATAAAGTAAGTTATAGATTGTTTCCGGGTTTTTTTCACCGACCTTGGTTACGGGGCTGCCTTACTATTTGGGTTCTATTAGGCTCGAACTGCAGTCTCTCGGTGTAAAACTGAGTCTGATAAAAGCCGTCAGCGACTATCAAAATATTTTGTTGGAAAATACTAGCCTATAATACGCCTACATAATTATATACCTACCCACGTTGCATAGCAATAATGTAATTTTATTTTTTGCATACACACTTGCTCATAAAATGGCTCTAATTTCACTGCAATTAGGCACGTAATGACACCTGTAATCAAACTGTGACTATTTCATTGCTATTATTCACAAGTGAGTTATAGGGTTTTTTTTTTATTTTATTGGTTGAGTTGCTTTGTTCTAAAAAAAGTTTCGATACAACAAGAATCGTGTTCAATAGTACAAATAAACTTTTATCAACACACTTGCTCATAAAATAGCTCTAATTTCACCGCAATTAGGCACATAATGACACCTGGAATCAAACTGTGACTTTTTCATTGCTATTATTCACAAGTGGTATAGGGATTTTTAATTTTATTGTTTGAGTTGCTTTGTTCTTAAAAAGTTTCGATACAAAAAAGATCGTGTTCAATAGTACAAATAATCTATCTGATGAGACCCCTATGCCATCAAAAACAGTTAGTAACATATAATTTTACTAACTGCACAATTACTAATTGTAAATAAACTTCTTATCTGATCTACTAAATAAAATTATTTTTTAGTATTATTTTCTTCACAAGTGTGTTGAAAAACGTCGTATGATACTCGTGTGTTTTGATGATTACCGTCCTCGGCTTTCTTAAGACCCTCACCTAACGGCTCGGGTCTTAATAGCGCCTCAGCGGTAATCACCAACATTACACACTTGTACCATAATGTACTATTACCTGTAGCCATTAAGACGAGTATTTCTCAGTCAAAAGAAACTCACACTATTTGGTTATGAAACCGAAACCGCTGCACAGTGTGTGTGTGTGTGTGTAGTTTTATAATAGCCCTTATATTGCAAAGGTTAGGAAAGCATATTACACAATCCCATCTTATGAATCTCCCACAAAGGTCTTACGTTGCCAACGTGTTTATGTTCAACCTTGCTCTGCAATAGAAAAGTGGCATTGAATCTATGCACGTGAAGTTACAACAGTGCGTTGCGCTATCAACCAGGGAAGGTCCTAAACAGTCGGATCAGAAGTGAAGCAACGAGAAGTGCGCCGCATTCATATGGTCCACATTATGCACTTCACAGGTGATACCACTCGAGCATCGCCGCCTTTGAAACCTTTTGTTTGATAATTGCTTGATATTACATTATTTGAACTTCTGGATTAATTTAGTACCCAAAAAACAGCCCAAGTGCAGTCGGACTCGCTCAGGATGGGTTCTGTACCATTTGTACGTAAAAAAATCGTTACTTTTTCCTGTATTTAATTTTTATAATTTGTGGTTGTAATAATATAAAGTATGTGAAAATTTCAAGAATCTGATCTACCTAGGTATTACAGTTCAGAAGATATAGGCATGTGACAGCCGGAGTGACAGTGGAGCCTTAGTAATAGGGTCCAGCGACCGTTGGCACCCTCTGGGTACGGAACCCCAAAAAGATGCAGGTTATTATATTATGGCATATCGAGTTGTGTGTATGTGCAGGGTGTAAGGGACAGCCCTCCACAAACTGATGGGGTGAATTCAGTATATCATACTAAGATGACCGGTACAAGAAAATATTTCAGGAATGTTATGGGAATCATGTTTTATTTCCTCATACGCAATGTATCATTACCGTGGCAAAACACATGTAGCGAACGGCAAGCGCGACGACAAGTTCGATGAACTCTGTAGCTGGGCTGGAACTGAACAGCTGATTTCACGCGTCGTTCGTTATGTCTCTGTCTACAGATGCGTCCGCGGACGCTGACAGATGGATCACCACGAGCCGTCCACATGTCTGTAGGCCGATCAGTCTAGGTTCATTCTCGAAAGACGCAACTCGCACCTAACGTTTAAAAAAATAGATATTGAGACCGTAGCTGCCACAGCTATTATTTTGAACAATCGGATTCGAGGCGGACGCATCTACGGAAGTTAATTACCTACAACAGACGCGCAAATTACCCCCTCTATACGTCGGCCGACGTATTCGAAGATGACGTCTGCAGATGCATCTGTTGACGTGTATAGGGTAAGACATTAAGAGTATTTCAACATCCATCGTTGGATTTTTTAATTTAGCCGTATTATTTACATAAATGGAGTGCTGCGTACGGGGAATATGATAAGCTACGGGCACATTACTGTGTCTTGTTGTGTCGTGGCGCGGTATAGATAGGCCAATCAAAACTCACTGCGACAGAAAGCGCCACAACACAACACAACCTACTAATGTGAATCTATTCATAGTAAATGAACGTAAGCGATTGCGTTCTGGCGCGCCCCGACACACCCCAACACAGCAATATGAACCTAGCTTTGAAATAAAGGAATTTAAAATGAAAAAAAAAGCACCGGGAAAAAATTTGGCGGAATATTAAAAATAAGGAGCTGAATTCACCTTGTCAGTTTATGGAGGGCTGTCCCTCTCCCTTACACGCTGTATCTAAACCATCGCATTGTCTCTCTAGCTGTCATCAGTCTCTTCCTATTTATTTCGCAGATAATCATGTTTTTCTAGCTAACTACACCTTTTTGCTACACAATCCAATGCTTACCTGCAAAATGATCCATCGCAGGTGGTCATTGCACGCATTTAGTTGGGATGTTACCCGGATACCATTACCTTCAAAGCAATATTGAAGGTTTCAAAATAGATTAACCGCAATATTCATTAAATCACATACATGTTTTCTTGAGTTTTCTGTAATATCTGTATTATAAATTGCATTCCTCGCTGGTGTCTGCAATAGGTAGGTATATTTTAGGTTAATCTTTGTGCCGCACATACTGACCCAGTTGACGATTTATTTCATGTAATGTAGTATAATGACTTCCTATCGATTATGTCAAAAGTCCGGGTATTACTGTTACAGATTGCCATACCTATGGTGAAAAACTAACGCATTATTACCTGTCTGTCAGCCTATCACTAAAATTATTCTTACCTTTCTCATAAATAGATTAATGTGTCAGCGTCCCAGTCACTTTATCTTTCACATCCGATCGAGTTTTTTACGAGAAAGATAATGATTTTCTTTCAGACCCGAAGGCACGTATTCTTAGGTGCAGATTCCTGTCGGCTTTCTTTCGGGAACAAGACACTCTACGTAGTGTCTACGTGTCTATCCTTTACTTTTAGGGTTCCGAACCTCAAAAGGAAAAAAAAACGGAACCCCTTATATAGGATCACTTTGTTGTAAAGACCCTTTATCTCGGGAATGCGCAAAGGTATCGAGTTGAAATTAAAACCATATACTTAAGTCTACAGTCCCTTGAAGCTGTCAAAAAATCAAACTTCTAAGTTAACGTAAAAAAAATGATACGACTGTTTATGCCGCAAAAAAACGCATATTTCGACTCTCTCAAAGGAATCAAAATTTATAGGGTACTTCCCGTTGACCTAGAATCATGAAATTTGGTAACAGGCAATTTCTTACCGCACATGAAAAGGAAAACATCTGAAACCTGTAAATATGTAGCTTAATAACAAAATAACTACAAGTTTATTCGGAACCCTCGGTGCGTGAGTCCAACTCGCACTTAGCCGGTTTTTTCTTTACCAATTCGAAGACCGGTGTTTAAATGCGATTGTATTCGCCTGTTACCACAACTGCATCTGCATTTGGATGGCTTTAAGAACCCTCGGTGAATCAATCATCGCGTCCCTTCGAATGTTACTGTTAGGGCTAATAACACTATTTACGAATTGAATTACGCGAAGGACTTTAATCATTACCATACAATCAGGACTACGTTATAGCTGACATTTTCGCAACACTACACCCTGACCAATATCCACGATGCTTTATTGGATAATTATGCGAAAGTCAATGTTCTTCGTCTGAGTCATCTCGGGAGCAGTTGACTCTGAATTACATAACTTCGATAACTCTACCTACACGTTATGCGTTATGAAATCGTCTTTCGCGATTCTGTATGAATTTATAGGTACTTAGCGAACTATGTACGATTAACTCGTATGTTTATTGACAACAGCGTTCAGGGATAGAAATAGATTATTTTTATTTGGCCAATTTATACTTCTATACTATATATAAAAATAATAAAGGTTGTAAAAAGACTCTTAACAAAGCCGAAAGCGATTGTTCTCCCCGTCATTGCGATATTTTTTTTGTTCTAGGCCATACCTAGGAACCTTCTAGTTACGGAGATATTAGGGGTTAAAGTTCCGACTTTTTCACAAGTTTTTTTTTTTATCATACGTTTAATGTAGGAACACCTCCACGACCCTCTTACTATTCAATCCATGCAACAGCACAATGTTTTGAGTGCGTTATATTGAGTCCTATCGTAAAACGTGACTTTCCAGCCCAAAAAAAAAACTCGTTTCCCAGCACTAAGTTTTACGTAAAGTTTCTTAGTTTGATGTACATAATGCTTGGTTGACGGCTTCGTGAAGACTCTGTTTACACCCTGTATTTTAAAGTGGAAAGATTTGTATTTTTTATGTAACGAATAAACATAAAAACTACTGGACCGATTTGAAAAATTCTTTCAGCAATGGATAGCTACATTATCAGCGAGTAACATAGGCTATATTTTATCCCCGTACTCCCACGGGAATGGGGACTACGCGAGTGAAACCGCGTGACGTCCGCTAGTAAACGATAAAATTAGACGACCACACGTAGTGAGGCCATGAGATGTTTTATTCGGGATTCAACCTCACGTGTTTATTTTATTAATTGACAAAACAAAGTACTTAAATATTAAAGTTTGGTGCATTGCAATCCCACACGAGTAATGACTTCCTATTTATTTTCTTCCTTCCTATAAAAAAATATAAAATCATGCACAACGTGTCACATCTTTATTGTGTAACTAGCTGCTGCCCGCGACGTCGTCTGCGTGAAGGCTCTACAGCACCAAAAATACCTAAGATGCCAGTATCGCTGGCACACATAGCATTATAAGTAAACAACTTTTAAAATAGCATTGAAATATAAGTTTTTTTTGCAAGTGAAGCAAGTGAAGAGACTCGAAAAGAGACGCTACCGAGAGACTCTGGAAGCATTACCTGTCCACCTCTCTCTTCTGGTAGAGTGCCTTCGCCAAGACTTAGAAGGACATCGGAGAATTCTTGAGCACGTGCATTGCTGTCGAGCCGAGCTCTCATATTAATGGTCAAGCGCAGCGTACGAACTCGTGACCACATCGAAGATCGTTTCAACAAAGCAATCACCTCGTCTGCCCTCGATACTCGCGTCACCACGGGATGCGTTTGCCGGAAATCGCCACTGAACAGAACTGTGACACCACCCATCAAATGTTCGTTCCTGCGGATGTCCTGCAGGGTTCTGACCACGGCCTCAACTGCCTTCCTATTGGCCATCGTACACTCATCCCATACGATCAGATAGCAATCCTTGAGCACGTGTCCCTTATCTTACCAAGCAATAAGTAATCACACAGATAAATACCGAGCAAAAGTATTAACAGTCAATGTTTATTTTGTACTAACAACATGAAATTGATGAATAAATGATAATCATCAATGAACATAACTTTTTTGTAATACTTAACACCGCATTTTTTTTAAATTGTGTTCCTCAACTCTGCTCAAGATTTTGAGGGTTTTGTTGGAACTTGAATTTGTCAAAACGATACAACTTTTAAAAAAGAAAATGCACATTATCATCTATGAATTTTAAGAATAACTAACTACTAACCTCGCCAACATGATCAAATTTAAATTATTAATTTCCAAAAAGTGTTAACATGTAACTTGATTTGATTTTTATGAAATTTCATAGATGGCGCTGCTTCAAAATTGTCTTTATACTACTAACATTCATTAAACTATGTTTCTCTGCCCAAGTTACTTAAATGGCGTAGTTTTTATAGTATAAAGCTAGATAATAGCATGGCTTACTCAAAAACAACATTTAAATATGCGTCGTCAGATTACACGCTGTCACAGAATGCGTAAGAAAAATAAAGATTCACAGCTCCTCCCCCGTAGGTGATAGCGTGATAATATGTAGCCTATATGTTGACCCGACCTCTTAGTAATATTCATGCAAAATTTGAAGTAAATGCGTAAGTCCATGCAGTACTTTTTGAGTTTAGCCCTGACAGACAAACAGACAAAAATTCTAAAAACTATATTTTTGGCTTCGATATCAATTGTAGATCACGCCCTAAGTATTCTTTTTAAAAATATTCAATGTACAGTTTTGACTTTCCTACGATTTTATTATGTATAGATTAAATGATAATGATAAATGATGTTTATTATGCAAGTAGGTTTTTACAAACACTTTTACACGTCATGTTTTTTAAAGCTAGATGGGGCCGGTGTTTCGTACCTGACTACTTTGAGAAGAAACAGCCGAAACAAACTCAGAGGTCATAGTCTCTTTTAAAGTCCAGACATAATCTTGGTTTACTCATATGAGGACTATGCAGATTAGTGTCTGAGATGGCCTTTGGAAGAAAGAACCACACAGATTTGAGCGGACCTGTCCAGTCAGTGCAAGCATTTGTCAATCGTGTGAAAAATTAAAAATAAAATTAAAATATTACCCACATGGTCCTCATTCATAGAAATTAAATTAATAATACTTCACAAAATAAATGTCAATAAAAAAACATAAAAACATCATTAAATGTCACAATAACAAAAATAAATAAAAGAAATATAGTAAAATACTTAATGAAGTCATCATCATCTGCCTAGCCTTTTCCCAACTATGTTGGGGTCGGCTTTCAGTCTAACCGGATGCAGCTGAATACCAGTATATTACATGGAGCGACTGCCTATCTGACCTCCACAACCCAGTTACTACTGGGAAATACGATACCCCTTGGTAAGACTGGTTGTCAGACTTTTTGGGCCACTGACTACTTTAACGACTGTCAAAGATCTTCAAATGACAGCCGGGACCAAAAGCTTAACGTGCTTTCCGAGGCATGGAGGAAACTCGGTATGTAATGGGTGGTCACCCATCCACAGACCAACCTAGGTAAGCACGGCTTAACCTAAAGATCGACCCGAGCGGCTGTTATTGTTAAATACTTAATGAAGTATTCCCGTCAAAATTTATGATTAACATAATCACTTGGGCCTGACACAAAAAGACCCGTACAACTGGCTGTAGCTGCCAAAAAAATTGAATGCCTGAATTTATTTATAACCGTATAAAAATTGCTTCTTGTCAAGTTGTCATTCAGTACATATAAGTATTAATTTTATTACTAGGTACATACGTGCCATCGTACATATACACCTTGACATATTATTCACAATTTACGTACTTACCAACATTAAGTTTTTGATTGTTTTTCGTTAGAACTGGAAGCTGGAGTACGAGACCCATGTTTGTTGCTCAACCCTATTCATTTTTTAAAGGCCATCTTTTGATTTTATTAGCATTGCGCAAAATGTAACTCTTCGAGTTCTTCAATGAAGCCTCTATTCAATTTTACCTAACAGTCGCAGGTGGAGCAACAGAGAACCTCTGCTTAATGTTACAAAACATTAATTCTAGTATCGTCTCAGGTAGCCTTGTCGTATTTAATTCTCGGTATTGAAGGCCAAAATATTATGGTAAGCATACCTCCATCATACGTAAATAATGATATCATATTAAAATATTTATTTGCAATGCACCATCACCGGAATTAAAAATGTCGAAATATTCTTATTCTTTATTGCACTCAAATTAAAAATATACATACAAATTGCAATGGTATAACTTATGTACAATGGCGAGCTTAACCCAGAATTGAAATATGCTAGACTATGTTGATATATATCCATTACATGAAATACATAGTTTATGTACTTTGTGGTATTTGGAGCGTGGTTCGAGGCCGCTGCGGTCCCTAGACGGCCATGTCAACAATCAATCCTACCATCTGTCGCAGTATCTATTGTGGCAAAATGTTACATTCAAAAAACCGATTAATTAACACTAACAATGTTTACTGCAGTTTTAAAGGTAGTTATTAAGTAATACCGATCCAAATTCGTAAGTAACACGAGCTACATTGAATGCCTACTGCAAGGCCTGCTGTTGACCGTTGGTACTAGAAGTAGCCTCCACGTCTGTTTATTTTGTATTTCATCCTTTTTTCATCCTACCCCTATTGTCCTGTTCTTACTCTGACTTTTTGGTAGCAGTAGGAACAGTAGTCACGGTCAGTGGGATTTTAGTTGAACAGTTTGACATAACCTTGTGTTTTCCACAGATAAAGGGCAATCTATAATATATCCGCATCCGAAAAAAATAATGAAAAGTAGCCTCAATCCTTTTCTAGTTCCCAGACAACCTTAACGATTTGACTACTGGTTTATCTTTAGTTAAACGTAAAAAGGTAGGGTAACTTCCGTATTCATAACAACAGTTAATCTATGATGATAGAAATGACAAGATCACTAGCTTACTACTTACTGACTGGCGACACTTGGCCGATCCGAAGGGAAAGTAGGAAGATATGGAAATGTGTTTCCTCTTCCTTACCTAAGAATCGGTCCGTGATTACTGATTACCGCCAAAGACCACCTCCGGTTATTCGTGTTCGTCATCGTGGCCTGGGAGTAAACACCATAAAAAACTGCACGGGTACTTACAGGGAAGGCTCGTTGATCTAGTGGTCGCAATCGCAACTGCTGACTTAAGGTTCTGGGTTCGATTCTTAGGTCGGGAAAGGTGTTATTGGAGTTTTCCATCTGTCATGAGTCCGGATTTGTGCCCGGTTACGACAATAAGCTCGCCCCTTATTACATACTTTAGGTAGGTACTTACCATCGACCTTACCATCGGGGATTACAGACATGATGTTATGTTATGTGTAAGTGGAATAATAATGAGATAATGAATGTCAAGTCATAGCAAAGTTTGCAAAGAAAAGTCTGCGATCATCTTTATATATATAATTCACTGAACTCCTTCTAAACGGCTGGACCGATTTGAATGATTTTTTTTGTATGCGTTTGGGTGGCACCCTGGATGGTTTAGATTCACAAATTAGCCCGACAGATGGCGCTGCAGTCGTTATCTAGGTTTGACGCAGACGAAGTTGTGCGGGACACCTAGTATTAAATAAATACTTATTTGACTCATTGACACATTTCAATGACGTTTTTGAGGTACACTCGGTCTCTAATAGCATGATGCGTTTAAATGCGATGTTGGATGCATCTTTAAGGCTTGGGCAGACGAAGGACTATTTGTCCATGAACAATTTACAACAACCAATGGACGTCAACCAATAGATGACAAAACAAAACACAACAACCAATAAACAGGAACGGCTCGCCTGCGCAGGCCCTTGTAGTTTATGTCTCAAATTAGCTTTTTGATTAAACCTACAATAAACCTTCGCGTAAGTTACACCACAGTTAGAAATGTGTGATGATGTCTGGGCAGACATCGGGGTCAACTGGGGATGTGCTAGAATTAATGGATAGGACGAATATATCCGTCGCATGATCTGCTTACACTCACACATTACTCGAGTCGATTGTATTTTGTATGAACAAGACTTCGTCTCCGTCAATAGTCTGTGTTCTGTACAGCTAGTTATTAAAATTCTTGGAAGTCGGTTTAAATTATGAATGTAGTAGTTATGTAACCGACACATAACTTAACTGACATGATAGTATTGATATTTATTACGTATACGTTTCGTCGTGTGTTATTAAGACTCTGGTAGCTGGTGGCACTTGCGTGTGGTCCGTCGGTGCAGCTTATGGGGTGTCAATGATCACAGCAAGCATTTAAACTTTACTCAAATTGGTTTAACAACTTAACGACTATGTTTAAACACATGCGGCAGCGGTGTGAAAACTTTAAATTATAGTTATTTCATCGTTATTATTTCGTTCTTTTAAATCTGATATTATGTAATTCAGCTGACAACTTCTAACAACTCAGTACCGTAAATTCCATGTATGTACCTACATCCAAAACGTCTGCTTAGCCCATGTATATTGATTTGAAAACGAAACAAGAAGTAGTACTTTTCATAAAAGCATCGTAAATCGACATAAACATTCTGAAAATAACTAAAATCGGAATCCTAAAATATTTCTGAGCATATGTTAAAATTAAAATTCAACAGATACAACCATCCAAAATCACTTCAATTACTTCGGAATATGAGTGGAATTTGGATGTGGGTAAGTACAATTTAGCAGAATTACGGATAATAGTATACTTTTGATCAGGTGACCGGGGCATGGCGGCGGCTGTCGAGCACGGTGAGCGAGTCCGTGGGGCTGAAGCATGCGCTGCGCCGGCTGCAGGCGGTACCGGCGCGCGCGGCTCGTCTTGTGCACGCGCTGGTTGACCGCATGCGCGTCGGCGGTGGCCCACTCGTCGCCACGCAGTTCGGCGCTCTGCGCGGGCGCAAGCTCCTCACCAGGACCACGGCGCAGTCACCCTACTACAGCTTCAAGGGTATTAGGTACGAAATATTCCTCTCAAATGTACAGCTTCTAACAGGCCCAAGATCTCTTTAAAATCTCTCCACTTTGGCGGTTTTATTTTATAGTTATCTAGTTCCTTCCAGCTTCAATAAAAGACAAATGTTGCTTTCAGAGGATCTAAACAAGTGGTCACAGCTTTCGGAGCGTTTTATATTTATAAAAACGACTTTCAACGGGATTGACATATGATATTTTCAGTAGTTTATGCCATTCTAAAAAAAATATTTTGTCGCCGTTTTCGCTGAAGAATGTCGCTTTAACTGGCCTCAGGTTACACATCCCAATTTAATTGGGGTCGGCGCAGCATGTCTTCTTCTTCTATACTTCTCTATTTTTCGTTATCTCGTCAGACACCTCTTTTCTAGCCATAGCATCCTTCACACAGTCCATCCAACGTTTTTTATTCTTCCTCTACTCTCGTTGTTTTGACATTGCTTTAGGATTCCGCTCATCTATGTGATAGTAATTCATTAATACCTTGTAGGTACGCACAGCCGCCCCGCGGATCCCTCCGGTTCCGTCCTCCGGTGCCCCTGGAGCCGTGGTCCGGAGTACGAGACGCGCTGGAGGAGGGCGCTGTGTGCCCGCATAGGTTCATGCTCTTCGACACCTACAAGGGTGACGAGGACTGCCTCTTCCTCAATGTGTACACTCCGGCTCTCCCTGATAATATGTCTGGGTAAGGTATTCATAAATAAATATCGTTTACAGGGTTCATCACAACCCTCTGAATCTCGAGGTTTCAGCGACGGTTTGAATTTAACTCAATGAGTTCTTCGCCCCTCACTACTCAGCAAAGTTTAATATTATGGTCGATAATAAGAAAAGTATTTTTTTAACTCAGCCTAATCCAGAGTGTTTATCACGTATTGAATGTCAGTCACTGTTTTGCGTGAAATATCGTAAAATAAAAATATTGATTCCATGATACATAGATATACTCGTAGATATACCCAAAGATCGGAACTATAGATGCGGAAATCAATTCTTTTCAAAATGTATGTGTACCTACTCGAGTGTAATTGAAACACAGGATTTCCTACAGCCAGACGTCATTTACTCACTTTCGCTGACGGAGTAATGAGGTTCAGATGAAATAGTGACGTTGATGTTTCGTTGAATCATCTTACTTGCGAGCCCGACGGAATAACTGAGACCAGACACGTGAAGTCTGCAGCGTAACGTCACTGGTGGGGTGTTTGCGGTTACAATTACGGTGAAGTCTTACGGGGTGACTAAGGGGCCAAATTAGCAAGGAGAACAAATATCAGAAAAGCCTTTATCATTCCAATTCCAGAAAAAAATAGTATTTTGGGTTTGAGGTCCATCTCTGTTGTCAGGTACAATCCAAAGCTGGCAGTTATGGTCTGGATCCACGGCGGGGCGTTTGCCATGGGTTCTGGCAACGCCTTTCTCTATGGTCCTGATCACCTAGTCAGCGCAGGAGTGGTGCTGGTGACGCTCAACTACAGGCTCGGTGCGCTGGGCTTCTTGAGCCTCGAAAATGATGAAGTTTCGGGAAATATGGGTCTTAAGGTAACAAGACTATATTTATTACCCTTTGAACTATTGTAAGTTTTCTGAGGGGGCCCATTGTAAGCGACCACGTTTCGGTTCCGTATGTAATTACTGGTAACACACACTGGTCGTAGACTTTCGTCTTGAGACACTGCGATAAGTTGGATGACCATGTGACCTGACCATGAACCGTGAAGGTTGCGGGGATCTGCTGCATGCGAGACGCAGGGACCGGTCAATGTGGCGCCGCTTGGGAGCGGACGTCTTTCGGCTAAAATTATGATGATGATAGTTTTATATTGACCGAAAAGTTTATTCAAAGGTCTTCCTTCATGTTACAGTAGTTATTGGCTAGAAACTGGTTGTTTATAGTTTCATTATTTTTCACAACATTTTTACAAACGCTTTCGTAGTACGTTCTGTAATTTTTGCGCAAGTACTCACTGCACTGAGCGGTTTGTTAACGCGTAAACTCGAATTGATCGTGATATTTACATGCCTGACATTTTGGTCCTAGCAGTGAAAACTTTAAGTAAAACGACACAATAACTACCTAATAAAAGACAGGCATTCGCAGACTTTTGTAATTCTCTGTCATGGTTTACACATTTCGGTCAAGTTCGAAATCTTTTGACGCAAGATACAACAAACATAAATATTAGGAAAATTCCATATGGAAATAAAATGATTTATAACTGCCTAATTTATTATTAAGAAATTCGTCTTTAAATTAGTATAACTTGCTGTTTTATCGAGAAATGTCCATTATTTGTACAATTTTGTGGTGTTACTGCTTACTTTTTGTTTCATTTACATAACCTAACGCCAGTTATTCCCGAATGGTTTGGCTGAGAGATGTACCTAATAGTACACCCACATTTCTCCTGGATACTGATAGAAAATCCCAAAAATTAACTGTTTTCCTGACCCGGGAATTCAGCCCAGGACCTCATGCTTAGTAGTCGCAATTGCGACCGTATGTGTGTTGTGTATCTGGTTGTAATATCAAAATAATAGCTTTTTACTGAATACATATAAAAATATACACATAAGTGTATATTTGCCGTATTTGCCGTATAAACGGAACTTATTAACAAGAACACATTTTGGCAGATAGCTGATGTTATTTATTTAACACTTCAAGTACAAAGTCCAGAGGCGGACTTAGGCATAAGCAGTAACTTAGCCTATTTAATAAAAAGAATTAGGGTTCCGTGCAAAAAATGAAAACCCTTGAAATTGGTAACAAATTCCGATTAAAAAAAAAGAAGTATTCTTTTTTTTTAATAATTTCGCGGGTATGAAGTTCAGAGCTGGGTGAAGGACAACGCCAGTTCATTTATAAAAAAGAACATTCAAGACCGCTGAATTATTAGAAGATTAGAATAAGATTGCTATCTGTCAATTATTAGTTTGTAGACAATAGATTGTTGTTATAAGGCAACATTACTGAAGCGATTTAGATTCCTATTGCACAGGCGCGATGCCGTGACGTGGTTGGTGCTCACGCCCGAGTCACGCGCACGTGGCCTGCACGCACTCACAGATGTGTGATAGTGGCTTGATGCGGTAATGTTATGTAAAGGATCAGGTGATGGCGCTGAAGTGGGTGCGGGACAACATCGAGGCGTTCGGCGGCGACCCCGGGCGTGTCACCATCTTCGGCGAGTCGGCCGGCGCTGCCTCCGTGCATCTGCACATGTTGTCGCCTGCCTCCCAGGTTTGTGAAATCCCAATGTGTAGCAACGTAAGTAAACATCCAAAAGCTACTGCCGACGCGCATGATGACACACCGCGTTGTTCCTATAGCTCTTGACCACAATCTTGTCCTGGGGACAGAGATGAGGTCGACGATGACTACCTGTTTGCATGGAACTTCAGATTTTGAAAACGGGATAGAATATCCTCTTTCTCCCAAAGTTTCTATAGATTCTATACTATCATCAGATTGTGATAAAATATAAATGGTATAGGTATGTCGGTGAGCATGTCGAAATAATATGTAAATGTGGCAAATACCAAGGTAAGTATTGCCTTGTTAATTAGCACGCGACAACGTAAAAGCGGATTACGAACATTACATAAATGTCCGGATGACATTGCAGGCTGCAGGCTGCATCCCTGACACACTTATAAATTATATGACGACGATGTCATAAAAATATTTAAAAATCTAAGTAAGAGATGACACATATTTTTACGTTGTAAATACCTTACGTAGTTATCCTGCTTACTGTATACGTAGGAACATGAATATATGTCACAGTAGTTAACCCCGGTGCAAATTATTATTGGTTGTTGTATAAGGATATACATATGTATAACAATAATATTATGAACTACGTATGACGCAATGGTTGAGAACTAATTATTTTCTAAACTTAAGTGATGGTCATTCAGGAAAACTCAGGAAAATTTACTACGACTCAATACATTGTTGTTTGACTGTAAAATTTGGGGATTTTAAATAGAGGTCTTTTTAAAATGAATTACCATTATCTGATCTAAGAATTGTCTAAAGAAATACACACTAATACCAAAAACTGGCCAAGTGCGAGTCGGACTCGTGCACGAAGATTTCCGTACGATAAACCGAAAAAAAACACGTTTCTTTAAATATTAAATAAGTTTTATTATTTTTTGTTATAGCGGCAACAGAAATATATCATCTGTGAAAATTTCAACTGTCTAGATATCACGGTTCATGAGATACAGCCTGGTTACAGACAGACGGACGGACAGACAGCGAAGTCTTAGTAATAGGGTCCCGTTTTTACCCTTTGGGTACGGAACCCTAAAAAAGCCCCCCAGATTTGCCCCCTGCTGAGAGCCCATGTGACGAAATACTTTTGGTATTTGGGGGAGTGGGTAATTCAAAAGTCTACCTTAGACTTAATTAAAACTCGAGTCCACTTAGAAACAGATTTATTAGTTTTTAGAGTACAAGCACAGAGTCTTAGGGGGTAGGTTCTTATCGGCGACGGCGACCTTTCGCATCCGGCCCTGGTTCAATCCATGATCCGGAGCGAGAGGGAATGGGACGCCGTCACCTCCTTCTGCGTAGCAGTCATGCTAACAAAGTGGCGGAACGTGAGAGGGAGAGAACCTCGCGTCCCAGCTGCTATTAAAAACAAATATATTTGTCGCAGGGACATGACGTGCATCAAACAAAATGACAAAAAATTTACAATAAACAGGCACGACAATCGCGGCTGCAGTGTCGTTTTAGATCCTCAGAAGTGGTCAGGACCCAGGAGCACCGCATTTGCATTGGGTGTCTATTTGGTCTATAATCCCGTTCGCTAGATGGTGCTTGCAGCAGCCTAATTGGGTCCGCAGTCCATTGATTGCTCCACATAAGCCACTGTAGGTGATGACCTATTTGCTGATGTTCTTTATCAACTAGTTATGTGGCAGGGTTTGTTCCACGCCGCCATTGCGCAGAGCGGCGTTGCGGTGGCCCCGTGGGCGCTAGCGCAGGAGCCCCGCGCACGCGCCTTCGAGCTCGGCAGGGAACTCGGCATCGACACCAATAGCACTGCTGAGCTGTTAGGTAAGTACAACTGTTATATGTATGATGCACAGTGAAAGTGTCCCGGCGAGTCCTTGCGATCGAATAAGTTGTGTGTTGTGTTGTGTTGTGTCATTCCTTTAGTCTTCTAAAATACACGCACCGATTTACAATAAATATATCTGAAGTCTTGAAGATTCTCTACATTAGAGTGGAATCCCATTGTTTTTCGCTATTATACCATATCAGAATGATTACGACAATGATGGTTTCTGCTGGAGTTGTCAAAGTGTAAGTAACTATGTATTTTGGCAGGTTACCTCCGCGCGACACCGAGCGAGCTGTTGGTGAAGGCGGGCGCAAGGCTCTCGAGCGCGCCGGGTAAGTCGGCGGACCTGCAAAGCACCGTGGCGCTGCCCTTCCTGCCCACGTTGGAGCCCGAGGCGCCCGACGCCTTCCTCACCCGCCACCCCGCGGAAACCCTGCCCGGCGCTGATGTGCCCTTCCTCACTGGTTACAACGCACAGGAAGGCATTATTCTGTTCCGACGTACGTAGCCATCATAACCTCTTTGGTCGCAAATCTCTGAGAACTATAAAATTGTTCTAATTGTGAGTCGTGTGGAAACAGGCGAGTCCTCGAACCATAAATTCGAAAACGCGTGATATCTACCAAGTCTCTTTGGGCTAGAGTACCTAGAGAGTGGTGGATTATACTCCATTCTCTCTCCCAGAGCGGAGGCATGTGTCCAGCAGTGGAAGCATTATAGGCTGATTATGGTAAAGGATAACTTAAAACTTAATTCTAACAATAAAGTAGGTAAGCAAATAGTTAGGCAGTTGTTACCTAAAAATATCCACAAATGGCCTACAATAGCGACATGGATGATTGCATCCACAACAATCGTGCATACATAAATAAATACATAATTAACCAATAGAGCCATTATGTTCTGAATTAACTTTTTGTAGAACAAGTAACTTACGACAATATCTCTTGTCATTAACCTCAGAAATGTAAATTATTCTGCTTGTAAATTATACAAATAATCATTATTTCCTTTATTTATTTTTTATTTAAGTTAAAAAAAAAAAACATTATTAGTATGCAACACCTCTATCTAAGTACGTACATAGTAAGTTCTTAATTTGATAATGTTCCTATTCTATGCGGAAATTCCTAAGTGCAGACATTATAACTCAATGAGTGCAGTAGCCGACACCGATGTCCTCGTTGCTCAACATGTTAGGCCCGGGAACGGAAAGCAATTTATCATTAATAACTATGCAGGCGACTTGATAAATCCTTGACGACATGTTGCAAGCCGGGTGAACAAGTTCACAAAGACTTTAAACTTTTACCTTGGCGAGTACTGCCATAATTCACAGATTGATTCTTTTGAAATCGACACGCTTGTGAATTTTTATTTTTTACCCAACTACGCCTAAGCCCGCGTAGGTTGAAGATCATAGGTAATTTTAACAGGTTTTTTTTGTTTTATAATTTCTAACTTTTCTAGTACAGGATATCAAGCTACTACAATCTGTCAACATTCTTTAATAGATTTTAAAATAGATAAGCAATAGGTTCAAGATTGATTAGGAAAATTTGCCAGTTTCGGGTAGCTTGATGTGCTGCCGTCTGTACAGTCATGTGGGTCAAGTGTGCGCAGCGTCTAAGTGTCGGGATGTCAGCGCTTCGCAGGACGTCCCGCGCGGGGTACTGGAGAGGAGGGTTGCTGTTCCTTTAGCTCTATATAGTTATCGAGATACTTTGAATGCGCACACTTAGACGCTGCGTACACTTGACCCACATGACTCTACTCAAGCTTCATTGACTTTCTTGAACTTTAACAAAAAAAGTTTCCGATCTCCGCACGGAAAAATAATTGTATGGCTCACTAGTTGTTCCGGGTCTGGCTCTTTTTGTGTATGTGAATTAAAATGTTTGTAAACACACACGATATAGCAGAATTTCTTAGTGTGGGGCAACGTTTTTTTTTAAGTAAGAAAGAAAGAGAAGGAGCAACATCTCTTGACTCTTCTCTAGATGGAACCAAGGTCAAACAGAGACAGTTGACGTACAATACTCAGATAAAATCTTAGTATCATCATAGATGTGTCACGGCGATGTTAAAATGAGATAAACATTTTAAACTGTTTGCTTATGTGGTAGGTACCTATTATGTCATGGCGTCATTGGACGGTTAACCCGACTCTAGTTTTCTACGAACCCAATTTCACTGTGACTCACACATTAGCAACGTTTCGGTTTCACAAGGAATGGTTACTTACGACAGAAGCTTTTCTAGAAAATTCACGACTCATCTTCAATTAACTACTTAAGGCTTTCCTTAAAATAATTTTGTTAAGGGCAGATCCTTTGCGTCATCTCATTTTACAGCTATATTGGTCATTATCATCATTAACATTCTGACACTTAATTTTCTACAAGCTTGGTAGAGAAAACGATACTTTTTAAATAAAGAACATTACACTATTACTTATTGTTCTTTATTTAAAAAGTATCGTTTTGTCTTTTTCTGAACATTCAGTCAAAAGTAGAACATGCAGATAATATTGACCAAAGACATAGTAGGTGGGTCATAATTGAGTGAAAAGACTTATGTTACTTCGATGATGTAAACTGTTACGTTACATAATACTCTAACTGTATTCAATGTAACCGGCAACAAGCCAACCGCAGTTGGACCGAGTCGTTACTCGTATTTACATAATAAATGAGAATATAACACATGCGATCATATCTACTCCGTGCCACTTTCCCATACGTCTGACAATAACATTACTTTATCATATCCTGCTTCGGTGACGCATACAAAACAACTTTCTGGCCGGATACTCCGGTCACTCCGGATACTCGCACCAATCGCAATAAAATGTTGACTATCTCTGTCACTTTAGAAGCAGGTACTGCGAAATTTCGAAAACAAAATTAAGTATGACTTAGATTTAACCCATTCTTTGAACGATTGTTCTAGTGGCTCATAATTAATTATTATTTAGAGATAACTGATATTGGTCTTTTGGTTTTTAATGGATTAGATGGTATTGTTGATCGAAGGGGATTAAGATTACTTACGGTTTGCACTAAGACGAACACACTGGTTAGCGATTGCAAATTACTCATTAACGTAGACAGTGTTACGTTTGAAATCAACGTAAACACTACACAACATAAACCAACCGCATTGGGTTTCATTCAAGGAAACATATTTGAAATTGGAGATCCCGGTAAATCATAACAATTGCCAAAGAGAAAACTTTGTTGAAAATGATTATCAGTAACATTAAATTTTATCTGAATTAATTTTATGGTCAAATATGAATTACCTACATAAGTAAGTATAGCGAAGCTGGTGGGGCGGGACTAATAAAATGTTTACAAATTTAAATTATGTATATCATTTTAAATCCATAGAGACGGATTAAACATAACATCACACTTGTTTTTCTCTGAAGGGTTAGGCATCGGTGGACGCCCACATATCGCCAGTTATGTTTAAGTCCCATATAATAGGGGGCGAGCCTGTTGCCAGCACTTAGAAAATCCTTATGGAAAGGCCCATACTGGAAATGAAATTTTATTGTAATTCGAATCCTGACCTGATCCTTACTAATAGTGCTTGCGACTACTTGACCAACGAGGTAGTTTAGCAAGGAATCTTATTACAATAGTTGATTAGGTGCATTTTGGCGCCCAACCGAGCCCTTTGGCAAATTTGCTTCGACTGCCTCACTTCTTACTTCTATAGTAGCATTCGGCCAAAGCAAACTGATGCAGATATTTAATTCATGTCATACTTAGCCGATTTTTTTTCTACAGTGTGAAACAAACTCCACCACTGGCTTTCAGAGTTAACTTTAGCGTCAATCATCTAAAAATCGTCGGTTCTCCAATATAAGTGATCTATTCAACGCCTGCTACAATGTTCAGCTTCAAGGTATCGATGATTGCAGGTCTCCAGCGGTATCCGAAGTTATTGAGCGAGCTGGAGCAACAGTTCCGTCGCGCGGTGCCCCCTGCGCTCCTCGGACACAACGACACCCTCACTGACAAGATCTCAAATGCCATCAGAGCATTCTACTTCCAGCAGAAACCCATCGAAAACCGGAATATTGACAGCCTTATTGACGTAAGATTACAGAACAGGTTTCGGGCTTTGCAGATGTTCCTTCCAATTTCTTAGCCAACCATGCAATAAGCTTTAATAAAACAGAACTGAAATTTGAATTGCAAGAGATAGTGATTATAGTAGGCACATCTGCACAGCACAACCGATGAACATGTGAACGAGTGCTTTATTATCCACCTTTTGTAATTCTAGATAATTTACTTATGAATATTATGTGTTTTCTTATTAGTTATTCACAGATGTGATGTTCCTGCGGCCAGTTCTGGAGACGGTCCGCCAGCAAGTGCAAAGTAATCGTACGAGCCCCACATACTTGTACCGGTTCGCGTTCGACGGAGCCCTGGGGCTCTTCAAACGCATGCTGGGCATCACGCACCCTGGCGCCTGCCACGGTGATGAAATGGGATACCTTTTCTATTTCTCAAGGCTTAACTACAGGTTGGACGATGACTCGCCCGAGCTAGCAGTTTCACGGCGCATGGTTCAAATGTGGACGAACTTTGCTAAAACCGGGTAAGTGATGACACTTTCTTTCTAACATAGTATTTGTAATATATACGTAAATTAGTTCGATATCTTAAAGATCACAGAATATTCATTTATCTCGGGATCTATTATAAAGTTTACAGGCGTGTTCGCCCCAGCAAATTAAGTACCTATTGTTTCAGTTTAGATAGTGAAAAATCTATTGTTCGAAATAGCGATATTAAACAGCCTTCACTAATACTTTCAACGCAGCAACCACCTATCTTCCGATATAATCTATTAGTTACGTTTACGAGTACCTACTGCTAACTCGCTGTTTGATTAAGTAACATACATAGTTATCCTTCAGATTACACGTTATCTGCAAATTCGATAAAACGTAATGATGAATTGTTTTAATCTGTGCAAGGTGCAGTGATATGATTTCAGGGAAAAACCAAAACAGTTAAAGAAGATTTCTGAAGCTCTTCTTGATCCAATAAGATACTTTTGTTTGCAAATAATTGTTTGTAGCATCGGCGATCGAATATTTGTGGCTAATTCTAGAAGTTACTTTATATCCGTTTGCACCAATGTGTTTCAGAAACCCAACACCTACTGTAGACTACGAGTCAGTAGTTGACTTCGTCTGGCCTCAAGTCAACGACACAGAACACATCAGCTACCTCGACATCAACGGGAACTTCACGGTGCAGACGGAGCCCGAGGCCAAGAGAGTCAAGTTCTGGAACTGGCTGTACGACAACTACGCTGCCAAGCAGGGGGCAGACTCCACCACCAATACAACTGTAGTTAACGAGTGACTTAGTATAATTTTGTGATAAGTGAATCCAGGTGTTCAGACACTAACTGCCAGTTGGAGTGTGACTATAATAATGCTAATCACCGAGTGCTCTATAATAAAAACAAAATTTTAGTGACCCTGTTGACAGCATGTGATCAAAATCTGGCGACAAAAAGTGACTGTTTATCCAAAAAAACTGAGGCTTCAATATCGTGTGTTTGTTTCGTCAGACTATTAGTGACCTATATTTATCATGGAGGCTTATTCCAATTCCGAAGAGGGAAATGGAAAATTAGCTACTAACTCTTAATTGCAATGTAAATAATAAATGTTAAGTATTTTTATATCGTCCATTTTTTTAAATTTTAAGATGGCTTAACTCCTGCTAAGTTACCATATTTCTATAATAATAAACTATACAAATAAAAACGTGGTTTGAATTAAGATAGTCGAAACCTTGAGCTGAAATTGGTCCCTTAATTGTTTTTGTAAACGGAGTCTCCGTTTACAAAGAGTTCGACAAGGATTTCCACAGAGCAAGAAAAGTCGGCCATTAGCAGTAAAGGTACAGACGTCAGCACATCAAGCTACTACAATCTGTCAAATTTCTTTAATTGATTTTCAACTTTATCGCCAAAGAATTAGGTTTCGGGTAGCTTGACCTGCTGGCGTCTGTACAATAACAACATGGGGAAAATTAAATGTGAAATGATTCAGCAGTCGTTTTCAACACGTCTGATTTCCCTATACGTCATAAAATCCTTTACCATACAACTGTAAGATTTATATAAAAGCAGTGGGGTGTCTGAGGAAGATCAGTCTCAAGGATCACTCAGTCCTGTACCTACCTACCTATACGCCTTTGCGTTAGCTTTGCAATAAAGTTAAATAACTGTACTGCACCAAAATGTATAAGAAGGCCAGTAACTTGGTGAGCATCAGGAGGCGCTTCGATACTAAGGAACCACAGAATAACTATAATTCGAGGTAAGTTTCTACTTTACTGGCGCAGACATTTAACTTTAGACCGACAGACTTAGCTTTACTTATATACAAGTCAAGAAACTTTGTGCAATAGAACTTTCAGAAGAAGCTTCAGAGCAATTGTGAAAGGCTGGCTCTATTCATCATCTGTCTATCATTTTTCCAACTATGTTTAGGTCGGCTTCCAGTCTAACTGTATTTTAAATGGAGCGACTGCCTATCTGACTTCCACAACCCAGTTAATACTGGGTAATACGAAATCCCTTGGTAAGACTGGTTGTCAGACTTTCGGGTCACTGACCTGTAACGATTGCCAAAAATCTACAAATGACAGTCGGGATCAACAGCGTACACATGCACACATGTGGGTGGTCACCCATGGACAGATCAACCTAGGCATGCGCAGCTTAACCTGAAGATTGACCCGAGCGGCAGTTACTATTTAGCCATGAGCTCACTCTATTAATATCTACTTAGTGATTCTGTAAATTAAAGAGCATCGGAGCACGGAGACTGAAATCGCCAGGAGGTAGTGGAAACATTTCAGGCTGATAATGCTTTATTGGTATACTTGTCACTTTCAGTGGAAATGCTGACTGCAAGGTGTACAACAGCGTTTTGGAACTAGTGGGTAACACACCCCTTGTTAAACTAAACAAGTTGCCGAAAGACCATGGACTGCAGTGTGAAGTTTGTAAGTACCAAGTTTTGTTTCAACAGAGCAAAAGCACCACGAACAACCAACGCTGATGTATCTTTAACTAACGGACTACTTTAATTTTTCAGATGCCAAATGTGAATTCATGAATCCTGGTGGCTCTATAAAGGATAGAATCTCCTTAGCAATGATCCAGGATGCAAGAAAGAGGGGGCTTGTGGATGGCCACACTGAATTTGTGGAAGCTACTTCGGGAAACACCGGCATCGGGATTGCGTTCAATGCTGCTCTTATGGGTAAATACAACGTTCACGATTTCCACGTACTTATATGAACACTAGAGGAACAACGAAGTTCTTAAAGTACAATGAGTCATCATGTTATGATGACAAAATAAAAGCATGGAAATTTTGCGTATTGAACAACGATTTTACGTCCATACAAACTCAAACCGAACAATCAATCGTCGTAGGAATCGCTGATATATTAAAACTTTCATTCATAATAATGTTTCCTTTCTAGGAAATAAGTGTATTATCGTAACCCAAGATAAGAACTCATCGGAAAAGGTAAACACCATGCGCTTGTTGGGGGCCGAAGTGATCCAAACCAAAAATGGTGAGCTGGAAATCTCGATCGCTCGCCAGCTGAAAAACGAAAACCCTGACACTATGGTGATGTTGAACCAGGTAGGACCTCATCTTTTTTTACATTATGTTTGGTTTTAGATGAGATATTCAGAATTCAATGAACTAATTACCGACCGAATACTACTAATTGGTAAATTTTCACGTGTAACGCTTCAATTCCAGTTTGACAATGACGTAAACCCGAGGACTCACTTCGAGAACACCGGTGCAGAGATAGTATCAGCTCTGGGTGACGTAGATGTGGTGGTACTGGGTGCGGGAACCGGCGGCACCATGACCGGGGTCGGCAAGAAGCTTAAGGAGAAGAATCACAAGTGCATGGTGGTGGCGGCAGAGCCCGACGGCTCTATCATGATCAACAAGAATGGAAAGGCCCATTCGTTTTTGGTAATATATGGCCTAAATAACTTGAAAGAAATTAGATGCTTTTTTACCCACAGAAATTTAAATATTTACGAGCGATAGACGAGACAAGACGAAGAAAATCGTAATCCAATACTCGTAATTGCTCTGTCTAATTTAATACGCCCGCTTGTCAGGTAGCATTCGTGTGTCAAAATCGAAAATGTTTGGAATCAATGTATGTCTTTTCTCCCAATGTCCGCTAAACAAACATATCTATGTCGGATTATCAGAATTTAGACTGTTAGGCTCGTACATCATGTGGGCAGGCGATGGGTTTCGTGCAATAAAAATAGACTGGGTACAATTAATACATTGTCTCTACTAAACTAACAAATTACTTGAAATTACACTTTAACACAATAACACGGGGCACAATGAATCGGGAACAGTTCCAGGACGTCTCAACTCCGCTGCGATCAGACACTGAATGTAGTCCTCGCCTACAGCTGTGAACATAACTCTGGGCACTGTAGAAGCACGCTGTGGTGTTGTTGGTAGACTTGTAAGTAGGTCGTGTGATGTCACCACGGGCGCACTTGCGATTCATTCTAAGTTTATACTAATGACCGGTTCCGACATATACATTCTAATGCGGTTTTACATTGTTTTCATATTGCTATAACATTGTGTACTGTTGCTTTTTACCTTTGCTCGACATACCGTTAAAATAATTATATAGTTAAAATATTTAAATTTTAATAAATCATGTTTTAGGTGGAAGGCATCGGAGGAACCTGGGCGCCAATTGTCCTGGATAAATCGGTAGTAGACCATGTCGAGGTAGTCACTGATCAAGAAGCCTTCTTGATGTCCAGGGAACTATCCAGAAAGGAGGGATTGTTATGTGGTGAGTAACAATAAAAAAATGACTCCTGTAATTAACTCAATAATTAGGTCAAATTAAATGTTTGGTATTTCCTTCCCATAACTCTTATATATCGACGTTTGAAAACAATGCGTGATAAAATATAAGGTCATATACGATACGATAATAAATTTATTATGTATTGTACTTTAAAAGAAGTATGTATGACCGAGTCGCCATCTTATGTTGACCATAAAAATGTAGATGTGATTAAAAAACAATAGAACAATAGGTATGTAGAAAGTATGGAAACTTGCAGATATAATAGTAAAATATTTTGCAAAGAAGTCGTGGTCCCGTAGTTTTTAATTCCCCATTACTATACATATTATTGTCTTGGTGACGTAATACACGTGATTGCCAGGTGGAAGCAGTGGATCGGCCATGTGTGCAGCTATCAAGGCCGTGAAGGCGCTGAACATCGGTGCCGGCAAGCGCGTGGTGGTCATCCTCCCCGACGGCATCCGGAACTACATGTCCAAGTTCGTCAGCGACCAGTGGATGGAAGCGCACCGTTTCATGGAACCCCCAGCACATACCATGAAGTAAGCTATATTATAGTCATTTGAAAACAATAAAAGAAAGCCTTATGACGGGAAAATTACGCCGAATAACAGTGCAGTCATGCCACTAACAAACAGTCTCTTCTACTTCTCCGTGTCACTGACATGACAGCATTTTTTATTTTCATCAGTGAAATGGTTTAATATCTACACCGCGCTCACTGACGGTTGACCACTTTTCAACCTTATTGCAAAGTGTATAGGGGTGAAAAGTGATGGCGTAGTAGTAGACGGTAGTACACACGGCGGCACATCAAACTTTACATTTCCAGCATAACATGTCCCCGTTTTATATATATTTCCTGTACAATGAAAAATCCGCATACACTGATTTTGTATAGTTTGATCAGCCGTCGTGCGTTTGGCAATAATCGCTCAGTTTTCATTATTTTAAATATTGTGATTATTCTAGATGGTGGAAGCATCCAATTAGCGAGTTATGCTTGGACCGCTCTTATCCCAAGTTGAAAAAAGACTGCACATGCCAGCAGGCGCTGGAAGCTATGAAGACAAACAACGTGAACATCGCCGTCATTGTCGATAACATCGGGTAAATAACTTCATATTACACAATTAGCAATTGATTATTTGATGTGGATTCTACTGATTCTACTTGGACTCGCGTAGCGTAAAAATAATGGCAGATTATAGGTACATTTTTCTACGGAGTGATGAAAAAGTAACGCTAGCTATTTCTTCGTCATGCTAGAATAGATAGGTATTTAAAAATCTGAGAAGCAGAGTGTGACATTGAAACAAAGATCCAGATTGGTTAAACATAGAACATTTCTTTCAGACATTTCGTGGGCGCTGTATCAAAAGACAGTCTCCGTAACAGAGCCACGAATCCCACCAAATTGCCCGGAGAGGACTGCGTGGAGTACGACTTTGAGGACGTGGTCACCGACCACCTGGACAAGCACGTGTACACGCTCGCCGACAACGCGGAGAAGGGAAAGCCCACCATCGGTCTTCTGTCCCGCATACTGGACATCGCTCCCTACGTGATCATCGGGAAAGAGGGTTATGACATTAGCGGTAAGTAACTTATATATAATTAAAATATTTGCCGTATTCTGTATGTATCACAGGGTGAAGACAGAGGACTAAACTATTTTACGTATATCATCTATCTAATACACTGAAGTTTTATTGTACCTAATGGAATCATAATTGTTTCAGCCTTCTTCGTCCCAAGTGGGGTGGTGACCGGGGATGACGTCCTCGACTACATCCACGAGCACAGCCAACCTTGCAACGGGAATTAACGAAAATTCACTAAACACAGACTTTGACATAATTACGAGTATTGTAATGTTAAAGACTGTTTTTAAAAGAAACTCATTTGTAACGTAACACTTTTTTTAACCAACATTTATATAATAAACAAAAATTACCTTCATTCGCTGTATCCTGTTTCTTGTACTTGTACATGTTTCTACTACATCAGTATTTTGGTTCTTATAGTTAAAAAATTAATTTATCGCATTTTATTGGAACTTGCCCTCAGCTAAAGTACCATTATAGAGAGACCCAGCGTCAGGTATATACTATATAGGGTGGAAGGGACACCAGGTATTCATTAAATCATTCCGAAACCCCCACATACAAATTGTTCATCAAAAGGTAATTTTAAAAGAATCTGCTGTTTCCTACTGTCAGCTGATGACAGAGCAACGGCTCCGTCATGCACTCTCCTCATCATGGGGAAATCCCATCAATATTTTTCATATATCCTTCGATTTTATAAATATAACTATTTATAAAATCGAAGGAATCTTTATGCTACTTTGGCGTCTCACGAGCATCGTAAAAGTTCTATAAATAGAAAGTTAGCTATGAAATTGATATTAAATCACAGCATCTTTCATCAGGCACCCGTGCAGATTGGCAAATATTATGCTACCTTATCAGGGTAATAGCCCAGAAGTCCAATTCATGGTTTTCTAATTTATAGGAGGAAGAAATCGAAGGTTTGTTGAAATACCAATGGTGTGTGATGAATCCGTGGTTAATCACCTTCAGTTAAGTCACCGATAACTCTTAAAAACGGAAAAGCCGCGGGAGTGGATGTACATCTCTGTAGAACAATCAAAAAACTTGGGCCCAGTAGCGGTGTCGTGATTGCTTGCCCTTTTCGACAAAAAACTCCCCAAGCATTGGACGAAAGCTAAGGTGATAGCGCTCCTCAAGCCAGGAAAGTCTTCAACGGAACCAAAAAATTACAGCCCAATTTACCTCCTCTGTCACTCATTCAAACTCTTTGAACGGCTCATTCTGAATCGTCTTCAACCTCGGATCGATCAGAGGTTGAAACCTCTGATCGATCCTGAGCTGATCACAGAACAAGCTGGTTTTCGCCCTGGAAAATCATGCACCGGGCAAATCTTTCGCCTCACCCAATATATAGAGGACGGCTACGAAACTAACCAAATAACTGGCGTCGTCCTAGTCGACTTATCAGCGGCTTACGACACGGTCAACGTTAACCGATTGCTAGCCAAACTTACAGCCTAACCTATGAAATGTTGCCAAACCAATCCGCGCCATAGACATTACGTTTTTATTGTTCCGTCAACCCGAGGGGCTCACTGCGTCACTGTCGTTATTTTGTTTTTTTTTTTATTTTCCCGTTAAAAGTATTGCTATCTAGCTCAAACTTGTACAGAGTCAATAGGAAAGAGCAAGGAAGCTATACTTAAATTTTCAAGTAATTCGAATAATCGACGTCGAGTTCTGACTTTTCGAAACCCGCGTCCGTAAATGACGTCATGTTATTGTTAAGCAGACGATCAAAATTTCATACGGATCTTGGGTGAAATGTTACGCAACCGACAGTTCATAGTCCACTTGAACTCAGAGATAAGTAGAAGGCGCGCATTCGCTCCCATTTTATTTAATATTTTACACCAATGATCAACCTAAAACAACCAACACCGAACGATTTCTCTATGTAGACCTAGCCCCTAACCTAGCCCTAGCTACAAACTTCGAGGATGCCGAAAACAACCTAGAAATAGCTCTGAACACTCTCAATAGTTACTATGAAAGAGATCAACTGTTTGAGGCCCAATCTTTCTAAAACAATCCTGCGCATTCCACCTCAGCAATCGTGAGGCGAACAGAATTCTTCAAATAAAATGGCGAGGCGCGGCCATAGAGCACAAGTGCACAAAAGTAACCCCGCCTATGTGGGAGACACACTAGATCGGTCACTCACCTACAAACATCACTGCATTAAGTCCAAACTACAGGTCGGCGCTCGCAACAACTTACTACGTCGCCTAACATCCACCGCCTGGGGCGCCTCCGCACATGTTCTCCAGGCTTGGCTCTCTGCTTCTCGGCTGGTGAATTTGCATGCCCAGTTTGGCATTGATTCGCTCATACCGGAGAGGTAGATGTTGCCCTAAACGAAACATGCCGAATAATTACTGGCTGCCTCAAACCAAGCCCATTAACTGCACTATATCCGCTTGCAGGAGTGCCCAGAGGTAAGAAGAGAGGCGGCCTGCTCTGCCGAAAAATATAAGTACCAGACAAACAAACGCCACCCTCTTTATAATATGGAGACGCCAAGATGCAGGCTGAAGAGTCGGAAGAGCTTCCTTAGGTCGACTAATTCATTAGTCGACAACAACGGGGCTAGTGAAGCAAAAAAAAAGTTGTGGCTCTTCAGACATCCCCTTCCGACACATTATGTCGAAGTTGCAGAAAGGCTCTCACCGGGACACTTGCTGCCATGGCCTACCTGGAAGACCCTAAACCGATTGTGAAGACAAGTGGGTCGCTTACAACCTGGTTCAGTGTGGATATTTTGATGAAGCCATGTGTGACTGTGGTGCCTCAACGCAAAACGCTCCTCCTGCACTATGTGTGGTTCCTCGTGCACTTTGAGGGACCCGTCCGAGGCCAGTACCAACGCCGTCGAGGTGGCAGAGTACTGGACAAAACTAATTTTGTTAAAAAAAAGGGAAATCATCGACACGAAGAAGAAGAAGAAGAAGTCACCGATCTATGACTTCTTAGTGTCCAGGAAACTGGCGAAAAAAGATGGATTATTGAAAGTTATTTATCTATTATTTACGCATTTATTTGATTCATTAAGGCCAATCTTATCAGTAGGCTGGTATATTTGATTATTTCCTGATCAACATTATTATCAAATCATGATTATCGATGAAGATCTGGAAGCAGAAGATATAATAGAAGATTATATTTTGAAATCGGGTGATGTAGGTAGTCACCGTATTTGACGATGAATGAATTATTTACAATCTGTATTGTAGTGGAAAGACGTGGAATCGAGTAATCGAATAGCTGAATACGTGACTACCACATTGTAATCATTTGTTGTATAGTGTATAGGGCTATAGGCTCTACCTACTTGGATAAAACAACTAGCCGAATGAACACGTACACCTAACTGCCATCAGGGCTACATTAACAAAAATTCATTAATTTCCAAAAAAATTACCGACTGGCAAGGAAGGGTTATATTTTTCGCGCGTATCTTGTATGTATGTATGTATGCATGTAATATTCTTTATAACCTCATATCTTCCAAACCGCTGCACAGTGGAACGAATGTATGGGAGCGGTTGGACGTAGACATGTCCGAAAAATAAGAGTAAAATTATGACAAACTAATGATGCCATCTTATTCGATTACTTAATGCCTTCATAAATTGTGGTGATGAATTTCTTCATAACTCCCATATTTCGGGAGTAATTTGAGAAAATGTGAAATTTTACTATGAAAATGAGTGTATCGAGCTCTCTCCCTCCTGATTCCGGGCTTGTTTCAAGTACCGGTCTCTAATATCGTAATGCTATTACTAAGAGCTATATTTAATACTAAGACACATAGTGCGCCAAATGTGCACTTTCTGGGATAAAAGGAAATGAAAATTTAAAAAAAAAACGTTTTTTCCCCATTTGTATTTACTTTAAACCGCAGACAGACTTATTAAGAGGTCTATAAATATATTATATATATACAGAAATATATATTAACAAAAATATTCACAAGAACTGATGAGAGTATGACTTTTAAGTAAGTTGATAATAAATTACCTAGTTTCATTAAAAGTACAATAAATAATTAAGATGTAAGCTCTAATTTACTAAGTTACACATTTTAAAACAATAACATCATTTAATTATCTTCGTCATCATCATCATCATCAATTAATTCAAATTCAGAATCGATGTCCGCTAAATCATTTATGTTAACAAATTCGATATCACTTTTCTCAGAATCCGTAAGCTCATAAAATTCCTTAAAAGAAGATTTTTTTACAAACTTATTTCCTTTTGGACGGATACTTGTAACAAGTGGATCAGAAGACAGTAAAAGATTGTGCATAATATCTTCATTGCATGAGATACTGCTATGCTTTCGAGAATGCCCCTCTCTATATTTTCTAAAATCTTTATTTCTAGCCTCAGATGCCTCTTCGGATAGAAAACCAATGGGCACAATTGACATGTTCTGAACTATGTCTGGCCCATGCATTAAAATTTTATGAAGTGAAGAAGGCATATAATACCATGGGTATAACTCCACGTAAAGCTTAGCAGTATCAAAGCAGAACTCTCGGAATTTAGTTACGTTGATCTTCTCTCCTGATGAAATACACTGCAAGATCACACAGATTTTTCTTAAAACCATAGCATCTATTCCGGTCAGTTCAGCAGATTTAGTGTAGTTTTCAAAAAATCTCCTTGCCGAGTTGCCATTGTTGGTGGATCCACTGCCTTGTTTCACAACATCGAGAAGTAAGCCCGTTTCTCTTCTTACAGCCTCTTGAACTCTTTTCTTCCTGTCATCAACTTGCCTTTTTGCTATATCACCCCTTACTTGCCATGATTTTATGTCTTTTAGATTCGAACACAGCGAATCCAAGCGTGAAGGGTGCTTAAGCTATATTTATACATGTCCTCGTTTGCGTGTTTATCTTTGATTAACTCTAAATTATTCATTTCTTTAGGACAAGCCTTGCATATGTCACACACTGAAGCTGCTGTATCGGATATAATGGAATAAATTTTACCATCAATCATTGTCAACAGCAGTTGGTGTTTGACACTAATTCCATCAGTGATGGTGGATGGAGTTAAGGCTTCAATCTCTGCTTCGATTTCAGCCATCTCTCTCTGCACATTTTCTTTGGTTTCCTTTATAAACTTAAACAATATTGGCCGGCAAAATGAAGTGGAAGATGGTCGCTCGTTTTCCCAAATTGTTACACCTTTTGAGACGAGCCGCAGTGGTACAAGACTAATCATAAAATTACTAGCAAGATCGATTTGCTCATCTTCACTCGTCCTTTGATGATAAATGCTTTGGCTAGATGATCCGTCAAAACCCCATTTGCTGGTCAATACGAGCTGTTGATTGGGATCAACAGGGGTTTCTAACGACCTAATAAGTCTTCTTGAGGTTAAATCCATCAAGGCTTGTAATTTGATTTTTGCAGAGCTCTCTGTAACTGTGAGATCTTCTTTGGCCGGATAGCACTTAATTTTTTCTTTAACCAACATGTAGTAACTCGGGTATTGAAGAGCTCCTTCTTGAGTGTTGAAATCCCGAAGAGTGTTATAGCGCCATTTCGATAAGTTCATCGATACATAAAGAGCCAATGCCTTCAAAGGGGATATTTCCCGTACCTGAATTGATTTACCTTCAATGAAGGCTTTGATTTTTGAGGCCTCTTCTGGATTCTCCGTCAAGTATTTCATAACATAAGCTGTATCGCTTTGTCCTGCCTTTTGAAGCGCCCTTTCGGCCGAAAACATAATTTCAGCGCTGCTACTGCTGCATGAAAGACTATCTTCAGTGCGTCTTCTTTTTTGCCGGTTACTAAGGTCCTCAAAAGATTTACGAGGACTAGGATGTGTACAAGTTGAAGCATCAGATTTAGCAGGAGAAATTATGGGCTCGATGACGTCACTTATATTTTCTGTAGAAGGTTCCATATTTTCATTCTGTAATTCCGGCCATTGAATTGCAGCCTGTAGCCAAATCTCATGTTTCTTCCGAAACTTATCTGTGCTTCTTCCAGACTGGGTCCATTTTGCATAAATGCGGTAGCAAAATCGACGACACCAGTCTTTTAAACTTGTTTCAGCACTTTCACATAACTGAACACAACTGTTATCTTTTAAAACACTGAACAAATAGTTAAAGTCGCGTAAATCTTTATGTGCGCGTGCGCATAAAGCAACGTGAATATCAAGATTTGTATTAAAATTTGGAAAATACATTGCGAGATTAGCTTGGATACAACGAGGTGTAAATCAACACTGATTTTAAAGTTACTAATAGTGACCTATTTATATAAAATCCAGGTATCCCAGGTATCCTTTGTTAAATATTGCAAGGTAATTAGTTATTGTGATAATTAGTAAATGATGCATGCTAAATTAGTAGTAATTAAATAATAGCAATGTTCTTATCAGTAATCATTAGTGCATCAGTTTTATATGTAAACCTTAAGTCCCTAATTATATATCCTAATTAGCTTATATCTTCTCTAATTGGCTGCTCAGAAATGTTATTGTAATAAGGTAAACCTTTAGAAAAACGGTTTTAATCAACAAAATAAACAAAATATAAAAAAATTGTGTTATAAAATAAACATCACTCTTTATCCCAGAAAGTGCACATTTGGCGCACTATGTGTCTGAGTATTAAATATAGCTCTTAGTATTAGCATTATGATATTAGAGACCGCTACTTGAAACAAGCCCGGAATCAGGAGGGAGAGAGCTCGATACACTCATTTTCATAGTAAAATTTCACATTTTCTCAAATTACTCCCGAAATATGGGAGTTATGAAGAAATTCATCACCACAAGTTATGAAGGCATTAAGTAATCGAATAAGATGGCATCATTAGTTTGGCATAATTTTACTCTTTTTTTTCGGACTTGTCTACGTCCAACCGCTCCCATACATTCGTTCCACTGTGCGCTGCATGGATTTATTATGGATTTACATATCGTTAGATTCGTCTTGATAACCCAAGTGTTCTTAGATAGGTGACATGAAAAAAAAACCAACATGACGACTGTGAGACGCTATAGTTTAAAGTACAATTTTTTTTTTTTTTTAGATGCTGCTAAATGGGTATCAAATTTAAGGGCTCATCATGAGGATTTTAAAATGGTATATCATGACCATGTAACTAAAAGGAGTAAAATAAAAAAATAAATTTTAAAAATAAAAACACCCGACTGCGTAAAAAATTAACTAATATACCAAACCATATTGGATAGAATGATTTTGGTCTAGAATTTTTAATGGGTCCCGACTGTTGCAGTTTAAATTAAATTGCTTTCAACACTTCTGGACTGAACTTGTTTTTCTCTTTTCAGTTTTTATTTAATTATTAGTTATTTTTTATTCATCATAAATATACCGTTTGTGGTAGCAGAAAAATGGATATAAATCACTGCATTTACACTCTCATACATTATTATCTCATTGTCTTTGTAAATCCGTTGGTTTTAATAAACTTTACGAAATGTTACATAATATTTTTCAGTGATGACAAGTAATGTCAAGCTGTCAAGCTTATTTATTCTTTCTTAACTTTTATATATCGGCCTGTTAAATGAAGGTTGTATTAGGATGTATTACTAAAAAATCATTTATATCGTTTTGGCTAGTTTAAATCTAGTTTTTATATTGTATTACGTTTGTCTACTGACTAATAGAATACTAAATGTTAATTTTAAAATTCATAACGCACTCTTGGATTGTGAGGTTTTATACGTCTTCGCCGACTACTCCTGGCAGGTCAGACAAATATTGGCTACAACAAATATAATCGTAAAGCGAGACAAATAGCTCTAGAACAGTAAAAGAGTTCCCTATAAAAGAAGCCGCTTACAAACTACAACCAGTTTACGACGAGATTTCCGTAGCGAGCAACCAGTACGGTGACGTCCACTCCACTAAAAGAGGGCTAGTGCAGTGACAAGTGGTAGGGCGCCAACGCTCTGACGAGTATGAGCAATATGAAGAGCTATCTGAACTTTATCAAAAGTTGCAGACAATAAACCTATGTTAGTAGCATAGATATCTCTAGGTAGAAAAACTATTTCGTCCAGATTACTAGTTGGCGTATAAAGTGAGCCAGAAGTAACTGTTTCACGTCCAAAGAGCAAAAAGTTAGGAGAGAAACCAGTGGTAGCATTAGTTTTGCTGTTCATAGCGTATTGGACTTTAGGAATGTGGATGTCCCAAGTACTATGGTCTTCACCAACCAAAGATGACAAAGCTGTTATTATAGTACGATTGTATCTTTCAGTGGGATTAACTTGAGGGCAATAGTGAGGAGAGAAAAATATGTATGGTATATTATATTTGCCAAGAAAGTTGCGAAATTCATGGGATTTGAATAGCGATCCATTGTCCATAATAATAGTCTGAGGTACTCCATGTACCAGAAAAACAAATTTTTCCAAGTTAGAGATGATGTTAGTACTAGTAGCCCGTTTTAATGGAAAGATCAAGGAATATTTAGTAAAACAACAGTTAACTACTAATATAAATTGATTTCTAGTCATAGAAGAATAGGTAGAGGACCCATTAAATCTAAAGAAATTGTTTGAAAGGGCCTAGAACAAATTTTTGGTTTACCCATAAGGCCGAAGGGAGAGTGATTTGCGTGTTTGTAAGTTAAGCAGTTGTCACAAATAGAAATTATCTCATCGATGTCTTTAAACGTAGCTGGCCAGTAATATAGAAGTGTTAATTTTTTATAAGTTTTAAAAATTCCAAGATGAGGCTGATTTGGGGACCCATGGTTATCTTTGACAAGGGTTCCCGGAGATCAGGATGAGGAACTTCTTTCCACGCGAAATCTTCAGTTAACGCATATGGAGAGGGAGTATAGCGAAATAATTTATTTTCGCGAATAGTATTATTGGGATAGTGATCAGGATTGTTACGACATTCCAAGAGCAGTTTGTTATAGTGTTCCAATGCTGAAGATACAGATTGGGAATCAAGTGAGACAGGATTAACACCAAGTGATAATGATGTAGAATTACGTGAGAGTAAATCAGGGACTAACTTGTCTTTACCTCTTTTATGTTTTAAGATAAAAATTAAAAGATGACAATCTAAGAGCCCATCTTAACATTTTATCAACTTCTCTAATAAGAGCTTTTTGTTTTTCAGGAGAAAGTCGATAACACAGTTGCTTAATTGGTGGAGTATCAATATGGTGGCTAATAAGATGAGTGCGGCCTAGTACTCCTCTGCTTTCGAAGAATATAATTTTAAAACGTTTAATCATTTCATTAGCGATAGTTTTTTCCTCTAAAGAGAGATTATTAAAAGGTAGTACCTGTTTAGTAGTTTCAGTTACCACTGAACATTTAGTATTTGGCTTAAAAGCCGAAGAGAGTATGTGTGGAACAAGATTAAACTTTTTCCTAAAATCAACTCCTAAAATAATTGAAGGAGATAGAGATGGAAATACGAAGGCGAATTATAAATGTCGTGAATAATTATATCCATGACTAATAAATTAATATAGATGATAGTAAAAGAGAGTAAACATTGCATTAATATGAAGTAAATTAGAAGCAGGACTCAAGAGAGCCAGAGTGTTCAAGAGGATGAATTAGTTATAAGAAGAAGGACGAGTGAGAAGAACACGTGTCATAAAAATTGATTAAAAGAGGTCCACGAATAGTTATTTAACCGATGGAGGACTAAACTAAATTTGCTGTGCCTCCTTTAATCCTCAGTCAAGTAATTCCAAAAAAAAATCGCACAAAAAAATTCTCGGTCGAATAGTTCCGAAAAATCCCACCAAGAAAAATACCAGTGGCTTGCACCTTAGTACTTTATGTTTCCATAAAAAAAATCTCGGTCGAATAGTTCCGAAAAATCCCACCAAGTAACATACCCGTGGCTTACACCGTAGTACATTCTGTTTCCATAAAGAACAAACACAAAATAAGCTAGCGATAGAGAATAATTAGTATGGAGTAATTATAAAAAGAATCTAAGCCAAATAAGTAAATCAAAATGAATCGTTATACTAGTAATAGTATTTTTTTTCAGAATTTTGAAAACTTATAAAAAAATATCACTTCTATATTACTGGCCAGCTATGTTTAAAGGCATCTCTAAAATAATTTCTATCTGTGACAACTGCTTAACTTACAAACACGCAAATCACTCTCCCTTCGGCCTTATGGGTAAACCAAAAATTTGTTCTAGGCCCTTTCAAACAATTTCTTTAGATTTAATGGGTCCTCTACCTATTCTTCTATGACTAGAAATCAATTTATATTAGTAGTTAACTGTTGTTTTACTAAATATTCCTTGATCTTTCCATTAAAACGGGCTACTAGTACTAACATCATCTCTAACTTGGAAAAAATTGTTTTTCTGGTACATGGAGTACCTCAGACTATTATTATGGACAATGGATCGCTATTCAAATCCCATGAATTTCGCAACTTTCTTGGCAAATATAATATACCATACATATTTTTCTCTCCTCACTATTGCCCTCAAGTTAATCCCACTGAAAGATACAATCGTACTATAATAACAGCTTTGTCATCTTTGGTTGGTGAAGACCATAGTACTTGGGACATCCACATTCCTAAAGTCCAATACGCTATGAACAGCAAAACTAATGCTACCACTGGTTTCTCTCCTAACTTTTTGCTCTTTGGACGTGAAACAGTTACTTCTGGCTCACTTTATACGCCAACTAGTAATCTGGACGAAATAGTTTTTCTACCTAGAGATATCTATGCTACTAACATAGGTTTATTGTCTGCAACTTTTGATAAAGTTCAGATAGCTCTTCATATTGCTCATACTCGTCAGAGCGTTGGCGCCCTACCACTTGTCACTGCACTAGTCCTCTTTTAGTGGAGTGGACGTCACCGTACTGGTTGCTCGCTACGGAAATCTCGTCGTAAACTGGTTGTAGTTTGTAAGCGGCTTCTTTTATAGGGAACTCTTTTACTGTTCTAGAGCTATTTGTCTCGCTTTACGATTATATTTGTTGTAGCCAATATTCGTCTGACCTGCTAGGAGTAGTCGGCCAAGACGTATAAAACCTCACAATCCAAGAGTGCGTTATGAATTTTAAAATTAACATTTAGTATTCTATTAGTCAGTAGACAAACGTAATACAATATAAAAACTATAGTTGGGGTTTCGTTCGGCAGGGTTGGCCTCAGGGTGATATACAGGGGTTAAGTTCTGATGCACACCGAAGACGTGCATAGCCTTCTGCATCACCGCTGAGACAAACTGGCTGCCGTTATCTGAGATGACCCGACGGGGAAACCCGTATCTCATAAAGATTTCTTCGATTAGCAGCTTGGCGCAACTCTCGGCGTTAGCCTCGGTCAAGGGAAATAACTCAACCCACCTGCTTGCCGTATCTTCTACCAGGAAGATCCACTTCTCCCCTTGACTACCCTCAGGTAAAGGACCAAACAAGTCCATGGCAAGAACTTCAAAGCGTTGCTGCGACACAGGCGTTTGCAGCAACCCAGCAGGTTTAAGATTGGTTGGCTTGAATTTCTGGCAAAGATCGCATGCCTTGAGATACTTTACCACGTACTGACGCATATTACGAAAATAAAATCTTTCCTTGATTTTCTTTAGAGTGCGCTCTAGACCCAAATGACCGGCGGTCGGCGCGTCATGGAGCTCCTTGAGGATCTCCGCACGCATAGAATCTGGTACCACCAGTTGAGGCTCTTCAGATTCTCCATCCGGATCAAAGCGGAAAAGGACTCCGTTTGAAAGGTAATAACCACGATCTGTCCACCGGGCAGACGCATCACCGTCTTCAAAGTCCGTAAGGATTTTCTGAAGTTCAGGGTCCTCGACCTGAGCAGCTCGCAACTCCTCGGAGCTACGGTGAGGTAGATCTACCGAAACAGGACATAGATCGCACGTACCGTCATTGTTTTCCTCGACTGACGACTGGCATAGTACGGGACGACTCAATGTGTCCGCTACTACGTTAGCTTTCCCAGGTGTGTATTCAACATCTAGGTTGAAAGCTTGAATTCTTAAGGCCCACCGAGCTAGACGGCCACTTGGTGTCTTTACAGACAATAACCACTTAAGCGGTTGATGGTCAGTAGCGACGCGAACTTGGGCGCCTTCAAGATAACCACGAAATTTATCTAGGGCCCATACCACCGCTAACGCTTCCCGCTCAGTCGTGGTATAATTGCGTTCTGCAGTCGTTAAAAGCCTACTCGCATACTCTATAGGTTTCTCAGATTTCGGATCTGGTCCTTGTACGAGCACAGCACCCAAAGCGTAGGCACTGGCATCTGTGCGCAAAATAAAAGGTTGCTCGAAATCTGGTTGACGCAGAATCGGACTCGTTGTGAGTCTTCGCTTGAGCTCGTTAAAGGCATTGACCTCCTTCTCTCCCCATTTCCAGGCCTTATTCTTTTTGGTAAGGTCGGTCAACGGCTGGGCGATTGCCGAAAATTGTGGGATGAATTTCCGAAACCACGAACAGGTTTGTAAAAAACTTTTAAGTTCTTTTAAATTCTTAGGAGGCAACATATCTACCACTGATTGAACCTTAGTAGGATCAGGTTCGATACCTTGGACCGTAATAACGTGTCCTAGATACACGACTTTTTCCCTGGCAAAAACACACTTTTCACGATTTGCCTTCAGGTTGAACTGTCGCAAACGGTCGAATACCTGCTGCAGATCCTGTAAGTGCTTATCTAGATTATCGGAAATCACAAGGATGTCATCTAAATACGCTACAACGGTGACGTCATTCAGTCCAGACCGAAAACGATCCATCAACCGTTGGAACGTTGACGGCGAATTCTTTAAGCCAAATGGCATGCGCCTAAATTGAAACGTTCCGAACGGGAAGACGAAGGCAGTTTTGTGTCTATCCTCTGGGGCGACTTCCACTTGCCAGTAGCCTGCTTTTAAATCAATAGTGGACATGACACAATTGCTTTTAGTAGAAGATAAGATGTCGTCGATTAATGGCAGCGGATATTTATCCGTGCGCGTTACAGCGTTCAATTTCCTATAATCGACGCAAAATCTTATTTCGCCATTTTTCTTGGGCACTAACACGACTGGGGAAGCCCATTCTGACTCGGCTTCTTCAATTACCTCCAGTTCTAGCATCTTATCAATTTCAGTTCTTATCACCTCCTTTTTAACGATAAGGTGGCGTTGCGATAGGCGCGGCGGCACCTGTATCAATCCTATGCAAAGCAAAGGGCGTCGGCCCTCCCCCTGCACTGAAAATATCTGCGTTATTTTCCAAAAGTGCAGCTAATTTATCCTTATCAGCTGGTGCCAGGAGAATACCTTCGGACTCGCGGAGGCCAATCGTTGAACTGACCGCAACTTGGTCCTCGCGTTCATACTGTAGCTCAAAGAAACCTGTATCGCGTAAAGAGAAACGATTCCTGTCGAAATCGAGTATCATGCCAGCGTCCTCTATGAAATTCATACCTAATAAAGAATCAATCGCGCCGGGCAAGACCATAAAGAGAGTTTTTATAGCTACTCCCTGCACCTTTACATTTACTACAGCTATTTCTACAGTTTGGGAACGTTGGGTTCCATCCGCAAATCGCAAATCAGTAACACAACTACAAAATTTTTGACCATTAGCCCGTAAATGCCTAGTTAAGCTATCACTTGCAACGCACTGCTTAGCACCCGTGTCTAACAACGCGGTGCCTTCACAACCGAAAACTTGAATAGTAAAAATAGGACGCACTCGCGGGTTTAACACTTTAGCACCCCCGGACACTGCTTGGAACGCGGTCGTCGCGTTCGGTGGTGTAGTGCGTTTTTCTTTGCATACTGCGCAGTTAGATCTAATGACGCCGGGCGCACCACATCCAAAACAAGTTACGGACGGGCGCGGCTCAGCAGCTCCTGCAACTGGTTCGCTTTTAACCGTAGACGTCCTGTTTTTAATCTCCAGCTTACGACAGTCATCTTTGACGTGTCCAAACATTTTACAGAACGAGCACCTAGGTCTTCCTTTATTTGGTGCTTTCTCCTCTTTGTTCACTGAAGCAGCTGATGAAGAGGCCGCAGAGTGACCAGTAACCTGCGGTGGCGGGGCCGTAGGCGCAGGAGTCTGCCTTTTGGCAGGCGCAGCAGCGCACGTTTCTTCGAGCACATCCTCTACTGTTCGAGCCTGATTCAGTAACTCGGCGAACGATTTGAATGTACCCCTGGCCATCCTCTCCCGAATTCTTCTATAAAGCAACCCGTACACCATATCCAGTTGTACTGGATTCTCTGGCAGCGTGGGCGGCGGCAGCTGGGCGATCAGAGAACGCAACCTACAGACGAAGATGTCTGTCCTCTCCTCGCCTTGCTCACGACTAAAAATCTCTCTGTAAATTCTGTGTGGTGGAAGACGAGGACCGAATGTGTGACGCAGTAACTGGGTAGCTTCTTGCCAACTCATGACTGAATGCTTTACGCCTTGCCACCAGGTAGCTGCGAAATCAATGAACAGCATTGGCAGGCCTCTCAAAGCAATATCGTCGCTAACGCCAACACAGTCTTTATAAATCTGTACAGCATCCACGAATGCCACAACATCGCCAGTACCATTAAATCTCGCCGTACAATTAGCCAGGTTTGTACTTACAGTCATCGGCGGCTGCGGCGGCGCGCTCATTGTGAGCGGCTGCGACCGTAAGGCTTGCAAGAGGAATACCAGTTGTTGATCCGTCATAGCGATGGGTGCAGACATCGGTGGCAGTGGTGTGGCGACGGGCGGAGCAAGCCCGTGCTGTGGCATCTGCGAGTAGCCAGGCAGCTCACGCCCGTGCAGCGGCGGCGATGATGGAGCCGAGGCGCCGGCGGACGGAAGTCCAGCCAGCGGCGGCGTTGACGATCGCACATCAACGAACAATGCGCCTCCATCTGAAGTAGATGGCATCGAGCCATCTAACTGCTCACCAGCCGAAGAATTCACGTCTACAGGCTGTTGCATAGCTCGCGAAGCACTATTAGCACGCGACCGTGTTAGCACCATGGCTTTTAAGCACTATAAACAAAGTTCAGACACAACAAATAGGTATCAGTTTACCTAGGTAACCTATTTAGCCACTAAAGTTCGACAACTGTTCATACACAGCGCGTAGGTACTTTAAAACGTTTATAAAACTTACGCGAATGTTCTAGTCTTATATTTACACAATAACACACCATAGGTCACAAGACACTATAAACATCCAAATTACTAGTATAGGACAATGTTCGAAACGCGTTAGTATTCTAAGTATCCACTAAAATAAATACCGCACTAAACGTCTTTGATTCGCACGAAACGTTCCTACACTATTATATACACAAATGTTCACAGGTTTACGACTTGTAACTTGACTATCCTAGGTATTTAGGTAACCTAAACTAAAGCACTATGACCTAGGAAGACTAAACGTAATCACTAAAATAAAGTTCGTAATATCCAAGCACTGTAAACAATGTTTCTATTTAGAGTCCGTAGATTAAGTACTAGGTAGGTACACGACTGTTCTAGGAAGTATATAAGCTCTAGAACGACTGAACGTGAAATAACTAGCTCGTAACACAAAATCCACGGAATTGTCACTGCATTACACCAAAATAATGCTTTAAAAGTTCTATGATATGTGTGCACAAAACGTAACGAAACTACGGGGGGCGCGGGCGAAGTATATAACGTGTATATAACGCCGCACGAAGAAAACCCGAGAAAGTCACTGTTTTCGACACTCACACTGTTTTTCGAGTCTTTACTTAGACGTTGTTACACTCATTAACAGTCTAACACGAAAATAATGTTCATTTATCCGTTTTTTTTTTCAAAACACGGCCGCACCGTTGGGACGCCTGTTATAGTTGGGGTTCTTTCACAATAAAAACACCAAACTACAAATATTTAAACGGTATAATGAGATTAAGAGACACGAGATTACATTGAACAACATACAGCACAGAACTTAAAGAGACAACAAAACATGGCACATGGCCGGCTCACGAGTAGCACCCGCCGTGCGCGTGCGTGGTTAGCGAGAGCTAATTGTCAACTGCCGCGGCGCGGCGCGGACGGCGGAATAGTGCTGTACCCATAAACTGCACCGAACCATAACTACTCTCTAAGCCGCGCCGGCACACGGCGGGTCCTCGAGGTGCGCGGAGTTGCCACTAGGGGTCGCGCTATAAAACTAGATTTAAACTAGCCAAAACGATATAAATGATTTTTTAGTAATACATCCTAATACAACCTTCATTTAACAGGCCGATATAGAAAAAAGTTAAGAAAGAATAAATAAGCTTGGCAGCTTGACATTACTTGTCATCAGTGAAAAATATTATGGAACATTTCGTAAAGTTTATTAAAACCGACGGATTTACAAAGACAATGAGATAATAATGTATGAGAGTGTAAATGGAGTGATTTATATCCATTTCTGCTACCACAAATGGTATATTTATGATGAAAAATGAATCATGAAGGACCTATGGATTGTAAATTGTACGTATATTTATTTTTATCGTATCTGCTTTATAGCAGAATATTATAACTGTCAATACGATTAGAAATCCAATTGTTTGAACCTCAAATCTTCGGCGCATTATTGTTGCGGTCCGCTGGACTGTCTACCTATCATAGATAAATACTTGGATACATAAACAAACCTTATCTTCATTGGAAGATAAGGTTTTAAGGAGTATCGACTCCTAACCTGTGTAAATATAGTTACCTATCCACAGATAACATGAAGGATACTGTTCTCACTGCCAGTTTCTATTCAAAGAAAATTTATAAGCAACTCCGCTTATAAATTTAATCTCTTGCAAATATAGGTCCCAGTAGCTACTTAGTAGTATCCATAATTATTTTTGTAAAAATTTTATACCCATTCTCAGATTTAAAAAAAAATATTGTTAGCAAGAAAATGGCCATGGTCTATGGGACCAACTCAGGTTGAAGTACTAAACAAGTCAGAGATTGCAAAAAACTTTTCCCTTCCCCCTTCTCTCCACTTGTTTGTCCTGAGTCTTGACTGACTACCCACGCACAGTTCAAACTGTTGATCAGACAAACAAATTTTGTAACGCTGTCGCTAGCCAGCCGTTAAGCCGGCTGTCAAGCCCGCCACGCCTAGCCGGAACGTCACTTCCCCATTGAGCCTAGCCCCGCCAAAGTCTAAAACTCGGGGGAGGTGAAGTAGCCGCCCGCCAGCCAGTCCTATAAATGCCCGGAGCGATGATTTTGTGATTGCACTTGATAATAATAATTGTATTGGGGAAACTCTGCCCGAATAAAATTATAAATCAATACCTGTTTAATTTTTACCACTGTCGTTATACTCAGAAGTGGTATTAAGGAAAAAAACCTACCATGAAACGACGCTCTGCTCTGTCGCCTAGTCGGGAGGACGAAAATTCTGCGTCAGTAAACCAGCTGCTGAAGATTGAAACGAAGAAGAGCAATGCACACCACCCGCAAGGAAAATATTGAACAGTTTCCCAACACAAGAAGTTGAAAAGCATTCAACGATCTGGAACACGAAGCGCCTACCCTCATTCATCGGAAAGAACACCGTGACTCATCATTAATTCCAGAATATGACCCTGAAAACGAAGAATGCACAGTTACTGGCTGCACCAGGCATCTCTATTATCAAGGCCCATATTATTGGTAATGCGGCCAGTTAACACGTTTTAACACCTGCGAAACATTTCGAGTTCCAAGGAGTATCCAGCTCTCTGGCAGCAACGCTGCTACGCAGAAATGAAGGCTGCCTAAAGGTCGTCAATAGCGGGGCCAAGGACATCGCATGGAAGGAAGGAACCATCCTACTTCGCGCTGAGAGCTGCCAATAACCATGCATAAATAACTAGGTCAGTCAATGTGCCAATTTTTGCAAAATGCCAGTAGCCAAATGTGTTTTACAATTGAGTGCCTCATGAGTTTAATATTATGCCTTTTTGTTTTAGAGTGGGATGTACGGATTTAGTTCAAATGCGCATTAGATTATCCAATAATTTATTATTGCCAGTACACCGTAGGCCTGATAGATTAGCACATCATGAACAAGAGATTGTTAGACTCAAAATTAATGAACTATTAGAAGCAGGCATTATTATATAAAAGAATCCGAATCAGATTATGCTTCCCGCTAACGCTCCCTTGGTGTTTATGCGTTTAATAAACAAGGTAGATAGAAAATTCCAAAGTAAATCATTTAGATAAAAATATCTCATATAATTTCATCAATCGGTCGGAAGTATTAGCATTCCTTGAAGGTCTTTTGCTACCGTCAGTCGATGTTCAAACCGGTTTAGACTTTGCAAACGGAGAATTTAAAATTAAATAATATGAGTAAATGTTCATTTTTACAAAATAGAATTTCTTATCTACGTTGTAATATGAAACGAGATGTGGTCGCGGTGGACAAGGGCCTCACTTTGCTCTCCTTGGCTAAAGAGAACTGGCGCAAACCTGTAGTGCTTGACACTAACGACCGCAGGGAGGTATGGCAGAGTAAGAAGCTTCATGGACGCTTTTTCCGGGCCTTGCATGGGCCCGATGTAGACCTACCAGCGTCCGTAGCCTGGGTACGTTCCGGGGACCTCTTCGGAGAAACCGAAGGTTTTGTCTGTGCAATCATGGATGAAGTTATGATGACGAACAACTACCGGAAATTTATTGTGAAGGACGGCACGGTTGACATATGTCGGGCATGCCACCGTCCAGGCGAATCAATCCTTCACATTATCTCCGGGTGTTCTCGTCTGGCTAACGGAGAGTACTTGCATAGACACAACCTTGTAGCCAGGATTATCCATCAGCAACTTGCTCTAAAATACAACCTTGTGGAATCGGAAGTGCCATACTATAGGTATGTGCCCGATCCAGTTCTCGATAATGGCAATATCACACTGTACTGGGATCAATCCATCATCACTGACAAGACTATTCAAGCCAATAAGCCTGATATAGTGTTGGTGGATCGATCAGAGCGGCGGCTCGCAATGATTGTTGACATTACGGTCCTGCATGACGAGAACCTAGTGAAAGTCGAGAAAGATAAACTAATCAAGTATCTTGACTTAGCTCGCGAGGTTGTCGACATGTGGGATGTGGACTCAGCGATCATTGTGCCGGTAGTCGTATCAGCTCATGGCTTAATTGCCAAGAGCCTCGACCAACACCTGAGGAGGCTCTCGTTAGGCAGCTGGATCAAGGGCTTGATTCAGAAACTACTATTTTTATATTTTTAAACGCATGTCGTTTCATGTCGTTTTATATTTAAATATTTAATTCAGTGAATAGGGACACCTTGTTAACAGAAACTAAAAAAGAATTACTCCAAATTTATAGTTTTCTTTGGCAATGTTACAGATACCCATCTAAATTACTGTATCGGGACAACCTTTTGGAATCTGCTGTTGGCTGTCAACAAGGTGACCCCCTCGGGCCAGTGATTTTTAGTTTACCTATTCACCCAATTGTTCGACAGCTAAATTCCAAATTTAACGTTTGGTATCTAGATGATGGAACCTTGGGGGGCGATGTAGATTCTGTTTTAAAAGATCTAAATTTCCTAAAAAATAAACTTCATTCCATTGGCCTCGACCTCAACCTTTCAAAATGTGAAATTTATGTAGCGGGCAGTACCGACAGACAACAGACTCTATCAAAATTTAACGCCATAGCCCCCGGCATCAAAATTACAGAAAAAAGCACTCTTCGTCTCCTTGGGTCTCCCATCTTTGAAAATTCTTTTCCCGATTTTATCGAGGAAAAAATTCAAAATTTCAATGATGTTTCGGAAAGATTGCTCGAAATTAACATACATTCGGCCATCACAATAATTCGTTACTGCTGTTTCAGTCCAAAATTAACGTATTTCCTTCGTGCTTCCCCTTTATGGAAGCACACTCCCCTTTTGGACAAAATGGATGAAATTATCAGACATACTCTAACGTCAATTTTAAATGTGGCTTTGGACGACCGAGCTTGGGCACAAGCTACTCTTCCTATTCGCATGGGAGGACTCGGCGTCCGCAAAATTTCCAGTATTAGTTTACCGGCTTTTATATCCTCGGCCACGGCACTAAGAAATTAATCAGGAATATCCTGTCTTCCACACTGATTGATTTTGATGTGCCGTGCATGCCCGAGGCTATCGATGCTTGGAAACTCGCTTGCCCGAATACTGAAGAACCCGACCATCCATTTTCCCAGAGACGGTGGGACGAGCCGCTCTGCAGAGTAGTTCAGAGCAATCTGCTGAACACATCTGCTACTACTGCTGAGCGTGCGCGCCTGCGGGCTGTGGGTGAGTGGGAGTCGGGTCTTTGGCTTCACGCACTACCGTCGTCGAGCATAGGCACATTGTTCGACGACACAACCTTCCGCCTCGCTGTTTCTTTACGCCTTGGTGCCGCTTGCTGTTCTCCTCATCGCTGTCACTGCGGTGAAGCTGTCAACAACCTCGGTCACCACGGCCTGTCATGCAGCCGAAGTGCGGGCCGTTTTGCACGGCACGCAAATATAAACGACATTATCCGACGAGATCTTGTCACCGTCGGCGTCCCAGCTGTTTTAGAACCCAATGGCTTGGCACGCGACGATGGCAAGAGACCGGACGGCATGTCTTTGTTTCCTTGGAAGATGGGTAGGCCTTTAGTGTGGGACGCAACATGCGTCGATACTCTTGCGCCATCCCATCTTCCAAGCTCATCGTGCTGTGCTGGTGCTGCCGCTGCGGCTGCAGAGAACCTCAAGCGGCGTAAATATAGAAACCTGTGTGGTAACTATATTTTCGAGCCGTTTGGGGTTGAAACTCTAGGGCCGTGGGGTCCGAGTGCTCATAGCCTATTTAAGGAAATTTCGAAACGCCTAGTTGACGCTTCCCGTGACCCAAGGGCTGGCTTTTACTTTGGCCAGAGGCTAAGTGTTGCCATACAACGTGGCAACGCCGCCAGTCTCTTGGGCACATTACCATTTGACAGCGTTGAGGAGGAGTTTTTCGATGCCCTTTTATAATTATAATTATATATATTATATTTATTAATATATATGGTATCGTTATAATTTGGTATGTACAGCAGCATAATTAGCATTAGCACCCGCTAAGAAAATATTATGGAAATTTGAACCCTTAAGGGTGTGAAATAGGGGTTGAAAGTTAGTATGAAAATCTTTCACTGGCCTCCTCTCTCTGAGAGGGAATGGGCTATAATCCACCACGCGGGCCCAGTGCGGATTGGTAGATGTTACATGTCTTCGAATTTTTGGTTCTAGGACATGCCGGTTTCCTCACGATGTTTTCCTTCACCGTTTTTTAGAGCAGTGGTGATGAAATAAATTACACAAAGTAATGCGCCTGCCTGGGTTCGAACCCACGACTTACTGTTCGTAAGTCAGGGTCGCCGGTCGCTACCAACTCTCACAGGGACACTTAGACAGGTATACGAAGTGTTTTAATTTTTAGTTTTTTGCTGGCTTCCATTTAAGTACCTTTCTATGCTTACTTTACAAAAGTTAATTAGTGGGTAATTCTGATTTATTTCAGATTTCTTTATTCTATCTGGCGTAGTACCGGGGGATGATGTCCTCGACTACATACATACCACAATACTCAGCCAACCTTAGAACTGGGTACAACTTACGGCATGACCGCGACCCTGTACTTCCGACTTGGTCTCTATACTTTGCTATTTTACGTGTACTACTTATAAATACCTGAATCTTTTTTGCTAACCTTATCATTTATAATCATTATAAAATAAAGGCACTGATTTAAAGAGGCAGTTGTAAATAGCGGTTTTGGTAAGTTACAAATTATAAATGGCACGTTTAATAACTAGTTCAGCAGTTAAAACTAAGCAGTAAAGTAAACAAAAATGAGCAATAAAAAATAATGAAATGGATCAGTGAATATATAATTAAGCAGGAAAATAATTAAATGAGCGGTAAAAATTATTGAACGAGCGATTATGTGTGGGCAGTAATAAATCGGAATTTGTCGGTAAGAAATCTCATTCTAAGCAGTTCTATAAACAATGAGGTGGTGAAATGTATTCCTCGTATATTAAGCATGCAACGACTTTAGCTACGACGACTCCATGACTCGCGCTCGCTGCTCTCGCAATAATAAAAACAAACCCACTTTCTGTCACAAATTTCGTCGTCGCTCCGCCGGCCTTCGGCCTACGCTCCTCACGCCAGCTAGCAAGACTTTTAGGATAATTTTTGGGTTAATTGCTGATTACCCATGCGTTTGTAAGCATCCTCTATGCGGGGGCAGAAATATAACAACTAAATCAAATTAGATAGAAAAATTATCAGCGTTTAATGTCCAATACACTTTTTATGAAATAATGTAACGAAATGCATACTCATAATAAGAATAATAATCTAACTGCCCATTCCATCATATTTACTGCTCATTCCATCATTTTTACCGCTCATTCAGTTATTGGACTGCTCAATTATTTTTAGAATTGACATTGTATGATAAAATAACCGACTAATTGATTTTGTATTACTGTCCATGTTATACTGTCGCAAGAATTAATCAACAACAATAACTGCACAATATGTTTTTCGACTGATCATAATAACATCTCGAATATTTAAATAACAGCTCAAAAAATTAGTTCCCTAAAATAAACGCCCTGTCATTTCAAACCAGTGAGTGAACCTTTCTAATCTGTGCATTGAGTCCTCATATTTTCCTGAGAGTTGGAAAATCACGCGCGTGATCCCAATACCTAAGAGAGGGATGGATTCAGACGTGAGTGGCAATTGCCAGTAGCAATCCTGTCAACTCCAGCAAAAGTTTTTGAGTCGACCAAGGTGCATATTAGACCAAGTGTCCAGTTCACTATCGGACGCCCAGCACGGATTTCGACCAGCATTTAGCACAACCAGCAATTTACTGAACTTTATGACGTACGTGGTTCCAAATGTTGATGCTGGGGTACAGGTCGACGCTGCCTACTTTGACTTTAAAAAAGCTTTCGATTTCGTTGATAACGACACATTATTAGAAAAGCTGGCAACAATCGGATGTACTCCTAAATTGCTTCAGTTCTTTGCTAACTACATGAGGGATCGACGGAAGTTCGTATAATATGCTAGTTGTAAATCTTAGCCTTATTATACAAGATCAGGAGTAAGCCAGGGCAGTAATGTGGGTCCGTGAGCTTTATTATTATGATAAATGGCTGCCAGGTTTGTCACTTGTCTATTATTCGCGGATGATCTTAAGTTGCTCATGGCCATTAAAGATAAAAGTGACTGTGCACGATTGCAGCAGGATATGGACTATGTAGCTGAGTGGAGTAGGAAAAATAAACTGCAGTTTAAAGTTAAATAACTTTCAGCAGGACGAGAGAACCACACCATCACGAGTATACAAGCTAGAGGGCACATCAATTGAGCGAGTAGAAAAGGTACGCGACCTGGGTGTACGCCTGAACACTGAGTTAAAATTTCGGGACCTTATTGTAAATGTTTGTAAGAAATCTTACAGAAGTCTGGGTTTCGTTCTTCGACGGTCATCAGGTTTTACAAATATAAAAGCAGTTGCACCACTGTATAATGCGCTTATAAGAACTCAGCTTGAGTATAATGCTTTCATATGGGTTCCGCATGACACTAAATAAAGTATCATATTGGAGTGCATACAAAACAAATTCACCAGATTTTTATACTTGAAACTTCTATCCGTTGATGTACCCAACTTTATTCGTTATCGCTATGGGTACAACAAACTCGAGATAAAGACGAACCTAGCGATAACCACATATTTATTGAAACTATTTTGCCCAGCAGTGGGACATCATCATCATCATCATCAGCCTATACTGTTCCCACTGTTGGGACACAGACCTCCTCTCTATGAGAGGGAATGGGCTATAATCCACCACGCGGGCCTAGTGCGGATTGGTAGATGTCACATGTCTTCGAATTTTTGGTTCAAGGACATGCCGGTTTCCTCACGATGTTTTTCTTCACCGTTTTTAGTTACCGTTTGGTTAGTGCTTGTAGACATACAAGGCAGTAAAAAGAATAAATAATAATTAATTCGCAATTTTCTCTATTGCACCTACCGCAGTTTGTTTACATGACCCAAAAGTCGACTGCTAGAAAGAGCTGATACAATGCGGGCAATGCGGCCGACGTTCATTCAGCTGTACCGGCCATAGAGACATAGGTATATTAAGGAAACGTTTTACTCGTAGCAAATAACCTGTTAACCCTGAAAAGCTTGCTGGATGAAGGTTACGAATGGTAACACGCATTAGAAACATGTTTCATTAAGCCTATAAATACAAGTCTTATGTTAATTTTAGCTGGTTTGGATTGGTTTACTCTGGTTTGTTTTGCTAGGAAGTTGCTACGTGCATGCCAATTAAATTATACATATATATATATTATATATTTAATTAAACTTGATCATTTCAAACCAGTGAGTGGATCTTCTCACTATCATGTGATAGAATACTCTTTATCGTGGAAATATTTATTTAATTATATATAATACGCTAACAGGCAAGCACACGCATAGCTTTTGAAATATTCTTCGTAAATGTGCGACTGAACATGTGCAGTCCTATTTAATTATCACTCTGAAGGAAAGTATACAGACCGTGTTCGTAAATCAAAGTTAATAACTGTAGTAGCGATACTAAGGTATACATTGATCTCCGCGATAAGAAATACATTATCGACATTTTGATTTGTGATAAAAAAATACATTATCGAACATAAATAATGCTATAAAATGAAACGTGAATGTTCATAAATATAAGTCCCAACACATCCTAGCACTTAGCAAGTCTCTCAGTGCTCGTTCAGTTTTGAAGTTCATCAATCACAGACTTCCACAATGAACGTCAGTCACAACGTGCCGTGAGTTATTTGTTTTTTTTTTAGCTTTTTGTAAGTTAGATCACTGGAATATTTTTTTAACGAAACCAATAGTAAGACTAGTTGAATAACGTTAATTTTATTTAAGCTTTAGTGAGAAAGAAAACATCGTCCCTTACTAAACTCTGAAGTCTTGAGTAACACACCAGAAATTTTCAATACCAATACAATGAAATCTGTTGAAATCAGAGACACGACAACGCCCTTTTACCAAAACTTTCCCTACGATAAAATAACTTTTTAATAATTATGTCTACTGCTAGGTAGGAAAATATTGATGTGACTTTATCTGTAACATGGTACCGACAGAATGTGTCATTATTTTGATGAAAATATTGTTTCGCAGAGGGAAAAAAATATACGACAACATACTGGAGTGTATCGGACACACACCCCTAGTCAGGTTAAATCGAATACCTAAAAGTTATGGGCTGGAATGCGAGATTTGTAAGTACCTTTACTTATTAATAATGCCTTTTAACAACAAGTGTAAAATAGAACCACCGCTGAAGTGAACCCAAAAAATTTCTTAGGATACTTTTTCAGTGTTTTAAAACAACTGTAAATTATAAAAAAATAAATAGAATGTCGTCTGAATTCAAGTTAAGTTATAGCGTGACTTTGCCAGATCTCGCCCGGCTATAAGACCTGAATATATTGTAAGTGATAATCATCTGCAAAACGTGCAAATTGGTAACGCAACAAATCAGCAACAGTGCATCAATGATAATATCTGCCTAGCCTTATCACAACTACGTTGGGGTCGGCTTCCAGTCTAACCAGATGCAATATCAATATTTCATCATTTCTTCACACACATTATAAATTCGTAAATTATGCCTAAAAACCGGCTAAGTGCGTGTCGGTACACGCACAGTGAAGGGTTCCGTAGTCGGGATTACTATCTGCCTAGCCTTTTCCCAACTATGTTGGGGTCGGCTTTCAGTCTAACCGGGTGCAGCTGAATTCCGTAGTCCGCGTGAGTAATTAAATATTTCATCACAATAATAAACTTAGATTTGCAGTAAAAAACAAGTACATACTCATAATATCCCATATAAATTGTACAGAACAACATGTTCTCCAAGTACATTTTAAAAATTAACTTGTAAAGCCTACGTAGCTATGATAGTTTTCTTGTTTTTAATATCGTTATACATGGTTTAAGTAGACTCTTCACGAAGCCGTCAACCAAGCCTTATGTACGGTGGGCTGCATCAATTGGGTACCCCAGTTGGGAACGTAGGTGCTTTCAAGAGGGGTACTCACATCGTGACGTTGACTGTACATCAAACTAGTACGCAAAAACTATTGCTGGGAAACGACTTAATTTTATTTTTTGGGGTTAATTTTCACGTTTTGCGGTAGGACTCATAACGACTAACGGACTATGTAACGCATTCAAAACACTGTGGTGATGGAAGGACTGAGTAGTACGGGAGTCGTGAAGGTGTCTTAAGTAAAAAAACATACATTAAAAAGATGTATTAAAAAAAAAAAATTGAAAAAGTTGGAACTTTGACCCCCAATCTCTCCGTAACTAGATGGTTCCCAGGTATGGTCTAGAACAAAAAAATGATTGCAATGACGGGGAGAACAAGTACCTTTCGGCTTCGTTTAGTGTGTTTTTACACCCTTTTTTTATTTTCCACCCCAAAAAAAAACGTCGTTTCCCACGCAATAATTTTTGCGTAAAGTTACTTAGTTTGATGTACAGAATGCTTGGTTGACGGCTTCGTGAAGAGTCTGTTTACACCCTGTATGCCTAGCATTTTCACAACTATGTTGGGGTTGGCTTCCAGTCTAACCGCAGCTGAATACCAGTATTTTACATGGAGCGACTAATTATCTGACCTCCACAACCCAGTTAGTACTGGGTAATACGATACCCTTTGGTAAGACTGGTTGTCAGACATTCGGGCCACTGACTACCTGTAACGACTGTCAAAGATCTAAAATGACAGCCGCGGGACTACTTTCCGAGGCATACTTGTTACGTAATGGGTGATCACCCATCCACGAACCAACCTACCTGACCAACCCTGAATTGAACTGCAATTGATTTTAACAAAAATTTGATAGGCGGACATGGCGAAACTATAAGGGTTCCTTGTTGACTACCGAATCCTAAAATGGCTTCTCGAGTTATAAATATGTATTTATTTTATAACTTTCCTGATATAATCGCTTCACTCGTGATATTAAATACATATAAGTAACCTCCTGTGCATTTACTTGCTACTTATCTTTACATCAACACCTGATACTACAAAAACTAACCTACTGCAATATCTTTGTCGTCACAATTGTGATAAATACGTTACGCGATGCGTGTTTAGCAAATTTATACAATTGTACAGACGCCAGCACATCAAGCTACCCGAAACTATCATTTTTTTTCAATCAACCTTGAACCTAATGCTTTAGAGATACTTGTAAAATTGAAAATCTAAATATTAAAGAAATTTAATAGCTTATAGTTGTTTGATATGCTGGCTGTCTGGACGCGTGCAAGCAAGCAATGAATAAATATGTCATTGAAGGTAAATTCGTGATAACACAACTAACATAAGCAAATACTTATAATTCAAGGCCAAGTGACACCTTCTGAAAATAAAAATAAAGAATGATTCGTTGAGACCGATGTGGAAAAATATAAAACAAACATCGAAAGAGGAAGTTCTTAGGAACCAGGAAAACTACAGCTTCTGAATTGGTTGTTTATTTTTTTAAATAAACGAAACAAATATTGTTAGTACAACATACATTTGGTGTTAGTACAACTGAATATAAAAAACTCCGAGCTGTTAATATAACAATGAGGTTTCCCTATATCTAACAGTTTCAGATTAAGTTGACCATTGGAGGTACACACGGCGGCACATCAAGCTTTACATTTCCAGTATAACGTGGCCTCACTTTGGCCATAAACTGGTTTTGTATAGCTTGATCAGCCGTCGTGCGTACCTAGTCACCGACTGACCCCAGTCGGCAACAAAGTAGGTACCTCCAATGGTCAACTCAATTATAGACTGCTGGTATAGAAAAATCCCAAAAAATAAAACAAAAACAGAATATTTCCCAACTAATCGGGATAGCCGACTATCATCATCAGCTACCTGCCCTTGTCCCATGTTACTTGGGGTCGGCGCAACAAGTTTCGAGAAAGCCAGACTATCCGGTCATATGTAGTCGGCGAATAGACAACGACGAGTCGGCAAACGAACTTTATTCGCGATATTATTTTTGTTAACCAGCTTTACGGTTTTTTAATTAAATATCGGAATCGTTATTCCTCCTTCGGTAGTCAATAATTGAACTTAAATGAAGACAACATATAATTTCTAATGAAATATATATTTTTATGGCGGAAGCTCGAGTGCTTTGTTTGATGTTTTCAATGCGAGCGACTCAGCTATACATGAAACGCCATGGACATTGCCGATGGCCCCTGAAATCCACCAAAAGCAAAGATCGGCATGGCCGACTAATCAGCCGATTAAACGGCCTTTTTGCAACCGACTAGTCGGTTGCAAAAAGTCGGCCAAAGTCGTAGTCGGCCCATAAATTCTAGCAATTAATCATTATGCTTCAACGCCTACGTGTTGTTTACGGTACATCTCTTGCTACAAAAGCTACGCGGCGTCTCCGTAGCTCAACTGCTACGCCGCACCTCTGTAGCTTCAGTTGCTACGACAAACAAAAATGTTGTAGTGATGATGCCAACTGTGCCTTTATTTGTCCTAGATGCAAAATGCGAATTTATAAACCCAGGAGGATCGGTAAAGGACCGAATTGCGTTAACCATGGTACAAGAAGAGGAGTTTGCTCACTCTGCTAAACCTGGCATCACTAGGTTCGTTGAGCCAACGTCCGGCAACACTGGCATTGGAGTCTCTCTCGTTGCTGCAATTCGCGGTAACTATGATTTCTACATAAGTATCTTTAGTAGTGTAGTATGAAACTCAGCATACCAATAGCTTTTCATGCGCATAGACTTTCACAGCGAATTCCTTATCCTTCTCTGTGTTAATTCATACTTTGTAGTAATAGTTTATATTACTTTTCCGAATTCCTAAACTCCAGTTTTTGATGTGGTAGCTGAATACCGAATTTTGTGGTTGCAGCTTCGACCTGCAAATGCCTTCTGACATTGATTCATATTCTTTGTCAGTTGACTACCACGTACAGTCTAGTGGTCGCAAGCACAACCATGCAGTTGGGTTCGATTCCCAGGTTGGGTAAAGTGTTATTGGGTTTTCCATCAGGAATTTCCAAGGGCCTAGGCTAAAAGTATGGTGCTTTAAATATAACTGGTGAAATATGGGTGTACCTACTAAGGGCCAATTTCACCGACAACATAACGGTCTGATTATCTGAAAACAGCTGTTTAACGTGAATTTTCATGTTCCACAAAGCAAATCTGATGATTAAACTCAGTAATCAACTGTTATCGCTAATTCAATGTCGGTGAACATGGCCCTTAATCATCAGATTTCCTTTTTTGAACACGAAAATTCATGGTAAACAGTTGTTTTAGATAATCAGACCGTTATGTTGTCGGTGAACTTGGCCCTAAGTATTAGGTTGTAGCATTATGCTATGTTACTATTCGTCCGTTTAACTGAGAATTTGAATTATGGCAATCAAAGTCTAGCCGTATATTTATGGTAATCTTCGAAATTAAATATTTATTGCGAAAGTAGAGTTTGACACTTTCTCAAAATCGGGTCCTTTTGGTTTAAGTATTTTAAGTAAGTTGTCAACCTACATCTACGAATCTCGGCAATGGCATCTACAAATTTCATTAACTGTATCAGTAAAATAAAAATTGACAGTCAGTAAGTAGCTAAAACGATGGAAGTTATTATTTTCAGGATATGATTGCACCATCGTCACTCCGGATAAGAACTCCGATGAGAAAATGAGCACCATGAGGCTCCTCGGTTCGGAAATCATTCAGACTCCGGCCATGGCCCACCACGAGGACCCTGACAACTACATGGCCGTCACCAAACGGATACTAGAACAGAACAAGAACGCTCTGTCTATGAATCAGGTAAGCAGTATGCTTTAACAGTCAGTTCAAGTACCTCTTTCTAGGTAATAAAAAAAAATTGGGGTTTATTTTGAAGTCATAGTACAAGAGCCATTTTTGTTTTACGACCAAAACCGTATAAAACCGATAGATTTGGTTATTCTGATTCCAAACATTCTAATTTCAGACTTTTTTGTCATCACGTCTGATCTGACCGCATTTATAAATATATCAAAAAAAAATACTGAACTGATTCAAAGCAATCTGTCTGATTTTCAGAATGAAGTTTAATAATAGATTTCAGACATCGAAAACTCAATTTTCAGACACCAGTAGTTACACAATTATCATTTGAAAAAAAAAATACGAAAAACTTACAGAAGCGATAAAACTTATAGTAAAACGTCTAAAAATCTTTTTTCAAGTGAACATTGGCATAATGTAGTATCTGCAATTTCTGCAAAGCATCAAAAACTCTTTATTTTCGAATTCGAATCAATGGCTACATTTGACTAAAATCCAAACAAAACGATATATATTTCTAAGTAACATTGAATCAACATCTTTCGCATAGGTTCAATTTATATCGCTGATCTTTAACCATTTTAGTACGCAAACAAATATAATCCCCTGACACATCACGAGCACACGGCGGTGGAGATCCTGGATGCGCTGGGCACTGTGGACATGTTCGTGATGGGCACCGGCACGGGGGGCACAGTCTCCGGCGTGGGCCACATGCTCAAACAGAAGTGCCCCAACTGCATCATCGTCACAGTAGACCCAGAAGGTTCCATAATTTTCGGTCAAGACCATCTGGCTCCTTACTTTGTAAGTTTAGTTTCTAAATATCTATAAAAGATACGGTAGGCAGCGACTTGGCACGTATCCTCATTAAAAACCCCTTTTTTTTCGGGTGGGTTCCCCTTAGTATGTTTAGTTTATTCACAAACTCGAGTTTGGTGCTTGTGCCACATATTGTGCCGCTGAGTGTATGAAGCTTTATAATTCCGCCAATTCCCCAGACGATTCGAATCATGCCTATTATAAACCTCAAATAATTTGGGACCGTCTTAGAAAGCATTTGCCTATCGCTAAGTGCTACAATTAGCCTGTAGCACTTAGCGATAGGCAAAATATAAGCTATGTGTATGACGTAGCAGCGGACTGATGCGATTATATCCTCCAGGTCGAAGGAATAGGCGGTGACTTCGTGCCGGAAGTTTTGGATAAATCAGTGATCGACAAGGTCGTCAAGTCTCATGATAAGGAGTCTTTCAACATGTCAAGAGAGATTATCAGAAAAGAAGGATTATTATGCGGTAAGAAAAGTTTTGAGAGCATATTTTAGTGCTACTGCAGGAAAACATCTGACATAAGTTGTGATTTTTATTGCTTTTTCTTAACAATTATACCACTCTATTCCGGACCTAACATAACATAAACATAACATCACGCCTGTAATCCCCGTAGGGTTAGACAGAGGTGTACCTAATAGTACACCCACATTTCGCCAGTTATGTTTTAAGTCCCATGTAATAGGGGGCGAGCCTATTGCCATCAACCGGGCACAAATCCAGACTCCGTGGCTACTACTGAGAAATTCCTGATGGAAAACCCAATAGCACTTTGCCCGACCTGGGAATCGAACCCAGGACCTCATGCTCAGCAGTCGCGCTTGCGACCACTCGACCAACGAGGCAGCCAAACCAACATTCCGGACCTATCACAACAAAATTTACTCATACCGACATAGACAGGCTTCTTTACCCGCATAACATTTCAGGTGGTAGCAGCGGGGCCATAACATATTCAGCCATTCAAGCTGCGAAAGAGTACAAACTCGGTCCCGGTAAGAAAGTAGTGGTGATCCTTCCGGATGGAATCCGCAACTACATGACGAAGTTCGTGAGCGATCAGTGGATGGAGGCCAATCTGTTCATGGAACCTCCAGAACGCGAATTCCTGTATGTATACCAATTAATTTATGTTTTGAATTGAACCTTAAACTCTGTCTTTATGATTAGGACTCCCTTTTTTTAATTTGGAACTGTGATTTTAAAACCCAGAACGTCACCTCCTAAAACAAACGTGACGATTCATGAAGCTGAACTTTTCTGTAATGTTTCAGCTGGTGGAAGAGGTGTATTTCAAATTTAAAAATAATCCGTTTGGTGGCGACTGTCAAAGAGAATGAGACTTGTATGGACGCGCTAACCGCTATGGGACCTAATAACGCAGTAGCTTTCGTCGTCAATGATGATGGGTTTGTATTAAACATTTTGTAGTGGTTTCGAATTCATAATAGTGTACATACACTCGCCAGCGCATAGAGTTACTACAAACTGTCAAATTTTCTTATTCGATTTTGAACTAAACCAACAACATTTTATGGTTTAAAAACGATAAAGACTGTACAAAAAAGAACTATAGGGTCATCCCTTACATGCGGCGTTCGCTCCTGCCTATTCCTGAATATAATATACTGTTGTTGGTATGTAATTGCCAACTTCTCATTAATTAGTGCTTTTTAAGATAATACATACATAATGACTTTACTTTAACCAAATGTCTGTCAATAAGTGAGTAAAAAATCGCAGTGATTTTAAAATTGTGATTTGTCACAATTTGTGTGTGCGTAGTCGCAGCGGAAAAATGTCGAATATCTTAATTTCAGTTTAGCAAATATTTAGTGTATGACGTCGTGTAATTGTGTATACAAATTTGTGTATCCAACCATTGGGGAGATATTCAACAAAAACTGTTTCCGCTGGAACGAAGTCATCCCAGCGGCACCTTTATTTCCGATGGAAAACAAGAAAAAAAATACATACAATAATTAGTGTGTAACGAGAGGTAAATGTGTATGTTTAAATGAAATTTTTCCCCGCGTGCTGTTTATCGTTTAGGAGTTCTTTCGTGAGCAAACGATTCTGGCTGCTGGATGAGGTCATGATAGAAATAATGTTTATCCATCAATTACTAACGCGTCCACAAATTTTGGTATCCGTGCTACCAACCGTTGAGGAGTTCCCTCTTGAGAAGACAATCCTGGCCCAACGATTAGGCAACGACGGAAATTATATTAATTCATCAAAATTTATCGTGTCTACAAATTTTGGTATCCGTGCTATTTACCGTTGAGGAGTTCCCGCGTGAGAAGACGATTCTGGCTGCACGATTAGGTCATAATAGAAATCACGTTTATCCATTAAATATGAATGAATCTACAAATTTTCGAGTCCGCGCTGTTAATCGTTTAGGAGTTCTCTTGTGAGAAGACGATCTGGCTGCAGGATGAGCTCAAATGAGGCCAAACTATTGTATTGTCATTGGTCCTTGATAAGCATGCGAAGTTTCAGTTCAACCCGACGTTTTGAAGTGGTTGAAAATCAAGCTCAAAGAATCCGTTACATAGATACATACGAGTACCAAGCTAATAACAGCGTGTTAATGATTTGAGTTATTTTAGTTATTAGTAGTAGTTAGTAATTAAGTGTTAGAATGCGCCATTCTCGCAACTATCTGAGGTGTTGCAAAGTATTACTATCTATATAGATTTGTCCTTTGCGTGTACTCAAACTCGAGTAACTAACTACTCAAAAATCGAAGTTTGATGCGCACAGCATTAATTGGGGTATTATTTTTGTAAACATATGTCTGATATGTCACTAACCCTCTAAACGTATGCTTATTTTTTTTAGTTTCCTCAAAGGCGTCGTAAGTAAAGATAGTTTAAGATCTGCAGCCACAAATCCAAAAAAGAAGGGTAATTTCGATTTCGAGGAAAAAGTCAACAAACATGTGATGAAAAACTTTTACAAGATTGCAGAAAATAAAGGAAACCCTACAGTTGGGCTAGCGGCAAGAATATTAGATATAGCACCATTCGTGGTGGTCGTGGAACAATATGTTAATGGCAACAATAACAGCTCAGGTAAATATGAACGGTTTGGTTAGCGGCAATAAGTAAGATTCGATGGGTCAGACTGCTCCGATAATTTAAAGTATCGATACCACAGGATGCCATTCCCCGATAATTTGGATCGATACAAACGAATATGATACATGCTTGGATCATTATAAAAGTTTCCGGTATTTGAATTAATAGATCGTATTATGTTAAATTGTCCTAAATTGCGTGATCAGTCACTTCCGAAGAATAAAAAAGGTGTACATAGAAGAATTGCAAAAGAATTTCCCTCCCTCTCATGTTTTCTTAACTTTCTGGTAGGTATCTACTTGCATTTGTATTGATCCAAAGTTTCGATACAAATGCAAGTATTGTACATCCTAGAAAACGATAAGATAAGATTTAGATTTTCTTTCTTTCTGTCATATTGGGAGAATCGGATCGAAGCCATTCGATACGATCTTAGGATCATCATCGTGGCATCGTGTCGATTGGCTTTGAATCTTATCTTGTAGTTGCGATCGATCCCAACATCGAATGAAATGCAAGTATTTCAATTAGGGATGTATCCGTGACTCACAGTACGCCACGGGAGGAGAAGATTTTAAATACCAATAATTCAGTTTCTCATGTAAGGAACGAAACTAACTATTATTTTATAATTTTCAGGATTTATACCAAAAGGCATTATTACTTCTGAAATTGTTTTGGACTACATCATCGAACATCAACGCCATCTTTAAGCAAACAAGAATATTGTTATTTAGTTATGATTTACCTGACTCATTTTAGTCACAGAATAGATAGATAGATAGATAAACCACTTATTCAGTGCATACAAAAAACATAGCAAAACACACAGAAACTTAATTATATATCAAATTAAATGATACAACAAATTACATGAATATAAAATAGTTCGTGGAGTCCCTCCGCGCGGAAGAAGTGAAACTTCAACTTAAATTTCATCATCATTTCATACCCCCTCCATGGTAGCGTTAAACGTTTAACGCAACCTTGTTGGAAGTGGCATTAGAAGTTTCACTTTAAAAGATGAATAATACCTACTAATAAAATATATTTATTTATTCAATAAAAATGAAATAAAAATAAAATCGTTTTATTCACAATAGCACCTTTACCTTGCACATAGGGAGAACTCCACTGCAGCCAAACGTTGTCAGTCGCGTATATATTATTTGGTTCGATCCAAGCTGTCCCATTGCCGGTCCTAAGGAGTGGTCATCAGGGAGTCAACCCTTTTCCGTTACTTTTTTTCAAGTTTCTATGAATGAACAAAAATAAATTTATTCATACACAGGGCGGAGGCGGACTACTTTATTTTTATTTTGAAACTCTATCTTTGAAACACTATGGGGGCCATAACTAGTAACGAATATCTTCTGAAGTATAGGACACAGAAATTCCAATTTTCAGTATCAAGCTCCTAATGCTATTGTGTCATATCAAGGAACAGCATTTAAAAATGGGCCCGCTGGCTGGACTTTTGTTTGAATAACGAATATCTTCTGAAGTATTAGGTCACAGAAAGTCGAAATTTTGGATTTGTATGGTACATAATAGCATCAAGCTCCTATGTGATATAAAACAGTAGTATTTAAAGAAGGGGCTCGCCGGCCGGACGTTTGTCTAAATAACTATATTATAATAACTCCTAAAGTATAGCTCTCAGAAAGTCGAAATTATGGATTTGTAAGGTATGTACATAATAGTTTCTAACTCCAAGCGTTATTGGGTGATCTATAAGTATAATAACAAAAAAAAAAAACATAAGGGGCCCGATAGCTATCGGTCGGATGCCTACGTCATACAAAGAACACACCCTCCAAGTTTCAGGTCTCCGATCAGCGGTTCAAGCTAAATATAGATATTTTGCCGCGCCAGTCCCACGCCTTCACCTTACGCCGTTTCTGTATAATTCGCGCCTTACAGTGATCAAACAACTGCGATTATGGTGGCGCTGCTTGTCAATAAAAAAAGAAAAAATCGTTGATATTACGTCAAACTTTTAAAGATATTAGCTTTATTAGAACCCAATGGCTTGGCACGCGACGATGGCAAGAGACCGGACGGTATGTCTTTGTTTATGTGGAAGATGATTAGGCCTTTAGTGTGGGACGCAAAATGTGTCGATACTCTTGCGCCTTCCCATCTTCCTAGCTCATCGTGCTGTGCTGGGATTGCCGCTGTGGCTGCGGAGAACTCGTATAAAAATGTAGTAACCCCATAGACCTGGGTCAATAATTTTTAAAACGAAAAAAAATAATAGTAGGATGAAACCCATTAGAAAAGGAGGAGAATATTATAAAAATGAAAGGAAAAATAATTTACGGGCGATCTGAGGTCGGGAAGGGGATGGGGGTGAGTTTTTAAGGGCAAAAAACGGTTTTTCTCGATTTCCGGCAAAACTAAAAGTCCTATGGAAAAAAGTCAAATAGCAAAGTTGTAGGTAATAAAAAGATCTAAAACTTTTGTACTTACACTTTTTTCACATAACCTCAAAATTTATGTGAAATATTCAAAAAACCAAGTTTTTTGTTTTTTATTTTTATCTTTTACAATTTTGTTTTTCTTTTCACGAAATTTGGTGAAAACTTACCTTTTTATGTCCCAAATACGCTGTAATTTATTTGATTAGAAATATTTATTTTTTCACCTTATTTTGAATTAATATCGAAAAAGCACCTTAATTTTCAATCGAAAATTCACCCGTCAAAATATCAGTTTTTTTCAAAAAGTTGGTATGTTTTCTGTTCGTTAAAATCTCTACTTCCCGATGGTGAAAAAAAATATATATGTTACTATAGTAAATCTTCTCAGAAAATGCAAAACAGATTCATCCATACTGATAATCTGAAAAGACAAAATCGAATTAATAATGCCTTCACAATTTTATCGTGAGTAGGTATACCCCCATGAAAAATAATATAAAAAAATAAATGACAAAATGTATAAAAAATATATTTTAAATATATAAAAAATGTATAAATATATTAAAAAATATATTTTTAATAACTAACTTTTGGCCGATTTTCATGTATATTTCATATATTTTAAATATACTTTAGATACATAATATATCTTAAAAGACATAAAAAACATAGCTAAAAAGATTAAAAAAATATATTTTGAATATATCTGAAATATATTTGAAATGTATAAAATATATATGAAAATCGGCCAAAAGTTAGTTATTAAAAATATATTTTTTAATATATTTATACATTTTTTATAGATTTTTAATATATTTAAAATATATTTTTTATACATTTTGTCATTTATTTTTCTATATTATTTTTCATGGGGGTATACCTACTCACGATAAAATTGTGAAGGCATTATTAATTCGATTTTGTCTTTTCAGATTATCAGTATGGATGATTCTGTTTTGCATTTTCTGAGAAGATTTACTATAGTAACATATACATTTTTTTTCACCATCGGGAAGTAGAGATTTTAACGAACAGAAAACATACCAACTTTTTGAAAAAAACTGATATTTTGACGGGTGAATTTTCGATTGAAAATTAAGGTGCTTTTTCGATATTAATTCAAAATAAGGTGAAAAAATAAATATTTCTAATCAAATAAATTACAGCGTATTTGGGACATAAAAAGGTAAGTTTTCACCAAATTTCGTGAAAAGAAAAACAAAATTGTAAAAGATAAAAATAAAAAACCAAAAACTTGGTTTTTTGAATATTTCACATAAATTTTGAGGTTATGTGAAAAAAGTGTAAGTACAAAAGTTTTAGATCTTTTTATTACCTACAACTTTGCCATTTGACTTTTTTCCATAGGACTTTTAGTTTTGCCGGAAATCGAGAAAAACCGTTTTTTGCCCTTAAAAACTCACCCCCATCCCCTTCCCGACCTCAGATCGCCCGTAAATTATTTTTCCTTTCATTTTTATAATATTCTCCTCCTTTTCTAATGGGTTTCATCCTACTATTATTTTGTTTCATTTTTTATTATCTTTAAAGGCTTCTACCCTGGTCTATCATTGGAAACTATATTTTCGAGCCGTTTAGGGTTGAAACTCTAAGTCCTTGGGGTCCGAGTGCTCACAGCCTTTTCAAGAAAATATCAAAACGCTTAGTTGACACGTCCCGTGCCCCAAAAGCTGGCTTATACCTTGGCCAAAGGCAACGTGGCAATGCCGCCTGTCTTTTGGGTATGTACAGACGCCAGCAGGTCAACCTACCCGAAACTGTCAGATTTTCCCAACCAACTTTGAACCTAATACTTCAAAGATAAAGTTGAAAACCTATTTAAGAAATTTGAGAGATTGTAGTAGCTTGATGTGCTGGCGTCTGTAGTCTGTACATTACCAGTTGACAGCGTTGAGGAGGAGTTTTTGACGCCATTTTTTAAGTTAATTGTTAAGTATGTTTTTAGGTTATTTTAATTAATAAAAGTATATGACATTTAAAATAATAAATATATATTTATCTAAAGATATTTGACAGTTTCGGGTAGCTTGATGTGCTGGCGTCTGTACATTTCTTTTATGTTTTAGTTCTGTGTTTTCCCACCTGCACAGATAAGTGTTGGCTGTGATGCAATGCAAGAGCGATAGTCAAGTAACTAAGTCTATGGTCTGTCAACGCAGTTTCGGCCAGCTGATGATTTTATTTGTTGTAATTGTTTGACTTGACAGTTCGTGTCAGTCAGACAGTCAGTTTGTCAAAGAGTATAGTAATATACAGTTTGTACAGTGGTGTGTGAGTGTGAGCTGAGTGTTTAGACTGTTTTTTTTAATTAAAAACCTGCTCGTGAGCGGCGTGGCAAGCAAAAAAATCAAAGAAAGTGACTTGGTTTGTAACTTGTATTGAACTAGAATCGTTATCATTATGTTAACGCAACATCTCTAATCTGTGATAAACACGGTTCTTTAAATAAATTAAAACTATTAAAATTCTTAGCATTTTTGATAACAAAGTTTTATAACCCACAGGTTAAACTACCTAAAAAGTCTGTAAAATGTCTAACCATGTGGAAGTGAACAACGCTACGGAAAATGGGGTTAAGAAGTTTTTTAACCTCAAGGAATTGCCGCACATTGTGGGAGCTCTGTAAGTATACATAGAACAAATTTGATTATTGCAGTTACACCTAAGAATTACCTAATACTATGACAGGGAGATGTAATTTTTCTTAAAATTTTTAGTGATAGAAATCATAAAATTTATCCGGACATTCTAAATGTAATTGGTAATACTCCATTGGTGAAACTCTCGAAAATACCTAAAGAAGAAGGAATAAAATGTGATATGTGTGAGTAAAATTACTTTTATAAATTCATGTGCATGTGCTAATTCCATTGAAATGGATTTCCGTACCTCTTGATCCCCATATCTAAAAATCCCAAGTGGAAGTCTTTACGAAAATATTTTATATTTTACCCTTAATGATTTCAAAAAAGTCCCCAAATTAATTTGTTATCAGATGCAAAATGTGAGTTCTTAAACCCTGGAGGGTCTGTGAAAGACCGCATAGCTTACCGGATGGTAATTGACGCTGAGCAGAAAGGCTTACTGAAGCCTGGCAAGTCTGTTATTGTGGAGCCAACATCTGGCAATACGGGCATAGGGCTGGCCCTCGCTTCTGCAGTCAGAGGTAAACACTAACATAAAAACTTAACAAGATTTCCTGTAAGCCATTTGAAACTGATGATACAACAAAAATATCTATACTACTTACTGTACAAATTCTTTGATGATTTGAAATATTCCCAAATTAATAGATTGCTGTGAGAAGCAAGAGTGCTAGGTCACAAATATGTAATTGTGAAATGTGTTTAATAAGCTTATATCAATTTCTTTCAGGTTACAGGTGTATTATAGTACTACCAGAAAAAATGTCAGATGAGAAAGTGAATACATTAAAAGCCCTGGGGGCTGAAATAATCCGAACTCCAACAGAAGCGGCATGGAATGATCCAACCAGCAACATTATGGTGGCCAACAGGCTATCCAAAGAGATACCTGATGCAGTGCTCCTGGACCAGGTATGTGTCCAGTCTGTAAATTACATCCACATTATTATTATCTGTGAAATTATAATTTTAAATAATATCTTATTTATACAGATACAGGGTGTCGCTGATGATACCACAAATTAAACTGTGTATACCTCATCACATTCCCAGTCTGGATCCAGTAGTTCAGAGACAGGACATTATTTTTCATTTTCACCAATTTCTACATAGTAGATTAATAGGCTAACACCAACAGGTTCACGACCCACGCCAACTCGCAACTTCAAAAACTTTTGCCAAGTTTGTTCCTTAAATTTTATAGTGCAAATTTTACGTAAGGTTAGTCAACTAATATTTATAAATAGTATTGTATTTCGTTAAGTTTTATGCTATTATGTTTGTGTGAAATAATATATATTTTTTTATTTCGATGTTAGGATTTATTTGATAGTTTAAAAATATTGCTATTAACTAGCTAGTACTACCAGTGCTATCATTTATTGGCGGATTGTCGGCGCTACCCGGTATAAATATAATTATCATAACAATAATAAATGGTCTAATAAATGGTAAGAAATATTTAAAAATGTTAAAACATGTGTATATATGAATAAATGGTCTAAAGAGACAGTCGAGCTTGCACCCTAATTCAAATGTTCTCATAGGTTCACCAGGATTGTGGGTGAAAAGCTAGATATTTATGTTTCATGTGCAATGCAAGCACTTTGAAAGCAGTACTGCAATATTTAATTGGTTAGTGTGGACTCAGTAGACTTTCCTCTTTCCTGCAATAGTCATTGTTTACCTCAAATTGCATTCATACACATTTACCTGTATGATCCAACTACTACCAGATTTATTCATGATTCAGAATAACGATAAAACTATAGGAATGGAAGTTGCTATTATAATTTAAATATATTATATAAAAAAAATAATAACATTAGGTACTTATTTTACGAATTAGAGCTGTAAATACATACTGCTCTCATACAACCACTTGCATCCTTTACATGAAATTAAACCACATTATAGACTAGTCCATAAATTGCTCAAGATGTTTATACCGTGTTCACCCTTACCGTGAACTCACCTATATACAAGAAAAATGTGCGTGCGGGAGACAAATAATAAAAAAAAAACACTGCCATTACTAATCTCACTACTAAGGGCGCAAACACACCGCGGTCCAACCATCGCATGTGTCGGTGTGGGTGCACTCTAAGTAAACGTGCGGGTTATATGAATGTTAAAATAATTACAGTACAATAACCCGTGCAACCCACTGGCGCACTACGACGGCACGGCTGAAGAGATCCTGTGGTCTCTGGACGACGACGTGGACATGGTGGTGATGGGCGCCGGCACCAGCGGCACCATATCCGGCGTGGGACACAAGATCAAGGAGCGATGCCCTCATTGCGTTGTCGTCGGAGTCGACCCGTACGGCTCCATACTCGCGCAGCCTGACGACCTCAACAAGTCGGACGTGCAGATGTATGAGGTAAACATAACGTAGGAAGTATTTGTAACCACACCAATAAGGTTCTATTACCCTCAATCAAGCACGTCTGCACCAACCGTGCCGTCAGCTACAAAGATATTAATATTGCATAACATTCCTATTATTTTAATATTCCACATAATGATTATGTGTAATGGAGCGCGGCAGTCTTCCTAATTAGAACTGCATCGTATCACTACAGCTTCAATCCTGTCCTCGAAGCAGTTACCAACTATACTTACACACATATAGGTAGCTTACGTAGGTATAACTATACACAACAATACAACACTAGAATAGAACTAGCGTAAAAAATAACATTTGCGATAACTTTCTTGACGTCTTCGTAAGTAGTTATACATTATTCATCAGTCAAGCTGTTTAATTCAATAACACATTATGTACCTATGTGTATCCCATTCTACTGTTATTATGTATATTTCACGTTCTGCAAAGTCAGGGTTAACGTGATAACATCGTACAATTCTTTATTTAAGTGTTATTTCGAGTAATCTTTGAGTCGTAATCAATTGATCACGGATGGGACGCCATGCCATGTATATTCGACATAGCCGTGACTTGCCGCTCGACACTGCATAAAGATCAAACAAAATACACTGATAACCAGTAACAGTGTTTTGTTACAGCGCGTGACGTTAAAGCTAATATCGGTTAATGTTTGAAAAATATTTTTCATTCCACAAGTTTGATGCTCTCTTACATCAGTCGCACTTGGTCCAGATGCTCAGCGTTTGTCGTAAACATACACTTATCAATATTTTATTATAATGGTCATGTTTATTAACTAGACACAAAATCATGTTAGTTAACTGGCAATAATAATCCGTTCAGGATAAGTTATTATTTGGCAAAATATGGTGACTATGTTATCTATAAGAGATCGCCTTGTGCGATAAGAGTATAAGACCCCCCATGGGTGTACCTAAGTTTTCCCCTTCGTATCGGGGGGCAGGGGGATCAATCAAGAATTTCTTGTAGTACCAGAAGTGTAATGTATGAAAGGCAGCAAGGGCCCAGGGAGGGCAGCTGCCTTAGGATTGAACCACATCTATCAGCCAGTACGGAAACACATTTTTCCATGCTCCTATCCTTTTTTGTCAGAACCGTCATCTAGAGCTAGAAACAGAGCAGGGCTGCTAAAGCACATGGCGGCATCGACAGTGCACTCATCAGCACGCACTCAAGATAGGAGCATGGAAACATACGATTCCGTGCTTATAATTTGGTTCAACCCTTACTCTGGCGCAAGGATATTGGTAGTTCTGAAGCTGACATTGAACGATGTACGCAGGGGGTCCTGGGTTCCATTCCTAGGTCGGGTAAAGTGTTATGAGGTTAGTGTAGGTTAACATCTGATAAATCGAAAATTTTAATTTCGTTTATAATTTTGCAGGAATGCTTAAGTTTAGCTTTGTCTTTAGCTAAATATAGCTACTCAACTCCATAACATATTATAGAGCTGTTTTTATTTATCGAAAGGTGGAAGGCATAGGTTACGACTTCCTGCCTAAGTCTCTCGACAGGAATGTCATTGACAAATGGGTGAAGAGCGAGGACCACGCCTCCTTAGACATGGCGAGAAGACTTATCAAAGACGAGGGACTACTATGTGGTAAGCAATTGCTTTATAATCAACATAACAACATCCCGCCTGTAATTCCCGTAGGGTTAAGCAAGTGTTTCTAATAACACTGTCCGACCTGAGAATCAAACTCAGGACCTCATGCTCAGCAGTCGCGCTTGCGACCACTGAACCAACGAGGAAGTCTTTACAATCAAATCTAAAGAAAAAACTACCCGAGTCCCAGAATTATTTCTAATGATTCCACAAAAAATCGGTAAGTCAAGGCCTTGTAAGATATACAGTTACTGAAGGTGGTTTCAAATCCTTGTTATAAAAATACATTAGTGAAAGTAATATCGGTCTTGTGTGGCAGGCGGCAGCAGTGGTTCTGCCATGTGGGGAGCCATCCAAGCAGCAAAGTCATTGAAGGAGGGGCAGAAGTGTGTGGTGCTGCTACCTGATAACATTCGCAACTACATGACTAAGTTCATATCCGACCAGTGGATGGAGGCAAGGAATTTCCAGCCTTTAGTCAAGAAGGAGAACCTGTCGTGAGTATTATTGTCTCATTTCTTCCTTATAACACTTAACAGCCTGACTTTCAAGCGTCTTTATTGCGTAGCAGTAAGAGTGGTGTTCGTTATTTAAATCCTACTGACGTGCGGTTACCGTACCTACGTCAAACTAATGCGAAACAACCTGACAAAAATAGTTTTGAATGCTACTTGCTTGCTTACTTGCTTGTTTTAAAGCTCATTTTCGATTTCCATTAAATTTTCGCTTGGTTCTCCAAACTGACACTACCGTTGTGACTATAAACAACCTGCTGACTGCTATATTACAAACTTTCACCCAAATCCGAACTATGAAATCGGGCAGTCTCAGATCCGTTCGCTTGCGTAACGATAACCTTTTTATCAAAATGATACCAAAACTAAATGCAGATAAAATTGTAGCAATAAACTTCTTAAAAAATATATAATTAATGCGTTATCCAACCTATCGATACTCTAAAATTGCGTAATGCGTATGCGGAATAAAACAGACGGGAAATCATATTGTTAGTTTCACTAATAGCATGAAATACTGCAGACATAAGCTATTTATTTACAACAGAACTGGCACCTCATTAACTTGCAGATCGCCCGGAAAATATTGATATTGACCTTCCTTATAGATAAATATTAATCAATTTCGTTAAAATTACGTCACCAGTGTGGCTGTTGGAACTTAATGTTCATTTAATGTCAATAATTGCAAAATTATCATCGCAGTGTCAAAGTGTTATCATGTTATTAAGAATTTTAGCGCATGTTAGCGATAACACGGATAAGCTTCAATAACAATAAGAAAAAATATTTGATTTACTTAATTATATTTTTTTGTTTTTGATATTTAAAAAAATGAAATAAATATAACATAACATCACTTAACATCACGCCTGTAATCCCCGTAGGGTTAGGCAGAGGTGTACTTAATAGTACACATTTCGCCAAAAAAAAAAGAAAATAATTTTTGAAATAAATATGGTTGAGAAATAATCAAAAATAGTATAATATGTATATTACCTACACTTTCTACTACTTTATTGGATCAGCGCAAACTAGTATACTGCAGAATCGGTACTAGGTACCTACTTAGTTTGATACTAGAGCTAGGTCAAGTATACATTAGATACCTCGCAAATAGCTTCATGGATTTGATATGACAAACGGTCAGGAATGGGCGTACCTTTGACCATCTCGTAGCCACAGTAGCCATATTTAGGTTCGTTCATTGTTGACCGAAAATTTATGTTTTGATGTGTAATGTTCATTGTTAAATAAAATAAATATAGTACCAGTAGATATAATAAGGGTTTTTACTGTGCGTACAAACTTTGCATTGAAAAGCTTGTTCTCCCATACAACATATTCGTCAACTTCAAACGTAACTTTGTTGGTGGGATAAAATATTTAATTATTTTATTTATCGTTTATTCCAGGCTCCAATGGCTCATAGATACAGGGTCGTCCAAATAGATATCATAAAACAATTCTCACTAATAAATAGAAGATTCCTCATACCCGGGGGATTACCCCCGGGTATGAGGATTCTATTTTTTTACGAGCCGCGGAATATACATGAGGTATGAACCCCATGTATATTCCGCGACTCTTGATAGATTATTCAAAACGACTAGGTACAGAACTCTTCACTGTGCGTGATCATCATCTGGCACGTACTTTGCCGGTTTTTAGGGTTCCGTACATTAAAAAGTAAAAAAAGAACCCTTATAAGATCACTCTCTAGTCCGTCTGTCTGTCCGTGTCTCACCACCGATTTTCTCAGCAACGGGTTTACCTACTATAGAACCTCAATATCAAGTATCAGTAGTAAGCAAGGCCTTACAGCACAGATGAAGAAAAAAATCGAAAAAATAAAGGGTGTCCCCATACATACATAGTATAATGTTGTATAGATAATGGTACGGAACCCTTCGTGCGCAAGTCTGACTCGCACTTGGCTAGTTTTTATTTATAGTATATGGTCATGACCCCATAATGAGTTTTTTAGTTATTTCAATGATACCGTATATCTTCCTGTGTATCTACCCGACCGACACGCTAGGTTTATATAAATTATATTATTTTGTAAACTCGTAAGGTGGTGGAGCAAACCAGTGACGCAAAACATGGGGCAGCCTGTCAAGAGGTTACCTCACTCCAGCACGCTGGCTGAAGCACTCGCCGCTCTCAAAGAAACAGGGTCACCACTGCTGACGGTCGTCAATGATAAAGGGTAAGAAACAAGAATAGTAGTCAACTAATAATGTAGATACTACAAGTAATGCGATTTAAATCTAAAAATATACACAGACACACCCTTAGGGCGATTAAGACTTATCAACAAAATCGAGCTCATGATTCCTTTGTCCAGGTCTAGGTATTATTCGTTTTTTCTTTAAATCTTAAGGTACTTCTGCCATCTCCAAAACCCTAAGAATTACTTACTAGACAACACGCATCCGCGTTTTATTTTTTCTTTTATATGTAGAAAATACCACTGCATTCAGTTAACAGATGAGTGTCGATCTTGGTGCGTTCTATTATAAATATTCAGTATGCAGAGTGGTTAAGATTGGAAATAGTGTAAGGTACTGCGGTCACTCTTACCAAAATGCTCTCGATCTTGCCCTCGCTACACTATTCACGTTTATATTAGGGTGAAATCACATTAATGTGCACGGATCAACATTTTCGAGTCTATCTTATCTCATTCTGTCACGTAAAAACGTCATTTGGTGGAGCGAGAAGTCCAGTCGCAAGCATCTGCACTCATTCGCATCAGAAGCGTGTGTGTAACCTCTCACTTTGATGATTTTCAATTTATTTGTAAGTGATAGAAAGGGGAAAAGATGCAAGAAAATGCAGATCTGTGTGCATAAATGTGATATCACCCTTATGCGCAGGCCACACCGCCAGCTATCGAGCGAGCGAGCCGGGCAAGGCATCGTTTCACCTCTTTTCTTACTTTGGTTCACACCGCGAACTACCGAAAGAGCCGAAACGAAGTTTGAAACCTGCGCTTATTAATGAGCATCTTGGGACACGTGATCAACGTAACCGTTTCCCGTAATTGTATTATTATAACAAGTGGTCTGTTATGTTTTAGATCTGTGATCGGTGTGTTCACGGCGGACAATGCCCGTCGAAGATTGGCCAACCTGTCGGGCTCATTGTCGGAAGATCTCGAAAAATTCACCATCAAAAAGTTTTATAAAGTTGACCTTGCCCACAAACCGACACTGGGATTAGTCTCACGAATGCTCGACATCGCCCCATACGTTGTTGTTGTTCAATCAGGTATGTATCTCCACACGCATTCAATTTTAATTAAGTGCATGTGCAATTTTTTTGCTCTTTCCATCTTGATTGTTTCTTACAAAATAGGTTTACATGGGAAAGTTACGCAAATTTCTCAATCATGAGTCTTATTATTTTACAGATGCATCGACGAACACACAGCGCTCAATTGGACTGTTGACTTCAGAAGATCTACTGGTGACAATCTCCTCAGAAACCAAACACATGAATGGAAGCTAGAAGTTGTTAGCTGTGTTTACAAGACAACTCAACCATGATGTTTTTATATAAATATGCATTGACATAGATTTCACTTGTCTTCTGCCAATCTTATTTCAAGCAAAGAATGTTATTGGTTGTGACTAAAAATTAATTTTCCAAAACTTAAGACAGTTATTGTTTCTGTTTGTCATCTTGAAAATGTAAGTTATTGTAAATAATTTGATACGCAACCACCTATTATAATATTGTAAAAGACCAAGAATGATTTCACGTCGACATTTATGATTTTCGAAACAGGCAAGTTAAATTATAATCTCCTCCAAAAGTTTTTGCTGAAAATCTAAACAAATGCACACACAACAATTTTAACCTGACTATGGTTAAAATGCTTATGTATACATTATTAGCATTGTTTACATTTTTTTTTCTTAAATCGTCGACTATCAATTCGTTTTATTTAAATAACTAGCTGATGCCCGCGGCTTCGCCTGCGTGGATGTCGGTTATCGCGACCAAAAGTAATCATTATGATCCCATTTCCTCAACTCATGGGAACCTAGTTTGCCCATTCTCAAAGTATTAAAATGGATATAGTATATTATCCTTAAGAGATAGACATAAGCCATCGGGGATTTTTCTGTAGACCTATATAAGATATACAATTCTACCATTCATCATTTTGTTATATCTTAAAGGGCAGCGTTTTCGTTGAAAGCTCCCCCAGACGGCTTATTTTTTTCCACCACCTCCAACAAATATCATTATATTTTAGCCAATCTGTACAAAAACAAATTATATACTAAAAAATTCCTCGCGAACCACTCTATCTATTTAAGAAAACAACATGAAAATCAGTGCAGTAATTTTTGAGTTTATCGCGAACAGACAGATAGACGCGGCGGAGAACATTGTGTTATAATATGTAGTGATGTTGGGTTCGGCTTCCAGTACAACCGGATGCTGAATACCAGTATTTTACATGGAACGACTGTCTATCTGCCCTCCACAACCCAGTTAGTTCTGTAATACGATGCCCCTTGGTAGAAATACAGTGTTCCAGATCTTCAATTTTTATACGTCAACAGAGAGTGCTCATCAGGCTGAACAACTTTTGCTAAGACGTCATTCCTATATATATTATAGTGTAACTGGGCTCTTGGAGCTCCACAACAGGTGTTCCTCATCTTCAATTTTTATACGTCAACAGAGAGTGCTTATCAGTCTGAACAACTCTTGCTAAGACGTCATTCCTATATATGTTATAGTGTGGCTGGGCTCTTGCAGTTCCACATCAGCTGTTCCAGATCTTCAAATTTGTTCTCTTAGCAGAAAATGCTCATTACGTGGAACAATTTTTGCTATGGTACCATTTTTATATCTCTTATAGTTTAGCTGGACTGTTGCGGTTCTGCATCAGGTGTTCAAGTTTCCAAGATAAATTATAGCCTATACTTAATACCGATCAACAAAAAAAAATCATTCAAATCTATCGAGTAGTTCCGAAGATTAGCGTGTACAGACAAACAGACAGTTTTTTTTTTGGATTCGTGCTCTATTACTGTTTCTAAACCTCCCACAATATTTTTTTTTTTAAATATATTCAATGTACAGACAGTTATACGTATAGAATAGATATAGATAACCCCAATAAATTGTCAGGATACATTTTGGTGATTTAAAACGATTTCAGGATTTTTATGTGTTCAAATAATAAAATTACTCAATTTGTCTTTTGTGTTTGTTTGTATGCCCATTTGTTTTCATTTGTATAATAATTTGGAAAAGAGTGTTAACATTATAACTTCTGATAAAAGGAACTTCAAAAATGTAATTATTATACATATTATACAAATAATTTATTTTGAAATATTAATTTCAATCGTTATTATTTAATTCCAAACACACATGAAAAATATTATCTAAGTTATAATCATCTTCTACTTCTGGTAATAAAATATGTGTATTGTGAATGTTCTTTTTTATAATTGTATACCAATACAAGATGAGCAGTATGAGCACCATCAGCAGCAAATTAATTGATTAGTTAGACTACAGGCTTACAAGTTCTCACTTTCTATCACTTTGAAATCTATATTTATAAATATTACTGTTTAAACTGTGCCCAGCTTACCTTCGTCCGCGTGAAATTATTATATTACTATAATAAAAATATTACTTCCCTATTTGAATCAGGTTTTGTTAACAATAAAGCCCAAGTTACTCCTTATAACTTCAGCTATACGCCAGTAAAAGTCCCGACAAAATTGGTCTAGCAGTTTCAGAGTTATGTGGGAACAAACAAATAAGACAAAATTTTTTTTTATATGTATAGTATAATATAATACATTCTAAAGAATTCCGTAAAAAGCTGTTATTTTGAAATTGAAAACAGACACTTGAATTTCATTTTTTTTGTATAGATTTGTTCATACACACTCTAAACAAGTAATGCAATGCAACTGCCTGGATAGTCAACCCAGGCAGTTGCATTACTTGTGTGAGTTTATGGAAAGTAAAAGATTATGATTGTGACATAATATTTATTATCATATTTATGGTGATGGTGAAGATTGTTTTGCATTTGCTGCAAGTATAGCTCCAGGTGCAGGATATGGTCTCATTTGATACAGGGATCCAGTAGCAGTTGAGTCCACTCCTGTCTTAGCATGGGTGTCTAGCCCAGAGGTCCAGCTCCCCCTTGATATGTCAGAATAAGCTGCAGGGTCCATTGGATCCAAGTCATTGTCTTTAACCCTCAGTCTTTTATTCCTATGATGTACTAATTCTTTTTCTTTCTCTCTGCGTTCTTGTTTCTTCTCTCTGTGCGGTTGCTGTTGAGGAACTTCTTGGTCAGAAGCTTCACTACTATCATCACTTTCATCACCTTCCTTCAACAATCGTTCTTCGCGTAAATGTGCAGCACTTTCAGTAGGGGTCGCACGCGGGTGAGCCGGTGGTAGCCAACTGACCAAATTATTGTGAACATTCCAGAAGTAATGCTGACCAAATCCCTCATCATACACTTCTTCCCAACCTGGCGGCAAGGGCCACAATTCCAACGCTTTTTTTTTATATTCCATGTATGTTTCGCTAGGAACCAACTTTCCCGTTTTCCATCTTTTTACACAATACGTGGAGCACTCGTGGTAGATATTACTTTTATTTGGACAACTTTTATGACCTTTGATAGGGTTAACATTGACACCCTCGATGCCTTCCCAAAAATGTTCTTTATTGACGCGCTCGTCAAGTTTACTGTCGTAATCTTCTGCTATGATTTCTTCATTAGCCTGCACCAGAGGAGTTTCATTGTTAGAATCAGGAACTGCGGGTTTTGGTTTCAAAAGTCCTCTTTTAGCTAAACGCACAGCTAAAGCTGGTGGTAACGGCATTGTAGGAAATTAAATTATTTTGTACGTTTTCTAAAACACCAAAGGCCATACGAAAACTATTGTTGTTTGACAATGACTGTCAATGGCATGGCATGACATTTGACCATACATATTCGTATGAATCTACTTTTGTCTATGACAATTATAAGCCGTGTTGACAAAAACCATAGATCTGTGGTAAAGTCCGGAAACACCAGTTTGAGATACATGCATAGAATAAAACGGAATAAAACCTATTTTACTGTGACCTGTCAATAGCATTCCAGTACCTAAGAGAGAAAAACTGTTGTGATTCTTGCCGGGTCTCCAGTATGTTGAAATCAGTTTCCAAAAGGCATGAGCTTATATATGTATTATTCACCAGGCCATCGGTCCACTTTGAGGCTGGTCTGCCAACGCTGCGTCTTTCGGTACGCAGCCCCGGATCTAAGGAGTGGCCAACTGGGGCATCCACCCCGGGTGGCAGTATCAGGGAGCGCCAATATCATAATTTAGTATGATTCAAAATAAAAAACTTGCTCCATAAAGCTCCTAGTATACGGAAACCGAGGACTTCTAAGAAACGGCGCCACCGAGGCCCACACCACACACAAGTAAACTTGTGGACTCAAGATGCCGCAGATTTGCCGTGGATGTCTTTTTAATGAAATTGACCTCATTTAGCCACAGATTTAGTGTTAGAGGTTGTGGATCTTTTGAAGTTTTCGCGTCACGGACAAACTGGTAGAGGTTTGGCTGTATTGAAAGACAAATACGCGCCAGCGCACGACCATCGCGCGCAGCATCTCTGCTCACGACATTCGATACGCGTCCTGACAGGTTGTTCAAGATCCACAACCTCTAACATTTAGCTATCATAAAAATCATTTTATTTGAACTAATTTCATTAAAATTAATCTATCAAATATGGTAACTATTTTATATACTCGAAAAATGCCAACCATTATATATTTGTGAGTTATCTCAAACACCGCACTGGAAAGAGGGGCGCCACACTATCTGTTTCAGCCCCGGTTGGAACAAATCTTAGATCCGAGACTGCGGCATACGTGGTCGCCACGGCCCATTATAATACTAGCCAATACTACAGAATTGTGCTGATTCTGCAGAATCTGTATAGGTGTACAGTTACACCAGAAAGTATGCGCTTGGGTACTGTGTTTCTGAATGAGCACGAAAGTCGCATCATAAAGTAACCCCACTGGGCCAAAGCTTCTTATAAATAGAAATCTTTTATTTCCGGACAGCATGGCCTTTAACCGATTCAGTGCGGTGGCAGTTCAAACTATAGGGCCCTGGCGGCGAACAAATTTTTCGTGGCTCCTCTGAGGCGCCAAGCGCCAGGGACTTTCATGGCTCCTCTCGTGCGCCACCCGCCATGAAGTGTAACTTATCGCTTTTTCGTCGGATTCCACTTGTTATATTGTTGTAGTCGCAACCCAAGAGCGAACGAGAGCGATTTTGAAAAGTTCGTTTTAAGTGTTTACATGTGACTACATACGTGTATAAACCGAAATGGAAGGTAAGTGACTTATTCAATCAGGTGTCCTAAACCTTTTGGTATATGTTTGGCGCGATTGACTGATCCATTGTTTTTGTTTATTAAAGAACAGGATATTACCATGCTAGTCGTGTAAAACGCAAATATTCCTATTTTATAGTATTTCATAAACAAATAAACGTTGTATATTAATTATAGCTTTTGAATGAAATCAAATAATATCGTAATCTGAATCAAATTCATTAGTGTCACTATCCTCGATTTAATTTTTTTAAAGGCGACAGCCAGTTACCGAAACGTTTTAATTGTAAATTTATTTTTTTACATAAAAAATAATTATTACTCCTGAAGTATGCGTTTTCATGCAATATCCCGAAGCTAACACTGGAATCGTAATCTGCGTGACAAATAAGGACACTTTCATTTACGGATAACCACTGAAAAATGGTGTTTTACCCGAGTTTTACAGGTAACCATTTTGGCTCCGCTCGGGCGCCACACACGGAATCGGTTAGTGTTAGTAGAAACAATTGCTTCCTCATCATCATTTCAGCCGAAAGACGTCCACTGCTGGACATAGGCCTCCCCCCAAGTGTCGCCACATTGACCGGTCCCGTGCCACTCGCATCCAGCGGATCCCCGCTATGTTATTAGACACGACTTGATTCCTAGGTCGACAGTGTTATTGGGTTTTTCCATCATCAGGAATTTCTCAGTAGCAGTCACGGAATCTGGATTTGTGCCTTATTGATGGCAATAGGCTCGCTCCTTATTGAATGGGACTTAAACATAACTGGCGAAATATGGATGTCCTATTAGGTACCTACACCTCTTCCTAACCCTTCGAAGATTACAGGCGTGATGTCATGTTATGTTATTTTAGGTAAGTTTATCAAGCTTTGTGCATGACATGTAGCTTTACAAACCTATCCCAGGCCCATCCAGTCTTACGGCAAGTTTTTCAAAATGTCATTTGTGCTCCCCCCCCTACGTTATGATTGAGGCCAACCGGCAATGTCACCCAAGCGCCTAAATAACTATACAGCATGGCATGCAGTACTGTCAACATCTGCCGAGCCTTTTCCTAAGTATGTTGGGCTGGCTGCCAATCTAACCAGTTGCAGCTGAATATCAGTATTGTTGTCCTTACACAACAATACTGATATTCAACTGCCCTTGCATAACGTGCTTTCCAAGGCACAGAGGTAACTCTGTATGTAGTGGTCACCCATCCACATACCGACCTAGGCAGGCGCTGCTTAACCTTGAAGATCCAGGCTGTTATCGCAGCACTATAATAAGGCGCGGACTCTACTTAAGCGGAGACAAGACGTGGGAACGGAGATGTGTTGTAAACCACCAATAGTATTTCGATAGTTCACTTCTCGTCTCCGCTTAGTTTTAGTGGAAACGGTCCCTTCTTCCTCGTCGTGCCACCGACCTGTTCCGCCAGTGGCATGAGAAGGAATTGATATTCCTCGTCGTACCACTGAATGATTGTTGCTCTACTAGTAATAAAAAAAATCTGAAGACAAATGTATACACGACTGTGGCGGTCAAAAGGTTAAATACATAAAACCATAAAAAAACAACAAAATCATAACTTCGACATCAACAAAATCATAACTTATATCTTGTAAAGTTCTTAATTTTTCCAAAAAATGACCGATACTAATTACGTGATTCACTAATTCCATTTGCGTTTGTAAAACAAATTCATATTTTTTTTGGTGCAGTGCCAGACTGCCAGTAGAAATATTTAGTGCAAACTGCATTTTTTTTTTAATTTGAACAGGCATCATCATTTAGCAATGCATTGAGCAGCCTGATCAATGACACATTATTTTTATTAATAGTCCAATAAATATTTATAATAAAAAAAAACGTGTGTGTGTGTACTTATGTACACGCGTTAGAAGTTATACTTCTTTTTAAAAAAAATATCTGTCGCCTTATCTCAGCCAGCAGTAGATTAAAAATAAAAAACCTAGGCTTGTCAATATCTGACACTAAGCTAACTTCAGGGTGTATGTTGACTAGCTAACTTCATACTGTTAATTTTGTGTCACAGATGCGCGCGCATCTTAAAATTTCATTCTCATCATTTTTTCATAACGCGCCTAAAGAAGTATAACTTCAAAAAATTATCTGTCGCCTTATCTCAGCTAGCAGTAGATTAAAAATAAAAAACCTAGCTTGTCAATATCTGACACTAAGCTAACTTCAGGGTGTATGTTGACTAGCTAACTTCATGCTGTTCAATTTAGGTGTCGGTGTGCGCGCGCATCGTAAAAAATTACTCTCATTATTTTTCCCTAACGCGCCATAAGAAGTATAACTTCAATTATTTCAGGCACCATAGAGTTTGAATAACATAAAATACTAGTACATACTACTAAAGTTGCAGTTACAGGAAAATTGTGTTTAAGACAATTGTTTATGGAATGGTATCTAAAGGGAAATTAAGTAGAGCTACCTTCACTGCGTGTATCTGCATTCAGTGGTACGACGAGGAATGACAATTCCTTCTCGTGCCACTGGTGCAACAAGTTGGTGGCACGACGAGGAAGAAGGGGAAACGGTTGAGCAGAGAGGAGAGATGTCTCATATTTATTTAGGCCAAGTAGGCAACAGCGCGCAATGGCGGCGGCGGTGAGAACAGAAGCAGTACAGGTTTTTGTGCAATAAAGAATAACAATACACATCACATAGCATCAGTGGATACACCTGGCTCCTAAGCATCTCCTAGCCTCTCCGCTTTGGTGGTACCCGGCCATTTAGGAATTATTTCGTGGAAACGTATTGAAAAAACAAGATGGCGGAGTTATTTGAAACTTTGGCCATGTGCGAAGTCAGGCATGTTATCAAAGTGCTACAAGGATTTTTTGGCGCTCGATTCACCTTGGCAGGGAAGACGCGCTGTTAGTAAACATGAAATCTCAAATCATTGTGTACCTAATGTAGATAATTCGTTTGTATACGTTGGTTCCGATACTGGCCACACATAAAGATCCTTGTAACAGATGTAAAAAAAAATAGTAAATGCTCATATTTAGAGTAATACTCGTCTGATGCCATCAAAACGTGATTAATAAAACAATGGTCTTAATGGTGCTATAATCATAATTATATATTTAATTATATTAACTGCGGTGACAACATCTCGAACTTGAAGGCTGGTAACACTATGAATGATTCCAAAACAAGAAATACACCAGTACATTCTTGAATTCTGAAAAGAAAATTAGAATGTAATTAATTAACCGCACGCAAAATACGCGGCTGGGCGTGGAGTTGTATAACGGGCTTCCCAGCCCGTTATACAATATATATAATATGTTATACAATTCCATTAATTAATTAAACATTTAAAACACAACAATACTTAAAATTTTAAACATAACTCGTTTCTATCAATCGCTTAAAGATTCAGACTTGAAGACAGACATGATTTCCTTAAGACATTCAATGTCCACGAAGCAGACACAATAGCTAAACAATAGCCGTGAACCATACGTAGTTCATGGGACAGGAATTGAGAATATTAAACACACGGTGAAGCTTTAGCTAGTAGCTACCAGGGTGGAAGGGACATCCACGCGCAAACAATATCCACGTATTCTGAGCAAAATTCGGATCCCCTCCCACAAGTGCGTCGATGTCCCTTCCACCCTGTATATAGCCCTGCATTGAATTCCTAGTCCTCTTACTCCTTCCTCCTCTGCTTTCATTACTTTATTTTTATTTACAATATCCTGAAATTTGTGACAAAATATAAAAGGCAACAATCAATGTAGGTAACACACAACACAGTCTTAGGGTCAGCTCACGCCGAGACACGATGCGAAGCGACTAAAGCGTTGCTCGCCGTTGAAAAAGCGCGAACTTTTCAAGATATCAATAGAAAATATATTGAACTTCATTTGTGTACATATTGTCAGTAAGATAATTTGAATACGCTCCATGGCGTGGGGTCGCGCTGCGCTACACCAGCAGACGCCTCGAGGCGCACCGTGAGATGCTTCGCTCGTAAAAACGGCTTGCAAGAGCTCGCTAAAGCCCGCGATTTGCATCGAAGTGACGCGATTCGCATCGCAAAACAGCTGGACACTTCAAAAATCGTCGCGTCGCGTCTCAGAGTTAACAAAACCCTAATCCCCTCGATTCTGTAAGAATCAACACAATACTGCATTGCGAGCTGCGGCTGACAGACCGGATTTCTAAATTGAAAATTTTAAATTTTTAAATTCGTATGAATTAGTACCGTTTATTATGTAGAGTTTGTTGGGTTTTCTCCAAGAATTCTCAATTCAGAAAGCTACAGTGAAACACAGTCCAATAAAGGCTGGGTTTCCCTTCAGAAACAAAGTGTTAACATAATATTCAAACCAAACAACTTTTTCTAATTAGGTACATACCAAATGATTTCCATCTCCATCTCATTACGCAACTTAATTATTGTTGTACTACTTCTATTTTACCTTTTTACTGACGTTGTATTTTTTCTTTACCGTTTTCGTTTATTTGTTTTACCTTATAAATGCGTAATGGCGATGCGTATACTAGATTACTTTCTACTGATCGCTATCTACGTTACAAGGCAAGCGGCATCGATTTACTGAGTAGCAGTTCATGCGATGGCCTTGATAGAACGGAAATAATTATCACCTGATAATAGATGTCTTCACTCACCACTGGCGACTGATGTGTCACTGCGCAACACCTTCGTGGGCAGCACGGCGTCGTGGAACTCTCCAGAGTGGATTAGCTTCTGATTTGACGAATTATTATCTTCATTTGAAACGAAAGGAGTTACAACATCCGTTTCGTCAGAATTATTTTTCTCTCCAGATCCTTCTTGTTTCATTGCTGATTCTGTATTATCAGAAACGATTGTTTCTAATGCGACATTTTCACCATGGACTTCTTCTTCACCACCTCTTACGCTCGTACTTTCGTTCAAATCATCTTTGACGATATTGTTTTCTGCTTGATGCTCTTCCGTTAATTCATGATCATTGAGTGTTAACTCTTTCACGGATTCCACATCTTCGCTTAATTTTCCACTGTTATTACTTGGTGGGGACACAGATTGTATAGCGTCTTCTCGTTTTAACTGCTTCCGTCTTTCACTTTTATCATAACCCAAAGGGTGCAAGTTGATAGACGATGGCGGGCTGCTATCTAGAGACAATTCCATTGAAGTGATCAAACTTTCATCTCTGCTTAAATAGTTACCTCCTTCGGGAACAATGTGAATATTCAACACTGTTTTATTCTTATTTTGTTCATTGTCCATTTCTAGCGACGTAAGGGATGGCTCGTTGGAATTACTAGCAGCTAAAGAATTCGTAGAAACTGTCTTGTTTGAATGAAGTTTATTTCTAACCAAGAAACCCCTAACATGGGCTTGAATGACAGTTGCTGCACTGGACATCGTAGAAGAGTCATCAGTAGATAAAGAAAGGGACTTCTCCTCGTTTACCGTTTGCAATACTGTATCCATTCTTGTAAGCCCAATTGGCCTTCTTTCGTTCAAAGAACCTGCAATAGGAAAGTTGCGTTCATCCTGAAAGACAAAAGTCGTTTTTGTTTTAGAATTAACTGAATAACTGATGGACAAGACCAGACAATTAAGTATCAATTAATTATGTATTATACCTGTTTCATTACCTTATTTTTTTCAACTTCATTTAGATACATTGTTTCATCGTTTACCGTGTCGTCGAAAGTTGAGGCTCTGCTTTTAAAAAGAAACGTCCGAAAAACTTTCTGTATAGTTACTGCTGCAGTTTCCAAATCCATGTTACTATCTGGAATAGGGATCTGTGGAGTTTCACTCAACTTTGTTGGTGTGTACTCATGACCACTGTAATCAATATCAGTATTTTGTTTATTGTTGCTTTCCATCAAATCGATACTATTTGTGTGATTATGGTGTTGGATATTCTCTGGATGTTCTTCAGGTGAGGGAGTTACCCCGTTAGTTTGGGAATTATCTTTGAGTAATTCAGCATTTGCAGTATCGAGTTCAAAAGCGTTGTGTTGCTTTAACTCGTCATTAGTAGATTCCTGTGTAATAAGTGTCGCGATATCACTATCACTGTTAGACTCCAGAAGTGACTCCAGCATATCTGAATTTATTTGTGAATCTTGTAGATCGACAGTAGGCGGTTCTTGAAAAGAAATATCAAACGTGTTTATTTCCTGAGAATTTTCTTCGTTTCCATTTACGGTATCATCACAGTCAGACTTGAGTTCAACGTTATCTATAATATTTGACCGGTTTGTAGTTTCGGATCCGACAAAATCTTGTATGTTCTTGGTATCAATTGATTGAGCGTCTGTTTTATGAAGTGCATTATTTACATGATCACTTTGATTTTCGGCGATTTCGTTAGAAGTTACTTTAACTGCCTGTGTTACTGAGTTTTGACCATCTATATCATCGGCCTTTTCTGACTCTAATAACACAGAAGTGATTTTTTCAGGAGTATCAACCAGTCCACTATCTTGTTTTGTATTAACCGAGTTAAATGGACTTGATAAATGCTGTACGGAAGCAGGAGAGGAATTTGATGAGGTGTCAAATTCCTGCAAAACACTAGCTTCTGCTTCTAATTCTTGATCTTCCTGGAAACGTTGTGCCCCATCCTGCGATAATTGTTCATCTACCATAGGTGCAAGAAAATTTTCTAATATTTCTACTTTAGTAGCAGAAGTCTCAAGGTTTGAAAACTCGTTTAAAGTAGAACCTTGGGTAAGCGTATTATCTCTCATTTCATTCGATTCCGCCAAATTAATATTACTTTTTGACTCGTACTCCATAACTTTGGGTTCAGATTTTATATCATTTTTTAAATCTTCATCAACTTTTACCGTTTCATCATCTTTTACAGCTTCATCTTTAACTTCTTGGTGTAGAGGATCTTCACTCAGTTTACACAACTCGTGTGATAATTCAGCCTCTGATAAATTACCCAAATCTTGTTCTGTCTGAGTAGGCTTTTTAAGATCGCGAACTGGTGTAGGATCTTGCGAATGAATCAATGGTGTATCTTTAATTATTGAAGTAGGCTTTATTTCAGCTTTGCCACTCTGTTGATTTAGTAAATCATTATCATATTGCTTTCTCCGTTGTTCTGCCCGCTGCCGTAGTTTTTCTTGGGTCTTTGCAATTTTTTCTTCCAAAGTTCTTGTTTTCTTTTTAACTATAAAGTTATTGAGTGCAATAATAAATAACATTTAGGTTTAAAATTTTTGTGTTGTAGATATATTTAGTAATATATGTATGTACAGACTAGCTGTGCTAAGATTCAAGTAAATTGTATTATTTATTTGTTAAAATTTGTAGAGCAAACCAGGGCGGAATAATCGCATGTGCGACAAAGCCCTTTTTCAAGAATAAAAAAAAAATGTTTAGTAATAAAAAATATGTAACTTACCAGGGCCATCTCTGATTTCCAGCAGTTGTTGCACATGACCGGCACAAAACCCATAAATATCGGTTGGATTGTGTCTTAGCACTTCCTTTGTTAATCCTTCTATTAACTCTACCAGCCCCAAAGGCATCTTTGGAGGCGTCGTCCTATAATATGCTCTAGAGCCAGTTAGCCTCATTTTTTTCTATTTATTAAATATGTTAATTAGATACTTAGACCCCACAAGCACAAGCACAATTTAGGTAAGCTAATTAGTGGAATAATGAATTGTTTTACTTAGCACTTGCAACTTCTTTCGTAACGGCTTTATATGTATTCCACGCAGTGCCGAAAATAGAAATGAAGAGAATTGTGTGTAGAATCAGCCCAATCACCTTGAGCTGTTAATGTTTGGCCTGGGGTAGCCATAGTGATGTGATAACTTGAACTTGTTTTGTTGCGGTGTATCGATCCCACAGGGTTCATCGTACGCTCATGTTCAATGACTTATTCAAAGTGTCCAACACGTGTCGATATGTGTCGTGTCTACGTGTCGATATGCGAAATTGAAAAACCTGGTAAAAATATCATTTTTTTTTTTAATTAAGCGTCTATGCATGTGTCTAATAGGGCCTCGATTTGAAATGAAAAACTCGAGTAATGTGAAAATTTCTTGTGTATTTCTTCCAATGTGGTTTACGCAACTGAGTAATCACTAGGGGAACGTTATCTCTGGAGGACAGTAGGTGAGCCGGGCGAGCGAGGCCGGCGCTTACTACTAGCCGCCGCGGGGCGCCTACGCATACATTATGTTTACTTAAAGAATTCAATTCATGTGAGTTAACTTTTTTATTTCCATACTGTGTTCTATAATAGTAATTTATATAAGATCATATATAATTTTTGCAATGTTAATACATTTTACATAACAAACATCTCCATTGTGTACATACATACACACGCAGTAGCGCTATGTCGCGGCGCGTATCGGTATATACAGAGGCGCGGACGCGTCCGGCACTGCGGCCCACTGGCCTAGCCGCGCCCGCAGCGCTCTACAAGTGATGATAGAAAAAATTAATTGCTACAATAATATCATACAAATTAATGACTATTCCCTTACAAATTATTATATCTACTTTTAGCATTGTTCTACTCCAATATAATCCAAATTAACTTTTTAGTTTTACCGAGCTGTATGCATGATACATGAATAGTCTCCAGTTCGCTCAGACCGATTTTGCCCAATTAAAGTGTTCCTCTCCCGCAGCTATGTATAGAAATCACACTGCTATAAATTTATAATAAATAAATGCCTATTTACACTATGTAACTATACAAAATGATAGTACGACGAAATTACATTATTGAATCGAGCATCTAATTTAAATGAAAATTTCATACAACGATCTACGGGCGCGGGCCGAGACGGCGAGGTCAGACGATGGCCGTGCCGCGACGTCCCGCGTACACTAAACAAATTACATTTTTAATTTTTTTCTTATTCATTTTTGTACAATCATATTCAGCCAAAAGCTGGGTGCCCGATTAATACATTTATCGGTGATCCGAAATGCGTTACAATCGATCATGCATCAATAATACATACAACTTTAACTTATTTAAACAATTTAACAATATTAAAAAATCCTAAAGTAAACTAGAGACCTATGTAAACGTATATAAAATAGTAATAATCATTATGATAGTGCATCGGGATGCGGACATATTAACATTTAGCACTATTAGTAATTTGTAGTCACACCGAACATGAGTCGAGCCGCAAGGCGAGACGCGCGATGCAGTCCGACAGCGCTCGCGAGCGAACCGAATCCACAGAGACATCGGTACGACAGCGTATCCGGACGACCGACCGTTAGAGGTATTAAAAATTAATAACGTCATTAACAAAAATGTAATCGAATAGAAAATATCAATACATAGCTGAAAACAAATTCAATCGCATTATTCTAGGTCGTGGATGGAGGGTGTGGTCTCGGAACATCACTTGGCGAGTGCCGGCGTGCCGCCCGCGGTCGCCTGCTGCCGCTTGTGGCTGATCTCCAGCTCGCCCAGCCGCTTCCACAGCTCGTCACGCTCCTTCTCGCGCTTTTTCTCTCTGCAACAACACACTCTATTACACAGGGGCCGCTCACATCTACACTTTATCTTTCTTCTAACCAAAACGGTGTAGAATTAAAATAAATAACAAAACTCTTTTGTCTTTTTTTAATAAATGGTCTAGATCAACCCTAGTAGTTTCACACTTCTAAGTTTTTATTTTCATGCCCTCAACGGGAACAATTCGTACGAGTAAATGTCAATAGGGGCGTCACATTATCAATGGTACTGATTGATAGTTGTGATGTGTGTGTGAAGGTACAGGGCAAACGACAATTTGTATGTGGTGCATAAACGGACTACCCGTCAATATATAATGATTATGTGCAATGGCGGACACTCCCACCTGATAACCACTAAGCTCATTTTTGCTTGCACTCACAACATTGAAGCGCTCTCTAGCCGGGTGCCTCCGCATGATTCAAGCGAATTTTTTTTTAACTGATCAGGCGGAAAAGGCCCCGACTGTACGTATGTACTTTACCAAAAGAGGAATACGTACTGGCAAAACAAAAAGAGATAATTATAAAATAAATAAGGGTGCACTCACTTCTGCCGTTCCGCCTTATAGCTAGCAGTAAGCTCATCAAAGAGCTTGGAATTCATCTCCATGAAAGTCTTGAGGACATTATAGACGAGCGCCACTATGGTCTGATTCCAGTGCTCCTTACTGATCCGATACAGCGCAGGGAACATTATAGGCATTATCACGTGATTGTTTTCTTCCATCAGTGACATTATATATTCGTTGTTCCAAAAATATAGTGCTCTTTCAGCAACCTGAAAGTAAAATTTATTTATTATTTTTTTATGGGCTCTATTACATGACTGCACCATGTTCAACCATAATCCATTACAATATTCATTTACTTGAGGACAATATCAAACTGCTTTCTAACTGTCACAATAACAATTTTACGAAAACGCGGAGCTGTGAGAGTTTCAATATCACTAGGTTCGTCAAGATTACAGAAATGTTCTTTGTTATTTGGTATTTAACTTGTGTCCGCGATTCTGGCGCGAAAAATACAAAATACCCGAGGCTTCAATCGTAAGTTTACACTTTTGTAACTCACTATTATTACTATCACCTGAAGTCAGACAATTATTATTGTCGTCTAATACGCATAAATCAGCAAGAATCACTACAAATCACAATTCCCTGCCGCATTTTTGTTTATTTACCTTGCTGAGGCTTACCATATACTTTGGGTTGGGACGGGTAAGCATCTTCTTGATCGGTCACGACGCGCGGCGGTAATTTACGTTATAGTTTGGGACTGCTATTATTATCACAACAAGTACCATACCGATCAGCTGTTGCGATGCCATGCTGCCATTACCGCCACTGATAATGAAGAAACAGCGTTTGGACGAGTCTAGCCAGATATTGGACTTGACCATTTATGTAGAAAATAACTATTTTGATCTACTATTATTTCAAAATTTTAATAAATCAAAAATAGAATGTTAATGATAGACTATAATTATCCACGTGCAACTCAAATAACTATTTGAATAATCCGTATTTTTTTTTTACAAATCAGCTGCCTGTATTATTATTGCACTAATCAAGAGTGTAGCTGGTAAGTAACAAATGCTGCGAACAAATATAATGTGTCAAATCAAAGGAAGGGCTATTTTCGTTCAGTTTCTGATTTAGTTCTCATGAGCCAATGCAAAAATAAACTTGTACCAAACTGATTTTTAATGTTAATCGTCATACAATATTTCGTTAGTAAAGTTGAATCTTACTACCATTTTAACGCGATTCGCTTTTGAAGAACGGATGGCTAGATAGACGTTTGTTACTCTTTCACGCCAAAACAAAACTATTGCACGGATTTTGATAAAACTGCAGTAATATAGTCTTGAAACCCGTCGCTTAAAATGCGGTGAACATTTATATCCAAATGTACAACTACCACAATGTGTAACTGTATGTGATAATAAATATACTGCTAATTAAATTGTTCTGAGTTTTAAATGGTAGTTACCACTTCACACCATTTGAAGTATAAAACTGGACTAATAAGGTTTGAAGTATAAAACTTTTTTAGATCGAATTAAAAGAAAATACAAGGTAAACGGACCCTTCACGAAACCGGCAACCAAGCATTCTGTACATCAAACTGAGTAACTGTACGCAAAAAATATTGCTGGAAAACAACATTTTTCTTTGGAATGAAAAATCACGTTTTACGGTAGGATTTAATATAACGCACTTAAAACATTGGGCATTGAATAATACGGGTGTCATGGAGGTATTTAAAGTAAGTTACAACATTAAAAACTTGTATTAAAAAAAAACTTGAAAAAAAGTTGGAACTTTGACCCCCGTAACTAGAAGGTTCCTAGGTATGGTCTAGTCCAAAAAATGATCGCAAAGACGGGAAGAACCCGTACCTTCAGCTTTGTTAAGAGTACTTTAACATCCATATTTCTATGCCTGACTTTATGCTTTTTTTTAGAGCGATACTTCAAATACGCCTACGCATGCCATGTGGAGGACAACAGTCCAAACCCTCTCACAGAGTGGAGTCCAGCAGTGGGAACAGTATAGACTGATTATGCTTATATATGCATTATTTGTAACAGTAAGCTCTGTGTAATCGACTGCGATCGACTTTTCATTGTTCTATCTTAAAAGTACGTATAAGGCCACTTACCTGAAAATGTGGACTGGAAACACATTTAGCTATTTGTCTGAACAACGGTTCCTGTATTTTGACGAATTGAGCGGGCTCAATTACATCCAATATCTCTTCAATTTCGCCCAAAAACATCACCTGTAATGTATAATATTCTAAAATCTCTCAGTCTGCATAAAATTAAGTATTTATTAAAATAAAATGAATGTGGATTTTTCGCATAAAGGTGCGTTTGTATAACTGACTCCATAATTACCTCTTTTTGCGAACATGTTTTGGGCCAAAACTTGAGAAGGCCACGCACAACATGCTCCGTAAGTGTGGCGTCCTTCTCAAGAAACTGCACCACGCAGTAGGCGAGCTGTGCATGGTACAGGGACAGGCACTTCACCTTGTGCAGGGGCAGTAGCACCTTGACCAGGAATTGTTTGTGCTCACTCTTCAATGGAAGGGCAAATCCATTGATTATACTGTAATGAGAAATATAATATTCTGAATCTCAGAACATTGGAATATGTCATAGTCAATATTACCACCATATTTTTACCATCGACAAGCGCCAAACACTGAAGTACACGCCATGAGTAGAGCTGCTGAAGTCTGCGCGAGTTCGCATAACAACGTGTAACTTACTCCACTTGGTGTTGGAAGAAAGTTTTTAGCCGTAGGATGTGGTGCTCCATCGCTTCCGCGAACAAATTCCGCACGAACGCACAAAAACATCGTGCAAGTGAAGTGTTACTAACATAGTTTTAAGTTGTATATGCTAACTAAAATGTTATTGTTTTATATATTATTATTTATAAGATAATTTTTGTGTATTTCAGGCCCTATCATAGGAAACTATTTTTTTTTCTTTTTGGATGGGAAATCATCAAATGACTTCTCCTGCTCTGGGCAGAGCGGAAGGGAGTGTCAGACTTGTACTGACTAAAACCCATCCATGTTCCTTCCTTGCCCTTTGTGTTCCAGGGCCGCGGTATCTCTTTCGAACAGCCCCCCGCAGCCCGGCTATCATAGGGGCCTTAGTTGATGTACCACAGTTAAGACTATGTTTACTGACCTTCCCAATATTTCCAAAAGCTCGCCCACACCATTAAAATGTTCCGTTTCATAAACAAATCGTAGAAATATATTGTTGATCTGCTTTCGTATGAAGGCACGCAACCCCAAGAATTTGCCGTAGATGCGATGTAGCACCGTTTTTAAGAAGTCGCGCTCACGCGGGTCTTCGGAATCAAACAAATCTAAAAGCTGCAAAATAAAATGTTTTAATTATTATGAGTATTATAACTCAGACACTTAAGTAATTAACACATAATAATAATACAGAAATAGAACCCTAATGACAGTATTTTGCAGCTCCAATCATTTTCATTTTGAGAAGAATATTTGAACCCACTGATCGCTGTCTCTCATCCTAAAACGCTGTAAACTACGCAACGAATAACAGGTAATTAACTTTGCGTCTTAATTAAATTTCGCCATATTGTATAAATAGTTATTGAACCTTAGACTAATATATCAAAGAGTTATATATTTTTATAACAGGTTTTTTACCACTGCCTAACCCTTCGGGGATTACCGGCATGCTGATGTGATGATGACACCTATCAGTTATCAGACGTTTATCTCGAGCATATCTAGTCATTTATAAACTTTTTGGCCTACATGGATCGGCACTTTATGATTATTTCATATCCACGTAGATTTTATTCTTAAAGCCATTTAAAAACGTACTTTACGTTTACGTTTAGGGCGCTTTCAAAATAGACGGTTGGTGCCGGACTGCTGCAGTCCGGTTATCATACTAAAAAGGACTCGCCGCAAGATCGTGGGGTAGCAGTACGACGCACGTCCGTTGGCAGGACGGCAACAATGCATATACCTATGTGCCTAAGTCGTTGTTCGCTAGTGCGGGGAAGGCATCGTGTTTCTTTGTGAGTTCGATCGGACTGCCGCCGCGTACCTCTTTAAATGAGACGATTCGTGTCGGCAGTCCGGCAGCAGTACTGCTCACAGTCGTAACAACCGTGCGGCGGCAGTCCGACATCCGTCTAATTTGAAAGTGCTCTTAAGATGACTTGACGCCCATCTCTAAACCTAATGATGTCAAACCTAAGATGGCTTTAAAGTTAACGTTTACGATTGCACATTGTGATCATGAGATATTACCATCTCGGTTAAATAATGTGCAATGCCATGAGCTCGGTAATATACAGTGGCGGCCATTTTCGCCTGATCATTTAAAAAACAAATCACTTGAATCATGCGGAGGCGCTCCGCCCGGCTAGAGACCGCTTCATGTTGTGAGTGCAAGCAAAAATGAGCTTAGTGGTGATCTGTGTGCCTCGATTGTAGAACACAATTGTTTAAATGCGTAACTTAGACCGTGGTCACGCCTAACGTATTGTCAGTCGCCGAATGATATCATCATTAGCCTATAAATGTTCCCACTGCTGGGACACAAGCCTCCTCTCCGTAAGAGGGAATGGGTTATAATCTACCACGCGGGCCCAGTGCGGATTGGTAGATGTCACATGTCTTCGAATTTTTGGTTCTAGGACATGCCGGTTTCCTCACGATGTTTTCCTTCACCGTTTTTGAGAGCAGTGGTGATCAAATAAATTACAGAAAGTAATGCGCCTGCTTGGGTTCGAACCCATGACTAACTGTTCGAAAGTCGGGGTCGCTACCACTGGGCCACCGCTGCTCTCCGAATGATATGATTGGTGTCAATTCGCCCTTACATGTCGCCGATGCTCCCGAAACCATAGTCAAAGAAGTAACAGCTGAAGCGGGAATACCAATGTCTATTTCCAAACTGCTCGGACAACTATTTCGACTTTATTTTATACTATTCGGGAAACTTACAACTACAACAACAACATAAACAATTTCCTTAAGCAATACGAATTTGAAGGTCATTTACAAGTTTCCACAAGCTAGCTAGCCAGCTAGTTTGTTTAGCTCAAGCAGTTGAGTTTGTTTTCACTGCCGTCGAAGCTGACATAAAAGTATACATATTTCGAGAAAATTTACAAGATTTTCGAGAAAAATTACAGTGGCAGTTCAAGCAGCAGTGCTGGTGGCTGAGTATATATCCGGTATATGTATGGACTAGCCCAGCGAAGTAAAATGCTGTCGAAAAAAAAACCAATTGAAGGTTATTTTACCTGAATTTGAAAGATCCATAGTGAAATGATATGCGAATTGCCGTTTCTCTGCAAATCTCGTTTATGTCAATTTATCCGGTTTCAGATTGGCATATTTTCGGCGCGTAAAACGTTTTTGGTTTTTGTATCCGTTTTTGGTTTTTTCCACCTGACGCAGGTCCTCACCGGACACGGTTGTTTCGAGAGGTTCCTGCACCGAATCGGGCGGGAGGAAACGCCCGGGTGTTACCACTGCGTGGATCGCCCAGAGGACACGGTGGAGCACACGGTGGAGGTCTGCCCCGCTTGGGCGGAGCACCGCCGTGTCCTCGTAGCGGCAATCGGTGGCGGCGACCTATCGCGTCCGGCCCTGGTCCAAGCCATGGTCCGGAGCGAGAGGGAATGGGACGCCGTCACCTCCTTCTGCGAAGCAGTCATGCTAGCGAAGGAGGTGGCGGAGCGTGAGAGGGAGAGAACCTCTCGTCCCAGCCGCCGCGGGAGACGCCTCGGGCGTCGGGGGTCACGTGGTGGCTTCCAGCCACCGTAGACGCGGACCTGTGGACGGTGAGTAATGGGCTAGCTCGCCGTCCGCCGTGTACAGGCCGTGTAGACGACGCGTTCGTGTTCCACGCAAGACTCAAAGAGATGTCAGAAAACAGGGAGGGGCCCGCAAGGGCCGATGCCTGCCAGGGCTGCGGGCTGTTCGAAAGAGATATCGCGGCCCTGGAACACAATGGGCAAGGAAGGAACATGGATGGGTTTTAGTCAGTGCAAGTCTGACACTCCCTTCTGCTCTGCCCAGAGCGGGAGAATTCATTTGATGATTTCCCATCCGAAAAAAAAGGCTCCAACGCTTTTTACCACACGCGCAATTCGTACTAGGGTTGACGAGCGAGCGAGAGATGTCTCCCCACGCGCCCACTGACCCCGCGCGGACACGCCGGAATAAGTGCGTGTTCCAGAGTTCAGTTTTTTGAAGTGAAAATTATGTGGCGATCGTGTACGCGCGTAAACCAATACAAGGTTATACGCGCTACAAAATACGTTAGTCTGAAACCGCTCTTAGACAAGTATGACCTTATAATTTTTTCTTATTTTTTGTAACTATTAAAACTTTGATTAGATAAAAAACAAGATTGGAAATAACAGGGAAATTAGGCAAAAGAATAAGTAAATCTGCTTAATATGTCCTTTACTATATTTGATCCTGCGTACGGACGCTCTGCTCACGGTAAGTCACGGACTCGTTGGCACGCGGTTATCTCTTGGGGTAACACAGAACTAATCTTTAAGCTACATTAAAGGTGACTCAGACCTTTGTTTAGACAAAATGGTATGGATACAATGAAATCGCAAAATAATACACTTGTTGTTTTTGCTATTTGAGTGTTGGTCCTATAGTAAAAGTTGTTCACCATGATGACCAAAGGCCCTTAAGAGGTTTATGGTAAACAAAAACTAAGCACAGGACCACAAAGAAGATATTATGGCGTTGTGGTCATCGTCCAATCAAACCCAATCTATGAGATATTAATACTCAAAGTGGTTATTTGTATTAAGTATTAATGGTAGTACTGTATAAAAGTATATTTTACATGCATAAAGGGTGTAAAAAGACTCTTAACGAAGCCGAAAGGCACTTGTTCTCTCCGACATTGCGATTATTTTTTTGTTCTAGACCATAACTTCTACTTCTAGGTACCGAGATATTGGGGGTTAAAGTTCCAACTTTTTCCCAATTTTTATATACATGTTTTGAATGTATTTTTTTTTTTACTTAAAACACCTTCACGGCCCCCGTATTATTCAATCCATCCATCAGCACAATGTTTTGAATGCGTTACATTGTGTCCTACCATAAAACATGATTTTTCACCCCAAATAAAAGTCGTTTCCCAGCAATAATTTTTGCGTAAAGTTACTTAGTTTGATGTACTGTTTACAGCCTGTATAAAATCAATGACATTCCCACCACCTATTAACGAATTAAATATCACATTCAGATCTTGCAGGCAAAGAGTTCAAGTTATTTCAATTAAATATTGTTAACATGACAATGATAAAATTTGGTCTTAATTTATTTATTACAAACTTTTATTTATTATGAATGTACTCGTAATACCTGTTAGTTTTCTTTAAAGATTTTATTTTACTTTAAAAATGTATTAGATTCATAATTGTTCTAATATTAACACACCAGAATGGTAGGGTATGACGGAATCCTAACTGTATAGGTTATAAATTTATTGTCAGTTAACGTGCTGTATATGGAAGGATATCGGGGACGTCTTTACCCAGCAGTGGGACATACAACTCTATTGAAAAAAAAAATGCTGTATGTGCTCATATTCTTGCAAATAAATGATTGTAATTTCTTTTTCTATGATTTTATTCCTATTCTATTATTCTTGATGTTCAAACTCACATAGCAAAATAGTGGCACACACTTTATTTTCGCTTTATTTTCACTTTTTTTTCGCACTTTATTTTTTTGATGTTTTTAAAGTAGTGTTACTTTTACTAAAAACGAAAAACAAAGTGTGGTGTCTAAAAGTTACTTGCTCGCCCAAAAAATGCGATGTTTTTGGTTTTGTTCCATCTAGGTGCTTAACTAATAAGAATGAAAGGTACTTTTCTGTGTTTAATGTTGTGCTCACTTTTTTGATACTAATATGTTTTTTTTTTTCAGAATCTACCTGAAACGTGTGGTTATATTTAAGGGTATACAAAGACCATCAAACTGAACCACTTTTTTTCCTTGTGACCAACATTGTGTTTGCAAAATAATTAATCAGCTGCCCCATACATTTGGGTCTAAAAGGTGTTGAAGTTCTGTAAGGGACACCTATTTCATTTTGTCGCGATTCCGATGTATTAAACACCTACAGGACCCCCTTACTATTCAATCCATCCATCAGCACAATGTTTTGAGTGCGTTACATTGAGTCCTACTGTAAAACATGATTTTTCAGCCCAGAAAAAATGTCATTTCCCAACACTAATTTTTGCGTAAAGTTATTTAGTTTGATGTACAGACGCCAGCAGGTCAACCTACCCGAAACTGTCAGATTTTCCCAACCAACCTTGAACCTAATGCTTCAGAGATAAAATTGAAATTCTATCAAAGAAATTTGACAGATTGTAGTAGCTTGATGTGCTGGCATCTGTACATATTACTTGGTTGACGGCTTCGTGAAGAGTCTGTTTACACCTTGCACAGTACTGCACTGCGAAACCCTTCTAAGAGAGGTGTGACGTAATTACATATTTAAACATACCTGCAATACAAATTTTTGATCAATGACTTTCTTGCCAATAGTAGGCTGAAAATCAGTTGACTCAAGGAAGCGCAGGAAGAATTCGTAGACTAGTTGAAGATGCGGCCACGAGGCCTCCAAAGTCGGATCATCTTCTTCAGGATCAAAATCAGGATTTTCACTTGGTGGTAGAGTGCGGAATAAATTGGCCGATATCTGCGACAGAATAGATCATATTATTTATTCATTAGGCGTAAGTATTCAAAATTTACTAGTAAGTCATTTCAACCACCAATACACTATTTTCGGTACGATGCCTTGTACAGATTACAGTGGCGACCGACGCAGATTTACCAAGTCCATACCAGGCCGAATGCTCGATAAGTATGATCAAGGAACAACGACTTAGTGCGTGTTATCAAAGCATTACTAGGACTACGGTGGCATTCGAAAAACTGAACATGGCGTCTTGCGACATAATAATAGAATAATTATGTGATTATCCAACCTCTGGAAATTAAGCAGCAACTAATATAATATCATTCATTTAATTTTATGGTTTCTGAGACCATAAATTTTTTTCAAACCTTTGCTGCAACTTCACCTACTTAGTTTTTTAAGCAAGCCATAATGCGTGTATGGGCAAAAAAAGTGGTAGTGGTAGCAGAAACCAAAAATCGAGTAGGTCCTGAAATATAGTAAACCTAATCTTTTTTTTTGTATGGAGTCCCATATGCTGTAGAGGAATAAAAAGAAAGCATATGGCATAGATGGACATTCGTTTCTATTAATTTTCTGTCTTATTAATGGTGAAATTCTCTAGCTAATCCGAGAACTCCACATTGAAAATGCTTTAAAATGAAAATGTACTTTGCACTATAAACTGACAAAAAGGGATTGAAGTTAATGTACACGTAAGATTATTATTATTGATCAATTACTATGAAATTATGCTAATTACACATGCAATACTTCATAAGTGCAATGTGATTGGTGATGATAGGATAATGGTGATTACTGATAGGTATTAGAGAGAAGATAGGCGGCAAATGATTTGTGATAGATCAGAGTAACTTTTGTGAAAGATTATAACTGATTGGAAGAATAAGCTATACTGTTATAGTCAACAAGAGGGTTCAACTTATAACTTACCATTTTAATAATCTCTGGGTAAACAGGTTCAGTAAGCACGCCGCGTCCTCCAGTGATGTACTCTACAAGCTCATTGAGGGTAGCACGCTTGATCTCCTTCCCCTTTAAATCAGCAACAGGATCCATGAAATCAAATGCTACACAGCATTGTCGCAGCTTACGGATGAAGAGCTCCTCTTGCTCACTGCTTGGAACATCTGAAAACAATTACATTACTATGAGTATTTTATGTATGTTACTAAAAGGATAAACAGAGTTTAGTACAAAATTTATATTTATCCTATTGTTTTCCCACTGTAAATGCCTGAGTAGACTCTAATTAGAATACAATCTGTAGTTGATATTTGTATTTAAAAAAAATTAAATCTATTTAATTCACCTTTCCTATGTTACATGAATAGTGTGTGTCGGTGTGATAAATTATTTTGATAAAGAAAACCTAAAAACTGACTCGACTAGTTCAAGCATGAACCTGATCTATTATCTGATAATTATTATCTTCTGGTTCTCGGTTAGAAATGAATACTCATATGCATCTCATTGAAATGTATACTCATATGTATATTCTTCAATTAACAACATGCTAATGGGCCAAATTTCATAGTTATATTATTAGCTACCAAATAAGTACCCATAGTAATTATGTAATGTGCCTCTAGCTGTATTATACTATGTATGTATATAGACGGCCTGGACTAATCCAATAGCAGGGCAAAAGCTATCTTCTTTTCTCATCCCTTTAAGAAATAACAGCACTACCCAAAATGTACATATGCAAGAAATTAGAAGAATTTATCTTCAATTTTAAGCAGAGAGAATTTTGAGACATAAGAATGGAATACTACAAATCACCATTTCAATTTTAAAATTATGTATGATTTTTAAATAAAAACTGAGATTAAATAAATGCATTATCAATTATGAACAGGGGTGTTGTTTTGTAACACTAAGAGCAAAGAGATTCAAATGACAAAATAAATACTAAACTAATTTAACTGTCATTTCATGCATAATGGGATTAACAAGAAATATTTACAGTTATTAATTTAACATGAATAATACAAATTTTTGACACAGAAACTTCTTATATTGGTAGGTCAGTTGAAGTGTCAACAGTCTGACAACACTTCTTGGCTTAGGTGTAATGGTACACCTTCAAAACTCCTTCAATGTTTTGTGCACGCTTTGGTCTTTTTTTTTTTTTTTCATTAGCCTGTTCTGTCCCACTGCTGGGCAAAGGCCTCCCCCGTTCTCTTCTCTCTCGCTTTGGTCTTATCATAGTAAATTATGTTTCCTCTGTATGAAAAGTTAACGTTCTTTCTTTATGTAAACAAATTTTATTCTTAACCTATTTACATACTTAGTTCAACAAAAATCAAGGCAAAAGTTCAATGAACTGGAAGGATCAAAATGAACCATAGTTAGGCTAAATTTAATGTAAATACTCATTATAATTGCCAAAATAATGGCAGACTGGCGTAAAAATCGGCATACAATGAATTGGACCAACCTTTGAGCAAGGGCAGTGCCTGCAGCTCAACATCTTGCGTGTTGCGGTATCGAGAAGAGCCCTGAGACTTCTTGGTTTTTTTCTTCAGCGACCGCTTGGCGAAAGGGTCAATTCTGTCCACAAAAGTTCCCGAAGACATTTTGGTAATATAAAAGTGTCCCAAATGACGATAGGTAGACGGCGATCAATGCGAAAATTGTTTTGTTTCAAGCAGAGTCATGATCTGGCCCAGTCCACGAGACGAACGCGCACTTTCCGTAGGATGCACAATATTATAGCCTAAACAAACAATTCTTCGTCACACATGACGGTAATGGAGTGGTCACACTCAGGCCATTCTTTATACACTTCAAGATTCCACAACAGTTACGTAATTTAAAACCGTCTCTATCACTAAAATGACACAAATACAGAAAAGAATAATTCGATTCACAAATTTAGATTTATTTTCTGAGGCGTGTCACGAATAGCAGAAGGCAGAAGTCGCATATACATACAAGCCTCGTGTAATATCAGCCGGTCAGTCAATGACAATATATTTTCTAACAATAATCGCAAGAGATTTTTTAAGATTTGCTTGTAATAACGCGTAAAACAGCGAATCAAAACGGTTATCGTCTTTCCTGGACGTAATCGGAAACTATAGCGGTGATGACACGGAGCAAAACTTAACACCAAAAATCTATCACCGTATTCTCGCCATCGCTCACCATCCGTTTCGACTCTAAAACTGGGCGCATTTTAACGCCATACACAAGATTATTTTAGGATGTTGCACTTTCACAAGACTAATCCAACGTATATGCGACTTTTTTCACAACGAGAAGCGATCAATTTACAAAATTTGTAACTAAAAGATTAACATCACTGGTTTGCTGCGAAAACGCTACACTCATACAAAAGTACCTATTTCTGAAAATAGATGGAGATAGAAAATGTTCAGTTAATCAGTCTAAATACTTTTTATTCCGTTTACCAATATTTGACGTATGAAATATTTTTTTATTAAATATAGTTATTAAATACGCCATAAACAACTGTAATATAAATAGAATATACAATACTTTTGTTTCAAAAATAAAAAGCTACGAAAATGTATATACGTGTTCCGGTTGTGAAACGAAGCAAAGATACAGATAACATAAGTGACAAAAAATAGACAATAATTAAACTGAGTACCTAGTTTACTAAGGTCAGCAAGTATTGAGCCGAACCTCTGGTGGAAGAATTGGTAATTTGGTAGACAGAAAAATATGATATGTCGAGAAATTCATCAAATTAAAGTAGCGCTAATTTCTGTATTTCTTTAATTATTAATTTTGTTATTTAATAGCTTCTGCCCGCGACTCTCTCCAAGGCGAAGAAACATATTCTATGGCACTCGGTAGTAGTACTCAGTAGTACTAATAGTGTAGGTTTCCATCAATGAAAGAAATGTTAAAATCTGATTAGTAGTTTCGAAGATTTGTTTTAGATTTTTTTACTAGCCTTCTTCGCGTTGTGACATATTATTGTATTAGCTAAATGTCGCTTATATACGTAGACAGAGCTGGTGTCAGACCAAAGGTTAGTTTCTGGCTAAAGCCGAAGATTGGCTTAAAGTGAAGGATATAAGGTTTATTGAAACTTACAAATTTATAATTAATACATGATTAAAATTACTTTACAACTTGACAAAAACAATAATACTTCAAAATGTGTAACTCCTACCCACGTGTTGCTTCTTTCACCGTGTTCTCACGCATTCGTAACAATTCCTTCAATTTCAGCGCTTGCTGGAAACCTTCGGCTTCGGTCAAAACTTTAGCCCATTTTGGCAAAAGCCAAAGGATTGGCCAGAGGTGTTATTTTTGGCCAAAGATTGACGAAGTCGAAGCTTCGGTCGGACACGATAGAGTGCTGGAATCCATCTTAACTTTACGCATATTTTGAAATAATGCTGGAAAGGAAAGCACTTCAGCAATTATTAATGGAATTAATAAAAATTAATGGTAATAATTAGCGATGGTATACTACACTTTATTTTTCGAACAAGTCTATATTCTGTAGGGGTTGTGTTGGGTTTGGGCGGCAAAACATAAACTCAAAATAAATTAGGTTCCTACTTTATACCTTCTTTTCACTAACACTTTCATTTTTCTCGGTCTGTGTTTGTCGGCTAGGCACAAAAGTTTACGAAAATGTAAAGGCGTGTGACAAATATGCACTAGTTGGTGCATTTTTGTTATTTAACTTATTCCTCTATGCTAAAATGCTAAATTATGATTATTGGTTCTATGCTAACGTTCACTTCTATGTTGTCTGTGGTATATTATTCAGCTTTGGAGGAAAGTAGCTTTCTAATGATTTTCTTTCAATGACTTCTACTTACTTGAACTTCGGCTTATTTAAATGTTATTGAGTGAAATTTCGTGTTAATAAGACATTTCAAAATTTTGTGTATTGTGAAATATAGAAACGTTAAGTTACTGTGGGTCGTTCGTTGCAAAAGGGTAATTAATTTAGAAAGCAACATGGAAGCGCTGACAGTTCCGCCATGAATGCAAAATAAATAGAAATTGTGAAGGTTTGTAAGTTATACATCTATTTATTGTTTTTCGAATTAGCGACTATTGTTTGAGATGGACATTAAAAACAAGAAATTACGCAACTAATATGTTTTCAACTAAGTCTCGTGTATCTTCCTTACAATACAAAGTAACATCTGAAGAAAGTCTCCCGCATTTAATTTTGTTGGTGTTTGCTTGAATATTCGTTCATTACAATACAGTAGATAATGATTTCAATTTTTTTGTTGAGTCCGTTTTAACTAGTTAATGTTTAAACAAAAATAAATAAACGAGTTGAGGAATGGAGGAAGTATCGATTTTTCTTTACGATTTTTTATATACATTTTTCAGAAGCTGGACGTCACTCGGACAGGTCAGAAACTTCACGATGTTGAGAGGTGGGCGTGGAGGCCGTCACAGTCCGGAGCTGTACCCCCACACGCTGAAGTGCTCCAACGCCAGTGACACTAGTTCTGCTTATAGTGGTAGTGACACAATGACCTCAGTACATAGCTCTCTCGACATGGACATGGAGGTGGACCTTTCAGGTCTACTTGAGTCCATTGTTGACTCTGACGAGGAGGAAGATTTAGAAGAAAGTATGGACAGCCTGACAGTTCGTGATGCCGTTAGAGAATGTCTTGAAAAGGATCCAAGTGAGCGAACTGATGAGGATATAGAAATACTTTTAGAGTTCACTCAACATTTGAAAGCATTCACTAATATGACGTTGACAGTGCGTCGGGCATTATGTGCTGTAATGGTGTTTGCAGTGGTTGAGAAAGCTGGGACAGTAGTCATGAATGATGGAGAAGAACATGACTCCTGGTCTGTCCTTATTAATGGACATGTTAGTATTGAGCATCAGAGTGGTGAAGTAGAGCATCTAAATGTTGGTGACAGTTTTGGGATGGCCGAAGCTACACTTGAAAAATTATATCATAAAGGAGTAATGACAACAAAATGTGATGACTGTCAGTTTGTTTGTATTACACAGACTGACTATTATCGAATACTACACCAAGGTGAAGAAAATATAAGGAGGCATGAAAATGAGAATGGCGTTGTAGTACTGGTTACAGAATATAGAGGAGCAGCTGGAGAGTCAGGACGACAACAAGGCCATGTTGTTATCCGTGGAACTCCAGAACAATTAATGTTGCAACTAATTGAGGATAACTCACGTGATTCTACATATGTTGAAGATTTTCTACTGACGCATAGAACATTCATTGAAAGTCCTTTAGTTGTAGCAAAGCAACTACTAGCTTGGTTCTCTGAACCATCTGTGAGAGACAAGGTAACTCGTGTGGTGCTGCTTTGGGTCAACAATCATTTTACTGACTTTGAAACTGATTCAACTATGATGGAATTTCTTGAGAACTTTGAAATTGCCTTAGAACGTGAGAAAATGGAAAGTCAACTGAGGCTGCTAAACATAGCTTGTTCAGCAAAAGCTAGAACACGAAGTGTTACTTTATCTCGTCCTACGAGAGATGAACCTTTGAACTTTACAATATTGGGTGGATATGAAAGAGGTTATGGAATATTTATATTTAAAGTAGAAAAGCATTCAAAGGCTGAGGATGTTGGATTAAAAAGAGGAGACCAAGTTTTAGAAGTAAATGGTCAATCTTTCCAACATGTGAGTCATGCAAAAGCAATGGAAATACTCACAGGATCAACACATTTAAGCATAACCGTGAAAAGTAATCTATTAAACTTTAAACAAATGTTGTTAATGCCAGAAAATTCTCCAAGGCAAAGAGGCTGCTCCAATAGAGTTCACTGGCATACTGACCCAAGAGCACGGCTTTCAACTGCTGAACTACTCAATGATGATCCTATAACATTAACTCCAGTGTTTCAATCTCCCACCAAGAAACCACAACAGTTGAACATTAAGAAAGAACCTCAGAAAGGCTTCATGACATTGGGACCTAAGAGAAAACTACAGAAAGCTTTAATGAAAATGAATCTTCTCCCTAAAAACACAATTACTGATGGTTTACCTACTGATGACAGTATTCTTTCAAACTCCGAATCCTTAAACAAAGCTAATACCAGTACTTCCTTCTATAACTCACATAGTAATCCTGATTTAATATCTATATGTTATGATGAATATCAATCCTCCGATTATCCTGAACATGTACTGAAAGTATACAAATCTGATCAAACTTGCAAATATTTGTTGGTTCACAAAGAGACTACTGCAAGAGAAGTTGTAATGTTGACTTTGCAGGAATTTGGCATAACTGACCCTAGTTCTAATTTTTCACTGTGTGAAGTGTCTGTAGCTCAGGGTGGTATCATAAAACAACACCGCTTACCTGACCAGTTGCAAAATCTTGCAGAAAGGATTGGTCTCAGCTCTAGGTATTACCTAAAAACCAATGGAATTACAGAGAATTTAGTACCTGATGAAATGGCACCAGAACTTTTAAGAGAGAGTGTGGTACATTTTCTACAATTAAATGCAGTTGAAGTAGCTGTGCAACTAACATTACAAGATTTTTGTATCTTTCGACAAATTGAAAGCACTGAATATGTTGATGATCTATTTGAGCTAAAAAGTAGGTATGGCACACCTATGTTATCGCAGTTTGCCGAACTCGTTAACAAGGAAATGTTTTGGGTTGTCACAGAAGTTGTTAATGAGCAAACTCTTGCACGCCGACAGAAAATTGTGAAACAGTTTATTAAAGTTGCACGCCATTGTAAAGAGTGCAAAAACTTTAATTCCATGTTTGCTATAATATCGGGGTTGGGACATGGTGCAGTGTCGAGATTAAGAATGACTTGGGAGAAACTACCTACAAAGTATTTAAAATTGTTCACTGATTTGCAAATGCTGATGGATCCTTCAAGGAACATGTCTAAGTATAGACAGCTGGTTACTACCGAGCAAGGTAGATCGCCGGTTATACCATTTTATCCAGTGGTTAAAAAAGATCTTACCTTTATACATTTGGGCAATGATACTAAAGTTGAAGGTATGGTCAATTTTGAAAAGTTACGAATGATTTCTAAAGAAGTTCGTACACTTACAAATATGTGCAGTGCTCCTTATGACCTTCTAACATTACTGGAGCTAGGTAAGCAGCCACCTTCAAATGCTATGGTTGCTTTGAACCAACTTACTACTGGAGGAGTACAACAAGGTCAAGTGACAGTAAAAAGAAGGAAAAAATCTTCAAATGTACCAAACCCTAAAAAAATGTTTGAGGAAGCACAAATGGTCCGACGTGTAAAGGCATATTTGAATCGAATGCACGTCGAAACTGATGAAGAACGTCTTCACAGTTTATCTCTGGAATGTGAAGGAGCTGGGCCAGCACCTGCCATCCCACGACGTCGACACCCATCACCATCTTTATCCACTACAAGCAGTGCTTCATCAGCCAGTGAGAGTAAAAAGAGCTTTGCAGGTAATAAGTTTGGTACTGCATCCCCTCAAGCAGTGAGGAAACTGCTGGCTCTATCAGAACCAGCTAAAACAAGGCCACATCAACCTCGGCCGCCACCACCGGGACCCTCGCCTTGTTCGCATCGCCGCGATGGACCTGGTCCTGGTATTTGCTGTCCTCGAACAGCACACGAAAGATCCCACTCTGATACGCCTACGCCACTCCCAGTCGATCTATCGGCAGAGAGTAGTAGTGTTACATCGTTAGTGAACTTGCCACTACGAAAGACCGGATCAGCGACGTCGAGTGACAGTGGACACGGATCCTGCACGGCAGCGACCTGTGCGCGGCCCGTGCCACCGCCGCGCATGCCGCAGGCACCTTACACTTTGGCCGCCCAAGTGGCACGGCTTGAGCGGCTCAGTCGCGCGCACTCTCACGAGGGCGTCACGCGCCCTTATGATTATTATCACGATACGCCTGATGATGACGATGACGATCAACAAGTATCAGCTGTTTAAAAATTTAAATACTCTAACTCAATGTCTATTTATATAGTTCCGTTGTGTAATCTCACATGATAAATAGAAAGCACGAGTTATGTGAATTCGTTTAATATATTATTAAAATCATGTACCCTTTACAACTAAGTCTAAAGACTGTATAATTATGTTAAGAATTGTGCTAGTGTTATGTAAAATTCCATATTATAAGATCCTAATTATTAATTACAATCATTTGACCCACCAGTTTCCAGTTTTATCTAGAGATGTTTGATGTATACCAATAATAGGTGTACTATTTTATTATAATGTTGGTATATCTACATTCCGTTATTTGTATATTATTATAATAATAGTTTTCATTATTTATAATTGTGAAACTTAGACCAAATAATAATTAATGTACCTTTTAACATTTATAATTGAGAATAATTTTGTTGTAGTATGTATTTTGTGGTAGCTTTGTGGACCAATAATGGGTTTGAATGTGGTTTCTCATGGTCGTATCAAATTCTGTTAATATCATGATTTTTAATTATTATTATAATTGTAAATAATAAAAATATATTAATTAAACTCATTTTTATATGTTTCATTTATAAAGTATAACAATACAACATAAATTAATATTTGTGAAATCAACTAACTGATTTAAATTGTGCAAGATAGTCCAGTTCCAACGGATGTAAATTGGGAGCAGGAATGACGAGACTATGCAGCGGCGGGCCGAGGTCAAAGCTTTGCATCGCGTCGAGTGACATTACTGCTATCTGCTGGTCAGTAGCCCCAACTCGTGAAAGCCCCACTGCTGTGTTGTTTTTGCTAATTCCTGTTAAAAACAGAAAAATAATCATGGCAACTTCAATTTTAACTAACTATTGATCATTTTCTTAATTTGACCTGTTCAAAATAATGTTATAAGTCTTGTAGTACAGACGCCAGCACATCACGCTACTACAAGCTGTCAAATCACTTTATAGTTGACAACTTTATCTCTACAGGGTTTTTGGCGCATGGACCGACACAATTTTTCCAGGGATTTGGGCGGTCATTAGCCCAAATGTCACGGTTGGTTACATGTTTTTTTTTTTTAATGAAAAAAATGCCCAAAATGTTTCCTTTAATTCGAAATATCTTTTTTGTTTGTTTTTTTTTTTGTCTTTTTTGTTTCTTTTTTAACCTAGCTAATGACCTCCGAAATCCCTGGAAAAATTGTGTCGGTCCATGCGCCAAACACCCTGTATAGCATTGGGTTCAAGGTTAGTTGGGAAAATCTGATAGTTTCGGGTAGGTCGGAGACATGCTGGCATCTGTACATGCTATCAATTTAGACGATATCGATATCATACGTTCTCTCAAAAGACTTCATAATATTTGTTGCAATGGAAAAGATCTTTAACATCAGATACAAATAGAAAGGTAGAAATGATCATTGAACCAAGTAGAAAGGAAATACAGTCACAGTTGGCCACCTGGGGGGGTCACAGGGGTCATGAGCCCCTACCCAATTTTTGTACAAATTAACAAAGGAAATGGTGCTAAAATTTTCCAGCTCGCTTCACTCGCTAATACATCCTGTACTTTCAATTCTCCATAAGTTGACAGAGTTTCTCCTATTCTCATTCTTGTATGAATGAACAAAAAGAACTTAATTCCGAAGAAGGGTAGAAAATTTTTCGAGTTCGCTTCGCTCGCTATTGGGTCTAAATACCTACATGCCTCATGTATGAAATTTGGTCAAAAGAAAATCTAACCTACCCGATGTATTGCTCAAATTTTCGAGCTCGCTTTGGATTCTACGTTCTTTTCAGTTTTTTTTCTTTATAAACTGACAAAATTTCTGAAAACCTACCAATCAATCTGCCTTTTTTTTATTCGGGGTAACCCGTCCTAACCAAATTCCTGGCTACTTAGGCTGGGACCATGCCTGGTTGAAATAAGACGTAATGGTGTAATACAAAAGCGCATTTTAGGTATCACCTATACAGGTTAATTTATTAAGTGTGCGTCGATGGATGATGGATGGGATATTCGAACTGCAAAAAATAATCTAAGGAGTCTCGGGCTCGATTTTGATGGAAACTAAAACTCGGGGTCGCTTCCTGGCCAGAAATATGGATTTTTCTAAAAACATTACCCTCCTTCTGACGCAGTCGGGTAAAAAACCATTGATGCAGTTTTAGTTTTCATCAAAATCGGGCTCGAGACTCCGAGTATTTTTCGCTACATACACCCCCGTTGAAAAGAACACCCTGTATTTAAACGAATGGTCGGCCGGAGGCTTCTAGCTCTATCTCCAACGAAGTTACGGGGGGTTCAGAAATGGCCTGAATGGCTTCGAGAAAAGAGAAGTACGGCGCGGCGCGGCGGTGCCATTTTTTTTTGGTAGACTTGTCACGAAACAAACGCTAAATGAAAGCTTATGATGTGCTCTTCATTTCGTTTTAAAAAGGCCTAATTCAAATCAAGGGCAAACCTGGTGTGTTGACGCTGGCAGTTTACATTATTAAACCTAATTAAAGTAATTACTTTTACTGCGTGAATAATAATGGCTAGAAAGGAGATGTGTGATGATGATATAATTGTACATGCATTTCTGAATATAACGAACACTTAATAGTGTTACGTAATGAGCTATATCCATACATCCATTTAATATTATAAATGTAAAAGTAAGTTTGTTTGTTTATTTGTTACCTTTTCACGCCTAAACCACTGAACCAATCATCCTGAAATTTTGCATATAATATATGGTCAGGTATACAGAAGCGGACATAGGGTACCGTTCATCCCGAAAAAGAGTACTATTCCCGAGGAAAACAACAATAACTTTCTTATGATAATAGATGGCGATTGAATTATATTATTACAAGCTGAGTACAACCCAAATTGACTGTCAAATTCTAAAAAAACGCGAGCGAAGCCGCGGGCAATAGCTAGTGCCAAATTAAAGCAAAGCTTACAGAGTTTCGGGGTGTACCTTCCTACTTGATTTCAAAAGATGTAAAAATGTATGGAGCCATGGTGCCTTTTTTGTTTTTTTCGCGTCCTTTAACGAAACTGCATAGGTGAAAATTGGAGAAAATAATAAAATAAAAGAAGAAAACAAAAATACAAGGCACCAATTTTGGTCATTGCCTTTTCCTACCCTAAGAGTGTTTGATGTAGGTATGTGTAAAAAAGGTCCGTAAAAAGTATAATTCCGGTCAAATACACAAGAAAATAGGTTTAGGTACAAAAATTCACATAGACCTGAAAATTGTTACAGATCTTAGGTGCAAACAAAAATATATCAAGGTTAAAAGTATTGCTTTTTATCGTAAACGGTAAAGTGACCCGTCCGGTGCCTTGCTTAATTGAAATATCATAAGAATAGATCGATTAATATTGTAAAACAAGCGATTTCGACAAAAAAAAACCAGTAACATCGAAAATAATAATATAATAGGCATGCGCCCACGCCGCCATCATCGTACGTTTGCAGGGTGATTTTAATTCGGACCCTTCCTTGGAATGGGTGATACTAATAGGGCCGAATTGCAAAAATTGTAACACCCATAACTTGGGTCCAAACTGGGCTGTTTTGGAGAAATCGAACTCTAAATTTTCCGCCTCATCATATGGTTATGTGATACTTTTCTGATAGTTTATAAGTAGGGTTCCCAGATCCGTCAATAAGATTTCCTGAGAAAATTCTAGACTTCAGTACATGATTCCAGATCAATTGTTTTATAAGTACAAAAGGTCAACAGCTCTTCCTCTTCCTTCCTTTCTCCTGTTCTAGCCCAGAAACTTGTACTTGCCCACATATCGAACAAACTAAAATAAATAAAATAAAATAGCCTTTATTGCTGTTTCTTTCCTTAAATTAAATAAATGCCTACTTACTAAAACTAAATTGATTTAATCAATGTTTACTCTAATTTGAACAATCGGCAACTGGTTGTTTGTGTGGAACAGCTTGTCTGTCGACAAAGGCCTCCTCTAAAGATTTCCACGTATTCCTATCTCTTGCTAAACGGGTCCATACCGGACCTGCTATTTTCTTGATGTCATCTTCCCATATTTTGATTTGTCTGCCTCTGTTTCTATTGCTATCTCTTGGATACCATTCTGTTACTAACGTAGTCCATTTCTCTTTACTTTCTCTTAACATAATGTCCCGTCCAACGCCATTTAAGCTATCTAGACAGGTAGACAGTGTGTGCACTTTTAAATTTTGTTTTCTTTTTAATTTCTTGTAATTTCACTCTATCCCTTCTTTCTATACCTAAAATACTCCTTTCTATTGCATTTTGGCAGACTTTTATTTTACTTTCTTGTAGTTCTGTCATCGCCCATGTCTGGCACCCGTATAGTAAGCATGGCATAATGCATATTTCGTATACTTTCTTTGGCATATCTTTATCCTTCATTATTTCCCTAAGAGACCAAAACCGTTTCCAAGTATTAGTTATTCTTCGTTCTATTTCTTTGTTCATGCAATCATCTGTAGATATAAGTTATCCCAAATATATATATTCCTTTACATATTCTATCTGTTCGTTATTGACTGTTATTTGTTCGTTGGTTACTGTTTGTTGGGAATTCGTCATAATTTTGGTTTAGTTAGGTTTATTGTCAGGCCGGCCTTAACACTTTCATCGGGTAATTCATGCAACATTAGTCCCAGAGTTCCTGCGTCCTCTGAGAACAAAATCAAATTGGTTGAGATTTTCGCCAATCGAACAAACAGATACGAATAAATATCTTGCAGTCTTTGCTTGTCATAGTCCACACATGTGAGTGCTTTAAGGGATAGGGTTCGAAAGATGCTCCGTATCTTTAAGCAACTGGGTATGATTGCCGGTGACTCAATACTAAAGATGATTTACTACTCTCGGTGTCAATCAGTCCTTAACTACTGTATAATAGCATGGGGCGTGGCTGGCAAAACCTCATTCATAAAGATAGAAAGAGCTCAGCGAGCTCTGCTTAAAGTTGCCTACAGACGACCGTTCCGGTAACTCACTAACACACTATACACCGAAGTGGGAGTTCTTAGAGTCAGACAGCTTTACATCCTGTCTGTCACTCTGAGATTCTACAAAACCTCCCTGAGCACTTGTATCCTGTCAAGTCGAAGAGTACATTGGAAGGTTCGTTGCCGTAAAACAATAGTTAGGTCTTATGGTTTTTTGGGACCGCACATTTATGCGAAACTAAATGACCGACACAAAATTCTACAACAACTTTTTACATGGCTGATTTTTAGGGTTCCGTACCCAAAGGGTAAAACGGGACCCTATTACTAAGACTCCGCTGTCCATCTGTCTGTCTGTCTGTCCTTCAGAACCTAAGGTTTCGTTTTTGTGAAAATAAGTTATGTCATAAAGCTCTTGTCATAAGATCTTGGACTAATACGGCTGTAGTGTTTTTGTGATAAAAGTGAATGGGTATGAAAAAAATGTTTCTTTGGGAAAGTTGTTTGTTATCATGAGTACAATGACGTGTTTAAGTATCGATCACTAATTACCAGTCACCCTATTCACTTTACAATATATATTGATTACTACTATAAGACACAAACTTCCTTAAACATATAACAGGTATAACATTCAGACAAACTCTCACAACACCAACACAACTGTCTTAATTCACCCCCCAATACACACACACGCACAAATAACATTCATACAATATACATATCATATGTAACCTACTGTTTTCTTTAAGTTGTCCTTTTTTTAGATTACACATGGAATGACACAAGGAATCCTAGTGTGAGTTTCAGGAATCAATGCATTGCATGTCATTTCTTAAACAAATAAATTATTCTTATTCTTCACAGTCGATTAAAATTGACTTTCCGTAGTCATTTTATTTTGCAATTTTTTTTACAATAATATGAGGTTGTTGCAGAACATTGTGGTGTGCTTAAAACATAATAAATGCGACTAATACGATAATTATGTATCTATGTAAGAAATACTGTTGATGCTTATGGTGATTTCATAAAAAAGAATATAAAAGGTTTTAAAATTCTTATTTTTGAATATTCATAGGTATTCGAACGACACTAAACTAAAATAAGCCTAAATTTTATTTTTTTAGGTTGCCTCACTTGCAGTTCAAGTCGATAAGGTTGCAATTGCAATACTGCTCAACCAGACTATCCTAACCTCAAATGAATTTATGGCCACCAGCCAGGGCTTATAAATTAGGATAGACAACTAAATGACCGCTCGCTAAGGGCACCCCCTGGGGTTCGGACCTCGGCTTAGGGCGTCATTGAAGGGAGGGCAGCTAGGGACAGACCGGATCGAATTATTATCATTTGGGGAATTTAAAGCTACAGGCTCAGCGGCGCAGGCTGGCTCGTCGAACAAGGGTCGGGGACATCACAGGGGCGTCTCGATGGGCTTCGGCAGCGAAGCCGGAAACGCGGTCGTTATTTGTTTTTGTATTTGCGAACGGTTCCCTACAGCTCTCTTGAAGGAGGGTGATGAAGGCATCGTGTTCGAGGAGGGTATGCCTTGTTCGGCGACATATCGGGCGGCCGATACAACTAGAGGGTTGGGGTGCTTCTCGGCAGAATCGAAGAAACTCTTGAGTGAGGCGTTACATGCCCTGTTTAATGGTGGGGACTTTGAGATGGACATGGAGTCATGGATTGCTAAGTAACCACGGATCTGGCCTTTGGGACAAATTGGTTTTGGAGGGTCTGCATGCGCGAACACGGGGCAGGCGTAGGTCATGATAGGCCAAAAGCATGCGATGTAAATATGTACGTCATTTGCAGCTAAGGGACAATTTGCTGCATTCAGTAGGGAGTGAAGCCTGTTGAGAGCGAAAGCCGCACGCGAACGCACCGTCTTTATAAGCTCTCCGAAAAATTGCGTCGGTCGCGGATCGGCTTGCCAAACATGGTGATCGGTCTGGGAGTGGGAGAACTGCCTGGCTCTAATCGAGATATACTCTATTCTCCATCTTCGGAACCATTTACAGATTTCAAGAAATATGGCATTTCTTTACATTTTGGCGCTTTCGCCTTCGTCAGTAACGTTTCATTTCCTTTTTCGATCATTCCGTAGGCGAGTGCCAACATCCAATATCGTTAGATCGGTTCACTAATGAATTCATTTTACACTTTTCATGCAATTTCCAAACTTTTCACTACAAATGAAAGATTCCAAATGATAGGCATAAATGAACGAAAACTGAAGTCTGATATCGCTTTTTCTATCACAGCTTCAATACTGTTTTTCGAGAGCTGCACACGATAGTGCAGCAGTATAAAACTAGTGTCCATTAAAAACTGGCCTCTTACTCTATTGTAAGTTTGTACTATGCTAGGCCAGCTCTGTACCCTGCTGTATAACCTGAGCATATAATCTGACCTGTTTCTGGATTATTTTCTATTATGTGGACCAATTGCTCTGCCGCTTCTTTGACAGACATAAATTTCGGCTCCATGTACTGGCGGATTTTCTTTGTTAATGAATCTTCAGTAGGTTCTTTTACCTTGATGTCTGAAATAAAATGAGAGCGCAAGTTGAAAAATAATAACATAACTACTAGGAAAGATTCGAATATCACTGATACAATAGTTTAAACTGTAGGCAGGCATTAGATGAATGTATTTACAAAAAAAAAGGATGCAAAAAGCGAAAGCAAAGTGTTGTATGCGAAAAGTTTTATGCAATTTCTAACTTTTCTAGATCACAAAAATGTTTTGATACCTACAAGAAACAGGATACACTGTCATGAAAATGACTTTTTGAGAAAACTATCCATTTTCTTGCTGGCTGTACACGCTTTTATCAAAAATCTGTGAAGGCAGATCAAATTTGTTCAAAAAATAAAGAAAGGTGTTAGTCTAGTTTTAGGTACCTGCCCTTCTGCCACATCACACAATCCACCCCTTATAGCAAGCCTGCCCGTACCTACTTTCGACTTTTCGGTACATTTTTAGTGTGTACATAAATAAATTACTGCTATTACTTACCTAATAAACAAAGTGTGTGCAAGTTTCTTGAGAAATTAGCAACAATTTTCTCAAAGAAACTATCTGGTTTCCACGTTTCTGTCCAGTAAGGTATTGAAACAGTTTCACCAAAGTTGTATAACTGTAATCCACAACAGCTTACAGCATTCATTATTGAAGCATTATGAATAATCTGAAATGTTAATAACTAGTTGGCACAAGCATGTAGTTGACTATCAAAACCTGGTAAGTCACACCCCAAGTCAAAACTGAACTGTGAGTGGATAAAATTTAAAATGTAATTATTCATAAGTTTCACTACAAGGAGGAAGAACTAGAATAGAGTTTACTCTTAAATTAATTTTGATTTAATTGCTACCTGAGTTTTTACACCAAATTGTTTAGCCCGCAGCAGCATGTCAGTATGGGTTGTGGCTCCCAAAGGATCGCCTACAACCAGCAAGGCAACTTCAGCATTCTTAGCTTCTAATAAAATATCATCAATTGCCCCCTCACATAATTCACGATCTGCTAGCACCAATGGTCGGCCATAAAACTCTTCCTGAAATTATAATGTTTCATTAAGAAAAAGTATGATGCATTTTTAATTAGTAGGTAGGCTCACACTAGATATTGATACACTATTAATCACGTATCTAATCATATTCAATAGAGTTATAATTCTTTTTTTTATGATTGCATGGAGTGCATTTATTTTATTCACAATACACATATTTCTAAACAAAATAGGGGGTTCGAGTAGACATTAGACCTGGTGAACCTGATAGGCCAGTATCTTCTATGGTCAAAACGCAGTAGAATCAGTTCTTATTCAGAAAACTGAAAAAGCAAAACATACAGGGTACAACAAGACCCTTACTTAACAAAGCCGTCAAACAAATAATGCTTGTTTGACAGCTTTGCTTTGTATATCAAACTAAGTAACTTTACATAAAAATTATTGCTTACATTTTTTTTTTGGGTGAAAAACTATGTTTTACGGTAGGCCTCGATGTAACATACTCAAAATATTGTGCTGATGGATAGATTGAATAGTACAGGGGTGTTTAAAATAACAATCTCACATTAAAAACAAGTATTTAAAAAAAATTGACCCCCAATATCTCCGTTACTATTCTAGACCTAGACTCTAGGTTCTAGACTCTAGAACAAAGAAATTATCGCAATGACGGGGCTTTTGTCTTAACGTTAGCTAAATGTGTGTGTCTTTTATTTTATTTCTATTATAATAAGAAGCATAGCTATAAATATTTTAAAACCACATTTTTGGTATTGGTCTTGTAAATATGTACGCTTCATTACAATACTGGGTGCTGTGGCACCCAGTATTGTAATTAAATAGTTCTAACTAAATAGAAACCAAACAGAAATAAAATATTTACCAAAATATCTTTTCCAACTGTTAGTATCGAAGTATAACCTTCCAACAAAACTTTATCACATTTTCTAACAATTTCCAAACCTTTTACAGTTATGTCCTTGGCGTCACCTAATCCTAAACCTATTAAGTAGAACATTATTTGATCAAATAATGATCAGGTAAACTTAATAATTATTTAATTATAGCAACGTTTGCCAGTCGTATTTACTTTGTAAACACGCCGTAGTCCGCCGTACCATGCGTGACAGCCGTGACAGCAGACAGCTGACAGTTGACACTACACTGCAGTGCGAGGCCATCGAATCTGACACTTTGACATAACAGAGACCCACTGAGTTGAAACCCAAAGTCAGCCACACAAACTAGGTAGTGGCTCAGTTTTGAGTCGACACAATTTAGATTACCATCAACACGCTAAGAAGAAGTTGCCATTTAATAATCCAACTTCTTAAGAAACCATGAGGTAGTTTGCGAAATTCCTATTAAATCACATGTCACCACTGCCTGGGTTCGATTCCCGGGCTACATAAGTGTTACTGAAAGAAAAAAAGATTTTTTTTTTTTCCAGTAATACATTTTCTTTTCGGCTATCGGTTTACCCAAGGAAGGGTCCCTTTGGAAGCCTGTTAAGCCGTAGCACAGTGGAACGAATGTATGGGAGCGGTTGGACGTAGACATGTCCGAAAAATAAGAGTAAAATTATGACAAACTAATGATGCCATCTTATTCGATTACTTAATGCCTTCATAAATTGTGGTGATGAATTTCTTCATAACTCCCATATTTCGGGAGTAATTTGAGAAAATGTGAAATTTTACTATGAAAATGAGTGTATCGAGCTCTCTCCCTCCTGATTCCGGGCTTGTTTCAAGTACCGGTCTCTAATATCGTAATGCTATTACTAAGAGCTATATTTAATACTAAGACACATAGTGCGCCAAATGTGCACTTTCTGGGATAAAAGGAAATGAAAATTTAAAAAAAAAAACGTTTTTTCCCCATTTGTATTTACTTTAAACCGCAGACAGACTTATTAAGAGGTCTATAAATATATTATATATATACAGAAATATATATTAACAAAAATATTCACAAGAACTGATGAGAGTATGACTTTTAAGTAAGTTGATAATAAATTACCTAGTTTCATTAAAAGTACAATAAATAATTAAGATGTAAGCTCTAATTTACTAAGTTACACATTTTAAAACAATAACATCATTTAATTATCTTCGTCATCATCATCATCATCAATTAATTCAAATTCAGAATCGATGTCCGCTAAATCATTTATGTTAACAAATTCGATATCACTTTTCTCAGAATCCGTAAGCTCATAAAATTCCTTAAAAGAAGATTTTTTTACAAACTTATTTCCTTTTGGACGGATACTTGTAACAAGTGGATCAGAAGACAGTAAAAGATTGTGCATAATATCTTCATTGCATGAGATACTGCTATGCTTTCGAGAATGCCCCTCTCTATATTTTCTAAAATCTTTATTTCTAGCCTCAGATGCCTCTTCGGATAGAAAACCAATGGGCACAATTGACATGTTCTGAACTATGTCTGGCCCATGCATTAAAATTTTATGAAGTGAAGAAGGCATATAATACCATGGGTATAACTCCACGTAAAGCTTAGCAGTATCAAAGCAGAACTCTCGGAATTTAGTTACGTTGATCTTCTCTCCTGATGAAATACACTGCAAGATCACACAGATTTTTCTTAAAAGCATAGCATCTATTCCGGTCAGTTCAGCAGATTTAGTGTAGTTTTCAAAAAATCTCCTTGCCGAGTTGCCATTGTTGGTGGATCCACTGCCTTGTTTCACAACATCGAGAAGTAAGCCCGTTTCTCTTCTTACAGCCTCTTGAACTCTTTTCTTCCTGTCATCAACTTGCCTTTTTGCTATATCACCCCTTACTTGCCATGATTTTATGTCTAATTTGTAGGAAATGTGTAATAAGCATTCCATTGAGCGAATCCAAGCGTGAAGGGTGCTTAAGCTATATTTATACATGTCCTCGTTTGCGTGTTTATCTTTGATTAACTCTAAATTATTCATTTCTTTAGGACAAGCCTTGCATATGTCACACACTGAAGCTGCTGTATCGGATATAATGGAATGAATTTTACCATCAATCATTGTCAACAGCAGTTGGTGTTTGACACTAATTCCATCAGTGATGGTGGATGGAGTTAAGGCTTCAATCTCTGCTTCGATTTCAGCCATCTCTCTCTGCACATTTTCTTTGGTTTCCTTTATAAACTTAAACAATATTGGCCGGCAAAATGAAGTGGAAGATGGTCGCTCGTTTTCCCAAATTGTTACACCTTTTGAGACGAGCCGCAGTGGTACAAGACTAATCATAAAATTACTAGCAAGATCGATTTGCTCATCTTCACTCGTCCTTTGATGATAAATGCTTTGGCTAGATGATCCGTCAAAACCCCATTTGCTGGTCAATACGAGCTGTTGATTGGGATCAACAGGGGTTTCTAACGACCTAATAAGTCTTCTTGAGGTTAAATCCATCAAGGCTTGTAATTTGATTTTTGCAGAGCTCTCTGTAACTGTGAGATCTTCTTTGGCCGGATAGCACTTAATTTTTTCTTTAACCAACATGTTGTAACTCGGGTATTGAAGAGCTCCTTCTTGAGTGTTGAAATCCCGAAGAGTGTTATAGCGCCATTTCGATAAGTTCATCGATACATAAAGAGCCAATGCCTTCAAAGGGGATATTTCCCGTACCTGAATTGATTTACCTTCAATGAAGGCTTTGATTTTTGAGGCCTCTTCTGGATTCTCCGTCAAGTATTTCATAACATAAGCTGTATCGCTTTGTCCTGCCTTTTGAAGCGCCCTTTCTTTTAAAACACTGAACAAATAGTTAAAGTCGCGTAAATCTTTATGTGCGCGTGCGCATAAAGCAACGTGAATATCAAGATTTGTATTAAAATTTGGAAAATACATTGCGAGATTAGCTTGGATACAACGAGGTGTAAATCAACACTGATTTTAAAGTTACTAATAGTGACCTATTTATATAAAATCCAGGTATCCCAGGTATCCTTTGTTAAATATTGCAAGGTAATTAGTTATTGTGATAATTAGTAAATGATGCATGCTAAATTAGTGTATTAAGAGCCATTTAGTAATTAAATAATAGCAATGTTCTTATCAGTAATCATTAGTGCATCAGTTTTATATGTAAACCTTAAGTCCCTAATTATATATCCTAATTAGCTTATATCTTCTCTAATTGGCTGCTCAGAAATGTTATTGTAATAAGGTAAACCTTTAGAAAAACGGTTTTAATCAACAAAATAAACAAAAAATAAAAAAATTGTGTTATAAAATAAACATCACTCTTTATCCCAGAAAGTGCACATTTGGCGCACTATGTGTCTTAGTATTAAATATAGCTCTTAGTATTAGCATTATGATATTAGAGACCGCTACTTGAAACAAGCCCGGAATCAGGAGGGAGAGAGCTCGATACACTCATTTTCATAGTAAAATTTCACATTTTCTCAAATTACTCCCGAAATATGGGAGTTATGAAGAAATTCATCACCACAAGTTATGAAGGCATTAAGTAATCGAATAAGATGGCATCATTAGTTTGGCATAATTTTACTCTTTTTTTTCGGACATGTCTACGTCCAACCGCTCCCATACATTCGTTCCACTGTGCGTAGGTCCTGCGCCTGATCTGTCTCCGGTAGTGTCTATCGGATCCCATAGGGCTATGAAATTAATGAAAGTGTGTGCGCAGAAACAGGTGCACTCTCTGCACCTGTTTCTGCGCACACACTTGTGCATTAAAATAATATCTTCCGCGCTCGGGTCTAATCTCCACTGAGATTGTAGATTGGACACCACTATAAAATACGAACTGGCACTGAATATGTGGACACCGATATCTGCTGCACGTAAAGACTTGATTTGACTGTGACCGGACATCGATATAATTTAATTTTTACACTAAATCATGTACAACGCCATCTATCGTTTTTTAGTGTAACCTGTCCTAGAAATAACCTCATCGGCGTGGCGCGGACTGGAATGTCCAGTGTCTAAACCAGTGTCTTAGATTTTAGTACTTGTTCAGTACAGTTCCATGACTACTTTCATGGAACTATTAAGTACTAAAATCTAAGACTAAAATGGAGTTCAATGTCACGTACACGTTGTAGTACTGTCATTAACAATAACGTCACAAGTCACAATCAAAGAGTGTCATAATTTATTTTTTAACTGTGGCATTCTTACGTTTTGTCATTGTGATTATTAATGTTTGTTTTATTTTATTTTTAAGCTCACCTTTTGTGCTGAAAATTCGATGATTATTTTGTACAATTTTACTGAGAGAAATTAAAATCATGATATCTAGAAAAGGCCAAAAAACTGTAAACGAGGGTGTGGTTGGAAAATATATAAAGAAAGATACACCTCCAGATTTACCCAGTAAGTTTGCGGAACATAGGTACTTTCTTGAAGACTTTTAATTTAATGTAACCCTATAAGACCACTATCGTTAAATGTATACCTATCTTCTTTTTTCTTCAGTTATAAATGTGTGGACAACTGGCCACAATAAAAGACCTCGAAGTCAACCTTTCGGTGCGAATGATGCCGTCTCGCAAAGCCATGAGAATAAATTTGGCAAGGCACAAACTATGAGTGGACATGCAGGAAAATATACACCCAGTGAGTCAGTTCCAAATTTAGCACACAGGTAATAATAACTTATTAATTTTACCATAAAACCAGTGGGCGATTTGTCCATCCGTACCATGGTATAATTAAAGGAGAAGGAGGAGAGGTTGAAGCTAGTAACTGCCTATCTATTAAGTTATTATTTATTTAAACATAGGTATCTAGGCGGACTTTTGGGTTATAACAGGTAAAGTTTGAATGTAGGAAGAAATCTCTGAAACTCAATCAATATAAAAAACTTAACTGATGGAAAGCTGTATGTACAGTATTTTCGATGATGAAGTTAAATAAAGTTGTGCCCCAAAGGGCAATGGAGAGGGCTATGCTCGGAGTATCCTTGCGTGATCAAATCAGGAATGAGAACTTCCGCAAGAGAACCAAAGTTACCGACGTAGCCTGAAGAATTGCCAAACGTAAGTGGTAGTGGGCAGGGCGCATTGCTCGAAGAACAGATGGCTGATGGGGCCGAAAAGTTCTGGAGTGGCGACCGCAAACAGAGAGATGTTGCATTGGAAGGCCTCCCACTTGGTGGACCGATGACCTGGTGAAGGCGACACTTAGGGGAGGTCTTTGTCCAGCAGTGGACGTCTTTCGGTTGAAATGATGATGATGAAATAAGGTTGTGTGGCGCAGGCCAAACTATCTGTTCTCCCCCATCTCTTAAAATACTGTAAGGCCTAATTTATTGTCAGCCAACTTTATTTTTAATTTAAAGATATCCTGGCTTTTGTGATCAATTTTGAGCAAAAATCATATTTGTAACCCTTGTATCTGTTAAGTTAGCTCTGGGTTAAAAAAAAACCCTGGTTGGTGCAACTGGGCCCTTTATAGATATCCTGGTTCTGATGCACAACATGTTAATGTTTATTGGTTGATTCTATTTCTAACAGCCATTTTGTTGCAGGTTTGCCAGTTTGTCCACTAGTGATACAGCAAGCACATCAAACAGCTACAATTCTCAATATCTCTTAGATTCAAACGTGGTAATTGAATATTCTTTAGGAATGTGTTGGCTACGAATTGACTAAACATTAACAAACTGATTTATTTCTTTTTTATAGGCTTCTCATACAAATTTGAATGAAAGAGATGACTCATTCAGCAGACAAACTAGCTACAGGTATTATAGACAACAACAAGAAGATCCAATATATCAGAACCAACAACAGGTATGATCTCCATCAACTACAAAGACACAAATTCTTTGCAATTCAAATGAACATGTAAACAATTTAATAAATATAAAGTACCTGGATGACCAGGCTTTGCTCGGTAATACGAAGTGTTCTAAAAATGAAGCCTAGCTAGACCAATTTATCGCCTCCGAAACCCCATGCATACAAAATTTAATGAAAATCGTTGGGGCCGTTTCCGAGATCCAGATTATATATATACAAGAATTGCTTGTTTAAAGTATTAGATAGATAGATAAATATGGAATTAATATAGCACTGACAGTTTTGTACGCTATTATTTAAGTAATGTATTTGCTACCCCAAATCCCTATAAATAATAATATCTTGGGACAACCAACACACCGCCGTCTGATCCCAAATTAGGCAGAGCCTGTACTATGGCAACCAGACAACTGATAAACATACTTATATATTTCTAAATACATACATACTAATGATAATTTCCTGTTTGTATGTATTAATAATGTAGATGCTGCTGATAGGGTTACACCTCTACCTCACCTTACGGGGATTACAGGTGTGATGTTATATTTTATGTCTTTGCTACCAGGTTCAACAGCAAAAACAACAGCAATATGGACCAAGAGAATCCAGCATGCCAAGATTGTCTTCCAATATGAGTTTAACTCCAAGGCTACATTCCCCTTCACCACATTCATTACGTCTTCAAAATTATACAGACTGTAAGTTTTGTAATATTATTAATTCAATTCAGTGTTGGGCAAAATTTAATTACTATTTAACTGCAATTAAAAATAACAATTGATTAATTGTGAAATATCAATTACCAATTGATTAATTGTTAACTGTGACGTTTCAATTAACAATTAATTAATTGTTAATTTTTCAATTAACAATGAATCAATCAATAATTGTTCCTGCAATTAAACTTTAACCAAATTATAATGATGTAAATGGAAACACGGACAATACTATATCCTTTTTAACTCGGCTGTAAAATGCTATGCTGACAAGAAGTTACTTCCCACCACAGTGGAAGGTGGCCTCAATTATAATGATCCCTAAACCTGGAAAACCAAAAGAAGAAGTAACCTCATATAGACCTATAAGTCTTCTACCAATACTCTCAAAACTGATTGAGAAACTGTTTTTACAAAGGCTGCTACCCGTTCTTGAGGAAAAAAAATAATACCAGAACATCAATTTGGGTTCCGCGCAAAACACTCCATAGTAGAGCAAGTTCACAAACTGGTTGAAAAAATACACAACACTCTTGAAGCTAAGCAGTACTGGTCAGCTGTATTCCTAGACGTAACTCAGGCATTTGACAGAGTATGGCATGAGGGCCTCCTATATAAAGTAAATACTCAATTACCAACCAATTATTACACTCTAATAAAATCATACTTGGCAGACAGGCATTTCTTAGTAAAGCAGGGAAGTGAAATAAGTGATTTAAACCCTATATTGTCCGGGGTACCACAAGAAAGTGTATTTGGTCCTATCCTGTACCTGTTATTTACAGCAGACCTATCGGTATCGAGCAGGACAACCATAACAATGGCGACCTATGCAGATGACACTGCAATAATGACATGCCACGAGGACCCATCACAAGCGTCGGATTCTTACAAGAAGACCTAAGACTTGTCGAACAATGGACAAAATTCATCATCTGCCTAGCCTTTTCCCAACTATGTTGGGGTCGGCTTCCAGTCTAACCGGATGCAGCTGAATACCAGTATTTTACATGGAGCGACTGCCTATCTGACCTCCACAACCCAGTTACTACTGGGAAATACGATACCCCTTGGTAAGACTGGTTGTCAGACTTTTTGGGCCACTGACTACTTTAACGACTGTCAAAGATCTTCAAATGACAGCCGGGACCAACGGCTTAACGTGCTTTCCGAGGCACGGAGGAAACTCGGTATGTAATGGGTGGTCACCCATCCACAGACCAACCTAGGCAAGCACGGCTTAACCTAAAGATCGACCCGAGCGGCTGTTATTGTTTAGCCACGAGCTCCTCTGTACCAACCTGTACCTTGTGAACAATGGACAAAATTATGGCGTATTAAAATAAACGAATCAAAATCGGCACACGTAACATTTACGCTTCGTCGGCGAGTTTGTTCACCTGTAACATTGAATGGCACCCAAATACCACAAACTGATGACACAAAATATCTGGGTATGCATATTGACAAAAGACGGACCTGGAGGAAACACATCTTTACCAAAAGAAAACAGCTCGGCCTACTATTAAGACAGCTATATCCACTGCTAGAACACAAATCAAAACTAAATCTAGAGAACAAGCTGCTTATCTACAAATGTATACTTCAGCCAGAATGAACATACGATATACAACTGTGGGGGACTACCTCAAAATCAAACTTGGGAATTCTTCAAAGGTTCCAGTCTAAAGTCTTGAGGCTAATCACAAAGGCCCCCTGGTACGTTACAAACAATATCCTGCACAGAGATCTCCAAATCACTACAATCGTAGAAGAGGCGATTAGACAAACCAAGAGATATCAGCACAGACTAACCAAGCATTCTAATAACCTAGCAAGACTGCTTATGTCCAGGAAACCTCATGTGAGGCGATTGAAGAAAAGGTTACCACAGGACACGATAACATCAAGTTAAACCTAAGAGTGGGTGCATCACTGGATGCATACCCGGCAAGTCCAACTGCGAGAATATCGAAAGTACAGCTGATTGTCCTCAAACTAGGACAGATTGCAGTAGAAAAAGGAGAAGAAAAAAAAAGGAAAATAGAAATAATACAGGGTGTAAAAGACTTTTCACGAAGCCGTCAACCAAGCATTCTGTGCATCAAACTAAGTAACTTTACGCAAAAATTATTGCTGGGAAACGACTTTTTTTTGGGGTGAAAATTAGATATCATGTTTTACAGTAGGATCAATGTAACGCATTCAAAACGAATTGAATAGTATGGGGGTTCCCAGGTATGGTATAGAACAAAAAAAAAAATTGCAATGAAGGGGAGAACAAGTGCCTTTCGGCTTCGTTAAGTGTCTTTTTACACCCTTTAGAAGATGGAGGGGTGGCTCTGGTTGACTGATTGTCTCGTAAAGTCAGCAGGAAGCCGTTGGTTCCAGGCAGGTTTATATGTGTCGTGGCAGTGAAACATGATTATGAATTGTTAGTTTTAATTGTTTCCTAAAACAATTAAAAATATTAGTTGCATTATTTTAAATGTATCTTGCAATTAACATGAGTAAATTTAAATAAATTAATTGCAATATGCAACTAACAGATTAATTGCAATTAAATTTTCAATCAATTACTAAAATGATTAAAATATTAATTGATTAATGCCTAACACTGATTCAATTTTAAACCTTATAAGCCTACTAAGCTAACCTTCCTAAGTTTTTCAATCTTATGAAATTCTTGGGATTTTGTGAGTGAGTTCTAGATTTAGGTATTCAGCATGCAATATATTTTGATAGCTATGCATTATGTGGGCAACAAGACTGCTGGGTTGAAGTGGGATTGGGCGGGCCATGTCTTTGGAATGCATCAGGACCGATGGGCCAGAGTCGTCACGCCGCTGCAGGTGCCAGAAGGCGGGCGTCGTCGTCGAAGGATGCCTAAAAATGCTGGCGTGACGACTTAGAGGCGAATGTACGAGATTGTACGAAAAAAACCGAACGGAGAGAAGAGTGGAAGGCTATGGGATGACAATAGGCTAAAGAAAAAAAAAAGACATGCAAGCCAATTTCCATTCCAGGGATAAGAGATTAAATAAAAGATATACTTGTGTTGTTTCTGTATGTTTCTATCTGTTGTACTTAGAATGATACTCAATTTTATCTTTATGGTTGTAGCATACGCTACAGCAAACCAGTCGTCACCTATATACTCAAATTGTGTGAATACATCAGTTCTACCTTACAATAAAGCACATGGAAGTAAGATTATCACTGGCTCTCAAGGTATGTTTTATTTAGCTTTAGTATTTTTAGAAAACCAAAAGGTGAATTATTAGGGGCTCAATTAAATACATGCCAATAAAACTTGTTATAGGTTCTGACGAGTATGAGCTTCCACTGCCTCCTGGATGGTCAGCAGACCGGACTCTTCGCGGGCGTCGATACTACATGGACCACAATACGCAGACTACTCACTGGACACACCCGCTGGAAAGTGTGCCACAACCGTGGCAAAGAGTTTCCACTCCGCACCATGGAGTTTATTACTTTAAGTAAGTTGTTTGATTTAAAATACTCGTAAATCAATACATAAAAAGAAAGGAACAAATCCGAAAATCGTAAATTTGTTAAATTACGCGGTAAATCTCTAATATTGTGCGTACACACACATTCCGTATGGGGGAGCATGTTTGTTTTTTGGATAACATATCTAATTATTTAACCTAACTACGGAACCCGTCACTGTGTTTTTTTAATGACATCCCTAATATTTATCAAAATATATATGGTTAAGCAATCACCAAGTGGTCAGACTAACCGTGCTTGTCTAGGTTGGTCTGTGGATGGTTCCCATGTGGGGACCCATTACCTACCGAGTTTCCTCCGTGCCTCGGAAAGCACGATAAGCTGTTAGTCCCGGCTGTCATTTGTAGATCTTTGACAGTCGTTAGGTACTCAGTGGCCCAAAAAGTCTGACAACCAGTCTTACGAAGGGGTATCGTATTACCCAGTACTAACTGGGTTGTGGAGGTCAGATGGCAGTCGCTCCATGTAAAATGCTGGTATTCAGCTGCATCCGGTTAGACTGGCAGCCGACCCCAACATAGTTGGGAAAAGGTGTCATGTGTACTATTCCAAATAAATAAAAGTAGAAGGTAGACAGTACAATTAAATTTAATAAGAGGGAGGTAACTTACAAAATATAAGTCTGATAAAAAACACACACCTAACTACACGCACTCAAGAACTTGGGGTAGTAGGTGGAGAAAGTCTACTTGCTGTTTTTACGAAGGGGGTAGACCCTTGGAGCACCTGGTCCTGCGGCTCCACCGAACAGGCGTCAGGTCAGTCCTGGCTGTTCTGGTGGCAGGCTCAGCTGGGAGTGGAGTTCCCGGGCGAGTCCGTTTAGCGGAGCCCCGGGAAGCTTGGAGAGAAGAGGAGTCCCGGGCCAAGCTCCGTTTAGCGGAGCCCCGGGATGGAATTGCGACTTCCGCGAGGTGGAGTGACGCGTCAGAGCGTCGGCGCCCTACCACTTGACACTTGCACTAGTCCAGTTTTAGTGGAGTGGACTTCACCGTACTGGTTGCTCGCTACTGAAATCTCGTCGTAAACTGGTTGTAGTACGTAAGCGGCTTCTTTTATAGGGAACTATTTTAGAATTCTCGACCTATTTGTCTCGCTTTACGATTATATTTGTTTTAGCCAATATTCGTCTGACCTGCCAGGTGTAGTTGACCTAGACGTATAAAACCTCACAAACCAAGAGTGCGTTACGAATTTTAAAATTAACATTTAGTATTCTATTAGCCAGTAGACAAACGTAATACAATATAAAAACTAGATTTAAACTAGCCAAAACGATTTAAATGATTTTTTAGTAATACATCCTAATACAACCTTCATTTAACAGACCGATATAGAAAAAAGTAAAGAAAGAATAACTAAGCTTGACAGCTTGACATTACTTGTCATCAGTGAAAAATATTATTTCACATTTCGTAAAGTTTTTTAAAACCAACGGATTTACAAAGATAATGAGATAACAATGTATGAGAGCGTAAATGCAGTGATTTATATCCATCTCTGCTACCAGAAATAGTATATTTATGATGAAAAATGGATAATGATGGACCTATGGATAGTAAATTGTACGTATATTTATTTTTATCGTATCTGCTTTATAGCAGAATACTATAAAGGCTAGGCAGATGATGATGATGATATGGTTAAGCAATCAAGGGGGTGACCTTGTCACCTCCTGGATTATACAGTATGTATCAGAATGATGTGGTCATATATAAGGATGTGGTATAAGATCCAACATTTTCTCCATACGACCATCATCGCAATCGCGAAAAAATTTTCCCATACTACCTCCCATATACCTAAATGTATGGGACATCAGATTTTTTTACCACACCTTTCTCATAAATGCTGTATTATATGGGTACAATTTTAGATCTGGAATATCAGGACATAGAAATATCTAGATAGCTATAAAGATGAAGGTGTAACACCACAACTTTCTAAATCAGAAGATTATAGCATACTTGAATAAACAAAAACTGCAATAAGTGAAGGACATATGAAATATGATAGTTGACATATGTCGGGCATGCCACTATCAAGGCGAATCAATCTCTCACATTATCTCCGTATCTTTTTTTTTTCTTTTTACGGATGGGTAATCATCAAATGACTTCTCCCGCTCTGTGTAGAGCGGAAGGGAGTGTCAGACTTGTACTGACTAAAACCCATCCATGTTCCTTCCTTGCCCTTTGTGTTCCAGGGTCGCGGTATCTCTTTCGAACAGCCCGCAACAATTATCTCCGTATCTGTATTAAATAAGGGAAGTAGCGAGTCTACCCCAACACAAGTATTTTTAATCACTTACTGGGGCTGTCTCAACTCATGTAAAGCATGTAACTCTTGAGACACAATAAACATTTATTTATTATTATTATCTCCGGGTGTTCTCGTCTGGCTAAATTGAGTAAGTCTGGATTATTCATCAGCAACTTGCTCTAAAATACAACCTTGTGGAATCGGAAGTGCCGTGCTATAGATATGTGCCCGACCCAGTTCTCGAAAATGACAATATCACATTGTACTGGGATCAATCCATGGTCACTGACTGGACTATTGTAAGCCTGATATAGTGGTGGTGGATCGATCAGAGCGGCGCGCAATAAAACAGTATTAAATTTGTATATGTAGAGAAAAATAAAGATAACTATCTGTTTCGTTTAACTTTTTTTTATTGTTTTGTTACAGTGAAATAACTCATCAGACAACATATGCACATCCTTGTTTAGTTGGAGGCTGCTATTTAGTCAGTCCGTATGTTCCTACTCTTGTGCCGCCTTATTTACTTGAAGAGATTCCCCACTGGCTCATTGTTTACTCTAAAGGTACCATTTTTATTTACACACCGTTATGTTTAGATCTCATGTAATAGGACCATCATTCGAGCACAAACCTAGGCTCTGTGGAAGTAATTTGCTTCAGGCAGTCTGGAACCCGAAAGTATTTAAGTCTACGTGTAAACTAATTATCTGCATCGCTTATTATTTAGCAGGCGAGTAATAGTCGACAAAGTACAGTCCTTGCTCTCTATCCGTGAAAATAAAACCCTTCATTCAGAGGTCATATATTATGACGCCGTATGAGTTAGTGGTTGATATAGATATATGTTCTAGTTTTAAATTTTTAATGAGCCTAACAATCCACTGATAACGACAACCCCTCCCCCGCGGCCGTTTTCTAAAGTCAGTATTGTTAAGACTTCCCTCACAAACCAAGAGAGTCAGTGAGTCTCCAGTTTACTCACACAAACTGAACTGACAATCTGTTTGTGACAACTGAAACTTGCGCGGGCACTACTGTACTTTTAGGGTTGAACCTAATCTGGCAGAGGCACAGCGGGAATGCTATCGCACGCGGCAGCATCAACTCTGATTCTCGCTCTAGCAAATGACCGAAATCGATAGGAGCATAAATCAGTGCGATTTCGTGCTGCCAGAAGAGGTTCAACCCTTATAGTTAGTTTTCTGCTGTTTGTATCACTTATCAAAATGACTGATCTTTACTTATATTAATACTATAGTACCTGGATGAAGACGAAGGCGATTTTGATAAAGAGAGGAGTAAGACAGGGAGACGTCATATCTCCGAAACTGTTTACTGCTACTCTAGAGGACGCCTTCAAACTCCTGGGATGGAAAGGACTTGGCATCAATATCAACGGCAAATACATCACTCACCTTCGATTTGCCGACGATATTGTAGTCATGACTGAGTCACTGGAAGACCTAGGACAAATGCTCGGTGACCTCAATAGTGTCTCCCAGCAAGTAGGTCTTAAAATGAACATGGACAAAACGAAACTCATGTTTAATGTCCATGTTGCACCCACCGTACTCGCAGTTGGGAACACTACTCTCGAAGCTGTCGACGAATATATCTACCTAGGACTGGCGATCCGGTTAGGTAGGTCCAACTTCGAGAGAGAGGTCAATCGTCGAATCCAACTCGGCTGGGCAGCGTTCGGGAAACTACGCGATGTTTTCTCGTCCAAAATACCTCAGTGCCTCAAAAGTAGGGTTTATAACCAATGTGTGTTACCAGTGATGACTTACGGATCTGAAACGTGGTCTTTCACAATAGGTCTGATACAGAAGCTCAAAGTCGCTCAGCGGGCCATGGAAAGGGCTATGCTCGGCGTTTCTCTGCGTGATAGAATCAGAAATGAGGAAATCCGTAGACGAACCAAGGTCGTCGACATAGCCCAGCGGGTTAGCAAGCTGAAGTGGCAATGGGCAGGCCACGTAGCGCGATGATCGGACGGCCGATGGGGCAAAGAGATACTGGAGTGGAGACCACGCATTGGAAAGCGCAGCGTGGGACGGCCACCTGCCAGATGGACCGACGACCTTGTCAAAACTGCAGGGAGTCGCTGGATGCAGGTGGCATTGGACCGGACGTTGGAAATCGATTGGGGAGGCCTATGTTCAGCAGTGGACAGCAACGGGCTGATATGATGATGATGACCTGGATGACCGAGCAAAACGAATAGAACGACGTTTTCTAAAAATGATACTTAGCTAGATCGATTTACCGCCCCGTGCATACTAAATTTAATGAAAATCGTTGGAGCAGTTTCCGAGATTCAGATTATATATACATGTAGAATAATTGCTCTTTTAAAGGTATTAGATAGATTAGATTGTTGGAATGTAATTGTGTCCGTTGTTACCCGATACCTGCCTGACACCACGACCGACTTTTAATAATAACCAATCGTTCTTAACTAGTAACTTTCTTTTGTCATGAGATCTTGCACCATAAGTATCTAGGTTCCTGCCATGATAGACTGGTAGAGTTTGGACAGGTTCCCAACTTCTATCAGTTCAGGAACCGACAGATCGATACATTGTTAATCATACTTTGTTTTACAGCTGATCAAGAACTCGACCACAAATTACGTTGGAACATGTTCAGGCTGAGTGAGCTTGACTGCTACTCCGACATGCTGACGCGGCTTTATAAACAAGAGTTACAGCTCATCGTTATGAAGTATGAGCGATATAGGTACGAGTTTAATAAAATATTGTATTTACCTATTTATATCATAAGGAAGATGCTCTAAGCTCTTAGGTAGCCTGCGAAATACTTATTTTCTTACATTTTTCTGAGTTAAGTCTGAATCAAGTTGTATGGTAATGAAAAAGTTATGCCCATAAAAAAAATATGTATTTAATTTACAGCATTATAATCATTTGTATTCTAACTCTCCAAGTTAAAATTGCCAATTGCCATCAAATGTCATGATTTCATGAAATAGTTGATCAATCTGGCAATTTGAAAGTTGTATTGATGATTAAATTAACTACCGTATACTAACGTACTACCATAAAGTAACTAACGTAACTACCATAACTATTTAAAACTGGTAGGAAAATATTGCAATTTTCAAATTATTATTGTTTCTTGTATCTGGACATCTGGAGGCACGGCACTGCCTACGCCAGACGAGCCAAGAAGTAACTCTACAAAACTATTGTTGTATGACAATAGTAAAAACCATTGATTTCATTTTCTTACCATAAATACACGGGAGTATCTGCGAGACGGCCGCGAAACAACCAACCCGTACTTTTTCACAAAGACAGAATTCTTTGAGTTATTTCTTATGGTGTCGAGGGATGGCTTGGCTCTTCATACGATCTGATAACTTTTTGACAATGAAAGTATTATGAGCTCGCGAGTCTTGGCATGCAATGTTTTCGGGATATATATTTTTTTTTTGGTAGGAGTGTATAGGAGTCTTAAGTACTTGTTCCCATTAATGATAATGCTTTGGTAAATAATATGTACTTAGGTGTTGCGGGGGTAACGATCATACCAGAGGTCTCAAGCTGACTGGGAGTCTGCTGTACGTTACCCCAGTTCGCAGTGCAATATCTCGAAAACCTGAAGGTGCACAAGTTTTATTTTCGGTGCACTTTTTACACAAATATAAGCTCTCTAGCCATGCACAATATTTCTTACTCCGACCATTCGTTTAAACATTAGTTATATGTTCCACTCATTTCACTCTAAGAGCCACTTTCCTGCTGGGGTAACGTACACGGGATTCTGTATCTACCAAGTGCTTCTTCTATGATCAATTTCAAACCTTATTGTGATAAATGAAGAAATGATATGCTTTAGTTACCCACGACAATCATTCAGTTTAGTGACACACTGCAATGACTGCAGTTTGTGTAAACTTTTATCGGTTTGCGTTCCCATTGAGGGACCACATTTGAATTTTGATCTTTTGAATGCGTCAGCCGTTAGTAAAAGTTCTCAAACGATTGTAAATTCAGCCTCGTAGTTTGTAAAAGTAGCCACTCAAAAGTTACAATCGTTTAAAGGTGGTCCCTCAGTCGTGACTGACAGGCATCCATATCTCAAAACCTAGTTAAAATTGACAACTGCTCTTTATGACTTCTTATAGTAAAAGATTTGTAAAACTAATTTATTGTATATCAACCCATCCTGTTTACACAGTAAAAAGAACTAGCATGCGGAAGGTGGTCCCTCAATTGAGCACCATAAGTTCCCGTGAGTAGAGACCACAATGGAATTTGAAATTTACATATGGGTCTAACGTTGGTAAAAGTACTTGAACGATTGTATATTCAAACTCTAGTTTGTAAAAGAAGCCATTCAAAAATTACAATCGATTTACGTTGGTCCCTCAATTGAAACGTATATCATAAGTAAAATCAATTTACGTAGCATTCGGAAGTTAAATAGGTTAATGCGACAGTCTATCCTTTAGTATTTTTTTACTAACGATTACTTTACTGATCAATATCAATAAATGTACCGTTTCATCACAACTAATAATCGAATTCTTGGGAAGAAATACTAAGACTGAGGTGACCACACAGCAGGATTTTCTTGAAAAAGTAAAAACTAGGTATTGACTGTTTGTTGATATTATTTTCTATTAATATTTAACATCACTTAGATAGTTAAAAACACAGAAAATAAATAATGCTTGTGATGATAAAAAATAAAATTAACCTTTAACTAACCTTGTTTTAGTTATCATGTGTGTCATAGATGGCCCTGAAGTACTTTTTGAAGTGCCGCACAGTGGAACGAATGTATGGGAGCGGTTGGACGTAGACATGTCCGAAAAAAAAGAGTAAAATTATGCCAAAGTAATGATGCCATCTTATTCGATTACTTAATGCCTTCATAACTTGTGGTGATGAATTTCTTCATAACTCCCATATTTCGGGAGTAATTTGAGAAAATGTGAAATTTTACTATGAAAATGAGTGTATCGAGCTCTCTCCCTCCTGATTCCGGGCTTGTTTCAAGTAGCGGTCTCTAATATCATAATGCTAATACTAAGAGCTATATTTAATACTAAGACACATAGTGCGCCAAATGTGCACTTTCTGGGATAAAGAGTGATGTTTATTTTATAACACAATTTTTTTATTTTTTGTTTATTTTGTTGATTAAAACCGTTTTTCTAAAGGTTTACCTTATTACAATAACATTTCTGAGCAGCCAATTAGAGAAGATATAAGCTAATTAGGATATATAATTAGGGACTTAAGGTTTACATATAAAACTGATGCACTAATGATTACTGATAAGAACATTGCTATTATTTAATTACTAAATGGCTCTTAATACACTAATTTAGCATGCATCATTTACTAATTATCACAATAACTAATTACCTTGCAATATTTAACAAAGGATACCTGGGATACCTGGATTTTATATAAATAGGTCACTATTAGTAACTTTAAAATCAGTGTTGATTTACACCTCGTTGTATCCAAGCTAATCTCGCAATGTATTTTCCAAATTTTAATACAAATCTTGATATTCACGTTGCTTTATGCGCACGCGCACATAAAGATTTACGCGACTTTAACTATTTGTTCAGTGTTTTAAAAGAAAGGGCGCTTCAAAAGGCAGGACAAAGCGATACAGCTTATGTTATGAAATACTTGACGGAGAATCCAGAAGAGGCCTCAAAAATCAAAGCCTTCATTGAAGGTAAATCAATTCAGGTACGGGAAATATCCCCTTTGAAGGCATTGGCTCTTTATGTATCGATGAACTTATCGAAATGGCGCTATAACACTCTTCGGGATTTCAACACTCAAGAAGGAGCTCTTCAATACCCGAGTTACAACATGTTGGTTAAAGAAAAAATTAAGTGCTATCCGGCCAAAGAAGATCTCACAGTTACAGAGAGCTCTGCAAAAATCAAATTACAAGCCTTGATGGATTTAACCTCAAGAAGACTTATTAGGTCGTTAGAAACCCCTGTTGATCCCAATCAACAGCTCGTATTGACCAGCAAATGGGGTTTTGACGGATCATCTAGCCAAAGCATTTATCATCAAAGGACGAGTGAAGATGAGCAAATCGATCTTGCTAGTAATTTTATGATTAGTCTTGTACCACTGCGGCTCGTCTCAAAAGGTGTAACAATTTGGGAAAACGAGCGACCATCTTCCACTTCATTTTGCCGGCCAATATTGTTTAAGTTTATAAAGGAAACCAAAGAAAATGTGCAGAGAGAGATGGCTGAAATCGAAGCAGAGATTGAAGCCTTAACTCCATCCACCATCACTGATGGAATTAGTGTCAAACACCAACTGCTGTTGACAATGATTGATGGTAAAATTCATTCCATTATATCCGATACAGCAGCTTCAGTGTGTGACATATGCAAGGCTTGTCCTAAAGAAATGAATAATTTAGAGTTAATCAAAGATAAACACGCAAACGAGGACATGTATAAATATAGCTTAAGCACCCTTCACGCTTGGATTCGCTCAATGGAATGCTTATTACACATTTCCTACAAATTAGACATAAAATCATGGCAAGTAAGGGGTGATATAGCAAAAAGGCAAGTTGATGACAGGAAGAAAAGAGTTCAAGAGGCTGTAAGAAGAGAAACGGGCTTACTTCTCGATGTTGTGAAACAAGGCAGTGGATCCACCAACAATGGCAACTCGGCAAGGAGATTTTTTGAAAACTACACTAAATCTGCTGAACTGACCGGAATAGATGCTATGCTTTTAAGAAAAATCTGTGTGATCTTGCAGTGTATTTCATCAGGAGAGAAGATCAACGTAACTAAATTCCGAGAGTTCTGCTTTGATACTGCTAAGCTTTACGTGGAGTTATACCCATGGTATTATATGCCTTCTTCACTTCATAAAATTTTAATGCATGGGCCAGACATAGTTCAGAACATGTCAATTGTGCCCATTGGTTTTCTATCCGAAGAGGCATCTGAGGCTAGAAATAAAGATTTTAGAAAATATAGAGAGGGGCATTCTCGAAAGCATAGCAGTATCTCATGCAATGAAGATATTATGCACAATCTTTTACTGTCTTCTGATCCACTTGTTACAAGTATCCGTCCAAAAGGAAATAAGTTTGTAAAAAAATCTTCTTTTAAGGAATTTTATGAGCTTACGGATTCTGAGAAAAGTGATATCGAATTTGTTAACATAAATGATTTAGCGGACATCGATTCTGAATTTGAATTAATTGATGATGATGATGATGACGAAGATAATTAAATGATGTTATTGTTTTAAAATGTGTAACTTAGTAAATTAGAGCTTACATCTTAATTATTTATTGTACTTTTAATGAAACTAGGTAATTTATTATCAACTTACTTAAAAGTCATACTCTCATCAGTTCTTGTGAATATTTTTGTTAATATATATTTCTGTATATATATAATATATTTATAGACCTCTTAATAAGTCTGTCTGCGGTTTAAAGTAAATACAAATGGGGAAAAAACGTTTTTTTTTTTAAATTTTCATTTCCTTTTATCCCAGAAAGTGCACATTTGGCGCACTATGTGTCTTAGTATTAAATATAGCTCTTAGTAATAGCATTACGATATTAGAGACCGGTACTTGAAACAAGCCCGGAATCAGGAGGGAGAGAGCTCGATACACTCATTTTCATAGTAAAATTTCACATTTTCTCAAATTACTCCCGAAATATGGGAGTTATGAAGAAATTCATCACCACAATTTATGAAGGCATTAAGTAATCGAATAAGATGGCATCATTAGTTTGTCATAATTTTACTCTTATTTTTCGGACATGTCTACGTCCAACCGCTCCCATACATTCGTTCCACTGTGTGCCGCTACAAGCATAATTATATAAAAAATTGTGCATTTGGTGGACTTTTCTCAAAATTAAAGTGTACGTCGTCGTAAGAGAGTTACACTGTCAGTGAAGGGTAATTTTTTTTTTATAATTAGGCATTATTTTCTTTCTGTGTTTTTAATTATCTAAGTGATGTTAAATTAATATTTAACATTAAAAATCCGACTTCAAAAACTCAAAAAAACGAAAAATAACTTTAGCTTCAGAAGCCGGTGACTTTTGTTTGTTTTATTCAGTTTTGTTTTGTTTTGCCACCGACTTCTGAAACTAAAGTCACTTTTTTGAGTTTTTGAAGTCGGTTTTATATTTTGCAAAAAAGTTTTTTTATTTTTCCGTTTTTACTTGTACTATACGAATATCTGGCTATGCATGGTAACTGTATACAAATATTTGCTATGCATGGTAACTGCTGTAAATCGTTGAGGGATATCCTCGACTGTCTATGGTCTCCATCATCAGACCTGTAATGGCACTTATAACCCATACGGATGCAAAGTTCTCATCAATAGAAATGAATTAAGATATTTAACTTCCGAATGCTACGTAAATTGATTTTACTTACGATAAACGTTTCAATTGAGGGACCAACTTAAATCGATTGTAATTTTTTAATGGCTTCTTTTACAAACTAGAGGTTGAATATACAATAGTTCAAGTACTTTTACTAACGCTAGACCCATATGTATATTTCAAATTCCATTGTAGTCTCCACTCACGGGAACTTATCGTGCTCAATTGAAGGACCACCTTCCGCATGCTAGTTCTTTTTACTGTGTGAACAGGATGGGTTAATATTCAATAAATTAGTTTTACAAATCTTTTACTATAAGCCCACGCTTAGCTATCTTTCTATTCTTAGCTAGCTTAACTACGTTTTATATAGAGCAGTTGTAAATTCCAACTAGGTTTTGAGATATGGATGCCTGTCAGTCACGACTGAGGGAACACTTTAACGATTGTAACTTTTGAGTGGCTACTTTTACAAACTACGAGGCTGAATTTACAATCGTTTGAGAACTTTTACTAATGGCTGACGCATTTAAAATATTAAAATTCAAATGTGGTCCCTCAATGGGAACGCAAACCTTTTATAGTCCCTAAAGTAATAACGTTTTAAATAATCATTGTTTTTATATGTTACAGGTCTGCACTCTTGCAAGAAATCGAAAGGAGGCGACATGCCATTACATATCATGCCCACTCCAATTGTTGATATTGCATAAGTTCGCCTTAATGTACTGTGATCTTACAAAACAATATCCTAGACAGTTATATAATAACTAGTGTAAAAGTAAATATAAAGTAATTATATAAAAGTAAATTTAAACTAATTATATTTGTTACTAATAAGCTTACAATTTGTTATTTCAATTTGATTGTTTGAGAAAGAACTTTTGAAATGAATTTGCTTATTACTAATTAATTGGTGCCTTATCATAAAAATAAAATATTTATTTTTCTTTTACGTTTTTATTTATTTACAGAAATATTTCAAATTCTACCTTCTTAATCAAGACCTATTCATTCATTTAAAGTCTCAGTATCATGACTGTCAATTGCTGCATCAGTTCTTACTCCATGGCCATCGACAATATCATACTCATCAACTTTGGTTATACCAGATATTCTGTACACCTTTGCATTTTTAATACCTAATGTATTTGCCCACGCTTCACCTGAAATAGATGAAACATGATTTTATTAGTATCAGCCCTAAATAGCACAATACCTAAGTGAGGGAATAACAAGATTTTTTTCTTTTTATTATGAGCCTGTGTTGTCCCACTGCAGGGCAAAGGATTTCATATCCAGTAAGATTTTCAGCCAATCCTTTATTTAAAAATTATTGTTCTAATATAAAATAAAGCTAATATATTCTACACAGAAACATACTACTTCTACTACTTAGTAAGTACTGTGACATGACAATACAAATGTGTAGTCAAATATAGCTCTGTAAGTTACACGCCTACTCAAAACATAGCTATGAATGGCACTTAAAAATGTAATTTTTTTTCTTTAAAATGTAATAAAAATTAAAAATGTTTATTCATTTTAAAGCAAGGTAAATTACTACCTACCAAAATAATGGATGATTTCTTTTCTATCCTGGCACGTTAATTTACAAGCATTTATCAAACTCTAGCACATCTGCGATGACCAATCAAGATATAGCATCAAAGATCACTCCCATTTCCATTTGTAATTAGCAATGAAGGATGTTCAAAACCCGGCAATTCTACAGTAATGTGTAAGTATGTGATTTCTGTATGACCTGACTATGTTTTAGCTTAATCCGTTATTTGTTATTTCTATTCTACACACTCCTATACAAGTTGCTGTTTACAGTAACCTCACAATATAAAAATTTATAGTTAATTACATATTTCATTCAATTCACTAGAGAGTTGAATTACCATACATTAACAAAATTGTTTATTAATTTTTCACTTGGAGTGGACATACCGGGTTTTGGTATTTAACCACACGTGTAATGTGGTATGACTAGCTATGTCTGCTTTATAAAGAGTGGTCTACCAGGCAGACTCATTTCACAATGACCATACTAAATAATCAAATCTCATTTTTTGGAATCCTCTAATCAAAAGCAAGATAATTTTATCTGTATATTCGGCAATTACCTGGTGGAGTTGAGTGCTCTTTGTCTGATTTTAAACCATAATAGTGAGCCCAATCAGCCTTTCCCTTATAGACATTATATACCACTAAACCAAAAGCATTCCAAGCTAACAAGCCATAGGCTATACTGAGTCGCCGTTTCCAAAGAACTGCGGTGTCTTCTGGGATTGGCTTGGTCCTTTTACGAACAAACCGGTGCCACCACTTGTGGATCATTTTTTTCAAAAGTTGTGTAACATTTTAAAACCTATAGGTTAGAATGCACGTTGGTATGGTACCTACGTTAATCAGTAAATTGATTTTGAAACTGCTATGAATTAGTAAGTACTAGAATCTTTACGTAAACTCTTATAATTTAAGCTACCAAATAATTACGAATTCGCGAGATTTGCTAGTCTATTTTTTAATCCCCGAGACTAAATTGACATTGACAGATTGACACTCAAATGTCAAACTAGTGAGCGGCCTCCCTGTCGGGTGTAGACAAGGAGGTGAGCACCTACTGGTATGCCCTAAGCTTGTAAACCTGTCGTCTGTCTTTATGTGCGACAGGGCCATATGTGGGTCTAGTGCGAAGGGGTAGCACACCCAACTGACACTAGATGTGAACAAAACCAGAGACTAGATTTGACTAAGAAACCCCGCAACGCCAAGCTTCTAACACTAGACTCCAATGGAATGCCTCGCCCTGATGGGGTTGGGCGGGTAGGATTGGGTCTCCACCCTCTTGGTTTTGTTGGCAGTTGGTACCGTAAGCAGTGGCGTGCCTAGGGGCTGACAATACGGCAAGCCCATAAAGTAAGCAGACTGCTCAGAAAAAAATTGGTTGTCTGAAAAGTTGGTTTACGGACGATAGTTTAACGTGACAACATCATAAAATCGAGTGGAAGAGAGAAATTACCTATACAACCTAACCTCCTAGCTCCAGCAATAGATTAAAAATAATAACCTAGGCTTGTCAATATATATGACACGACGAAAGTGCCGTAGGTATGCGTTTTTCTAAATAACCGATAAAAAATTCTATATGGGGGAGTCAGAATGATGTACAGACGCCAGCACATCAAGCTATTACAATCTGTTAAACTTTAATACTGTATACCGGAAGCAAACAATCATAATATGTCACATTAAGCTAATTATTCAGTATGCACATAAAATATATATATATATATATACATAAAAAATAGACTTCTAAGGATAGTATACCTCCGGTATACAGATTATAGAAATATAGATTTTCAACTTTATCTCTAAAGTATTAGTAGCGTTTTACCTTCAAATAAAACGCTTGTTGTGTCCGGAGACTCATTCGGGGTCATATAAACAATATTTGAGTCAAGCATCTTCCGTTTCCGTGTCACATCTATACAGGTATATGCAACTATCGCCATTTTAATAACACGATGTTGACGTATTTCCGCTTTCGTTCACCAGGTGGCTGCAGCGCGCCAAGACGTTCATTGTGGCCTCAAAAACCTAAAAACTTGAAAACCAATTTAACCAGGCAGACTTTAAAATTATGACCCCGAATGAGTCTCCGGACACAACAAGCGTTTTATTTGAAGGTAAAACGCTACTATTGTGTCCTTCGGCCTCATTCGGGGTCATATAAACAATATTTGAGGCTTTGTTTGTTATCGCCTGGTGAACGGGACGCCAATGTGTTATAAAAAAAATTATCAAGGAACTAATAATACCAATGAGTTTAAATCCAATTTATTTATTTAAGTACAAAATATATTGCAATAACATAATAAAGTTTAAAAATAACTATGATACGAATTACTATAATTATAATTAAACACACACAGAATAAACTGAGCATATACGTACCATTTAAATCATCTCATTGTAAACTTACCATAATCATGTAACATCATTCATCAATACATCATTTGAAATAAATAAAAATAACTGATTTAATTGAATCAGAGATAATTAATTAGTCGGCTGAAAAAGATGAATCAAAGAGCTTCCCTGAGCTGAAACCACTTCCCTCCTGTAATGTTTTTTAAAAGTATTACCGGATCTCCAATTAGCTCGTGCCATTATCTCGTCAAGAGGTTCGTTATCCAACCAACTTCGGGAAGCAACGGCAGAACGAAAACTACCCGGAGTAGCCTGAATTCCTGCCTCCTTCAAAATCGACTTAACCCAACCAGCTAATAGTTTTAGTAGCTGGCTTAGCTTTTCCACAAACTGTAATAAATAACCTATCACTAGAACAAAGCAAACGACGCGGTTTTCCAATTTCTATGAGTTTTTTAAGCCAAACCATCGGATCAAGTGCCTCATTTTCAACATTACCTAATAATCTCCAACCTGACTGTACGTGAGTTTCCGAATCAGTTTTCGACCCAAAATGTGGCCAAAACATTATGCTATTCTCACCTACTATACATCTGTCTGGAGAAACACTTAGCAGTGTTAAGTCGTGTATCCTACGCCCTGAACATAACAACAAAAGAACTGCACAAACTCTTGAATTGTCGTATAGGCTTTGATTTTGAAGAGGTCTACTACCCAACCAACCTACCAGAGACTGAGGATCCCAGACAGTGGGTGGACATTTCTTAGGTTGCTGCAACGCTATAGCTTTAATCATTTGCTTAACTAAAATATTTGAACTCAAACGGGCCTCGACCTTTGTATTGCATAAAGTAGATACAACCGATTTATGAAGTAAAATTGTACGATACGATAATTTCTCTTTTAGGTGTAAGTCGGCTAAATATCGAGCCAATTCACTACCTGACGGGTCTGAAAAATTTACACCAAACTTGGAACACCAATTCAACCATCTCTGCCATGCTGGCCTATAGGTATTCAAAGTTGACGACCTCCAACCTTGTTTGAGCAGACACTTTTGTTCTGCAGACCAGTCACCTAAGGATTCAGACCACCCCCACATTTCCAAACTTCTAAGATCAGGTCCTTCACTCGAGGTGGTGGCAGTCCGGTCCTCGTGTCCACTAGCACCTTCGATAGTCGGTGAATCGTGAACGGAGGCGCGGTCGCTCTGGTATTCAAGTCTGCTCTCCAGAATGCTCGGGACCACCTCGGTGCAATTATTAGGAATACACCTCGAGCCTGATTGAGATGCATCAGGACCCGGGGTAACAAACTCGGAGGAGGAAAGGCCCAAGCCAGACGAAAATCCCATTTGAATGCGAACGCGTTGTGTTTCCATGCTCGCTGATCTCGTTGATCTAGCGTGACATAGCAAGGGACTACATGAGCTGAGCTGGAGGCAAAAAGATCTACCTGGGGAACACCCCACTTTGCAAAGACAATGCTGGTGAATTCGGGGAGCAGACACCATTCCTGTAACGTCGAATGACGTGATAGACCGTCTGCGACATTGTTGTACCTGCCTGGTATATGATGGGGGATTATATGAATGTCGTACTTCTGAATTAAATGAAATATCCGATATATTAACTCCATCAGGATCCTCGATTTGTTTCCCCCTTCCTTCCTCAAGTACGCCACCACCGCCCTGTTGTCGCACTGCAGTAGGAGAGATGTATGACTCAGAGACGGAGCGAACTCTAACAAACATTTTAGAATAGTTAGCATTTCTTTGTGATTCGAATGAAGCCGCTCTTCTTCTTTTGTCCACTTGCCCGATAAATGAAGACCGTTCAACCCCGCCCCCCAACCTGAATCGGCTGCATCCGTGGTCAAAAAGTTTTTCACTGGTGGTGGATGAAGCCTGGACTTTTCTTGACAGTGAACTTTCCACCAATTCAATTCTTCCAGCACTACCGCCGGCAAGAGGTAAGTCGACAGACATGGCATTTTCAGGACCAGGTTGCAATAAGCCAGTAGGTGGCGAAAATTCAAACGACCTATCGGAACTACCAGACGAGCAAAATTCAGAACCCCTATGATACTCTGTATTTCTCGAAGAGACGCCTTCCGCCGGCGGAGCAACTTCGACAAAACTATTTGCATGCTTTGAATTTTGTTTTCTGGTAAAAATTTTTGATTTTGCCACAGATCCCACATCAAACCCAAATACTCTATTACTTTCTGAGGGACAAGAATAGACTTCTCCCTGTTTACCTGCCAACCCAACTGGCTGAGAGTTCGAAGAACAATGTCTACGTGTTTTATAAGTGTCGTTCTGTCCTGTGCCACTAAGAGATAATCGTCGAGAAAAACCACTACTCGTATGCCTAGATTCCTGAAAATCTCGGCGGTCCAGTTGGTCAGCGATGCAAACACTTTGGGCGCTGTCGCCAGGCCAAATGGCAAACAAGTCATTTGCAGTAACCGATTTCGGTACAATAGGCGGAGAAAACACCGATGTGTTGGTGCAACATTTACGTGGTTGTAGGCTTGCCTGAGGTCTATTTTGACCATCCAATCCTTGTCCTGAATAAAATCGGGAACCCGGTTTACCGAAATCAAACGAAACTTGCTTATAATCAAATAATTGTTTAAACTTTTTAAATTGAATATAGGACGGTAGGTTCCGTCGCCTTTGAGAATCAGAAAGAAATTTGATACGAAACTTGGAGTCAGGGGGGCATACTCTAAAATTCCTTGTTTCAACAAATTTTGAATGACCGTGTCCATCTCCGGAGATGGTAGAGTGAGATTGCAACGTTTTACCTGCCTTGGCGGGACCAGAGGCGGTTTCTTTTGAAATGGAATACGATAACCCTTCACTATCTTTATTAATGGTTCTGGTGCCCCCAATCTTTTCCATTCCGTAACATAATTTTGTATGCAACCCCCCAAAAATTCCAGATCCGAGTCAGAACCTTTTATTAAATTTACCCGAGCCTTTGCCCCGTGGTACATTGTTTTGTGGTTCATTTCTCCGAAAACTATTGGGCTGGTGAAAGCGTTGTCCAGCGTGCTGTCCCCTTGATTGAGGACGAAAAAATCTATTATTATTAAAGGGGTGCATTGCCGAATAATTATAAAAAGTTTCTACACTCTGAGGAGGAAGAAATCTTTGGTTCATCGTCAGTGCAGAGGCGCGACTGGACGATTGATAGCCACTAGGTCCAGGGTACGCCGCCTGGGGTCTAGGGGTTTTCTTTTCTTGCCCAGAAAACATATTTTTATTTGAGTAAAAAATTTTGTTGACACCACCGTTATTCTTAATAAATTCACTAAAAGGTACTTTATCAAACAAAAATTCACTAGACGGCGGTATTTTCTTTAAACATGGCTTAAATGATTTATCCCTTAATTGCTTAATGAACACTTCACGTCTTTGTTCAATTATATCAGCCCTACGACCACAAACTAGTTGTAAAAAATCCCGTGAAACTTTTTGATAATCAGCAGAAAAAACCTCTTTCAATTGTAATGCTAACTGCTCTTGATCCATACTACTAGTATCTTTTGCCCAGTCCACTATCTGTCGGAAACCCTGTTGCATAGCCTCGCTTTGCATTATCAATGCCCGAGCTACAGAGCCAAGAAATTTATCCGATGAGGGTAGATGACTTAACTTTTTCTAAAGACTTGATTTCATCATTAACTTCAAGGTCAACATATCCTGGACGAGCATTATATATTTTTTGTGTTTCCACATATCTAACATTATTCCAGTTGTCATTTTTGAAATATTGGATGGAATTTAATAGATCTAACTGGTTAGAAGGAGTTGCCGTGACAGCCGGTTCCTTTAATTGCGTTGCCAAATCAAAATCAAACGATTGAACCGGTGCAGGATCTGCGACGGGTTCTGACAACCTTTCTGTATCTGGTTGCTCCTGGGCCATATCGAAGTTATCCCCATAATATATCGGGTTATCACAATCAAAATTTCCATTTTCAGAATACATAAAATTATGAGGGTTGCAATATAATTGTTTCAAATCACTGACCTGTTTTGCAAGCTTTTTGATTACCTTGCTTTGGCCTCGATTACGCTTACTTCTCTTCTTCTTACTCGCCTTCTTCCTCTTACGGGATTTATCAACCTGTTCAAACTCTGAAACCGAAGGTGATGATTCAGAGGAACTTGAGGAACTCGACGAACTCGATGACGAAACGGAATCTTTACGACTACGCGTCTGTATTCTATCCGCCATCTTAATAAAAAACTAATTTGAACACTATTTTGCTTTTAAAATAGGCATATACCGATCGCCTACAGCGTTACCAAATATAAAATAACTCTAATATTTGAAAATATTTTCTCAAATAACGAACGTTAACAACGTTAACTTTTAAAGATGTGAAATACGTCAACATCGTGTTATTAAAATGGCGATAGTTGCATATACCTGTATAGATGTGACACGGAAACGGAAGATGCTTGACTCAAATATTGTTTATATGACCCCGAATGAGGCCGAAGGACACAATAGAATATTTCATGAAAAAGTCATTCAATGGGGTTAAATGAACGTAGAGGATTGTATTGATGATTTTCATGATTCTAATTCTGTGTCTACATACGTGTTACTGGCGCGACTCATTTTTAATCAACATACCTGATATTAACCTACAAATTGCAAAAAACCTATGAAAATTTGAAATTCGCGGGCTACTCTTACGCTTCCATGTATTTTACTCTTTGGTCCATACTCCAGGCCAACCAAACCAACAAAGCAAACCAACCATAGAACACCAACCAAAGTACTGGCCACTTATAGAAATAAATAATAATTAATAAATTACAACAAAAGTATTTCTTCTCAACTAATTATTCATGTCCTTGATGTTCATTATGTTCAATCAAAGGTCTTCGTGAGTGATTTCTTACGTTAATTTTATGCATTTAGTTCTATTACAATAAAAACTAGGTAACCTTTTAATTTTTGAGAAATGAGTGCAACGATGATATTGCCAATCACTACGAGAGGACTTGGCATTAATTTGTGTTCATTTTATGCTGATGTAGTACATTTAGTCCCAACCGAGACTGAACTGCCGACAATTTACGCATCTTACAGAGCATTGCTTGCATTAGTTGAAAGTAGATTTTCAAACCTCCGCCCAGTATTACATAGTTTTGATATTTATAATCACTCGTCATTTCTAAGACGTTATGATGTAATGAATATTCCAGTCATTTTCAAGAGACTACTAGAAGCAATTGATATTTTGCAATATAACGATATCAACTACATTCCTGCTATGTCCAAGAATACTTACATTGGTGGCAACTTTATTCCCAGACCAGAAAACATAGTTTTATCAAATTTAAGGAAAACTGTAGAGGCACTGAAAGCCTCTGATGTTGACGATGATGAATATCCTACATTTCTGCAGTACAGGAAGAATTTTTACAAGAATAATCCAATACCTGGAGCTATTTGGAATAAAAAATATAAATTAATGAATGCTGATGATATTATATCACCTAACTATGATATCTATAATGAAAGTGATGTTTATGAAGATATATACTCACTGCAGTCTCTATCTATGCACCTTAGAAAATACAGCTATTACATCAACAAACATCGGACAAATATAAAAGTGACTTTGAAAAGTTTTTCGAGTTTCATATGTAATGAGATGGGTGATCTGCGTGTGCCTGACCGTGGACCTGAACAAACACTACGTGATTACTATTGCCATTCTAGACCCGAAAATAACATTAATTCATTTTACAGTCGTTTCAGATTGAGAAAAAATCACGTTATAAAAGAAGGAGCTCTGTATTTGCTTGGGGAATATCCAAATGATAAAAGTGTTGCAAAACCCATTAATGAATTACGTTCTGAACATGTTAATTCATATTTTTATGCTGGCCATTCATATAAAAGTAGTTATTTGTCTTATCATAGTGATTTATTTGCCAGGAGTTTCCAAAATGCCTAATTTTATAATTATTAATTCATTAGTTGAGTTATTTTTCAAAACCACAATTTTAGTGTTAGTAATATAACTAGAAAAGTTCATCAGTTTATGATTAATTATTTTTTCATGAGGTTTCCATGTACAGCTTGTGATGCTTGGAAGCAACACAAAACCATATTAATTAAGTTTTTCGTTTTCCATGTTAATTTTTTTATTTAACTTTTTAGTAATAGTAAGTAATAGTTTCTGCTTACCCTTGCGGGCAAAGGTGCTACTATTACGAGATGTTTTATCCTTAGTATAAATTACCTAACTTTACCAGACTGGTTTTTGTGCTAAGTTGGTTATTATCTTTTGCTATTTATTTTCATCTAAAAATGTCAGCTACTGGTCTCTGAATATATTGAAAGTAAATATACATATTTATACCATAAAAAACAACTGTTTTATTTAAAACTACACTCATGGTCAACTACATTGGGTCACACCACAGCATAACCATGCAAACACAATGTCTTATTCTAAAGATAGGTATATACTTACTTGTAACACATTCAGTGCAGGGAACCCACCTGGTGGGTTCGCTCATGTCGCACTTGCGATGCCGGGAACCCACCTGGTGGTCATATTAAATGTAGGTTTTTCTTAGCGAATACAGCATAAAATAATGTAAAAATAAAAACCGTTATATATTTTAACAAGATTAATCAGAATACGGAGTGGTTTCAAATTACAAGCATTTTTATTTTCAACTAGCTTCTGCCCGCGACTCCGTACGCGGATCCTGTTGCTTATGCCAGCGACAAGGGGGTCGTTAAAATCGAAGATCTGAAAAGTCTGATGTAGAATTCTAAGGCCCGGGGACGGGAAAACAACGGGATGAGCGAGACGATTGGAGACGTTCCAGATCTTTCATTTTTGTAAGACCACAGGACATGCCCATCAGACTAAACAACTTTTGCTAAGACGTCATTCCTTAATATGTTATAATGTCGCTGGGCTTTGGAGTTCCACAACAGGTGTTCCAGATCTTCAAATTTATTCTCACAGCAGAAAATGCTCTTCACGTGGAATAATTTTTGCTATGGCACCATTTTTATATCTCTTATACTTTAGCTGGTCTGTTGCGGTTCTGCATCAGGTGTTCCATTTTCCAAAATAAATTATAGCCTATATGATGCCCAGACTTAATACCTATACAACAAAAAACTTTTTCAACACACTTGCTCATAAAATGGCTATAATTTCACTACAATAAGGCACGTAATGACACCTGTAATCAAACTGTGACTTTTTCATTGCTATTACTCACAAGTGAGTTATAGGGTTTTTTTTTTATTTTATTGGCTGAGTTGCTTTGTTCTTAAAAAAGTTTCGATACAAAAAAGATCGTGTTCAATACTATAAATATATTAATTTTCAACACACTTGCTCATAAAATGGCTCTAATTTCACCGCAATTAGTATTATCACCTGTAATCAAACTGTGACTTTTTCATTGCTATTATTCACAAGTGAGTTATAGGTTGTAGGTGCTTTGTTCTTAAAAAAGTTTCGATACAAAAAAGATCGTGTTCAATAGTACAAATAAATTAATTTTCTTCACAAGTGTGTTGAAAAACGTCGTATGATACACGTGTGTATTGATGATTACCGTCCTCGGCTCTCTTACGACCCTCACCTAACGGCTCGGGTCTCAATGGCGCCTCAGCGGTAATCACAAACATTACACACTTGTACCATAATGTACAGACGCCAGCAGGTCAAGCTACCCGAAACTGTCAGATTTTCCCAAACTACCTTGAACCTAATGCATTAGATATAAAGTCGAAAATCTATTAAAGAAATCTGAAAGATTGTAGTAGCTAGATGTGCTGGCGTCTGTACTATTCTTCCCGTTATTCCGCAGCGGATCCCAAGGGTACCTACACTGAATTAACTATTGCGAATAACTTTTATAAAATTTCATTATAAACTATATTTGGGGTTTTTCCTTCAGGAGCTAATATATAAAGACCGGAAACGTTGCTGACCCTTGAAAAAACAACATAAAGTTGGCCATGAGAAAACAGCCGGTTGTCTTGTGACTTGTTTATTGTCATGGCAAAGCATGTAGTCACATGGAACTATGTGCGCTTAAATTGAAAGGGGAAATTGTTGAGGATGAGTGGTATGCGCCGTATGAACACAGTCTCACCCGCCCCACACCCAGTGAAATTATTGGGTTTCGACAATATTTCAGCAAAACTCACGTTAGATTTCTTTATAAAGGATATTTATTGTTCAACAAAAACGACATGACATTTGTCTACAAAACGAAAAAGCAACAACACCATCTGTGTCAGAAAACGGAAACTAATCGCATACGTGTATGAAGACACTCTCCAACAAAATGTTTACAAAGGTATCTATAATAATATATCTTATAAACTTATATTTATTCAATACTCCCACTTAAATTTATAAGGTAGAAATAACAATTCACTACATATTTCTTTTACTTTTAACTAAAACCTTTTTTTTAACAATAATTTCAGTAAATAAACATTATTCTATTTAAACTTAAAAGGTACACATACCTCATCTCATAATTTCTGGAATTAAACATGGATTGAATCCACAGACATTAGCCACATTAAATATTTGCCATCATCTTATCTCTAATAGAATTAAATTTGTTTACAGGCAAAGCTTTAGTCAGGAAATCAGCCAACTGATTTGAACTCTCAACATATTTAATATCAACAATTTGCTTTGCAACATTTTCCCTGATAAAATTATATTTTATATCTATGTGCTTACTTCTTCTATGAAACACAGGATTGTTAATCAATTTAATTGTACTTTGATTATCAACATTTAAAGTAATTGAGTCTTGTGGCTCCCCAATATCACATAGAAATTGCCTAAGCCATAAAATTTCTTTAGCGGCTTCACTAGCAGCCATGTACTCAGACTCAGTTGTGGATAATGCCACAGTATTTTGTTTACGGCTAGACCAAGTGACAGGACCTCCGTTCATTAAAAATATATAACCTGTATTAGATTTCCTAGTGTCCAAATCACCTGCAAAGTCAGAATCTGAGTAGCCAACTAATTCAACAGTACCTTTATAAACAATAGACATATCTCTAGAATTAATTAAATAACGTAAAATTCTTTTCACAGCTGTAACATGTGAAGGACCTGGGTCATTGACATACCTGCTAACAACATTCACTGCGTAAGCTATGTCAGGTCTAGATACACATGACAAGAATAGCAACGCTCCCACTGCTTCTCTATATGGGAAATGAATAGGCTCATTACTTGTATTCTTAGATACATGTACATTTACATCAGCAGGTGTACTACTGCTCTTAGCATCTGTCAAATTAAATTTATTTATTATTGTTTTAATATACTGTTTTTGACTTATACTTATACAATCTTTTTCTTTATCTATTTCCATACCAATAAATGAATTACAGTTTAAAATCTTAATATCAAACTTTTGTTTAAGATTATTTAATATATCAGACAAAACATCTTTATCTTTGGCCAATAGTAATCCATCATCAACATAAAGAATCAATATTACTTTGACGTCTTTAAAATATCCTACAAATACACAATTATCAGATGGACACGGTTTGAAACCATAAGCAGTTAGAAAAGAACAAAATTTCTCATTCCAACATCTCGAAGATTGTTTAAGTCCGTATATAGATTTAATTAACTTACATACTTTTGAAGACTGAGTTTTCAATCCCTCTGGCACCTCCATGTATATGTCCTCAGACAGCTCACCATACAAGAAGGCCGTCTTCACATCAAATTGCTCGATCTGTAGTTCGTCTCTCGCAGCGATGCTAAGCAGTACCCTGATGGAATCATACCTGCTAGTGGGGGAAAAAGTCTCATTATAGTCCAAACCCTTGACTTGTGTAAATCCTCGCGCACACAGTCTTGCTTTGAATCGAACTATTTCTCCATCTTTATTCTTCTTTATGGTGAACACCCATTTACAAGAAACAGGCTTCTTCTCAGTTCGATCCGACAGTATCCAAGTTTGGTTTTCTTCATGTGACTGAAGCTCTTCAGCCACAGCTTTCTTCCATAGATGAGAATTTGGACTATTCATCGCTTCTTCATAAGTGTTAGGTATTTCCAACTCTGTGAAATTAGCTTCTAACTTATTATTTTGACGAGGACGTAACGTGATGTGCCTCTGTTCCAAATATATACCTTTTGGAGGGATATAACTTTCATCTGTATCTTCTAAACTCTTCATACTATCATCTGAAGAGATTTCTTCAGGTACATCTCGTTGATGTTGAAACTCACACCGTGGGGTAGACATTGTAGTACGTTCTTTTTCTTCTTGTTCAACTCTCATTTCTACAAAACTTTGTTTTTCTTCTGTTGTACTACTACATTCATCAAACTTCACGTCCCGCGATACTGTAATTTTCCTGGTATTACGATCATACATTCTGTAATTATCATGGTCATATCCAACTAACAACATCTTCACACTTTTCTTGGCAAGCTTCCTTCGCTTTTCTTTTGGTACATGTACATAACCAATGGATCCAAATATTCTGATATGTTGCAAGTTAGGTTTAACTCCATGCCACAGTTCAAATGATGTAACGTCTCTCGTTTGGCTTGATGTATTTCTATTCAACAAATATATTGCACAGTTGACAGCTTCTGCCCACATGTTTAAGGGAATGTCCTTTGCATATAACATGGTTCTTGCAGTTTCCATGATAGAACGCATCTCTCTCTCTGCTCTCCCGTTCTGTTGTGGGGTATACGGGGCAGTACGTTCATGCGTTATTCCATTTTTCTCCAGATATGTTGTAAATTCTGTGTTCACATATTCACAACCATTATCTGTATGTAGTATGTGCAAATCATGTTGAAATCTGTTCTTCACAATTGCATTGTACTTCAGAAAACATTGAAATACTTCACTCTTATGTTTCATGAAGTAAACATAGCGATAGCTTGTAGCTCCATCTTTGAACAAAACAAAGTACTTCATACCCGACACAGAAGGTTCTTCTATAGGACCACACACATCGCTGTACACAATTTCACCAGGCTGTGTTGGAGCTCGGGTAGATTTCAAGAAGGGGCGTCTTGCTTGCTTCCCATATTGGCACGCTTCACAAACAAAATTCTGATTTCCACTCAATGTAATTGGAATCACACCATTCTTACACATATTTTGAAGTTCCTTGACATTCAAATGTCCTAATCTTTCATGCCAAACTTTTATATCTGTTTGCACAATATTACAATTTTCTTGTTTGATTGTTTTGACATCCAATTCATATAAATTGTTCTCTGTTAATTGTGCACACATAACAACAACATTATTCTTCATTATTGTTGCTTTTTCATTATTCTTTACTATTATATATCCTTTTCTAGTGGCAGCACCTTCGGAAAACAGATTTCTCCGTAATTCAGGTACATACAACACATGCTCAAGTATACATCTCTCCCATGTACCATTAACTTGTTTATCTATCAGTATAGTTCCTTCACCACATACTTTGATATTCTGTCTGTTACCCAATTTAACAGAATTGTTGTATTGAGACTCGTTCAACTCACAGAAGTAGTCACGCTTGAAGGTCATGTGCATTGAGGCTCCACTATCCAGTATCCATGCCTCTTCATCATGTTCTGATGAGCAACCTTCGGCGCTGAATGCCAACATGTTGTTAGGTTTCTTTTCATTATACTTTTTCTTTGGCATCCTGCAATCTCTAGCGAAATGGCCTCTTTTATTGCAATTGTAGCATACAAATCTATGACTTGAATTTCTTTCATCGTTTGAAGTATTCTGTTTACTTTCATTTCTTGTTTTGAAATTTCCTTTTGACGTCACTAATGCAGTCTCACTACTACTTGTATCATTGGCAAGGCTGGCTTCTTCATCTACTAGGCGAGAAGTGAGGTTTTGGATAGTTTGGCTATTTTCATCTAGTGACAACCATGCTTGTCTAAGCGAACGGTATGTTGATGGTAATGTGCTTAGAATCTTTGTCATTACTGCTGTGTCACTGATCTTCTCATCAGTCTCCCGTAGCTGCTTTGCTAAGCCTTCCACCTTGGACACATGCTGTGCCATCGTATCACTGGCATTATATGAATATTGATAGAACTTCTCATGAATTAACATTTTGTTATATTCTGATTTCTGTTCATAGATTGCTTCTAATTTTATCATGACTTGTTTAGCAGTCTCGCAGTTTTCTATAAGAGATATTTGGTTCAAATCCATGGACGATGTTAAAATGAACATGGCCATACCATCATCTTTATCCCACTGCACTTGCGAACTGTTTTCCACGGGTTTTGCTTTTTCTATATCCAATCCCTTTGCTCTTAATGCGCATTTTACTTGAAATTTCCACTGCCTGAAATTTCTTCCATCAAACTTCTCAATTTTCATTGCGTTGGAAACCTCCATTACGTAGGTAAATTTTTTTACCGGCAGTAATCTTGCTCTTAACTCAAATTATTGTTGAAATATTTACATATAATGTGTCTGGGCCCATAACCTATTGGGTTTCGACAATATTTCAGCAAAACTCACGTTAGATTTCTTTATAAAGGATATTTATTGTTCAACAAAAACGACATGACATTTGTCTACAAAACGAAAAAGCAACAACACCATCTGTGTCAGAAAACGGAAACTAATCGCATACGTGTATGAAGACACTCTCCAACAAAATGTTTACAAAGGTATCTATAATAATATATCTTATAAACTTATATTTATTCAATAGAAATTATACAGTGAAATTAGTTATAGCTTTGATTTCCACATCAGTTGTTTCAGATGTTAAATTTTTATACGTCAACAGAAAGTGCTCATCAGGCTGAACAACTTTTGCTGAGACGTCATTCCTATGTATATTATAGTGTAACTGGGCTCTTGGAGTTCCACAACAGGAGGTCCAGATCTTCAAATTTATTCTCTTAGCAGAAAATGCTCATTACGTGGAACAATTTTTGCTATGGTACCATTTTTGTATCTCTTATAGTTTAGCTGGTCTGTTGCGGTGTTGCATCAGGTGGTCAAGTTTCCAAGATAAATTATAGCCTATATGTTGCCCAGACTTAATACCTATACAACAAAAAAAAAACATTCAAATCCGTCGAGTAGTCCGAAGATTAGCGTGTACAGACAAACAGACAGAATTTTTTTTTGGATTCGTGCTCTATTACTGTTTCTAAGCACCCCCCATTTTTTTTTAATATATTCAATGTACGGACACAGTTTTTTTACTGTTTTATTATATGTTTAGTTAGTTGACCCCAAAAATAATAGAGTTTTTTAGTTTCACGCCTGCTAAGTTTCTCTAGGCAATTTAATTTACCCTTAAAAAATGCTAAGCATTAATTATTCCTAATATTCATAACCTACAAATATCAAGTCTGAAGTGTTAGAAGTTTCTGAAATATGTATGTAGCTGTGACAGAGAAACGGGCAGGCATTTTAAGTCGCGCCATTATAAGAATTTGTTTTTAACTATTTGATACCGAACCCTGAAAAGCCTTGACTTCGAACTCATTCTCATGTCCTAAAATGTAAATATATTTTTTTTTAGAAAATATTTAAAATCGTTTTATGATTTTGATTTTGAATCGTGTGAATGGTTTTCTACCCCTGAAATAGGATCGACCAGGTGGGTTCTCGGCATCTAGCAAGAGATAAAAATATTATCTTCTATACATATAACTATATATAGTGTAGTCATTTAAGAAGTATGAGAAAATCAGTTTGTGTTTAACCGATTTCTTACAAACACGAGGTTATGGCATCATCTTTTCTTCAGTACATTAAAATGTATGCCGATTTCTCAATGGTAACTGATCCGATTTACGTGATTATTTTTTAGCTTTAGCTTGCGCTGTGGTCCTATTTGATTTTTATTAACTTTTCCTGGGTAGTTTATGAGTTACCTTTTATAATGCGTATTTTATCTTCACCGTCTATGTGGATGATCTGCTAATAACTTGGAAAGTTAACACTCGACGAGTTTATATGAGATAAAAACTAAATCCATTTTTTGTTTGGTTTGATATCGATAGCAATCACGTCTGCGGAGTAACACTAGCTAATTTAATTTCACCCAGTATAACAAGTGAAGGAATAGGGTCGAATAATACAGGGTGAAAGGGACACCGACGCGAAAACAGTTACCACATATGCAGGGCATCATTATGTACACCACATAGAGATTTTTTTTTAAAAATCAGCTATTCCCTACAAAAGTGCTACCTACACGGTCAAAGTGTATGGAACAGCTGCTTTCGCGTCGGTGTCCCTTCCACCCCGTATGTAATTAATAGAGTTACTGGGTGGCCGATAAGTAGATATTCCTATAAATGCAATGCAACTTTGGACCTAATCATACAAAAGTTTTAAAATGTTATTTATTAAAAAAAGAAACAATATTTGCGATTAATTAAATTAAAAAAGGGTATGAAAATCTCACAAAAGGTTGAACACCCCTGTCACGGATCAGAGCGGGTGATTTTGCTTTTTAAATTTTTTGATTATTGCACATCCCACACCCCACTGGGGCATGTAAATACCCCCACAGATGGTGAATATAGCGACAAAACACCCCGAAAACTCTATTTTACCACTTATTTTAGGGTTGTAAATCTTAATCTCAAACCTAATGCCGAGAACCCTCCAGGTGGGTTCACTTTTGCGCAAACGTAATGCCAGTGACCCACCTGGAGGGTCCACTTGCAATATGTATGGCGCATGAGTTCCATGAAACGGGGGTGGAGTCGAATGGGTTATTAATGCAATTTAAATAGACCTATGTATAGGAAAAGTTTATTTCAAAATTCCTGTTGGATAAACCCACTTGCCCGACCTGGGAATTGAACCCAAGACATCTTGCTCAGCAGTCACGTGTTTGAGACTAACAACCTTGTTAGGCAGTGTTTTTTCTTACCCATTGTAAGTAATAAATATTTTTTATTTTTGACCCTCATTTCTGCTATCCAGATTTTTTTCTTCTCATTTTCTTATGAAGGTTGCTGGGATCCGCTGGATGCGAGTCGGACGGGACTGGTCAATGTGGCGACACTTGGGGGAGGCCTATGTCAGCAGTGGTCTTCTTTCGGCTGAAAAGATGATGGTGATGATACCTACTACCTACTATGACATGACATTCTTCGTCTATCGGTCCCTCAATTTCCTCATTACTGAGGAACGTGGTCACTGAACCCCTTTAAAAGGACCTCTGGACCTTTACTTGGTCAACCACCACCATCGTATCGGCGAACGAAATGAAATTAGGTACCTACTTATCTTGAAATCGAGTCAATTAGCATCAAAAAGTTTTTGTCTATACAAATAGTGATGTATTTTTTTAACAAATTTGCCCGAATTCGTCTCAATTTGGTTGGAGTCTAGCCAGGGGCGCCGTACTATCTACATTTTTTTCAAAAAATTTCCATTTTCTTAATGCAGTATCGGGTGGACCTTGGCCATAAAAACCATTTAAATTCTGTGAAGCATGGCCGTATGACGCACCGTTTCTGAATTATGGGCCTTCTAATTTTATTTTATACAAAACAGTATATACTCGTATGTATTTTCAAAATGGTATTTCGGATGAAAATCTTTTCGGGAATGAAATGGTTGCTCTAGTCGAAAACCATGAGATGATGTAAAAAAACTCGAGAAATATAAAAAACAAAAAACATTTTTTTTTATGTTGGTCGAAAATGTTTGGGTTTTTTTTGCTGCTCATAGTACCCCTAAGCCTATACTCCAACTCCGCCCTTAAGCCGACCCACAGATCTGGAGGAGCCTCTTGAGTGGCACAGTCAGAAGGGAGTGAGGTGTCAGTAGAAATTGGATACGGATGCGGATTTTTGAAGACTCACAGGCCCTGCAATCTCGACATAAATACCGATCGCAAAACAACCAAATTCAGTCGCAAAGTCATAACGCTGCGGATTTAAGGTGGAGGTGTCATGGTTGCCCGCGAAATTCAATTTTTCTTGCGTTTTCTGCAATTTGCAGGTCAGTGTCAAGTTCTCATTATTGTAATTCTGTAACTACATACGTTTTACTTGCGCGACTCATTTTTCATAAACATGCAACTTGACGCAAAAAACGCAAGCAAATTGGAATTTCGCGGGTTACCCTGACACGTCCACCTTGAATCCGCAGCGTTATGACTTTGCGACCGAAGTCGGTTGTTTTGCGATCGTTATGTATGTCGAAACCGCAGGCCCTGATCATCTTGTTTAAAATAAGTCCAAAATTCAGTTTGTGTCGGTAGAGACATTGTGAATTCACCTGTCCAATAAACAATTAAGGTGGTGGTGGGCGTCAGGGTAGCCCGCGAAATTCAAATTTTCTTACATTTTTTGTAATTTGCAGGTCAGTGTCAGGTTGAACGTTGATAAAAAATGAGTCGCGCCAGTAAAACGTATGTAGTTACAGAATTACAATCATGAAAATCATCAACAATCATACAAGCTTAGGAGTTAGGGCATACCAGTAGGTGCTCAACTCCTTGTCTACACCCGAGTTCACCCGACAGGGAGGCCGCTCACTCCATCATTTAATCCTATTGAATGACTTTTTCATGAAATATTCATTGAATAGGATTATATGAACTCGGAGGGTTGTATTAATGATTTTCACGATTGTTATTCTGTAACTAAATACATGTTACTGGCGCGAATCTTGTTTTATCAACATACAACCTAACACTGATCTACAAATTGCAAAAAACGTAAGAAAATTTGAATTTCGCGGGCTACCCTGACGCAACCACCATAAGTGCAGAAAACTCGCTTTTCAGACAATAATCACTGTATACTTACAATAACACTCAAAAACTGCAATGTTCATACGATAAGCGCAAGTAAACACGTTATGATTGATTTACGAGACACAAAATATGATAAACAAACGCGTCGGATCTTGTCACCGAATCTTCGGACCTTCGATTGGTCAATCAGCACGTGCCCATGGCACGTGCCACTCGGAAGCCCCAACCAAGTTTTTTCTTGTCGCGTCTTGTGCTACATCCGCATCCGCATGAACTTCTGCATCGATTATTGCGGCAGCGAATGTCCAAATCGATGCGGATGCTCCGCATTTGCGGATGCTGATGCGAATATCCGCAACATCCCTGATTGGAATAACGACATACTGGACTTAGTTCCTAATATAGCCACGCGCCAAATGAACCATAGGTAATCTGTGCTCGAAATACGTTACGAAGTTATGTATTCTACTCTTTGCACGAAGTTCAAAAAAAATATTTTGTATTGATGGATCTGAAATATCTCTTGAATAATTCATTTTAGGTATTTTGAACCTCGATTTGGTTTTACTACATTTTTTACCATTTAAAATGCTTTCAGCGCGTGGGTTCACCCAGATTAATAGGATTTATATTCTGTGAGTATTATGTTTTATAGCCATTTGTATAAGTAATAATTGTTAAGGCTAACTATTAACAGCTGCATGCCTCGATCTTCAAGATTAAGCAACGCCGATTGAGTTCGATCCGTGGATGAGGAACATCCATTAGTAGCGAGTTCCCTCCGTCGGGTCCCTCACAAAGCACGTCAAACCGTTGCAGTTGGTCCCAGCTGTTATTTTTAGATCTTTGACAGTCGAAGTCGTTACGCATAGTCAGAAGTCTTATTAACCAGTACCAGTACTAACTGGGTTGTGCATGTCACATTGGCAATCGCTTCATGTTTTTACCGGAGAGGTGCACGGGAAATGTGCGCGAATTTTCAACTCTCACAACGTTTATGAATGCTATGTATCATGGTTCCCAGTAACTCGTCAACACACGTGCTCCCACACTGCTGTTAAAAATGTTTACAAATTAAGAAATTTTATTACATAGTTAAGAAAATGTTTTCATCAAATTGATAGTTAACAAATTGCAACAAAAATAAAACATTTGTTTGTAAACATTTATCCAGGCGACAGCAGGCATGCTGAGAATCCATGGTCCGGAGCGAGAGGAAATGGGACGCCGTCACCTCCTTCTGCGAAGGTGCGAAGCAGCCATGCTAGCGAAGGAGGTGGCGGAGCGTGAGATGGAGAGAACCTCTCGTCCCAGCCGCCGCGGGAGATGCCCCGGGCGTCGGGGAGTCACGTGGTGGCTTCCGACCACCGTACGTAGACGCGGACCTTTGGACGGTGTGCCAAGGCTACGGGACTGTTCGAAAGAGATACCGCGGCCCTGAAACACAAAGGGCAAGGGAGGAACATGGATGGGTTTTAGTCAGTACAAGTCTGACACTCCCTTCCGCTTTGCCCAGAGCGGGAGAGGTCATTTGATGATATGCGATCCAAAAAAAAAAAAGCAGGTATGCGGAGAGTACGGGGCCTGTTACTTCTAGCGTACACCGCGCCGTGCGGCACTATACTTATTCAGGAAGAGCGCTTTTTCTTTTAACAAATAATAAAAGCTTATCCAATGAGCAAATCTTCTTCCATTGGATGGATTCTTCCGTGGGAGCACCTTATGAGTTCACGCGAAACGACTTACCAGCGGTAAATTCGTCCCTACTGGACAAGGTGACAAGGTCTAAGCAAAGAGTCCGTTCAAGTCCGTTGTCCATTTCAAGATTACCCCCAGACCGGGTCTGGCCCAGACATGAACAATGACGAATGCTGACTGCGAGTAGTCCAATCAACTGTATTTTGGACACGCCTCAACCTTTTGGACGCCATTGTCACATACACATACGTGACAAGCAACAGCAAGCGCGTGCCCTGTACGCCAGTCGGTACAAATATGTGACCAAATGGTAGGTGAAAATGTGGCTTGGCGTGGAGGGCACGCGTGTGCGTTTATGCTCTGGCGTTCAAAAGGTTAAGGGTTCCCTCTTTGTCATTTAGCTACGGAACCCTAATTAATAATAACCCTATTTTTAGGATACCCTAAGGATAGCCTTTTCAGTTATTCTTATAAATCTTACACAGCTAATTTTATTTTTCATAAGTATTTGAGAGTTTATTTAAATATTTTCTGTGTTTGCCTGAAATTGTGGTTTACATTTTTACCACCATTTTAGACTACCTATATGGTATTGAATAGATACCTATTTATTCCTACTTACTCTATTTTACTTTGATTTGATCTTTAAAATTGCATACATATTCTGGTGGCTGATCGTAAACCAAGGTCGAAGGTCATTCGGCTGCCAGTGTTCGCGTTTCGTGACGCTATTTAACTGACGTTATAAGGTGGTACAAAGCGGTGCCTGGTACAGCCCCTGCGCTTACATACTAGAGGTATTTGGCGCTGAAATAATATCTCTTATTTTATTCGATATGCTCTTCTTTGACTGATTTGTCACATATTATTCCTGAATCACCTGACATGTATACGTCCCGACATCGCATTATAAAATCGCGGATATTTTTAGCCCGAGTCGCGTACGAACATGTGCGTTCCTGTACCACCTTTTCCCCGCGTCCCTCAGTGACGCGCAACCGCAACCGCTTGTCGAATTAATGACTGCTTCTTTGGGTCTATTAGTAATTTTATTTATTTTTTAGTTAATAATGGATTTTAATGAGAATAATATTGAGCGGTGGTTGGAAGAAGATCTTAATTAGACGATGAAAATGTACCTAACGATGAATGTAGCGATGTGGAGTCTGATGTAGGGTCGGATCATATTTATTTTATAAGAAAGTTACGTGGATCAGATTCAGAATGTGAATTGCCGCCTGAGGAGGAAAATAACGAAAATTCAGACTCCCAGAATGATTTGGCTTCGAGTGTGCCTGAACAACCAGATTTTTCTTCAGAAGATGATGAGCCCCTATCTTGCCTTGAGTGCTCGAACAAACTGTGCTTTCGCTGTAGCGAAAACTAAAGGGTGTAAAAAGACTCTTAACGAAGGCGGAATGCACTTAGTTTCCCAGCACAAATTTTTGCGTAAAGTTACTTAGTCTGATGTACTTATTGCTTGGCTTACGGCTCGTGAATTGTCTGTTTACACCCTGTATAAGTTAAGAGCCTGCAATTTTGTTGAATTTTAATTTTTTTATAAGCTATTTTCTTTTGTTTTTGGTTTTTAGTTCATAAAAAAATTAAAAAGAGTAAACAGAAGTTGCTTGCACTGTGATTATTTTCAGGGATCTCAATGACCAAATACATTGTTTGTAAGCCTATAAAAGAGGTAAATTTATGTTAATAAAATTTATAAGAAAAATTATTATTTTTTTAAGTGCATTTATAGTTTACTAAGTCCTTAAACTAGTTTTTCATTAAAAATAAACCATTACTTAACATAACTTTGAAATAAGTAATCATTTTACTCTTGGGTGTCATAGACGTATGACAGGTGGTTACGTGACAATAATGTATGTTAAAGACATTCCGCAATGTTACGCCCAAACTTTAGGTTTAGACTGTTTTGATTCAGTCCACCGCTACCGGAATTGAAACAGTCTTGCTTCTTCCTCCCAACTCGTAACTCTCAGAATCAATACATAGGTATAAATAAGTAAGTACGTACCTATTTCTCTCGAAAGACTTGACCACAGCGGACAACTGTGTATCAACTTTCTGACTCTGCAAGCTACGTTGTTTTTTAGAAGAAGAGTCAACGGAACAGTCATGATGATGAATGTTAAAATTATTGCTATCGAGTCCATTCAGCTTTTTGACTCTGGTCTTTTCGTCCACAGCTCAAAACGCGTAAATGTCGTGTAGGTAACCAATTCTTCTTTCTTGGAGTCGACTGAGCTACCGATTCCTTTAAGTATTGTGATGGTCGAATTCAAACGTTTTAATCCAACTAATATCGCATTTTTTTATTAAAGAGTAGTTGACTATCTCTGTACAATACTCATCTATGCTTATTTTATATTTACCTGTACCTAACAAAACCTTTTCGAAGGTCGACACGGCACTGCTTTGTTTACATCGGTACCATGCGGGTCGACTCGAGGCTGCTACGCCCAGTCATAATAAATTGAACTCACATGGGGAAGTCAAACAAAAAGTAACGCGTGTAAAGCAAAATAATTATAATTTAGTTTTATGTTAGATTCAATAAGCTAATTAATATTTATTTTTCATATCAGAGCTAAATCAGACCGTATCAACGCTCTGAGGAAACAATATGACGCATTTCTGGAAGAGGATAAAAAACGAAAGGAGCGGAATGATTTTATTTTGGGGAGGCTCGATAAAATGCGATACGCCACTGCGTTGGTCCCAGTACGACATAAGGTGAGTACCATATTGTCAGGAATATAAAAAATTACCTACTTAGTGTGTAGATGTGATTATCATCATGTGATCAAACTTTCAGCCCAGCGTCTTTGAAACTCGTCCAGCTGTAGCCGATCGTCTTGGATTTAAACCAGAGTTTTCATCGATTCGTGATTTCCAATCATCGACTACAAATAAAACACAACTTATCCCAGACATTAATGTTAACAATAACGAAGATACATATTTAATACAAGAAATTAGCAAAAAATACATACTTATTCCGAAGTTAAGAACAACATTCTTGAACGATTGTATAAGGAATGGGACAACTAATGAAAACCGTGAAAGGTTGCAAGAAATGCATCTCGATCAGGACGCAGTTCCCATAAAAGAATTGAAACCGAATGAACATGATAATTCCGATTGGAAGAGTAAATATGAAATATTAAACATATTAAAGGATGAAGAAAAGGGGAAGTCAACGGGTAATTATCTAACTGGTTTTGCAGACCTTAAGCAGAGTGTAGCCAAGGAAAGGTCTCCGGAAAATAATCAAGATCAAGTTGCTATTAATTTTGGTAACTACGGGAATACAGACACCCATGTTGACACACCGAAAAAATATATCAACGAGTATCCCGAAAAAGATTTACCTGCAGATACACTGCAACATGGATTCCCCAAGGATAATGAATATAGCCTCAAAAATACAGTAAGTGTGAGCGAGCCTTTAGTTTCAAATACAGATACAAGCGACTATAACAATATCTTTGTAGCAAACGTCGACCAAGCGGATGCTGTTGGTGATCAATTACAAAACATCACATTAGAGTACCAAGATTCAGATGCGCACAATATTGACATTTCGCAAGAGGTTACCGACGATCATGAATCACAACCTGTTCTCGATTGTTCACAACAAAGTGTTAAAATTAATGAAAAATTGAATGTTGAAGATGAAAACCCCGTTGTAGCTAGTTCTCTCATACATAATCAAAAAGAGTCTGTTCAGCAATACGAGCCCGCAGATTCAAAACAAGCAGTCTACACTGGCGATAGTGAAATAAGCCCGTTAGAAACTTTAAATTATAATTCACCGTCGACACTTGAAGTTAATGACCACATTTTTGAAAATGAAACTTTAGCAGAAACTAGCATCAATCAGGAATTCGCTCCAAATATCGGTGTCCAAATGGAGACTGATGCAACGGATATTCCACAAGAGCAAATCTATCTAAATAGTAATGCGGATACAGCAGGGGAGGCAGAACCCGTCATTGAAAAAACAGAAAATCAGTTCGTGACTGAATCCATCCAAGACTTTGATGCTGAGCAAAGAGACATGTTCTATTCAGAACAAACCGATGACAATTATCCCCCCCAACACGCTGACGAGGAGCATCCCTTAGAATATGCTCAAAACGAGTATTCACAAAATCAAGAATATGGTTATTATGAAAACACTGAAGCTGAAGCCTATCCTGCCGATGCTGATGAAGAGTTGACCCAACAATACGATCCTAGTTACGAACAACAATATACCGGTTTAGATGAAGCAGCAGAACAACAACAGTATGCTGAGCAATATCAAGAGCCTGAAAAGTATACTGACCAAGTTGATCCACAGTTTGAAATGCAGCAATATGAACAACAATTTGAAAGTCGGGAAGCCATTGAGGAAACCTTAGATATTGAAGATGGTTACTCAGCTCAGATATCTGAGGCGCCCCCCGAAGCTGTCGAGACGCCAGCCGTCGAGATGCCAAACGACGAGAATCCTACTGAAACTGACAAGTTTGGTGACAAACCAGAACCAGTGATACCCAGTATTTGAACAAATTGGGAGTTAGCAGACTTATATGTACGCAGGTTATAGAATGATCTTTCTTTTTTATTGCAATGAAGTTTAAAAAGCCAGATAACGCTGATGTTACTTAAAAAAGGCTTATGTTTAACCAACCACCAGATTTAGTAAAACATAACGGCAAAAAAAAAACACTTTTGATTGCCAAAAATAGTTAATGACCACCAGAAATTGAACTGTTATGCTCTTGCATCCGAGTCGAGAGAGACCCGGTCGACGGAGCCCCGCGAAGCTCCTACTTCTGAATGGTTTATAAAAAAATAACCACGAAGGAATATACCCTTCTAACCTAATCTATCCGTGTTGGAGTGCCTCAAGTCGACCTAGGCAAAACTAGTTTGTCATCAACCACCTCGTTAAAATTTGGTGCTCATTTACTAAATTTGGTGATCAATTGATATTTTAGGTGATAGATGTTAGTGGTCACAAAGTTATTTTAGGTGGTCAGTGGTCATTGTATTTATCCCCTTTAAAAAAAGAACACAATATATTCTTCAAAAAGCTGTAATATCTTAAAAGGAAAGATTACTTATAATAATCCTTTGACAGTTCTAAAACTAGGTAGGTATTAATCTTCCCGTTAGGGCTATAATTATTTTTGATGGGCGATACTCGGTACCGCATGGTAATGGAGACACTAGCACATCAATCTACTACAATTTGTCAAATTTCTTTAATAGATTTTCAACTTCATCGTTAAAGTATTAGGTTCAAGTTTGATTGGGAAAATTTTACAGTTTCGGGTAGCTTGACGTGCTGGCGTCAGTTAGCGTACCTAGGTATACGGAAACGACGGATAGCGAGTCTTGGAAGTAAAGTACCGAATGTCACCAATTACAATTCAAAAGAAACATGTTTCTTTTTATATGCAAAAAAATGGTATTTAGATTCATAACATTTTTTTTAAAGTCGTTTGCCTGGATCGGCAATCGAATCAACTTAAAAAATCAAAGTTTGTAAAGGAGTATGAGAAGTTTTGGGCCCACAACATAAATATTTTACTCACCAACGGATACGTATTTTTAAGTAGAACATAAGTAACTACTGCGACTAACGTCAAAAATCTCAGTGTGTTCGGAGACATTATCGAAAAAATTTCTCCTTTTTCTTTCATATCATTTCTCACTCCTAATCCACATTGAAAGAAGTTCAAGAAAACTTAAAATAACCGATGTTTTACGCAGTTTTGTATGAATACCAAATGAATTTATTAGTTGTTGAAATATTTAATTATGTTCCTTGAATTAAATCTCCTTTCTCCGTCCATAAGGTTGAGCCTTTTGAATGATGTCATAATAAAAACATAGGATGTTCCTATTTCTGATTCATCTGCTAGGCAAAAACTTCTAGGCAAAGACTTTATCTGAACAAGGGAATGGAATATTTTCTTGAGTAAAATTGCCAAGCCCCGCATTAAGTTACCACCCTGTAGAAGCATTTGTAAACTAGTAGCCAGTAGTTCGACATCGGCACGACTCGGGCGCAACATCAGAAAAAGCAGCCGACACTGCTTTTCCTATTCTAATGTTGCGCCCGAGTTTAACACTAGAGGCCACTAAGCCAATTGCCATTAGGTTCAGTTTTAGGTATAATAATTAAGGTGCTTTTAGTTTGTTTACAACTCTTGTTAACTCCCGTGATGAGCTTACTGAAATAACAACGCCCAATCAAGACACTTCACATGAGTTTCAGTTAGATTGATAAACTTGTCTTACAGTAAAAGCAGGTTATAAACTTTAGGAATTTTTAGATGTATAAAATCTTTTCAGAAACGTGATTAATTTCTTCGCTTTGCTTAATATTGTGTTTAATAATATACTGTTTTTTATAATTACGTTATAATACTCACGTTTTGTTCAATGTAAGATTCGCAATAAATGGAGTTTTTGATTACTGAAGTTTTTGTGTGTTTTTAAACATCAAAAGTAAATTGAAACATTAGATCATATTTGTTTATTATAAATCTACTTACTACACAAGCACTGCACAGAACATAATGCTACAATTATTGGGGCTGAGACATTTTCTCTAATTCTGCAGCTTGTTCAGGGAAGAGAGGCTCTCTAGGTCTCTTCCAATAGAAGTCCTCCCATGGCAGCTTGTCTACACCCGTAGCCCAGTGGTGAATCCTACATCTTACATTTACTTTTTCGGTTTTGTTGATCTGAAAATATGAAAATTTTGCAAGTCACGAATAAAATCTCAAATTCAAATTCAAACGTTAGAAACGTAGAGTTGAAATATAATTTTTTGTTTACTTCAGTTTGCCTCCGGAATAGTTCATAGATCGAAATATCTTATCGAACACGGACCTAAATGAAATAGACAATAGGGTATTTTAGTACGTCAGATAGATTTCCAAAAAAATATTGGACACGTATTTTTTTTTTTCACGCAAACAAAAAATGAAGACGATACAGTGCATCGAAAATTCGTGTGATGTCACTATGTCAGTACACTTTTACCGGCGAAGTAATGTCTGTTGTCAGTTTTTATTGATTTGATAAAACAAAAAATACGTATCCAATATTTTTAGATAATCTAACTAACGGACTAAATACCTATATATAATCATATTTTTTTACTCAGGAAACAACCCTATCCTGCTGATATTAAAAAGTAAAAAGTAGCTGACTAATGAGCTAATGACTCATTGATACAAACTGCTGTTGCAACATTAGGGAAGTAGATTTTTAGTGTAACGTGGGCCGGCACGCAATAAGGGGTAAAGTTTACGAGGGTTACGATTGGTATTAAAACTTGTTATTTGGTCATAAACTTGAAACTTCGCACCATAAATCTATATCATGAATCTTTTCAAAGCTGTTGTTTCAAGTTTCCTTAATTATTATGTTGATCAAAATGTGATTTGCAGTACTATTTTAATGATTGATGATAGTTTCTGCCTACCCACTCACATTGAAGGGAGGCTCGAGTTTATATATATATCTTTTTTTGATCAATCTGAAGCAGTTAAGATACTCACTGTAACAGTAATATAAAATTCTTTATCCTGCAATGATAGATCCGGTCCTTTAATTTGTGCAGGTGGCATCTCAATTACGTGTTCAGGTACGAAGAAGCCTGATTTTCGAAAAGAAGCACTAATGTGCCAGGGCTCCAGTACCCATGGTTCCAATTTGTTCATAGTAATTTCTAAAATCATACGTGATAAGCAGCCAATAGTCTGAAAATTAAATGATATTTAAGATTAAATAGGTGGAGGTGGATTATGGAGAGTGGGTGTTTAAGTTACCGAAAATCGAGTTAAATGGAGTGCGATTGGAGATGCCTATTACCAGCAGTGCACTTCTGAAGGCTGATGATGCGCGAGAACACTCCAGAAGACGCTCATATCTAGGCTGTTCGTTTCTATAGTTCACCAAATGTTGATGTAATATTACTATATTAAACTATAATAATATTATTATTTTACACTTCCGCCTTACCCTTCGAGGATTACAGGCAAAATGTTATGAAATGCGTGCCGTTGCCAGCAAGATGTGCCTTATAATTCAATATAATTTAGCTGACTGGCAGTTGCTAGTGGCAAACAAGCACACATGCTGCTCCACTTTGTCCTCCTCACTCCTACTTGTCAGCTCTCCTCTAACATAGGTTTCAGCAATTGCAGTTATGCTATTTACCCTGTGTACGTAGGGCGAACTAAAGGTATCCGCAGTCTTAGGCTTATCTTCATTGGATTTGTACTTCTCGAAGTTTTCTGGGCTGGCGTATACAGCTAATCCAGGCATAAGATAATCCCGATAGGCCTGGTTTGGGCGTAAAGTGAGAACATCACCTTTATTGCCAACACCTGGAAAGTTAACTGCATGTGTCAACAATTTTGAAACTTAGGTAAATGTTACCATTAAGGTATTTTTGTCATGCATTAAGACCTTATTATATGTAAAACGAAGATTTTCATGTTAGTAGGTATTACAAAGAAAGACGCTCCTTCATCAGGATCATTCCTCTGTAATGTAACAATCCAAGATTCGATTTTATACAGAAACAAGTGAATCTGAACTGTTACATTACAGGCCGCAAATCATATTTGCTTCAATATAAAACCTGACACTGACTGGCACATGTGCGTGTGGATTGAGAGATCTTTTCGAAAAACTCTTCCAATCCCAACCTAATTCTAAGAGGATTTAAAAAAAACTTAAGAAAATTTGAATTTCGCAAGCTAACAGGAACTGATGGATGCTACTGAAGTTGAACTCATCGCCAAAGGGGTTTGAATATTTTTGTATGGAACCTGGCCGCCTAGTTTACACCTCTTTAGGCTGACTCAATTTATATTGCCTTTGACACAACAGGATGTTATATTGTGGCTAGAACTAATTATTATGCCTCCGGAGCAACTGGACAGATTCGCATACTGGACAGATTCTCAGCTGGACAGATTAGCAACTGGACAGAACGTGTACATTCCATGGTAAAATTAAAGGGGATGAGTTGTGACTATGGATGTTATGAAAAAGAGGTCAAGGTAGAAAAGTGGTGGTAGACGACTAGCTCCAGAGGGCAAGGCCTGCCTCTTTTCAAGCTTTGATTTGAACAATTAGGCCCATCAATTAAATTACTCACGGTTTTTTTTTTATCTGAAATTTAAATAGACCATCAAATACTAATGAAATAAGTTATTAAATTATATATACATAAAGGAAATATAAATGTGATCTATTTATCTAAGCAATGCAAACGAAATAAACCGCAAATACTTGTGTATCATAAGTATGTAAGACAGGTCTTTCTATTGTCGTGCCTTTGTGTTATACAGACTTTCCTTGAATAAACACTTTTAAATTTAATACCTTGTTTCATAGTTTATAAACTTATTTTTTCATGACTGTACTCTGTCCAGTTGCTAATCTGTCCAGCTGCGAAACTGTCCAGCTGAGAATCTGTCCAGTTGCTCCGGAAGCATTATTATTAGTGTTAAAATGAGGCTGCAACACACAATGGCACATTACAGAGGGAGAGAAACCACATTATTATTTTTTGTTCTAAGAACCTCTGAAAATGAAATTTTAAAGCTCACAACATTAAAAGACCACAGACCATGGAGACCAAATTGAGACATACAGATCTGAAATGGGCATTATGACCTTCAGGATTTCAATCAAGTCCGAGCGTGCCTAAAATATAAACCAATTTAAATATCGACTCTACAAATATACGGGGAGGAAGGGACACCGACGCGACAACTGTTACCACGTATTCAGTACATCATTCTGAGCCCACACAGAATTTTTTCATTAGTTATTTAAAAAAAAAACAGCTGTTCCTTACATTTTGACCGTGTAGGTATTGCACTTTACTTACTGAATATGTGGTAACCGTTTTCGCGTCGGTGTCCCTTCCTCCCTGTATTATTATATGTATTATACTGCAAGAAGAAAATCTAGTGGGGAAAAACAGGATACAGACAGTCATCACTTGTTTCAACTGCCTGCCTGCCAGATAATAAATAAATAAAAACAATGTAATAGCAAAACAAAAACTTAAGGGGAAAAAAATGTTTATAAAATTCTGCATTAAGAGTCCTATTACATTTTTTGCACAAATTTTTGATTTTTGACGCTGTAAATGGATCGGCGTACACGAGTCGATAACAATAGCGATCTCCGGAAGATTGCGGGCGAAAATTCTGATGTTTTCTCGTCAAGCGCTCGCGCGAGACAGAGGAGCGAGCTGAATTGACGCAGAAAATAAAATAGTACTTTAATTTTATTTATTGTAATTTTATCTTATTATATTGACAAACGAAAACGAATGAAACATATTCATTGTAGATCAAAGTTTATATCATAATCATAGATCGGAGTAGGTAAGATTGAATTGGGGTCATTGATCCGAAATTATGGACATTCCTCTGAATTTTCGGAATTGGTTGATTATTAAAAAAAAACCGGAACTTAGGTAGGAATTGTATTAAAATGAGTAATATTATAATTATTGTTCATAATTTTTTTTTAACGTTACCCAGTTACGATTTGACACAACCCAACGACCAATCAGAGCAAAGGATCATGGGTGGTGCACTAACCGGTGATACCTTCCGTTAAATGAATTGAGTAGTAATAATATCACTACCAACATTAACAATATTTATTTGGATCCGGAAATACCGGAATTACTTTCCGGGAAAATGACTTATGCATGTTATTCTTTCAAGTACCAAAAATCAATCTAACTACTCCGATCACTGATCATAATAGTTTATTTGACAAAATTGTGTTTAGTCGGAATATAACGGACGCTGAATCAAGACAGTTTAAATTAGGCTTTCTTTGCGATTTTTTCCGTGAAAACTTAAGGAATGTATAAATTCCAAAAAACAAGTAAAACATTCAACTTATCTTCTAGTAATTTTAGCTTTTATAAGAATTGAATGTAACAATGTGAATTTGAGCGCCAAAGTTCCATCGCCGACGGTTTTTCGTGGAAACTGAATTCGTAAAAAATTTATAGTAAGTTACACGGAAGTAAAAATGAAAATGTGTTACTCCAACTTACAAGCTGCTGCTGAAAATTACTGCGTTAAAAATCATGAATTTGCGTAAAAAATGTAATGACTCTTAAGGTGCTACCTCGAAGCCTAGCACCGGGCGCGGGCGAGGCGACTGAGCGAGCGAAAGTGATGCAATGGGGAAGGCTAGTCAAAGCTGATTGTAAATGGCGTGTCCTTAGCTTAGTCCCAATCTGACCAATGAGATCAAGCTATTTTGAAATATAAAATGACATAGACAGATTTCCAACAGATTTGGTACAAGCTATGCTAGCACCATTCGATTTACGGTTCCCTTCCCCATTACTTTTAAAACGCAAAAGAAAGATGGTTATAATGCATGTGCGCTCGGAATAAAACGATGCATGTGCCAAAACGAATTTACTCCTTTTTTAATGAATAAATGAATGAATGAATGAATTCAATTTAAGACTACTCAGTATACTTTGTTAAGATAGTTCTCAATGTTTTAAAGTGAATCGCATTGAATAACTCTTAAGCGTTACGCCGTGATGTCGAAAAGAGTAAAAAAATTGCAATTAGCATTTTTTTCTATCAAGAAAAATTCATTGAATCGTGCATTCCTTACTTTCTCTCTTCTCCTTACATTACATACTAGACCAAAAAGTCAAAAAACATATATACCAATATGTTAAATCCCTATTCCACATACTTAACAAGTTACACAAAATAGAAAAACCACAATTTTTTCAATATATCACCTTAAATACAGCTACAGACATAAAAAACATGAAAAAATATATATATTTATAAAAATGATTAACATACCATCAATGAATTGACTCAGAATCACTTTAACATCAGTTTTTTTTGTAACATTTGTATCAGCAACCAGGTCGTATACAAAATGTCTGCCTCTCATCTTTGTTAGCCGCCCACCCCTTTTGTGTAGGGGCAATGGATTTTTCCGTTTTAAAATAAATGTGTTCTGCAAACAAATGGATTTGACATATTGTTCATTATCAAGTTCGCAAAAGTTCACACGTGTCCATGAATTTGAGATTTAACCATAGCCATCACATATTATGTACTAAAGCAAGAAGTTATAATTTTTTCACAAGTAGTTTTTATTTTTAGTACTGTTTCAACTAAGGACCTAAACATAATATATTTTTCAAACTCTGAAGATCATTCAATGTGAGTTTCTTTCTATTTTTACAACTAACCAAGATTACTAAGAATGAGATGCTCCACAAATGTCGTGCAGAACGTTCGTCAACCACCTGCCAACTGCTTAATCCATTCATCATGAACTAAAATTCTAGTTTGGCTGAAGCCGACACAAGAAAAGAAGAAATCCAATTTTCAGTTAATATTGACTTACCCTTGTTTGCTGATGAATTACATTGGAACTAGAAGTAATTGCACTACGAATTAATGAACGTAATCCCAACATTATTAGAAATGCAAGTGATAAAAGGGAAAATAGTTAATTTTGAATAATCCTAAAAAAAACAGTTTTTGCAGTGTTTTGCAGGTTAGAAAATCACTGACAAGTGACAACTACTGACAAGACAACATGATTGACAATGACAAGTGTCTGATGCAGGATGCAGTGTTGCCAAGGCTCACTCAAAGAGTAAGTCTTAACTTAACCGACCTTTTACCCCTCTGAATTAGGAATCTTACCTCTATGTACTTCCCCCTTTACTTACATACATATCCTACAAGGTCGAAGTGTGTGTAGCTGTAGGTATTACAGTTTTGTAGGAAACAGCTGGTTTTTTTAATAATCGTTTTTAAAAATTTCTATGGTGAGGTTCAGAAAGATGAACTGAATACCTGGTAATACCGTTTTAGCGTCGGTGTCCCTTCCACCCTGTATAATTAAAAGATGTTCATTGTATGAATAAAAAAAAACATGTTTCTTTTTCAAAAGGCCATACTTTTTCGTAAGAATAGTACACATCATGAATAAAAACTAGTAAAGAACTTAGTTGGCTTCTCCGTCAGTAATATTATCCCTCCTGAATACAACACGATTCAAGAATCGATGAAATGCTTGGTCATGAGACGATCGAACGATAACATCCTAACCCGAGGCCTAGTCTAGACGATCGATCATTCATATTTAATGGTCGCTTTCTGCAAAACAAAAACTAAAAAAAAAGTTTAATTTCACAAATGGGCGATAGTTGTAATTGGTCTCATTTGACAAATTAAAATATCGATAGTTTGTAATTTTAGGACTTTGCTACGGTTCTCTATTGTGTCACCTAAATTTTTTATCCATAATTTAAAGTGCCATAACTTTTTTTGTCCTAATCATCATATTTTGTCCGAATGATAACATTATTATTATACTCTTTGATGATAACTTACCCGAACTTAATATCACATAATATCACATGCCATAACATTGAAATCCCTAAATATAATATATACTAAATCCGTTTGTCATAAATATTACAATCAATAATATACAAAAGACATAAAACCGTTTTCAATAAAAGTTATAAGTCCTAAATTCAAATTACATAATGTTTATTTACAATAATATTCTTAGAACAAATTTGTATAACCAAGCTTTTGTTATAATTAAAAAATATCTGATTTGGCATTATAATTTTTTTTTATACATGAATAAATATATTATACATGTACTCAATAAAGCAGTTGATTGTGAACATATGATTTTGTAAGCAAGCATGCAAGCAAGCATGCAGCATGCAAGCAAACATGCAGCATGCAACATGCAGCTGGCATGGTTTCTGTCACGGCTCCGGGCGGCGATGCGGGGCTCCGGCGGTCCCACGCGAGTTTATCGTCGCAGATGGGTTTAACGCTCACCACCGCAGCTTCGGCTTGCTGGCCGGCCAGCCTCAGCCACGGCGGCGAGTGTTAAACCCACCTGCTCCTCAGCTCGCGGGCCGCCTCGACCCTTCGCGCCTACGCGGGTTTTTATTATACTCTAGGGGTAGGGCAGACAAGACTACGTGGAGTCAGATTTACAGCGATTCGTTTCTGTCACTAAAACCTAATTTTTAGCAAATGTTTTAAGACTAAAAAAAATATTTTAAATGAACATTCGAAATAATACACATTTATTTAACACAATATTTAGGACATAGACTTTAGGTCATGTAAAATTAGGAGATTCAATTATTATAGTACTCGATATTATGATTATGACAGAATACTTTTAGAACTTCGGGATTTTGAACATTATGGTTACTGAAGTTTATAGCAAACGTGTTATGGATAATGATTTTCGGACAAACAATTTTAGGAGACCCTTTGCTACACCATAGGCATTATAACTCATTTTCGCAAAAAAGGCCGATGGTTGTTTACTCATTTCCCATCTCGTTAGATTCAAGTGATTATATATATACTCTGTGGTTCGAAAATCTAAACTACTAACCATAATTGACTTGTGTGCTGTGGTGATGCATAAATTTACGAACACTTTTCTAGATTTAAGCATTTTATCTTGATCAGGCGTGTAAAGGCGTGATTTGAAGAAGTGTTGTTTATTATATTTTTCTGAAATGGATGATGATGCGAGTTCCGATTTGCAGGTGATAATCAAATGATGATATATTAAAATTATTGACTTCCATTCTATGAGGTTATAAAAAAGAGTTTATAAGATGTTTTCTGTCTGTTGCAATCCAAACACAATATTTATTATATTGTTTCTTGTAGAAGTGCCTGTCTGACGGACCGATGGATACGGATGAAGGCCCTCTGATAAACGAGAATTCGAATGGACTATCACATTTGTTGACCGAGGGCGAGTTCAGCAGTGTCGAGGCAGCGGTGGATGATACGTCGACATCGAACCAAGGTTTCCTCAATGCGGTTGAGCTGTCTGCGGGTAGCGTTGGCGACTACCTGGAGAACAACACAGACGGGTTCAACACCGACCATTTCGATGTGGGCGATAACGCGGTTACATTCGCCAGCGACTCGCTCAATAACGTGCTCACCGACGGCGACTCGCTTCTTAGTGACACAGCATATAAGGCCGCTTCTGATACTGATGGTGATGTTGCAGAAAGTCAGAAGGCGACGGTGGACACTGACTTTGAAGTCAGTGAGATGTCTGATGCTGGCTTTTCAATGCCAGCAGATGATGATATGACACAACCAAAAACAGATGACAGCATTGACCATGTAGCCAAGGTGAAGGTGGAACCAGCAGTGGAGGAAGAGGTTAATACAGCTGAGTCTGATAGCACTCCTGCTGCTCTCAATAGTGAAGAAACAAGTATTACAGCAGATGAGGTTTGTATCTCAAATTACCTTCACTACCCTTTATTATTGTGTATTCTCACTGGTCAAGCATTTATTTAAAACATGTTGTTTAATGAGACAAAAAATTTCAACTCAGAGGAGCGAGGGAGAAATAGAAAATTTCAAGAGGTTTTATGTGAATGTTTTACTAGTGGGATAATTTGCTTTTCTACCATAATTGTCCCAGTATTTAATATGAATAAGTTATATGTTAATAAACTCCTTATATAGAGTAGAGTACCATACCGTAGTAACTCTATCAGGTATAGTTAGTTATTCCACACACAGTATAGGTATTAAATAACCTAAGTAGTTGATGAAATCATACCTGTGAATAACACTCACAAATTGAGTGCTTTGGTTTGGTTTGAAAAATTCAAGAATTTTTAATCACTTTTCTTATGCTTTGATTTGACAGTTGAATTTTATTATCTTAACCATTCTTCGGTTTTTGATCCGTGGACATGGACACCTTTTCATTATGTTGCTATTTGTAGTAAATATTTTTCTGCTTCATTATTATGTTTTTTTTGATTTACCAGCATGTGCCAGTGAAAAAAGAATCAACAGAATTTAATGAAGAACAACAAGAAGGACAAGACGTTCCCCAAGATAAAATTGATGTATGTACCTGAACGTTAATTTGTGCAAGTACAGGATCATTTAAACCAATACTTAATGTTTACTTTTGTTTCAGACTGATATAATTACTGTAAAAGCTGAAATTAGTAAAACAGTTGTAAAGGAAGAAAGTCCCGCTTCAACTAAGAAAGCTACCAAGGTATGCTTAGTTGTTCTATTAATTCTTTAAAAATAGTTTGTGATAAACTGATAACAGTATAACCGTATTGCTTGCCGAACATTATAAAAGGTTGTTAATAAAGTATGTGTGCCGTTCAATACATCACATGAAATTCCTCTCAGAAGCATTACTATATTTCCTGTTAGACCCTTATTTTGTCAGCACAGCAGTCTAATATGTTTTGCAGGTGCATTTACACAACCTGTATGGTTTTTTTTTGTTTTTGCATATTCCTATCAAACCAGTTGTTGAATATTAATTTTGTTCAGTTATTAAAATCTACTTCTGCTTATAAAGATTGTTAGTTCCAAAAGGCCTTTGTCAATTTTTTTTGTTTTGCAAAGTTTGAAATAATAACAGCAATTCATTATCTTTTAACCGCTACTCTGTGGTGTGTGTGGAGTACACAGGCCCGCCGCCGCTAGCTGTTTCAGACCCCGCGTACAATACCGACAGTACTGCTCCACTTTAACTCTAGAGAGATTGTATGCCCGACGGTCGATCAAGCTAAACATAACCAGTTTATGCGGATCTCTCATTGTACAGAAAATATATACAAATCGAGGCCATGTTATACTGGAAATGTAAAGCTTGATGTACCACCGTGTGTACAAATATTTTATACGAAAACGCCACATTCATTACACGAATCTTGAAACTGTAAAACCCTCGCCTTGCGCGGCAGGATTAATTTGAAGGAGTTGCAACTTCAACACCATATTATGCTTTCCTTCCACAAAATGGCATCTTCAAATGTTTGACCCCTAGTGGATAAAAACAAAAGATAGTAACATGACAGTGGTAATTTCACAACACTATTGTTTAGTGGTGCATGGAACGAAGCAAACATAGTGCAAATAGTTTCGAAGTAAAATAGCTCTGGACAATTGGACAGACAGTTTACAATGCACATGACGAAACCCTAAAAAGAGTAATAATGTACAGGTACACCATATAATTATCAGATATAACCTTTGTTGTGATATAAAAAAAAAATGATTGCTTCCTGTGAACTTTATTGTAGGTAATTGCCATTTATTTTAGTATGATACTATAAAAAAATAAAATGTTGGAGTAAAATAGTAGCAATAAATAGTTCTTCGCGTCCAGTTAGTTGTACGCGCAGCACTGTGCGCCCCGCACCTTTACGCACGGTTCCGGCGGGCCTGGATCTACATCTCATTATAATATGTATTATGCAAAGTATGAATGATATGTTGACTTTCAATAAAAGGTGGGAAGTGCTGAGGAGACTGAAGTAGTGTCAGAGGATGAACTACCTGAGGTTCAGAAGCCAAGCATAAAAGATGCTGAAAATGTATCAGATGACGAGCTGCCTGGACCCAAACCTGCAGAGCTTCCTGCTGACACTGAGGTACCATTGTACCTTTTGCAATGCATGTATGCCCGTAAGACGTTCCAAGCTTTCCCTTTCAAGAAATGGCGGTGGATTAGGTTTTATATTCTTCACTGATCACAAAGTTACAAATTAATATACCAAAGCTACGGAGCTGTTCTCACATGACACATACACACAACAGACACACCTTTACCTATCACCAATTACGACAATACTCGAGTTTTCAAACAGTTTAACAGCATCGGCTTGATAATGTAAAAATAGTTTTTGAAAATATCAAATAACATGGGTTAGTGTCAAAATAGCGCTCGTGATCTTAAGCACTGCTCTATCCCCTTGGTGAATAATCTCTTAATGTGTGTTCCAACCATTTATCGATATTTTGCTTTTAGCTAAGACATCAAGACCGTCTTTTTATCCAAAAGATATTGTGTATTTAAACTCAAATACATGTTTCAGGTTGTATCAGAAGATGAGCTCCCAACTGCAAAGAAAGAGATCAAAGAATCTCGAAAACGTAAAACTGAGGAAGAAAGAGATGGATACGATCCTGGCTCACCCACTTCTGAAAGCGAATCCTCTAACAAAAAACAAGCAGTTGCAAAGGTATTGGGATCATTATGATTACAAATACTAATCAAATGGTATTTTAGTTAATTCATGAATGCCTTAATCTTAACCGGTTAAGTTTATAACATAATACCGTACTGATCATTATATCCAGGCTGTCAGTGACAGTTGACACAATCTGGTGACTGGCTAATATGTTCCTACATCATTCACAACTCCTACTTGCAAGAAATGGAAAAAGTTCGCGCGTTATACTAAACTCATATTATAAAATACTGTTTATGTTTTAATTCAGAATGGGGAAAGCAAACCAGTCCCATCTGAGAAAAGGTCTTCAATTGATGAGAAACCAAAGAAGAAGACATTACCTGAGCTCGATAAATACTGGAAAGTTGTCAACGACGACCCTACTGATTTTACTGGCTGGACGTACTTACTGCAATATGTTGATCAAGAGGTACAGGTGCTTAGTGGTTTTTTTTGTTTTATTCAAATATTTATTTTTGTACATTGTATCTACGAATCATTAGAATAAAATGATGAAAACTCTCGCTAATCTTATTGCTTTATGAAGCAATGAGAACTGAATGAATATTGACGATCGGCAAGGGCCAACTGATTTATGACAAAATAATTATGAGGCATGTACCACGCGGCGATAAGTATGACGAATGGTAACCGCTGTTACAGAGTGACGTGGAGGCGGCGCGCGAAGCGTACGACGCGTTTCTGTCGCACTACCCATATTGTTACGGCTACTGGAGGAAATACGCCGACTATGAAAAACGTAAAGGAAGTAAAAAGAAGTGCCTCGAAGTGAGTACCCCCCACTTTCAAGTTGATACATTGTTTAAAATCTATTTAAATCACTTGGTGACTGGTTAGGCGGTACACCCGATGATCAGTCGTATAATGATGTGCGTTAACACTTGGATTTTAAATTGTTTTAGCCATAACTGGTATTTTGCAATTATTTTTTTTCCCAACAGTGCTACGAGGTCAACGTTCGTAAGGCAAAGTCGTCCGTTCGCACCGGAGAGTTCTATTACCATCACATAGATTTCGTTCTAGTGATTCATTTCTTGTGGTGTATATTTTGTATTTTAGTGCATATATTTATAATACTTTGTACACGCATGATGTATTGTAATACTTTTTCATGTATTTATATTTAAGTAAGTACTAAATGAATGGTGGATATAATTAAGATTAAGGTTAACAACCATGGTATCATGGAACCGCAGCTGATCTTCATATTTAGCCATTGAATGGCGTTAGTAACGGAAGAGTGCGGCGAGGTCGTCGACAGCTGCGCCAGCGCGTCGAATGTGAACAGGTGTAATATACCCAGACAAACATTTTAAATACAATAGATAGACACAAGCGAGACGTCGCGTGCCCCGCTCACTCGCGCTCTCTCGCACACGCGCTGCTTGCGCACCCGACACGCGACGTCTCGCTTACTCTATTCTAAATGATATGACACATAATATTATGCTATTCAATATTCCCTTGCTTCATAGTGTTGCCGTGAGCATGGCGACGCTTACTGACATCTGGAACTTGTTTGATACACGTTCTTGTATTACAGGTTTTGGAAAGAGGCCTGAAAGCCATCCCCCTGTCGGTAGATTTATGGATACATTTTCTAAACCATATAAAGGCAACCAGAACTGAAGATCACACCTTCATTAGATCGCAGTATGAGCGGGCTATAGGTGAGTCATTCAATTTGACTTATAGCTTCTTCCCAGAGTTGCTGTGTCGCCCAGATAACCTGAACACGGCAGCCATGCGCTAAGCACTATAGAAGATCAGAAAACTTGGCGGTCCACCATCTCAATATGGCTAAATTCATTTGCATCCAGCTTTCTGTCTTAGTTCGATACTACATATTCTAAAAACAGTTTGACGAATTCATTTTCGTAGGTGATTTAATAGCAATTGTTACAAATTAATAATAGTTGTAAAATGATTAAAAACATACTCGTAGTAAATAAGTTCTCGTCACGTGCGATGAAAACGATAAAAATTTCGTTGGGAATGTTTCCTAAAAAATCAAGACTGCGAGTTTAAAATCTACTCGCCGGAATTTAAAAGAAATGAAATTAAAGCCAAGGTAACTGCGGTAAGTGTGGTGTTTGACGGATTTTGAAAAACAAGCAAATGAATAGAAGTTTGAACGTGAAGTGAGCCCTGAATGTAGTGGGGAGTGGCTGTTGAGATACATTACAATACCATGTGTAACTTTGATAAATGAGTTGCAGTATATAACTTAATGTGCATATGTTATTTACAGAGGCGTGTGGCTTAGAGTTCCGCTCAGATCGGCTTTGGGAGTCTTACATCAAGTGGGAGGCGGAGAACGGATCCGCTCTCAACGTCACCAATATCTATGATCGGCTTTTGGCCACGCCCACACTTGGATATACTTCACATTTCGACAAGTTTGTACTATGTCATTTTATGCTTTTTACTGTCTGTGGTAAATATGAACTGTACAGTTTTAATTTAGAATTCTTTGCATATACATGAATCTTTTATTTTGTTGTCAATATTTTATAATAGTTCGTGATTTTTTAAAGCATAATCAATAATTATATAATTATTGTAAGAAAATAACAGAAACAAGTAAGAGCACTCTTTGATTGTTTTTTTTTTAGTCCTAACATTCCTGTTACAACACAGTTTAGCAATTTATTTCAGCACATTTGTGGCTTTTTAATTGTTTTATCTTTCACGCGTTTAATCGATTTTAATAATTCGTTAAAGACATCGTATGGGTTTCATCTTACGGAGACGTATTTTCTTAGTTTGCTCTAACTATGCAATGTTTGGCCTGGTGTGAATCCTACCATTCACAACCTCCTCGCGTGAACCTTGCGAGCCAACCTTTAGGCCTCTTTTCGTGATAATTTTGCGTCTGCTGTTTTTTTGTTTTCGTTTTTAAGTTATTCATACTGAATTTTCGGAATGGGGATGGCTACTGTGAATGTAATGGCGCTAGCATCGCATAGTCATTGGTTGAAAATGAACCTATTTTGTATAAAGATACTGTTCATATTCGTATAATAAGCACCCAAGCTAAGTGCGGTAGCGTTTCATACAAGAATGAAACTTCACTGTATAAAGATACTGTTCATATTCGTATAATACGCTTTGTTACAGTCGGTTGTAAGAATATGCATATAAAATGAATAGAAACAAGGTTTATTCTGGAATGAAGCGCTACTGTGCTTAGCTTGAGCTAAGTCGATGGCTGTATAGATGTTTGCCTATGGTAATATACGCACTGACAAATGGCTTGCTTAGTGCCTAGGTCCTTGAGACTAGCGAAGTAGGACGAACTTTATTAAATTTTCCCATTCGGTCGCACTGCGCGCTTGGCGTCTTCGCTAACAAGCAACCAAATGTTAAGTCACTAGGCTCTAGACAGAAGGAGAAGCAAGCAGGAAGGCCAAGCAAGCCGCCGCGTACGCAACCATATGCAAACATCTACGGGGTGTAAACAGACTCTTCACGAAGCCGTCAACCAAGCATTATGTACATCAAACTAGTAACTTTACGCAAAAATGATTGCTGGGAAACGACTTTTTTTTTTGGGGTGAAAAATCATGTTTTACGGTAGGACTCAATGTAACGCATTCAAAACATTGTGCTGATGGATGGATTGAATAGTACGGCGGTTGTGAAGGTGTCATAAGTAAAAAAAAACTTGGGAACAAGTTGGAACTTTGACCCCCAATATCTCCGTAACTAGAAGGTTCCCAGGTATGGTCTAGAACAAATAAAATGATCGCAATGACGGAGAGAACAAATGCCTTTCGATTTCCTTGAGTCTTTTTACACCCTTTATACAGCCAACTTCAAGCTAAGCACAGTAGCTCTTCATCCGAAAGTAAATCATGTCCTTTTTCATTTTATGTTCATAATCCTGTAAAGTGTCTGTACTAAAGGTGATTGTATTCAGCTTCCAGGAGCACGTGATGTCTGAGCCGGTGGCGGGCGTGGTGTCGCGCGCGGAGCTGGTGCGCCTGCGCGGCGAGGTGCGCGACGCGGCCGGCGCGGCGCCGCAGCTGGACCTGCCGCCCGGCGAGGACGAGCCGCTCGACCACGTCGTACGTACACTCCGCCCACTCCGCCCACTCATCTGCCGAGCATATTCCTTTCCTTCTGACTACTCGTAACGACTGTCAAACACCTACAAATGACAGCCGAGTCACATTTACTCGTACAATAATTTTAGAAAAAAAGTCGCCGACTTCTCAAACTTATTTATATTTTGTTACTTTCTATTTGTGTTTTTAAGAAACTGTATTGATGTACAGAATACTTGGTTGACGGCTTCGTGAAAGGCCCGTTTAAACTTTGTGTATTTGTTCTAAAACCTGATAATATCAAATTCTGAAGTTGTGTATAAAGTCAGCTATATTAAATATTTGTTTGATAAAAACAGGCGTCGGAAGAAGAAGCGCAAGCGATCAAGGAGCGCATCATAGCGGCTCGACGCAAGGTGCACAAGACCACCGGAGAACAAGTAGCGGCTAGGTGGACTTTCGAAGAAGGCGTAAGTACAATGATGCATTATCTTTATCTATACTAATATAATAAAGCTGATGAGTTTCCTTGTTTGTTTGATTGAATTACTGGAACTTCCCTCGTCGGATTAAAAAAAATCGTTTTGCATTTCATAGTCAATCAATCAATCAATTTTTGATGAATGTAATGGGCTATTTAACATCATTCTACAACACTTAGGCACCGAGCAAAGAGAGAAACCGCAGGGCTCAACTAGTAAAATAGAATATTCATAATGCACCAACTCGTTACGGTGCTGAGCAGACCATTGACTACTTGTCCGCCGGATAGACGTGGACAACTTTCAGAACCAATAGACAGAATTCATTACACAAACAGAACATCGTCTGGGTGTACAATAATAGAAAGATGTAAAATATAAAAGAGTAACAGTGGTTAACTACAAACTGACAAACTAAAAACTAAATTAGTGAACGTATTGTTTTAGATAAAACGTCCGTACTTCCACGTGAAGCCGCTGGAGCGCTGTCAGCTCAAGAACTGGAAGTCTTACTTGGAATGGGAGAAGCAACACGGTTCGCTGAAGAGAGCGCTTGTCTTACATGAACGCTGTCTCATAGCCTGCGCGCTCTACGAAGAGTTCTGGATGAGGGTATGTGACACAGTCACTGTACAATGGCGGACACTCCCGCCTGATCACCACTAAGCTCGTTTTTGCTTGCATTCACAACATGAAGCGTTCTCTAGCCGGGCGGGGCGCCTCTGCATGATTTAGGCGAAAAAATGTTTAACTGATCAGGCAGAGAAGGCCGCGACTGTACATAAAGTGTGTAAACAGACTCTTAACGAAGCCGAAAGGCACTTGTTCTGCCCGTCATTGCGATCATTTTTTTGTTCTAGACCATGCCTGGGAAGCTTCTAGTTACGGAGATATTGGGGGTCAAAGTTCTAACTTTTTCACAAGTTTTTTTTAAATACATGTTTTTAAAGTAAGATTTTTACTTTAAACACCTCCAGGACCCCTTTACTATTCAATCCATCCATCAGCACAATGTTTTGAGTGCGTTACATTGACTCCTAATGTAAAACGTGATTTTTCAGCCCAAAAAAAAAGTCGTTTCCCAGCACTAATTTTTGCGTAAGGTTACTTAGTTTGATGTACATAATGCTTGGCTGACGGCTTCGTGAAGAGTTTGTTTACACCCTTTATAATGTATCTCTTACAACGCGTTTACTGGAATTCTTGTCAAAAACATGTCGTGTGGGTGTGACAATTATGTATTGTTGACAAATACACATGTATTGTTAGAGAGTAACCACGCTTATCGCCGCGGAACAGGCCTGTGCCGGTCGGAGAGCTTAATGTCTATTGCAAACAAATAATTCAGTCTCGGTGTCAATTCACATCGGACCGAAATCGGGCAAATGACATCTTGGTCACTTTTTACCCGACCACAGCGAAGCAAATGGGAGGGTTATGATTTTGACCAATGCGCATGTATTTTATTTCAAGGAAATAAAGCTCATGTAGACTGATGACACACCTTTTATACGTTAGTATCAACGCCCACGAGTGGGATAGAAAAGGCCGATTTTTTTACCGAAGCCAGAGGTTTCTACGACGAACTGTTTATACAATCGACTTATAATTTGAAAGTTTTAAAAAAAATACAATAATCACTTATTTAGTTATTAAAAATCGCCTTTCGGTCCGACACTATTCGACGTAACGTTCCACAGTTGATAAAGTTTCTGGAAGAGCGCGTGGAGAGCAACCCGGAGCTGGTGAACGTGGAGCGCGAGGTGCTGGAGCGCGCGTGCAGCGTGCACCACCTGGACAAGCCCGAGCTGCACCTGCACTGGGCGCACTTCGAGGAGGCGCACGGCAACGCGGCGCGCGCTGCCGACATACTCGACCGCATCGAGAAGACCTGCCCCAACCTCGTGCAGATACAATACAGGTGCGTACGCGCCATGCCATGACATGTTTATGTAGGTGACAATTGTCTCAAGCAGGAAAACTCCCTTATGCAGTCCCAAAAAGGATGCACAGCTCTTTTTTACCATGAAACTGATGACATTTTTCATTCTTAAGGTGTCCTAAACTTTAAAATTATCTTATCCAGACCAATGAAGAATAAAAGCAAGAATGAGAAACTATAATTGAAGCTATCTTGTTTTATAATTAACTAGCGACCCGCCCCGGCTTCGCACGGGTGCAATGCTGATACTAAATACACTACATAAAAACTGTGAACGTTGTATATAAAAACATAGCGGCTCGCTCCGGCCTGAACGTACTCTTCTGGCATTCACTGTACTACGACCTATGTTCGAACGACGACGTCTTCCAGACATGACTTTATAATTTCTGTACAAAATTTACAAAATTTACTCAGTTCTATATGTATGATTACCTATGCACAAATTGCCATATTATTAGTATTTGCCGCAGTAAAAAATATCTAAATTCTTACCATTTAGAAACAAAAGATAATCAACAATCATAAAAAACAAAAGATACCTATTCTATTCAGTTCTTTTTTTTTTTTACTAAAATACCTCAACTTAAACAACGATTTTAACTAAATTAAAAGTACTTAAAAAATAATTTGCTATTCGTGCGACTAAAAACAAAAGATAATCAACAATCATCAACAACAAAAGATTCTATTCTGATTGCTATTCTATTAAGTACTTTTTCTGAACTTACATATCTCACCTTAAATCACGATTTTTGAAAATAATTTCCCTAATATTAAATTGATCTAACTGTAAATTTTAATCAAGGTCTCAATAGAAAATTGCAATCCATAAATTATGGTTTTATTTAATCTCATCTTATCTCACCTTATGTAGGTACTTATAATTACTATAAGTGCGATTTAAAAATTAACCTTAGAATAGAATATAATTTATATTTTAAAACTACTATCATACAATTATTTATCGTAACTTACTTATAATTACTGATACGTGGTCGTGCTGAAAAGCACGTTTTAATAAACGTTTATAATAAACGCGTCCGATCGCTGCTAAATTCAAAGTGCTACAGGGAAAACCGCGTTTTTTTTTTTTTTTTTTTTGTGAAGGGCTTCTCGCAGTTCAACCTAGGGAGGTTGTCGACTGCTTAACCGGGCTTTTCTGTGGATGCCTCGAAATTAAGGCCTCCAGCCAGAGCAACTTACAAACTAAACTACAAACTAAGCGACTACGCACTAAGGGCACCCCCTGTGGGGTACGGACCTCGGCTCAGGGCGTCGCTGGGAGAGGACAGCAAAGGGACAGGCTGGATCTGAGTGATGGGAAAACCGCGGCCTCAGACGCGCTATTTATAGGCACGCTCTTGTCGCACCGGGCGGCCGGCCGGTACCGCCGCAAACGCTACGTCCCGCAATTTTTAAATCTGTAATATCTTCGAAAATATTCACTTAACCCTTTCAGTGCCCAGCACCCGACACACGAGTCGAACAATAAATTCGTTCGTTCGCACAACCCGTATCCGTAGCTATGGACACGCTAGTCGGGTTCTGGGTATGGATACAAGTCATCTATAGCTTATTATAACGACGACTCGGATACGGGTTGTGGGCACGCGAACGAATTTCGCGAAGTTTTCGCGAAGTACTGGGCAGTGAATGTGTTAAATCATACGGTGTAATCATACGGTGAGCCATATAGATCTATATTAAATGAACAATGTATTCAAGGTATTTAATTGGTTAAGGATTAATGCTGTATTGGTTAAAATCGCTTCGAAAATTAGCCATTATTTGTCGTAAAAAGTAAATGACAAAAAAAAGTTATTGTGGGTTATCTATAAGAGATAGACATATACCATCACGGACTTTTCTGTAGACCTTTTCAATGTGTACAATACTTAGTACATTATTTTGATAAAACTCGTAGGGTTCAGCCTGCGTTTGCAATGTAAGCGGAAAAAATGTAATTATTTACGACATCACATTAGAAACCTCAAAAATAACAGTACTTCTCCACTATTTAATGGATGTTATTATACATATAAACCTTCCTCTTGAATCACTCTATCTATTTAAAAAAACCGCATCAAAATCCGTTGCGTAGTTTCAAAGATTTAAGCATACAAAGGGACATAGGGACAGAGAAAGCGACTTTGTTTTATACTATGTAGTGATAGTGACTAGGTCTTCGCGCTCAACTTTCCGATTTCGCATGTGGACAATTTCGCCACCTATCGGATAACCCGCAAATAACCATCAAAGTGACACTGCTAAGCCGTTTAGAAGGACAAGAATATTACAAAGTCAAGGACACCGTTGATTTTTATGTATAAAGAAAATGTTTGTTATCACCAGACGCGTAAACCTAGAGCGGCGGCGCGGCGACTACGACAAGTGCGCACAGCTGTACGAGGGCTACATAGCGTCGGCGAAGAGCAAGGCGGTGGCGTCGGCGCTGGCCATCAAGTACGCGCGCTTCCTGTTCCACGTGCGCGCGCAGCCCGCCGCCGCGCGCGCCGCGCTGGACGCCGCCGTGCTGCGCGACCCGCTGCACGCGCGCCTGCACGCGCAGCGCCTGGACCTGGCGCTGCACACGCCCGGCACGCCCTACGAGGAACTCGACGGTACGGGGACGTTCAAAACATTCGCCTGTAATGTAACCATTCCGATTTGAGCATTACATCAGCCAGTGCAGGGAACCGAGTATTATAGTGCGCAAAATTGTAATGATCCAATTTTTAAAAACTGACTTTTTCCAGACAAAAACGAATCTTACGATTGTTACATTACAGATGAATGCTCAAAGAAGTGTCTATTTGTAACGTAATGCTCAAAATTGGACCTTAGATTCTTAAATAACAAGTGAATGGTCCCAGTGAGCAAACGAGAGTCAGAGTCGGTGGTTAACAAGGAAGACCTACATTTCACCATTCAAAAAACTAAAAATACATAAAGGTTGTAACAAAAACCTTAAAGGCACTTGTGCTCCCCGTCATTGCGATATTTTTTTTGTCTAGAACAAAAAAAATATATAAAGTCTAGACCATGGAACTGCCTGGGAACCTTCTAGATACGGGACAAATTAGGGGTCAAAGTTCCAATTTTTTCACAAGTTTTTTTTTATAAATACAATACTATTCAATCCATCCATCAGCACAATGTTTTGAGTGCGTTACATTGAGTCCTACCGTAAAACGCAATTTTTCACCCCAAAAAACAAGTCGTTTCCCAGCAATAATTTTTGCGTAAAGTTAATTAGTTTGATGTACAGAATGCTTGGTTGACGGCTTCGTGAAGGATCTTACCCTGTATAGCGTATGTCCACACGAATCAATGGGTCAGTCAAGTTTGTATCAAATCATATTGCTATGTCTATACTTGTAATGTTGATCGTGTGACCAAATCGCTCATATATATAAAACTAGCTGACCCATGAATATTGAATTCGAATTGACCTACTACCTACCTACTTAAATTTTCTATATACAAACCTTGTCCTGACTATAAGGAACACAAAAAAAAGAATCGTCCAATTTGGTGCAGTCGTTCGGAAGTTATGCGCGTACATACATTTCGGAGATTCATTTTTATATATATAGATACACGCCAGCGTGTGCTGCTTGAATAGGAAAGAAATGTTCGATGGCTCACCGTGAGGTCATTTGTCACCCCTCAAAGAATAGGCGGGTGAGTAATTGGTTTACGTTACCCCAGCAGGAAAGTTGCTTGTGGAGTGATATGAGTGAAACGTATAATTAGTGTATAATCTACTGTGGATGTGCACCGCATAAAAAAATTGGTGTGCATTGTCGTTTTGGAAAAAAATGGAAAATACAATTCCTGCTGGAGTAACGTTTTTCCAGCAGGAAAATTCTAAACGAATTATCGGAGAGAGAAATATTGTGCATGGCCAGAGAGCTTATATTTCTGTAAAAAAGTGCACCGAAAACAAAACTTGTGCGCCTTCAGGTTTTCGAGATATTACATTTCCTGCTGGAATAACGTTTTACAGAATCTTGTACCTCTAAAACCATAGGATGTGCGCCTGTAGAATAAGCATATACGAGTAGCTCTATAATTGTGCGTAATTGAGACAGAATCAAATATTTATAATTTTCAAGTAATCGCGATTTTTTGAAAACCCGAAAAAATTTCGCAGTGCCGAAATGAGAAAATGAAAAAAATAAAATGTGAAAATAATCAGCTTGGAATGTTTCGCTTTCAGTAAATATAAACAAAAAACAAAACATGTAAACAACGGCTGGTTATCTGACCAAATTCGAATGACTACAAAAATGCGACGGATTCGTACATATCGATGACCTTTACTTTACTCACTAACCAGTTGCAACGTGTTGTGTCTTAGTACACTGAAGTAGAAAATAATTAATAAAATAAAGTTGTTATTGTGTCTTTGTTCATGAGTAAGTACAGACGGCAGCACGTCAAACTACAACTATCTATCTGAAACAGAATAAAAAAAAAGTGTGTGTGTACTTATGTACACGCGTTAGAAGTTATACTTCTTTTTAAAAAAAATATCTGTCGCCTTATCTCAGCCAGCACTAGATTAAAAATAAAAAACCTAGGCTTGTCAATATCTGACACTAAGCTAACTTCAGGGTGTATGTTGACTAGCTAACTTCATGCTGTTAAATTTAGGTGTCGGTGTGCACGCGCATCGTAAAAAATTTCTCTCATCATTTTTCCCTAACGCGCCATAAGAAGTATAACTTCAAAAATTGGTTAGCTTTATTTATTTATTGTTTAAACAGTTACTTGCCGCACTTACAGTTTGCACCAAAGCGTGCAGCAAGCCAACAGCATAGCGTACTAGCTAACTAAACTTAACTACTACCACTAAACAATTTTATGCAATAATTAAGCATAGCTTTACTGCCAGTCATAAACATATCTAGATCCGGCTCCTGAGCAATCAGGGCGTTAAGTAAATTCATCGCCTAGGTTGTGGGCGCATATCGTGCTGTTTGGGTACGCACAGGGGGAGCAGCGAACAGGCCTCGCGAGGCACAGGCCCGCGACCGCCGCAGTCGGTCCGGAGCAAACAAAGAACAGCGAGCTAACGTAGTCACGTCGTCAATTTTATTATTTAATAGTAGATAGTCTTTGTCTTAATGATTGATGAAATCATTACAAAAGATAAGTGCACCATTTTTTTCTGTTGTGGTTCACATCCACAGTAGATTATACACTAATTATAATTATGTTCCACTCATTTGACTCTAGGAGCCACTTTAGTGTTGAGGAACGTACACGAGTAATTGGTGAGTTATGTGTATATGCAGAGCTGGTGTCGTCGTACGGCAAGCAAGAAGGCGCGGAGCCCGAGACGTGCGCGACGCTGGCGTGGCGGCGGCGCGAGCTGGCGGAGGAGCTCGGCAGCGCGGCGGCCGCGCGGCAGGCGCACGCAGACGCGCGCGCGCTCGCCAAGCACCTGCGCAAGCGCGCGCGCAAGGACAAGCACGACCCGCCACCGCCACCCAAGTAATACACCTCTTTTGTTGTAAACTTTTACTTATTTTGCCTCTGACTGCTGAATCCCAATAGCGATCTTATTGTGATGAGAATAAGGATAACTTTAATATTCACAAAATTGTCAGTGGTAGCAAAGCAACGGCAACCTTATTGCCTGGAGAGAAAGATCACAGTGGTTTTGCAGTGATTCCAAATCGGAGTTAAAACAACTGTGAAAGGACCAAACTATGTTATTTTTACACCACCATGTAATGTTAAAACATGTAAAACTTTCAACGAATTGGTTACTAGGTCACATTACATGGTGGCTCACAGGTGTGAATAAGTAGAATATTCTCCTCAGGGATTAAGGGTGCCTTTGTCTCGGGCGAACTCAATTTCCTCGCTGCATTGAGGATTCTAGTCTTAACTCCCTCGCTCTGCTCAAATGTAAACATAGATCTGTTTGCCTTAAAATCCTTTGTCTCGTTCGGGATTCAATGCAGAGCTCGTTACGTAAGACACTACTTCATCCATCTAGTGAATACCAGCTTATTCATTAGTTATCGAACTTTACTGGAACCCGTATCCTTCTGCTTCGGGCTTCCTATGCAAGACTTGTGTAAGTTCACCAATAATGAATATATAGTAGTTGGTTGATGTTGTTTGGAAAATAATTTCTAATGTGTTTATCTATGGGGTTTTGTTATTACCCTCTAACACTACTGTTTATTAAACAGTAACACATGCGTGGAGTCCAGCAAGAAGAAGGAGAGCGCCGCGGCGCCCGCGGGCAGCGCGGCGTCGCCGTCGGGCGGGTACTACGCGGCGCCGGCGCAGGCCGCGGCGTCGTACGAGCAGCCCTACGCGCCGCCCTACCAGCCCGCCTGGGGCTACCAGCAGGCTCCTGGGCCCTACCAGCACCACCCGCACCCGTGGCCGCAGTACCCCAACTACTACTAACCGCACGGACTATTTCTCTGAAATTGTTTAGTTGACACCACCAACTTGTAACATCACTTATTTGTGAATTCAATGACTAGACTATTTAACCATTTCAAAGCAGCTAAATATGCAATTTTACAGTTATTTATCAAGTTATCCACTTTTACGGCATAGTGTATTATAGAGAATTTCTCTTGGAATTATTGGTAAATGGTGTCAACTGCACAATTTATTAATATTAATCTTTACTGACAGGCGCGAGTTATGACTTTTGTTTCTGTACAAACGAAAACAGACGCGGTAGCGTTTGTTCATCTCAATGAGAAATAAATATTACGATTTACAGGACATGTTTATTGACGTAAACGTAATAAGAAACGTACATTACATTTTTAGGAAATAAATCTTATCTTCACAATCCAACATTTGTTATTATTTCGACATTTCATCAGTCTTCAATAATAGTTTACATTCCAGTACAATCCGTATAATCCTAACATAATTATTATGTTAAAAAAAACAATGCTTCACTATTTACAATTTCAATTTATCGAGTCAATGAATCCGTGGACATTCAAATGCATTACAGTTTGGCCGCTGAGAGAATGCGTTTCTGTCAGTTGGTCATGAAATTTAACAATTATTATTATTTGCTTTGATGATATCGTTTTTAGTAATATTATTTGTTAATAGGGCAAATAACGATAGTTATATGTTTATCGTAAATTCTTTGCCACTTCACTCAGCGGTCAAACTGTAAATACATAATGGTGGCCATTCATAAGCTATTATACAGTCCTCTCATTGGCTATTTTTACCTCGTGACAGAAATCACCAACAGCAACATTATAGCCACAAACATTAAAAAAAAAACGTTCTCTGTGTTTTTGACAGTGATGCAAATAGGGATTGCAATTCGGAAAACCGGATCCGGTAATCCGGCGAAGCATTACAGTCTCCCTCTTTCTTATCCACCAGGAAGCGACCTCTTGTAGTATACATAATTACATACTAAAAAGAGGAAGATTTTGATAAAGAAATGACTGCATTTGAAAGTAAAGGAGTTCAAGGAGAATATTTGTCTGCTATTCATGATTATTTGCCGACTTTAAAGCCGACAAGTGAAGAAGTTGAAAGGGCGTTTTCGGCCGCAGGCTATAAAGGGTGTAAACATTCTTAACGAAGCCGAAAGTCACTTATTCTCCCCGTCAATGGGATATTTTTATTGTTCTAGACCATACCTGGGAATCTTCTAGTTCGGAGATATTGGGGGTCCAAGTTCCAACTTTTTTACAAGTTTTTTTTAAATACATGTTTTTAATGTAAGATTTTTACTTTAAACATTTCTCGAACCCACTTACTATTCAATCCTTCCATCAGCACAATGTTTTGAGTGCGTTTCATAGAGTCCTACTTTAAAACGTGATATTTCAGCCCAAAAAACCAAAAATGTCGTTTCCCAGCACTCATTTTTGCGTAAAGTTACTTAGTTAGATGTACATAATGCTTGGTTGACGGCTTCGTCAAGAGTCTGTTTACACCCTGTATACGTATATTTTTTTTTATTATTTACAGATTTTATGAAGTTAAATTTGGACTTTTAACATGAAACATATTTAATACTTACTCGATTAAATCATTAACAGCCTATTTTGGAATGAAAAGGAAAAATTATCCTAATTCGATCAATCCGGTCGGATCGATGGAAATCGGACCGGATCCGGTCGGATTAGAAATGACGCTGGATTGCAATCCCTATTGTGTGACAATAAGACACAGAAGGAATAACTCAGGTGCCGACAGGCAAATACTAAGTTATTTCTTCTGCCAATACAGATTTAGTATCTGTATAATTTGAGTAACTTCAAGTAAAGCCATCGAGGTAACAAGATCATTCATTTCACAATAAAACTAAAATATATCGTAACAAACATTTTTCCGCTACGACGAAGAAATACATTACTGTACAATCGTCTAAAGAATCTCAAAATAAATTGATTTCATTCTTCTATTTACATACGTCGCGAAATTTGACCAATTACTTCTACATTAGTAAATGCCATATTTTAAAACTCATAATTTATTGACTTTAATCGTCATTAGAGGTTAAATAAAACCATCTATAAAACTACATACTTCATCATATCCATTACTTTAATTAAAGTATGCTCACTATAATAACGGGTAACGAATGTTTATTCTAAAACGAACAAACTCCGCTTCTCACTGCCCTGATGGCCAGTTTTTCAACAATTTTGATCAGGAGCAGGCGGCCTTTGCAGCCTTCACAGCTGGAATAGAAAAAAAATATTATTAAGAATGCACCTTCGATACATATTAATTCAGTAATAGTTTAGTCCCCAAAGCCTCGAACTCTCTGCGCTCAAAGTTTTCTTGTATACTAAACCGGACTTTGATGTGTTCGCGGACGATTAGTTGCCGATAATGTCAGTATGTCGTAAGAGTTCTGAGTAATGAGTGATAGTTTTTGTTTAATACACGTCCCTTTAACTTATATAATTGGCGAAAACCCTTTTATAGAGTATAAGAGAGAGATATAAGAGTTAAGTTTGGATGAAGGGGGTTAGGATGATCCAATTTCGACAATTCTTACTCTGAAGGGCGCGGTTCGCGAAAAATGACGATTGATTTCGCGAAAATCTAAATTTGCCCATATCTTTTTATCGTGTTGACTCAGGACCTTGATTTTTATACACCTAATAGGGACTATAGACCTCAGTATCTGGAATAAATTTGAACTAGCTAGGTCTACCCGTTCCTGAGAACGGACACACAGACAGACGGACAAGAGAGTGATCTTATTAAGGTTCCTTTTTTTACCTTTTGCGGTACGGAAACCTAAAAAAGGTCAATACGTTTACCTTCCCTCTCCTTCCGGCGTAACTTCTTGCGTCGTCGGTCGATGGCTGCGAGCTCCGCCTTCACAGAGTGGTACGCCTTGCGCAGGTCTGCCAGGCGTGACGTCAGCACATTTATGCGCGTCTGGCAGTCCCACGAAGGATCTGTTAAAATAACGAGGGAATTAGACGCTAGGATAGGAAACGGCACGATGGGATGACAACATCAAAAAAATAGCTGGACAGTAAAGGCAACTCATAGCTAAAGATCGGGAAAAATAACAGCCTTTGGAAGAGGTCTGAAGGCCTCAGGAACCAGGGTTCCTGTTACCCAAAAATTTAAAGTAGAATATTTAATAATTTAAAAATTTGCACGCTAAAACTCAGGCAGAATGTATCCGGTTCACTATATTTTATAACAACTTGATTGTACAGTACCTACATTCTAAGCGAATAAATGATTTGATTTTAGTGGGACATAAAAGGCTATTACAATGTAGTTTTAGAAATGTGAGGTATCATCAAAACTTACCGTTTCTTTTGATTGACTAAGGTCCACTTGCACGAAAAAGTTAAGTCAGAGTTAGTTGCTAATACGAGCTTTAATTGACAGTTTATCATACAATCAATTTAACCTTGAGTTAGAATTTAACTCTGAGTTAAGTTTTTCGTGGAAGTAACCCTTAGAAGCTTGAATTTCTCATATGTCCAAATTACTGCAGAACTTAGTATATATATAATATATATTAATTTTTAACTTGATACCTCTATAAAAACGCTCTTGAGTCTTTTTTTTTTTCGGATGGATATCAAAAATCAAATGACTTCTCCCGTTCTGGGCAGAGCGGAAGGGAGTGTCAGACTTGAACTGACTAAAACCCATCCATGTTCCTTCCTTGCCCTTAGTGTTCCAGGGCCGCGGTATCTCTTTCGAACAGTCCCGCAGCCCTGGCAGGCATCGGCCCTTGCGGGCCCCTCCCTGTTACGCTCTTGAGTCTGATAGACGGTCAACAAAATGATCCAATAAGGGTTCCGTTTTCAATTTGAGGTATGAAATTATATTTATTTTTGTAAGTAGATTGTTAAAAACACGTTTATACGTATTTTTTTTTACAAACTCAGGTCGGTGTTTCCTATCCGACTACGCTAAGAAGAAACAGCCGAAACAAACTCAGAGGTCCCAGTCTCTTTTTAAGTCCAGACATTGTCTTTGACCATAGATCATGTGACTATCCAGGTTCTCGTCTGAGATGGTTTTTTGCAGAAACAACCACACGGAATTTAACCGAATGTGAAGCATACAGAATGCAATCCCTAGACAGTAGACACGGGTGGAGCACTTACCCAGTTCGACGTAGAAGTTGTACTTGAGCGGCGGATGGTGCGCGTGGTGCGCGTGCGCGTGCGCGTGCGCGTGCGCGTCGTCCGTGTCGCGGCGCGTGCGCCGTGCGCGCTGCCGCCCGCCGCACGCCGAGCTCTCCGACGCCTTGCGCGACCGCCCTCCGCCTGACAACGATATAATTATGTTATTATAACTGGTGTAAAAAGAAGCTTCCTTCCCTCCTTGCACTGTTAGTACTGGGTAATAAGACACCCCTTGGTAAGACTGGTTGTAGAATTTCGAGCCACTGGCAAGAGCATAAGTGCAGAAGAATGATAATGATGATGATTTTGCTGAGCCTTTTCAGGGAAAATAAATAAACAAAATGGTAAAATATAAGAATAATGTGGTGTAACTGACCGTGTGGCTTTTCGACATCGAGCCCGGCGGCATCGTTGACTCTGCCTTCGTCCTCGTCTTCCTTGCGCTCCGAAGGGCTGTCTCGCTCCGAAATGCGGCGCTCTCTGTTAGATCCCAGTATAAAACTAGTTTTAGTAAGATGTGGTACCCATATTTGTGTAAAACATTTGAATGTTCGCATTTCAAGTTTCTATTGTTATTTTATTGAATAATTTACTCAGTTCACTCGGTGGACGCTTCATTTTTGTTTCATTTCATGTTCATCACACCGATAAAAATATAACGGAATCTTCATTTGCTCATTACATTTACTTTTTAACCTTTCTTAAGGCGAGTGAAGGACGTCGAGGGAGAAAAATCGGTTCATTACAGAACATTTTTTCTCAATTTTTATTGATTTGTGTATATGAACACAAATCAATCAAAAGTCACTGACTGAAAGATGCCAAATGAACAAAGTGTACCAGTAAAGTGTTTAATATAGGTTAAACCAAGAATAAATGGAACATTAAAGATAACAGCAATAGCGGCATATAGCAATCGGCTAAACAGCAGAGCAACTGCTCTATTAAATTCCAGTCATAAATACCGGATCGGATTGAAAGTGCCCACTACAGTTCACTTTGTAACATTTTCCATCTTTGAACAGAAAAATAGTATGGTAGGGTGACCTGTGCGGCGGAGACAGTTCCAGGCTGCTGTCGGGCGTGGTGGGCGGCGTGTTGTCCAGCCGCGCGCGCCGCGCCCACCCGCCCGCGCCCCCCGCGCCGCCCCCGCCCCCGCCCCCGCCAGCCCCGCCGCCCCCGCGCGCGCCCTCCGCGCCGCGAGCGCCCGCGCGCCGCTCTTCTGCAAAACATCAATGCGGTCGGTTACACACAATATCCACACCGAATCGTTTTATTCGTTACTGGTATTAACACAAAACTGCTGCCGCTCGAAAAAGGAAGTCGGCGGCAGTAAGCACCTTTGTAAAACTTTTTACCGAGAATTTTATATTTATTCACATAACAAAGGCAAACCATTCTATAATTGTTTGCATCGTTGGTATAGTATTTGTAAGCGAGAATGAGAGTCTGACTTCAATTTCGAGGTCATACGATTTTGGGTTTTGCTATCAGGAATTTTTCAAAAGCAGCTATTGAATCTAGATTTGTACTCGGTTGATGGCAATAGGCTGGCCTCATAATACATGGGACTAAACATAACTGGCGAAATGAAGATGTTCATAGATTCGGGAATACCAGGCGTGATGTTATTTATAAAATGATTACCAGACAATTAAAGGCTGGATAAATGGAATTAATTGAACAACGCCTTCGCACGTGCGTACTGCGTACCTTTGGTGTGCTGGTGCGGCGGCGCGGACGCGAAGGGCATGTGCAGGCGCTGGCGGGGCGGCGCGGGCTCGGCGTCCGGCGCCGGCGACCCGGGGATGGTCTCCTCGCACAGCAGCAGCGAGATGTTGCCGTCCTCGTCGCGAGCCTCCCGCACTTCCCGCATCTCCCGTCCCTCTCGCACCTCCCTCATCTCCCGTCCCTCTCGCACCTCGCGCATGTCTCGTCCTTCACGCACTTCCCTTCCCTCGCGCGCCTCCCGAGAGTCCCGCGTCGGTAATGCCTCGCGTGGCCCGCCCGCCACTACAACGCTTGCGCCTGTAAGATGGTCGAGTAGTCAGTGTCAAACACGAAATAAATTTAGCAGCAGAGCCACTATCAACTATCAGTCTGTTTTGTGAGTAAATATTATGTAATACGCACTGTGTTTCCGCTCGTTCTTGCAGGCGTCTTCGAGCATGAGCAGCGACTCGCCGGCGCTCCACTCGCCCGGCGACTTGCCGGCGTGCAGCGCGCGCGCGCCCACCGTCATGCTGCTCGCCGCGCCCGCGCCCAGCGAGCCGAGCGAGCCGAGCGACGCGAGCGAGCCGAGTGAAGCCAGCGAGCCGTGCTGCCCGTGTGTCGCGTGCGCTGGCGATGAACGCTCGCCGCTGCCCCACTCGTCCACCACTAGCTTATCGATTATCAATCTAAATAGAAATAAGAGATTATTGAAGTTCACACTTTGAACTCGTTGATTTTAAATACTAAGAAATGTCGAGTTTTAAGTATAAGTTTGTCAAAGAAAATAACAAATGAGGCACTGAGCACATAGTCTTTCAAGCTATTTACTCAAAAAAGATCATCGCAAAAAGACAGCAAACACATTAACTAAGCACGAAGGTACGCTTTAATTGAGAGACAGTGTGCTCGGTAAAAATGCAAATGAGCAAGGTGTCAGTGCACTTGCCTCGTGCCCTCGTCGTCGGAGTCGCTGTCGTCGCTGCGCGGGTCGCTGGGTCGCGGCGTCGCGGCGGCGGCGGCGGACTGGTTGATCTGGCTCGACAGCTTCTGGATGGTGTCGCTCAGCACCTTGTTGTTCTTGCCGGGCACGCTCAGCGGCAGCTCGGCCACGCTCTTGCGCCGCTCCAGCACGCTCAGCGGACTGTGCAGCCGGGGCGCCTCCTCGGCCTTCGCCTTCTTTACGTCCAGTAGGTCGCGCTTCACGTCGATCAAGTTCGACGGCTCCCCGAATATCGTATCCGTGCCGACCGGCGGTGTAGCTCTCTTCATTGCCTCGTTCTTCACCACAGGTTTCATCGACTCCGGCTTGACAGTTCTCAGCTCGGGAGATATCGGAGACAGTTTAGTTTCGGGTTTGATCGGCTTTATTGTGTCAGTCTTAGGCGTGACCGGGCGGTCGTCCATCGGCGGGGGAGACATAGAGAGTCGCTTAGCGCTGCTGATAGCCTTGAGCAGTTTCTCCGCTATCTTGGGCCCCTCGGACTGCAGCAGGAACCCTGGCGGCGGCTCCGGCAGTACGTCGAGCCGCGCGGGACTGTCGGGCTCCGACTTGTCCTCCTCGGTGTCGATCACGGGACTGGACGGCGGCTGCAGTTTCAAAATGGGAGGCTCTATCGGCACAGGATCCGATTTCTTCTCAATTTTTATCTTGAGTGTATTTTCTTTGTGTTCCATGATAGGTATAGCAGCAGAGAGCAGCTTAAAAGGCTCCTCTTTCGTTGGCTTCTCTATGGTTTCTACTTTATGATCTGATGTCGATGACGTCGTTGCCGCAGTGACAGTAATACTGGGTGTAGGGATTGTGTTTGCAGAAGTTTGGATGTTTGTTTTAGTAGAAGGTGGATCTGGTTTCTTTTGTGGTGGTGGAGTTTTAGGCGGCTCGGGTATGACGACTTCAGCCTGCTCTTTCACTTCTACTACTACTTCTTTAACGGGTTCCACAGGTTCCGGCTCCCTGGGTTCGTCTTTTACAGGAGTTTCCGGGGTCTTAGGTTCCTCAATGACTGGTAATACTGGGGTTGGTTCTCTTGCTTCCTCTTTTATTCTTACATTATCTTCTGGTTCATCATCCGAGGACTGCTCATCGTCCGCTGGACTATCTGGGGAGTCATCTATGAGTTCTCTCAACTTCGATACTTTGCTCTTCTTAGAGTATGTTTCTTGGTTTTTAGCCGGAGTGAAGCCTTCAAAGGTGGGCCCTGAGCTGCCGTCGCCCGGGAACGAGTCATCGTCGAGTGAGAAAAGTCCATCCTTGGAATCGTCCTCGGGACTCTGGCGGCTTGCTTCGCGGCTCGCGCCGAAGTCTCTAAAAGGCGATAAGGAAGGAGATCTGAGGGACGACGGCCGCGGTCGCATCGGGTCTTCTGAGATTTCTTCACTCAACGACTTGGACAGAGTAGATGTATATTTGCTGGGTGAGATATCGTCGAAAATACGATGAGTACGCTTTTTCTTTTCGTCGTGAAGTTCAAGCTCGAAGGGTTCTGGTTCTTTGAACTCGTAGACGTCTTCAGCTTGCTTGTCTTGCTGCATGGGTTCGGGTGGGGCCGCACCCGGGGCAGCGGGGGGCGGGGACTCCTTGTCAGCCTCTGATTTTGCATCCTCGGGCTCTTGTTTGACGGTGTGTAGTCCCTTGAGCTCGGAGCGGATCTCGTTGAGATCGTAGTCGCGGCCCTGATGGCCCGCGTTAGGGCGAGTCTTCTTGGGCGGGGACACAGATGTGGGCGTGGACACAGTCCGCACCGGCCTCTTGCGGGGCTTGCTTGAACTGCTGCTGTCGCTTGATTTCACATCTTTAGACCTCGACGGAGCTGTGGACAAACGATTTGGTTGAGTGAAACAGAACTCTCACAGATATCAGGTATCCCAGGTAGGCTACTTACGTTTTGAGCTTGATTTGTCATCTGACTTCTTAGGTGGCCGTTTGACGTCATCATCACTTTCAGAGTCGCTGTCTGAATCCGATCTTGCTGATGACTCTGTAGGAAATTCAAAATGTTAATGCTAATTAAAGTACTACATTTGTAGATACCGGGCGACTAGAAATGAAGCAGCATACCTTCTGTCCTCTTGCTTCTGACTCGCCTACTCATACCAGATCCCTGAAAAAAGAGCAAAAGCAACATTATGCAAGTGTAGATTAAGTTGAATTTGGAATGTGTAGTTAACTGGACGATAAACCACGAGATCCAAATTTTTGTGACACAATATTCCCAAGGGCCGCTCTATAACTCTTTTCAATCTCTTTGAGCTGTACCTTCTTGTTGCGCTGTTCGTGCTGGGTGACGTTGAGCGCGATCCGCTGCGGCTTGATCCACTCGTCGTAGCGCGTGTTCCAGCCCGTGTAGTGCACGCGCAGCAGGTCGCCTGTCGCCGTCTTGTCGATCACCTTCGCCTCGTACGTCACCTGCGTACCGAGCAACGATCAATCTACGTCGCTTCACACAATCAGCATTGAATTTCAACTTTTTTTGTAATAAGAGACATTATATCAAGCCTATAAATCCATAAAGGGTTAAGCAAATGTGTGCCTAATAGTACACCCCACATTTCGTTAGTTGTGTTTTAGGGCCATGTAATACAGGGCGAGCTTATTGTCATCAACCGGACACAAATTCAGACTCCTACTGGTGGCTGCTACTGAGAAGTTTCTGATTAAAAAAATCCCAAAAACACTTTGCTCAGCGTGGGAATCTAACCCAGGATCTCATGCTTAGCAGTAGCGCTTGCGATCACAAGACAAACGAGACGAAGTTTTTCAAAATTTCAACCACTAACCACGGCCGGGTATTACCTTTCCTTTCTTCTGCTATACTTCCCCCTTCAGTGCAACTATTATTGAGCGATGTTAACGATATAACGATATCATAACAAAACATCGTCATCATCATCATCTTCCTGATTTTGAAGAAAAAACAAACGTGTTGAACCCCGTAAGTATGGATTACTATTGGGGTCGGCGCAACCAGTTTTTTTTCTCCCATTCTCCCCTGTGAGCCGTCAGGTAATCATTTATTCTTCTTCATCTCATATATCCATCGTAAAAAAACTTAAAAACTAAAATAAAAACAGTTGTTTGCTTCGTACTTTTACCTTGGATTCGGACTGGGTAGGTCCATAGTACACTTTCAATTTGTCTCCCACTTGAGCTTTTACGTTTGACACTCCAGATCTTGGTGTTGGTTCATTTGTTGATGTCCTGCGAGTGTAAAAAAAAGGTTGTAATACGCATAAGATCTGACTGAATCCAGTTAATAAAATAAGTACTTTTTGTTTTCTGTTCAAAAAAAAAGGGGAAATATTTGTGGTGTGTGAATGTGGTGTATGTGTGTGTGGATGTGGTGTTTGTGGATGTGCTGTGTGTGGTGTGTGCGTGTGTAATGTGGTGAGTGTGTGTGTGTGTGTATAAATGTGGAATTTCAACCCTTTATAGTAAAGGTTATAGACCTAGAGAGTAATCATCATCTGCTTATTCTTCTCTAAACTATGTTGAGCTCGGCTTCTAGACTAACCGGATGCAGCTGAATATCAGTATTTTACATGGAGCGACTCCTATCTGACCTACACAATCCAGTTAGTACTGGGTAATGCAATACTCCAAGTAAAACTTGTTATCAGGCTTTCGGGCTTAACTCGGTATGTAATGGTTGGTCACCCGTCTACGGACCAACCGAGGCAAGCGCGGCTTAACCTGAAGATCAACCCGAGCGGCTGTTATTATATAGACACGGGTTCGTTATTATGGAGGATAATCTATGGATGAAAAAAATACAAACTGATATAAAACCTAGGTGGCCGACCCAAAGTACAAAGTCACTTACTCTGTGTTCTTCCTTTTCCGCGGTCGTTTGCTGCTGTTGGAAGCAATTGTATTGCCACTGCTGGCCGAGTTCGCACTCTGACTGCGACGGCTCTGCATCTTCTTTATAGTGCCACATCTACACATAATAATTATAGAATTACTAATATACAAATAAATCTTTATTGTTCTAGAAAAGTATACATTATGCATTAAAACAATTGCTGGTCTCTACACCACTCGTCTCTTCTCTCTTGTCTTATAAAAGAACAAAATACAGCAAAAAAATACATCAATTGATTAATCAAGTTAAAGTTGAAAAGATATTGATGTTTTTTCAACTTAAACAGCAACATTATGCAAGTGTAAATTAAGTTGAATTTGGAATGGTCCAGATCCTGGTTCTCTTAAAACAAGAGAGGAATGAAAATGAAAGAACAATGTTACTAACAATTTGGCCCTAGTTACAAAAATTAAAAAAAAAACAGTTTAGTATACTGCCTCGTTGGTCTAGTAGGTAGTCGCAAGCGCCACTGCTGAGCATAAGGTCCTGGGTTCGATTCCCAAGTCGAGCACAGTGTTATTGGGTTTTCCTATAAGGAATTGCCAGTAGCAGCCACGGAGTCTGGATTGACGTCCAGGTGATGGCAATAGGCTCGCCTGCTATCACATGGGACTTTAACATAACGGGCGAAATGTGGGTGTACTATTAGGTACACCTCTACCTAACCCTTTGGGGATTACAGGAGTGATGTTATGTAGTTCAGTATATTATGCAGGGCACTGACTGAAATAACCACTAACTAACATACCTGTACACCAAGTACCAGTTACCCTGATTAGACGATAGTTTACCTGGAAGCCCGGCCGGAGCTATCGCTGTCTGTTGACGCATGGGGTCGTCGAGAGGCGCGCGATGTGCCTGCACTCATACCATCGCCTAGGGAAACATTAAGTGTCGGTAAGATACTGTCGACGAAAAACTTGGTTTATAACAACTAACATTATTTACTTGAACTATTTGTACAAAGTCATTAGTAGAGTATAAAACACCGGCAAAAATAACTAAATTATAGAAGAAAAAAGAACTACAATGGATACAAACTTGCCTAGTTTCATCCAAAGCGGAGACGACCTCTCGTCTCGTCTCCGCGGCTCTTCAGCAGAGAGAAAACGTGCAAGAGTCGATCAATCATAGGCTAGATGAGAGCGAATGTGATTGGTCGATTCGGAAAGTGAAGACCGCATCGTTCTTTTTTAAATCTACACTAATATTGTAAAGAGGAAAGATTTATATGTTTGTAACAAATAAACTCAAAGCAAGTTCTACCTGGTGGGAACCTTCTAGCTACGGAGATATTGGAGGTCAAAGTTCCAACTTTTTCACTAGTTTTTTTTTTAAATACATGTTTTTAATTTTTACTTTAAACACCTCCAGGACCCCCTTACTATTCAATCCATCCATCAGTACAATGTTTTGAGTGCGTTACATTGAGTCCTACTCATCATCTGCCTAGCCTTTTCCCAACTATGTTGGGGTCGGCTTCCAGTCTAACCGGATGCAGCTGAATACCAGTATACATTGAGTCCTACTGTGAAACGTGATTTTACAGCCCAAAAAAAAAGTCGTTTCCCATCACAATTTTTTGTGTAAACTTACTTAGTTCTTATGTAGTTCGACTAAACGTCGCTTCTGCAGCCAAAAGTCGTGGTAGAGGCCGCGTGAGGTCCCTCAGTTTATTTTAAGCGCTCGCAAAGTATAAGAAAATTCGCATAAATATTTCATGTACTTACTTTTAGAAGACAAGGGGCGTCTCTTAGGCGTCCTCTTGTCATGTCCTTCCGTCCTAACAGGCGTGATGGTGCGGCCTTTAGACTGCGACCTGGGTTTAACCACCACCTTCTCTTTTTCCTCACTGGTACTGGTTGACGCTGAGCTTTTATCTTTTTCCTTCTCGTTTTGTTGCTCCTTCTCTTTCTCCTTTAGTTTTTCTTCTTTTTCCTTAATTTTTTCTTCTTTTTCCTTTATTTTTTCTTCTTTCTCCTTTAGTTTATCTTCTTTTTCCTTTTGCTTCTCTTCTTTTTCCTTTTGCTTCTCTTCTTTTTCCTTCTGCTTCTCTTCTTTTTCCTTTTGCTTCTCTTCTTTTTCCTTTTGCTTCTCTTCTTTTTCTTTTTGCTTCTCTTCTCTTTCCTTTTGTTTCTCTTCTCTCTCCTTTTGTTTCTCTTCTTTTTCCTTTTGTTTCTCCTCTTTTTCCTTTTCTCTTTCTTTCTCCTTTTCTCTTTCCTTCTCCCTTTCTTTCTCTTTTTCCTTTTCTCGTTCTTTCTCTTTGTCCACTCTATTAATTGGAAAATAAATATTGTGTAAAAATTTATAAATATCTGTAATAAAATCGCGTAGTAAAACTAAGTGATTTGACAGAGACTAAACAAATCATTCCAAAACAAAAATTCGGTTGTATTGTTACATAAGTACATACTTGGGAGCGGTAACAATAAGTGGTTGGTTGTCGGCGCTATCTTCTTCGTCACTGTTGCGAACCTTTTCCTTCATCTTCTCCGCTTTCTCCAGTTTCTCATCTTTTTCACTTTTCTCGCTCTTATCTGTTTCGCTTTTGTCGGAATCTTTGTCTTTGCCTCGCTGCAATCAAAATAATGTTCAATTTAGTAAGGGACTGTAACTAAAGCCCCGGGGTCGAAGGTAGCGGTGGAGGGGCGGCGGCGGCGCGGGGTGCCAGCGTGCGTACATACGGTCAAATTGAAATAGCTAGCGAAAACTAAACAAGATGCATGTTTATTGAACTGTCAGTTTAAAAGTCACTGTTAATTTTATAGGGTAAACTGCACAGTTGATGAAAATATTATTATACGTCTATAATTTTGTATCAGTAGTATCAAGACTCGCAACGCGGTCGTCACTGCCTAAGAAATACCAGCATTGTGCTCCTGAAAATAAAGTCGGTAATTGATCTGTGGCTTGTTGGCGGCGGCGGCGGGTAGGACGGGCGGCGGCGTGGGCCCGGCGGGCGGCTGGCGGTCGCGGTCGCGGATGTAGTACCTGTGGCGTGTTGGCGGCGGCGGCGGGTAGGACGGGCGGCGGCGTGGGCCCGGCGGGCGGCTGGCGGTCGTGGTCGCGGATGTAGTACCTGTGGCGTGTTGGCGGCGGCGGCGGGTAGGACGGGCGGCGGCGTGGGCCCAGCGGGCGGCTGGCGGTCGCGGTCGCGGATGTAGTACCTGTGGCGTGTTGGCGGCGGCGGCGGGTAGGACGGGCGGCGGCGTGGGCCCGGCGGGCGGCTGGCGGTCGCGGTCGCGGATGTAGTACCTGTGGCTTGTTGGCGGCGGCGGCGTGGGCCCGGCGGGCGGCTGGCGGTCGCGGTCGCGGATGTAGTACCTGTGGCTTGTTGGCGGCGGCGGCGTGGGCCCGGCGGGCGGCTGGCGGTCGCGGTCGCGGATGTAGTACCTGTGGCGTGTTGGCGGCGGCGGCGGGTAGGACGGGCGGCTGGCGGTCGCGGTCGCAGATGTAGTACCTGTGGCGTGTTGGCGGCGGCGGCGGGTAGGACGGGCGGCGGCGTGGGCCCGGCGGGCGGCTGGCGGTCGCGGTCGCGGATGTAGTACCTGTGGCGTGTTGGCGGCGGCGGCGGGTAGGACGGGCGGCGGCGTGGGCCCGGCGGGCGGCTGGCGGTCGCGGTCGCGGATGTAGTACCTGTGGCGTGTTGGCGGCGGCGGCGGGTAGGACGGGCGGCGGCGTGGGCCCGGCGGGCGGCTGGCGGTCGCGGTCGCGGATGTAGTACCTGTGGCGTGTTGGCGGCGGCGGCGGGTAGGACGGGCGGCGGCGTGGGCCCGGCGGGCGGCTGGCGGTCGCGGTCGCGGATGTAGTACCTGTGGCGTGTTGGCGGCGGCGGCGGGTAGGACGGGCGGCGGCGTGGGCCCGGCGGGCGGCTGGCGGTCGCGGTCGCGGATGTAGTACCTGTGGCGTGTTGGCGGCGGCGGCGGGTAGGACGGGCGGCGGCGTGGGCCCGGCGGGCGGCTGGCGGTCGCGGTCGCGGATGTAGTACCTGTGGCGTGTTGGCGGCGGCGGCGGGTAGGACGGGCGGCGGCGTGGGCCCGGCGGGCGGCTGGCGGTCGCGGTCGCGGATGTAGTACCTGTGGCGTGTTGGCGGCGGCGGCGGGTAGGACGGGCGGCGGCGTGGGCCCGGCGGGCGGCTGGCGGTCGCGGTCGCGGATGTAGTACCTGTGGCGTGTTGGCGGCGGCGGCGGGTAGGACGGGCGGCGGCGTGGGCCCGGCGGGCGGCTGGCGGTCGCGGTCGCGGATGTAGTACCTGTGGCGTGTTGGCGGCGGCGGCGGGTAGGACGGGCGGCGGCGTGGGCCCGGCGGGCGGCTGGCGGTCGCGGTCGCGGATGTAGTACCTGTGGCGTGTTGGCGGCGGCGGCGGGTAGGACGGGCGGCGGCGTGGGCCCGGCGGGCGGCTGGCGGTCGCGGTCGCGGATGTAGTACCTGTGGCGTGTTGGCGGCGGCGGCGGGTAGGACGGGCGGCGGCGTGGGCCCGGCGGGCGGCTGGCGGTCGCGGTCGCGGATGTAGTACCTGTGGCGTGTTGGCGGCGGCGGCGGGTAGGACGGGCGGCGGCGTGGGCCCGGCGGGCGGCTGGCGGTCGCGGTCGCGGATGTAGTACCTGTGGCGTGTTGGCGGCGGCGGCGGGTAGGACGGGCGGCGGCGTGGGCCCGGCGGGCGGCTGGCGGTCGCGGTCGCGGATGTAGTACCTGTGGCGTGTTGGCGGCGGCGGCGGGTAGGACGGGCGGCGGCGTGGGCCCGGCGGGCGGCTGGCGGTCGCGGTCGCGGATGTAGTACCTGTGGCGTGTTGGCGGCGGCGGCGGGTAGGACGGGCGGCGGCGTGGGCCCGGCGGGCGGCTGGCGGTCGCGGTCGCGGATGAGGGAGCGCCCGGCTGGCGGCGTGCGCGCGCCACGCGGGTGTGCCACCAGCGTCACGCCCAGCTTGCGGTAGAAGTCCTCGTAGCTGTGCAGGAACCTACGCACACACGGGGTTAAGAAAGAAACCAATAAAATACTTTTATTTAGCACAGACTCAGACATTCAACATATTCTACGACATACACGGAAAAAAATTAAGAAATACAGAAACGTGGGCTACACTGCTGTGCCATATAGGCCCATTTCAGCAACAAAAATTCAGGCACCTAGTGCCCGACACTGGTTTTAAATCTGGAAAAGTGAAGTGAGGGATTGTTATTCTGCGTCTACGCTAGGCCAGCCGAGCATGCGCGAAGCACACGTGGATCACAAGCGGTGGCTTTGTCGGGGCTGCGAAATCCACTATCTCCGTTACACGAAATTGGGCAGACAGCAGTTTTGCAGTCCTCACAGATATTTACCTCCGAGACCAATACCTTTATTATAATAAAAATAAAGACGACTGTCGTTTATCCAGATTTATCAGTGGCAGCAATACCACAGCAATGGTTTGACGACACGGTAAGTATTTTTATGGTCTACATGTAGTTGTTCCGGGTCTGGCTGTATGTTTATTTGAGTTTATAGTAGTAGTATATAATGGTTTTAAACGCACTCACGATACTGGAGGAATTCCTAGTGCAGGTAGTATAACGTTCTTAAAAAAAAAAATAGTGCTTGGAGTCCCTCCGCGCGGAAGCAGTGAAACTTCGTAATGTGGAACGCATTCACTCTCGCTCTGTCTCTTCCTATTCCCCCTCCCCAGGAGCGTTGAACGTTTAACGCAACCTTGTTTGAAGTCGCATTAGAAGTTTCACTTCAAAAAAGAGAAAACCTCATTGTACTGTGATTTAGACAGTAGTGCAAACCCTGAGCTCAAACAACTGGTTAAGGACTGTACACTCAGAAGCTGGTGATCGCGGCTACACATGAATGTGTCACGTCACGACTGGTATGTCGACTCGATGTTCAATTTATCGATGATTAGTTGATTAAAAAAATAAAAAAATGGTGCATTGCTACATTTGTTTCAGGCGTTATCTTTTACAATAAATTACTTTTCATTACTACTGATATTCCGCCTTATTTGCAAAAATACTAACCGATATTGATACTAGTCAACCCGCATCAGCTTCGCCTGGTGACTGATTTCTTTTGTAACTTTCATCCACTTACTGACAGAATTTTCCAAATCCTTTCTAAGTGAATGCCTACGTCATTATAGCTATCTGTGTGTATATCAAATTTTGCGTTGATATTCAGCCAGGACAAACAATATTATAAGTATAGACTTTGTTCATCATAAAACAAAGAAACAAAGATAACTCGACTACTTACTTCTTATACGCCTGTTTACAAAGGTTAGTGATGCTTGTGGTGACGGGGTGGAAGCCCATCTTGTCGGCGATGGTCTTCCACTGGTTTTGGTTTGTCACTCTGTTGTACCCACCCAGTTTCTCCACGACCTGGTACAGGGACAATGATACAATGTTAAAAGGAACAGTTTTAGATTTGTAAATATGCCACATTCAGCTAAAGAAATAAGCACATTTATAAGCAGTAGCAGCGGCCACCTCAAATTAATTGGGATAAAAGCAGGAGGGTGATGATGAACTTACTTTGAAGAGTCTGTACAAGTCTATATCCTTGTTGGCGATGGTGGGGTTCCGGTTGAGAGGCGTTCCGCGCTCGTCCATGAACTTGTACAGCTGCGCCACGAAGTGGTCCTTCTCTTCGCGCGGCTCATCATCTGAACTCTGTGGACCAATGTCAAAGTTATACAGTTGGGTTAGGGTTAGGTCGAAGTATTATGGGTTGTAAGTAGACAGACAGTGCTTAGAGTCTATGCTATTGTATGAAATTAATTGGCAACTAGATTTTTTTTTCTGTAATAACACATACCTACATATAGGTAACTACTGGTTAGGATTAGCAAATTAGGAGACCTAATCTGCTTCAAGAGGGAGGTGAGCTGCTTGGAATGATCAATGATGGCCACCATGACCCATGTATAATGGACTACTTTAGAGATTAAATGTGGAAATCATTAGTGAAATCATTAATGTGGAACATATTAGTTATGTGCAGGTCTACTCTCAAAGCATCAAAGCCGTACATTCGGCAAAAGTTATGGGCGTTTCCGGACATTTGATTAGTTCGGGGCCCGAACTAAGAACGAATGACAACACGATTAGACAGTTGTCCCTACCCCTATTTGTTTTAAAAACTCATGAATTCGAAAATAATATGTAGTGGGGTCCACTTTGAAGTTTCAAGGTAGCGAGGACCCGTATCTTCGTTGACGGACTTAGAGAATAGAGCCCTAATTTTTCGGGCTACATACATCATCGGAGGTGTTCCTGGGCTCGTTAAAGAGCGCGTCCCGGTCCCAGTGCGGCGGCAGCACCGCGTTGTTGAGGTACTGCATCGCGGCGTCCACGCCCGCCCACTCCAGCGGCGCGCTGCCCTTGCGGAACTCGCGCGCCTCCTTCTTCGGGACCGTGTAACTGGGGACAACGTTATATTTTTCTTAGTAGTATTTATTTGATTACATTTGTTTTAGTTGTTGTTTGTTTGAAACCCAGGCTGGGCAAAGTGTTATTAGGTTTTTCCATCGGAATTTTCTCGGAATTAGAATGGAGTTGCGTTGTGCTGGATTGTTGGCAATAGGCTCGCCCTCTATTATCTGGGACTTGAACAAAACTGGGGGAATTACGGTGTGCTTTAGATACACCTCTGCCTAACTTTTCTGGGATTACAGGCGTGATTTGATGTAGTATACATTTTTATATTATACATACAATGAAAAGCCGCATATTCATGGTTCAAGAACTACCAAGAACACAGGGCTTTTCGGAAATCATTCAGTGCAGGAGATCGCCAGAACACATCTAGATCAGACATCTTCTAATTCAGATAGTCCAGGCAACATTAAAGTTTCATCAACTACTTAACCTTTCTCAACTATGTTGGAGTCGGCTTCCAGTCTAACTGGAACTAAATACCAGTATGTTAAATAGAGCGACTGCCTATCTGACCTTCAATAACCCAATTACTGGGTAATACGATAATGTCTTGGACAGACTTTCACTTGGCTTCTGACTACAATAAAGCATGATATCAAACAATCCTCATATACAAAATGTGATAGGCAAATATACTAACTATCTGCCATCCTTGAAGGAGCGCACAAGGTAGTCTTCCTTGACCTTGATCTGCGCGGTGGGCGCGACGACGAGCGCGGGGAAGGCGGGCTGGTGCGGGCGCCGCCGCTCGGCCCCGCCGCCGGCCTCCACCAGCACCACGCGCCCCACGTGCGGCTCCACGTCCGCCTTCACGCGCCGCCCCGAGCCGGAGCCCGAGCTTTCGTCAGACCTTGCCGGACAACAACGTATGTTAAGGTGGAAGCATCAGAGTAGCCAGTGAAATTTCAGTTTTGTTACGTTTTTTTTGGAATTTGCAGGCCAGTTCAGGTGGTTTATTGACGATTAATTGATTACCGCAAGTAAACATATGTATTTACGCCATTATAGTCATTAATCTGAATCTTCAATAAAACTCCCGGTTCTTATTACCGGAAAGAATGACTATTTCATGAAATCATGACATTTTAGATGTCACATACCATATAATCTGGAACGTCAATGGAAACTAGAAAAAAAAACGAACTTAGATAATTGTTTGACGATTCTAATATTTAAATACATATTTTTACAGTTGCAAATCAATCACTCATCGTCATCAAAATAGAACCTGATACTGAGCTGCAAATTGTAAAAAAAATGCATTTCGCGGGCTATCCTAGCGCTTTCATCTTAATTCGGTCGGAAAACAACTTAATCACGAATGAGTATGAAAGATGCAGTTTGAAAGTGGTGCTGGTGATAAAAAGTAACAAATATATGATGCCTGTATTCCCCTAAGGGTTAGGCAGACGAAGCGAAATGGCGATATGTGTGTACTTTGTCTATAAATAAACACCTACATACAGCCAGTTATGTGGACTTAAGACCCTCAGGAGGTACAGAGAAATGAGGCACATGTTGTGAACAACTTTTATCATAAGATTAGAAGACCAAAGCAACAATGGATGGACATTGAGGATGAAAGATGAGAGAAGATGGCTGATTGAGGTTTAAGGAAGTTCAAGACATGTTGCAACAACCCAAAATGAAAAATAATATAAAAGCATGAGTATGATATTGGAAAACGAAACATAATAAAATTATGGTGCTCTCTGATTGATGTTGATGATATAGCAGCAAAATTTTCGATGAAGGATGAAGTTCTTTTTTTATAGCAAGTTATTGACTACAGCTAAAATCTTTTTAACTAGATATTTTTAAATAAAGCATACTGTGCTCTGCCTCGCCTCCCCCTCCGTCCCGCTATCACAGGTGTAGAAAAGTGTTCCGGGTGTGTGAGAGGCAGCTGGTCCAAAGTCTCACTCTCGTTGAAGTGCCGCCCGCTCTTCAAACACAGCGCCGACCGTCGTAACGTTGTTATGTCGCCGTCGTCAAATACTAAAAAGGTAAAGTATTTAAATTATAGACAGACAACATCAGTGAACATGATAATTTTGAGTATATAATTTCAATCTGTTTCTATTGGTTTATTGAAAGAGTTTTTCAGCAATTTAGAAGAACACTATGGATTTGATTTTTCCCTAGTTGGTGAAAGAGTGTGGACAGATGGTCATCATCATCTAATCACCTAACCCAACTTAGCCTTCCCAACTATGTTGCGTTTAGTTTCCAGTCTAACCGGATGCAGCTGAACACGATATTTCACATTGACTACTACTGCGGTCAGATGGTAGTAGGTAGGAAAAAGTTGCCATTTACAGATCCATCAGTTTATTATTACCAGATCTACATACCAACAGTATACTGGCTACAGTCTTGTATTTTTGTGATGACTGCTTCCATGGGGTCCTTCTTAGGGTCTTGTTTCACCTCCACTGTGTTCCCAACTCGCAGAGTGCCTTTGATCACATCATCATTCACTGTGATGGAACCACCACCTGCTTTTAATGTCACCTGTAATCAGACAGAATAATGTACATCTTACAAACATTTTGCCAAATGTTAGTTATGACTTGGAGAAAAGGTAACAGATAAAATCGGTTCATTCTCAGTAATTTGATATAGTACATAGTGGTAGTTTGACTGCCTCGTTGGTCTAGTGGTTGCAAGTGCAACTGCTGAGCATGAGGTTCTGGGTTTCGATTCCCAAGTTGGGCAAAGTGTTATTGAGATTTTCTATGAGGAATTTCTCATTTGCAGCCATGAAGTCTGGATTTGTGCCCAGTTGATGGCATTAGGCGCGCCCTCTATTACATGGGACTTAAACATAATAGGCGAAATGTGTGTGTACTAATGGGTACACCTCTACCTAACTGTTCAGAGATTACAGGTGTGATGTTATTTTTAAGTCACTATAGATCGGTCATAGTATGTCACTTATCCCATCCTCATCGCCACTGATATGTATGCGAATTTAGGGATAAGTGAAATGACGGTTAGAAAGTAGCACACTGACTTTATTTCACAAGCAACATGGGTTATATAGGAGATAGTTTGCAGCCACCCTCATATTCACAAATAACAAAAAGCCACCTCACAATCACTTTTTAATTATGTTAAATCAGACAAACTAGTCCAGCATTCTGAATGTGGGATATTATTATTCAGTAAAATCAGTCATCAATCAGTCTCATTTTTGCAGAACTACGTTCAGTTGAGTTACAAGTATAGTAAGGTTACTTCAATTTAGTTAGTTTAAATCCATGGTTTAGCCCATTCCCTCTCATAGAGAGGAAGCCTGTCCCAGCAGTGGGAACATTATAGGCTGATGATGATGATGAAGATGAAATCCATGGTCAGGTATTCCAATAAGAAACTTTATTCTTACTTATTTTCTCATATTGCCATACAACAAATAATTTGAGATTTTCTTACCTTACACTTAATATTTCTAACAACTTTTCTTATCTTAGCTTCGCAGAAAGCACCTTTATACTTTGCGCTGACATCAGTACCCACTGGCAAGAACGGTGGGTCGTCACCCTGCTACCAAGAAAAATCACATTGGTTGATGAAAGCGAGAAAAAAATTGAATTAAAAAGGTTTTTTTTTTGTATTATTTGACTTACCATTTTATAAGATGCCTTTATGGTTTAAAACTTGCCAAATTCTGGAACAACGTTAATATTATAAATTAGTTAAATAATCAGTGGTAATCAGCTAGATGCAAGAAACACAATACTGATTGATGTGGTGATGTTTGGCTAGGTTGACTCTTTATATGGGTAGCTTGATGTATGCTTTGTCTTTAGAGTATTCAGTGAGTCAGAAATAGTGAGTTGCACTGCTAGTGGATTTGTATGAATTTAGATAGGTATATGTTTCAACATAGGATCCTTTTGTCATTTTCATTTTGCTAAATTTTTGGGTGATCATGAACCTGGAGTAATTTATGACTACTACAACTCCCTGGGGAGTATTAGCTGTTTGTGTGAGGATCAAGCCTTCCTGTCTCTTGAGAATATGTTATGTTGGAAGTGGAACTTACCTGGATGCCACAAATGGTAATAAAACAAGAGGGCAAATTAATTGAAAGAGGTTCATAGGATAGTAGTAGTTCTATTATTTGCTGCTCAATAAGCCCTAAACAGTGCTGTAATGCCAGATATTTCTATGTGACACAGAAAGGTCAGTGTCGTTACAATATTAATTTTATAAGAATATACGGATACTAATCAATCCTTCTTTTATTAAATCAGCAGCTGTTACATACCGAGTTTACTTTGTAACTGTGCTAGTGGGAATACTTGAATTATAATGACATTGCGAATGGTTCAAAACATAACAAGCAATGACAACAAGCGTTGGATGGAAAAAGAAATGAAAGTAGATTGCGCGGCAAAGAGCAGGAGATATGATACCCGTACCTTTCAAATGCAGAATTTAATGTAAAACTCCTTACCGTAACTATTTAACACCACATTTAAACGTCACATTAGTAAAAGATGTTACAGAATTAAGAAAATATCATTAGAAATTCAACATCCATCTTTCTCTCTTCGTATTCTGACACAAATGTGACATAAGCAAGTAATTATTGCCAGGTATTCGAAACTACAGTCTCTCAATCGATTTTAGGCCAAGACAAGAGGTACACACTCCCCTATTATTATTATACTCTTTGGGTACATACAACAATGGCGGACACTCTCGCCTGATCACCACTAGGCTCATTTTTGCTAGCACTCACAACATGAAGCGCTCTCTAGCCGGCGCGCTTATTACGTATGAAACAGCGATCAGCAAAAATTGCGCAACTATCGCGCAGTCATCGCGCGATCGATCGCTAATTGCTTAAAAAATCGGTATTATCTAAAAACCGATTGCTAATCGTTCGCCATTTGTTAGTATGCATTTATCGCAACGATACTAGCGCCAAAAACCATTTAGTAGCAATCACTGGTACTAATCAAATGTCAAACAGATGTGACAACAAAAGTTTTGTTTACGTTGAAAAAACTTAATATCCACTTGAAATTTACCAAAAATAGCTTGGCGTCGGTTTTAAGATGGTTTCAAGTGCACGAAATCAGTGTTTATTTGGATTCCAAGCGTTATTCGGCTGTCGTCTTCTCAACAACGAGTAAGTCTAAATGCGATATACTTTGTGCATACAAGTAAAAGTTTTGCAGTAGCAGTTCACAATAAAACATTCTGTTTCAGTATAAAATGGCAAATAGAGTGTCTAATGATCAACTGGAAGCACTCCTCGAGTTTCTAGCAGAGCATCCCAGTTTAGCCAAAGGCATTGGCCTTGGCGCTAGATCTAAAGAAACTGTCGACAAACTGTGGAATGACCTTGCCTTGAGGCTCAATGCTTTTGGGTCTGGATCAACGAAGACGGGTGAACGGTGGAAAAAGGTAAATAGGGTGTTTCATTTTTATGATTTTAAACAGTTTCCAATAACTTGCTTTAAAAGCTTTTATTGAAAGATGTACTAAATGTATTTTTTTTTTACAGTACTGGGCTGATTTAAAATTTAAAACTAAAACCAGACTATCTAAACGGAGGCAGGATGCTATAGCTACTGGTGGTGGTCCCAGTAGCCAAGAGGATCTGTCCGAGATCGAAAAAAAACTCTTGGATATCATCGGTGAACAAGCAGTGTATGGTGACAGTGAACATAGAGTTCCTGTATTTGTAAGTTACTTACTGAAGTGTAAATATATATATATATATATATAATAGTCTGAATGAATATGTACCTACTAACAATTATTGTTTTTTAGAACATTCAACCTGAAGTGCCTGCTAGTGCTCCAGTGCAACACGAGAACATTGTGGTGTCAGAAGAAGTCATCATATCAGGTAAGTTATTAAAATCTATTTATCATTTAAATGCATAACTTTAATTCAGGCACTAGTTATAATGCACAAATAGCACTACTAACAATATACTTGTGTATGCATAGATTAGATTAAAATGTTTAACCATACCATACTTGACTTTATTTTTTACATATTTACAGACACTGCAGAACTTCCTGTGCCTGTCAGTCCAGAACCTTTTTTTGAAATACAAGCACAAGAATTGCCGGAGAGAAATCAGACAGGTAAAAATAGCTACAATACCCCAATGAATAAGTGAACATTCTATTAGATTTATTGCGGCAAGATTTTTATTAACCAAATCATATTTTTCAGGAGTAGAGAATCCTGCGAGTCAGCCTGCCAGACGCCTGCCAGATCGCCCTCGCCGACAAAATAGACCCAGTCTCAGTCTAACAAATAGTATGTATATTTTGTGTATCAACACCAGGGATTCTATTAATTTCTATAAATCAATGTTCTACAAAATGAATCAGTTTTCAATGTAAAAGTTATTATAATTATGTTTATTGCCTCATTGGTCTTCAATATCAATCAATCTTAAAAGGTCCTAGGTTGGACAGAATGTTATTGGGCTATTTAACCAGGGAATTTAAGTTGCAGCCCAGTGTAGCTCTACAGTTATGACTAGTAAATGGTAATAAGCTCGCCCTTTATTATATGGGGGGAACTATAAACATATAACTATACAAATGTACAACTCTGCTATCCATTTGATATTGATGATGATAATACTTATTACAGGATCACAAACCAGAGTTGACCCAGATTGGGTCATGGAATTAGAGCGAAATAGAGTGCAAGCTGAGAACAAGATGGCGGATGCTGCTCTCATAATAGCAGAGGCAGCTAACAAGATTGCTGAGGCGTCTCTTATAAATGCTGAGACGTCTCGAAAGCAGTTAGAGGTGCTCAATACCATGGTGGAGGTTGTGCGTCAGCTGAGCAGTGGACTGGCAGCTAGGGCAGATTAAAACAAATTCAATAAAAAAAAATCATTATTTATGTTGCTTTTATTGTTGTTGTAAACAACCTTCATTTTAGAATATTAATAAAACACCTTAACATCAAAAAATATCTACACTGTACTCATTACTTATTTGCTAACTTACTGTCTATAACTTCATTTATACACACAGAGTCAAGCACATACCGTGCTGTTTACAACAGTACGATGATGTAACGCCTTCACACATGTATAATTGTTTATGACACACCCAACACAGTAATTAATTCAACACAGTAAATAATTAAAGCCTCCTAGCTGACCACAATCTTTGGACAATGCGATCTCTTTGCTGTCGGCCTCTAGCTAGGAGCTCTTGCTCAACACCAGCACCTACATCCTGCTGGGGTTGTGATGTTACTTGATTGCTGAGATCTCCTTCAGTATCTGCATTTGGCAACTGTGGTACTGGCAGCCGATGTTTGTTGCAGATGTTATGCAATACAGCACAGGCATTTATGATCATAGCCACCATATGATGATCATAATGCAAGACTCTATGTGCCAGTAAACATCGCCAACGTGCTTTTAAAACCCCTATGCAGCGTTCTACAGTGTTTCTGGTGAGACAATGAACATTGGTATAATGCTCATTTGCACTACCAGGTTCAGCGTTAACTATTGGAGTTAAAAGCCATGGTCTCAGCGGATATCCGGAATCACCTGAAATATTAAAATTGCTCAGTAAATACCATAATTGAATGTACTACATATAAAATTAACTTTACAGTTATTTATAGTTTGTATATATTATAGCTAAGATCTGTATTTAAAGACATCATTGAATAAAAACTTTACTTAAATTCTTGTGAACACTTTAAATAAAAATTGCAAATAAGGTATTGTGTATTGAACAAGTAAAAAAATTACTTTGTTAGGTTACCTAGCAACCAGATAGTCTCTCCTCTATTTTGTAGCTGTTGGAGATGCTCCTGTATCTCACAGTTTCTCCAAATGTAGGCATCATGTGTAGCTCCACCAAATGATGCATCAATATTGATTATATTTAAATCACTATCACATATCTAAAAATATAAACATTATGGTATTTATGTTGCACTGGATATTACTTTTCAAATAAGAAAGAAACAACAAATAAGAATCTTTGTTGGACTTACTATTTGTACATTCCTGGAATGGTAATGTTTTCTATTAAAAAACCTTTCTGCATGTTCTGTGGGCTGAACTAAAGCTACATGAGTGCAATCAATGCAACCTATGCAACCAGGAAATCCAAATTTGTTTGAAAACCTAAAAAAGAATAAATAAACATTAAAATACAAACAATCACAAATACATAACATGCAATCATTCACCTTGGATTATAATGTAATCAAAGTCACTCACTTATATACTTTAACTACTTTTATTTAAATAGGTAGGTCATCTCTTACCCATTTATGATTGTGTTTCTTTCTTGTTGTGTTTGAGGGAACCTTATATACTTTGTTAAAATACTCAGTGAATTCAAAGCAATGGTCACCTCTTTTACAGCTATGGATACACTGGCTTGACTGAGCCCATGCATATAGCTCATGCCCACAGGTTTTTGGTATGACCCCGTAGCATAGAATGAAAGTGCTGTTAAAACCTGTAATATCACAATATTCTTAATATACCATGTTACTAGTTAAGGCACAGCGGTACAGTAAAAGCAATGTTTGTTTATGTACTTACTTTACATTCTACACTAACTTTTGTTCTCCTCCTCTTTTGCACCATGAATGGTCTAATCTCATTGCACAAACCCTGAAACAGCTCTTTCGTGAGTCGGTAGTGAGCTTTGAACTCGGCATCAGTTAAGTTCAAAGCATTGGCTTTATCCCGAAGGCTTCGCCGCAACCGTGCTGTGTTACGGCTTTCAATTCTTCTGGCTTCAACCTCAAATGCTTCAAGCAAGAGAACAGCACGAGCCATCCCTAATCAATCGTCACGATCACAATGAAAACAGTATTTTTTTAGTGTAAATTAACACACGACACACGACGGATATATTATATTTTAGTAAATGTTTGTTAAAAGTAGACGGGGTGACAATATTACATGTCCAGGAATACCTTTACTTGGGCCAAGTAGTCTCTTTCCAGGCGAGGCAAGACAAAGAAATCGCAAGACGAATAGAAAACGCCTGGAAGAGCTACTGGTCCATGAAGGAACTATTCAAGGGGAAGTTGCCTATGGCACTGAAACGCAAACTTATGGACATGTGTATTCTCCCCGTCTTAACCTATGGTGCACAGACTTGGTCTTTGACTAACATCCAGAAGTCCAAACTCAAGGTTTGCCAACGAGCAATGGAGCGCAGTATACTAGGTGTTAAATTAACGGATCGTGTTCGAAACACAATACTGCGCTCCAAAACCAATATAGCTGACGTGGCTCAAAAGGCTGCCCAACTCAAATGGGACTGGGCAGGACATGTCTGCCGCATGCCGGACAAACTGTGGGCCAAAATAGCAGGTAACTGGTGCCCTGACACAGTGAGGCGGGCTCGCGGCAGGCCACGAAGGAGATGGCGGGACGAACTGGACAAGTTCCGTCCGAACTGGAAGGAGGACGCGCGGATTCGTGAGAGATGGAAGGAGTGGAGGGAGGCCTTTGCCCAGGAGTGGGACAGAGCAGGCTAGTAAAAAAAAAAAAAAAAAAAAAAAATGTTTGGTAAAATACTAATTTATTGGACTAATTTAAGAAAATAAATGTCTGAAGCAATCAGAGAGCGATAAGCAATCGATCAACATCTAGGGAAAAGGTTAACGCAATCTGACAGGCAAATTTGTCCGCCGATCGCTATCGCTTTGCTGTCAAAAACCATACGTAATACGAAATAATCGCTAATCAGTAGAGATCCATGCATTTTTAGTTTACCTATTGCTCTATAGAGGCAGCACCATCGCTGGTTTGCTATCGTGTTGTTATCGCTGGTACATAATACGGATTTGCGATTAAAGAGCAATTATTGCGCAATTTTTGCTATCGCTACGCTTCTGCAAGATACGTAATAAGCCCGCGGGCCCCTTCGCATGATTTAGGCGAATTTTGTTTTAACTAATCAGGCGACTGTACCATGGTAGTGTTTTTCCTTTTTTTAGTTTTTCAGGGTTGCTGACCCAAGTGGTCTCACATTGCTCAATTTCAACTAACTATGGTTATCTGTTTACATTCAGTTATCTGTGGCAACACGAATGACACAAATGAACATTGAACACGTCAAACAAAAATAGTTTTGTGTTTTACGAAGATACGAAATGATGTTTTGAAAATGTATTTATTGACAGTCTCGCGTTATTGGAGTGCGTAGAAATTTCTCTGGTTATATCGTACAAAAAAAATAGTGCATCGGCGAATCGCATTAGCACCAAAATGAAGGCTTTACTAGCAACTGTGATCAGTCTTGGACTTACGACTGTGGTTATCGGCAATGCCTATTACCAGAAGAAACAGTTTTATCCTTCGATAGTGTATCTAACAAATTCCAACCCTAGCATGGCTGTAAGTATGTTACTCTCCACAGAATAAATTGTAGCCAAAAGTTGAGTGGTGCATGGGCGCACCGCCATTGTATTTGATTAAACAATATTTTATAATATTAAATTATGTAAAACCTTAATTAACGTACAAGATAACGTTCTAGTGACGTTAATCTTCACTAACAACAAACTTGATCTTGCAGGTAATGTATTTGCAAGCTTTTATACTAGTTTTACTAGTAGGCAAACTGTTGAGGAAGATATTCTTTGGGCAACTTCGTCCAGCGGAATTTGAGGTAAATGCATTACTTCCTGCCTAACCCCAGCACATGTAAGTATAAAAAGGCAATACTTACTAAAACATTGTTTATATTTCAGCATTTGATAGAAAGATCTTGGTATGCCATAACAGAGACCTGTTTGGCATTTACTGTGTTCAGAGATGATTTTAATCCAAAGTTTATTGCGCTGTTCACTCTCCTGTTGTTCCTGAAAGCATTCCATTGGCTGGCTGAAGACAGAGTTGACTATGTAAGTATTGGTTTCTATTAATAATATGAGACAAAGAATCTAATTATAGTAAGTAATTAAGGGCTAATTAACTTCTGGCTCCTATTTGATGGCAGAAACAATGAGAACTCATTAAATTATACAATTTGTGTCTTATTGGATTTATAATTTTTTAAAAGAAATTTAACATACTCACAATTTTCTCCTTTATTTAAACAATCCATTAATTGATGCAGAATAACCTGGGGTTAACTTTCCATAGACACCATTTATTCTCAATCATCAAATCATGTTATTTAATCAATTGCCTATCTACAAAGTAAGAATCATTTATCTAACCGTCTGTGTATTACAAAACATACAATTAAAATGCTGTTACATAAATATAAAGAAAATCTTTCAGGCGTGAGTAATGTACCTGTTGAAACAAAATACAAACAACCTTAATTACACACTCATTTTACTTTGAATCTTAACAGCTATTGAAGTGATAACAAGAAATCTTTTATCAAGGTTCATATTACATGACTTAAGAAACATTAGACTGAAATCTGTGAGATTTGTAAAGTATGGCTCCAAAACAAAAAAAAGAAAATCCCTATACCTACTTAGCACATGTTTAATTTTACCCAGATGGAGAGGAGTCCAGTAATAGGCTTGGTGTTCCACATAAGGATATTGACCCTGTTGATGCTGCTTGCTCAGGCAGACTCCTACTTCATCCACCATGCTTACCAGTTCACTGCCTCTAAAGGACCCTCGGTTCAACTAGTCTTTGGCTTTGAATACAGTATTTTGATAATAATGATTGTGAATATATTGATCAAGGTGAGTGTTATTTCTTCAAGTTTTATACCAAAATAACTATTTGCGTTTTATTTTGAAGGAACTTGAGGTACACAGTTGCAAAGTGATATAATAGCATTGTTATCTTTCAGTGATTTTAATTTTATGCAACAACTTGTTTTTTGTCATTGCTGACCTTGATTTTTTTTAACAAGATATTTCTAGGTTATAATGTAAAAAAACATACAATTTTTTTCCTTAGTATCTTCTTCACGCCATTGACTCACGCTGGGAAGCCCCTTGGGAGAGCAAAGCTGCAGTTCTCCTGTACACCGAGTTGGCTATCAACTTCCTAAAAGTCCTGCTTTACATTGGTTTTGTGGCCGTTATGGTCAGGATCTATACCTTGCCACTCTTTGCGTTCAGACCGATGTATGAAACTATGAGGTAAGATAATAAAAGCCAGCTGATTAAATATTTACTTTATTACATAGAGCCAATTGCTGCCATATACCATGTTTTAAAATGCAACTGAATTAAGCATTAGATATATAATCAATGCTGTATTGTTATACTTACTAGAAGTCAAGATATCAATACAATTTTAGAAATTGTTAACCATCCGAAGGACAGACTTCAAGCTATTACAAACAATTTTATGTAATTTAATTAGATACAATTATAGATAGGTTATAGGGATAAACTATTAAAAATCTACCAGCTGACCTGACAGACATTGTCCTGTCTTTTTATGGATATCGACAATCCCCTACGGGGTCTAACTATAGCTATGAACCTTTCAGGTGACACATTAATACAAAACAAAAATTTCCATCAAAATTGGTCAAGCTGTTTAGGTGAAAAATTATTAACACTTGCAAACTGGAATATCATATATAAAGATCTCTCAGGAGTATTTAGATCATCAGATTTATCACCAAATCAAATGCAGAAATCGATTGCTCTTGACTGTTGTGTGCACTCAGATTTCTGATTTAGTCATTAACAGACAGATTCACTCAGGTGTCTGTCAGTGTGTATAGGGCTTCATTTACATATTTCATAAGATTCTCAATTAGAGTTAAAAGGTGTCCGAGTCCTAGCTGGGGTCGCAGCCGGGGTCAGGTATAATAACGGCAGTTATGATTACAGGAGTTTCAAGAAGGCATATAATGACGTGGTTCTGTCGCGGCGTGCGATCCGGAATATGAACACCCTGTACCCGGACGCTACGCCCGCCGAACTTGCTGCCGCTGACAACGAGTGCATCATATGCCGCGAAGAAATGCATACTGGTATGTACAACGTTGTGTTTAAATTTTATTTGTAATAAGAATATCCTCCCGATCGAATTTCGGCCACAGCGGCCAACTCAACACGGAGATATTATTGTGCACAAGTGTGTGCGGACTGCACTTCGACACGACCGAGGTGGCATCAGGCGCAGCACCAACGAGTTTAACGAGCTTTCCGAGGTACAAAAAAGAAATAAATTAACTTAATGGAAAAAAACCCATTACCCCAGGACCCCAGGGTTGCCGTGTAGACGGCGCGTTCGTGTTCCACGCGCGCCTCAAAGAGATGTCAGCAAACAGGGAGGGGCCCGCAAGGGCTGATGCCTGCCAGGGCAGCGGGACTTTTCGAAAGAGATACCGCGGCCCTGGAACACAAAGAGCAAGGAAGTAACATGGATGGGTTTTAGTCAGTACAAGTCTGACACTCCCTTCCGCTCTGCACGGAGCGGGAGAAGTCATTTGATGATTTACCATCTGTAAAAAAAAAAAGGACCCCGGGGTTAGCAGACGAGACCAACGGGGCAGATAAATAGCTACTAGCCAACTCCAGAGCCTTTATGTGCTATTTAAAAATATATGGTTTTGGACAGTGGTGTATACTAGTATGCCCAAATAAATCATAAACATCCTGGTGTTAATTACTATTTTCGTACTCAAACCAGCGAAAGATATCGGTATGAAAGTTGACGGTAATTTCACAACTTTTTACAATATGTCTTCATAGATAGTTAACTACACCGATAAAATAAATACGTGACTTTCGTAATTTTTACCAACACTTACGCAATTTTTTTTTCTTAATCTTTCTGTACAGAATTTTGTTACGATATTTATAAAAAGAATACATCTTTTATGTACTGCAGTTATAACTGCGAGTTATTGCTGAATGGTTAACATTCGTGTTGATAAAGTACAAGGTTAGTGAAACCTGAAAGTTGTTTGGTTAAATTAGGACTTAATAACGAAATGAACTCATACGCGAGGGCTGACCTCGAACACCTGGTAATATGTGTGACGTGTGTACACGCTGTGGCCATGTTCACGAAAACATGTCATTACTTCTTTCTTATGCATATTTTATTACTCATTTACGTGGACGACTTTATCGGTCTTTGTATCGTAAATCATTGTTCTGGTTGTCATAGTATCTAACTTGACAAAGTGACATAAACCAAAACCGATTTCAAGTTGTGCAGAACATATTGCGCCCTGATATTGTATCTGATAATCTGACCAGCATACAAACGCTATTCACAGGTGCGAAGAAGTTGCCGTGCAACCACATATTCCACGCTGCGTGTCTGCGGTTGTGGTTCCAGCGCCAGCAGACGTGTCCGACGTGCCGGCTCAACGTGCTGCGCGCGCCGGCGCCGGACGCGGTCGGGCCGGCCGGCCCCGCGCCGGCGGCCGCGCCCGTGCCCGGCATGGCGCCGCACGCCCCTCACGCCGCACCAGCGCCAGTCCCGCCCGGTCCCGTACCACCACCGTTCCCCAACATGCCGCCGCCACGTGAGTACCACTACATTAGGGTTGAACACGGAATCCTATTTTTCCATGTTATAAGGAGCTTCCCTTATGGCCAAGAAAAGCCAATTTGCTATTTTTAAAAGCACTTTAATTCACACTTCGCTTAACGACGGAGTTGTGGCGTCATATACTTACTGTTACTTAATGCATCAAGCAGCACATTGTATTCAATGACGTTAACATGATGTTATTTGTGATGTAGCAATGATGGCGTGGGGCATGCCGCCTCCGCCGCCGCCCCGGCCCGCCTCTCTCGCCAACCTCACCACCGCTGAACTGCAACGAATGGAAGGCAACGAGCGCAGGAATATTGAGGCTCGACTACAGGTATATATAATAATAATACTCTAACTTAATTTAATTACATACTCGTTCATTGAAAATTGACAAAAATTTAATTTGGAATAAGCTCCTAAAAGATGTAGTCTCAGCCCAAAATGTAAACCAATTCAAAAATCGACTAGACAAACATCTACTATACTGCAAGAAGAAAATCTAGTGGGGAACAGCAGGATACAGGGGGTCTAAAATGGCCGCTTTAGCAGAATCATAATAGGATAATAATATGAATTACGTTACAATCCATAAAATGTTCACAACATGACAATTCATAATATTAACTGCGTCTGTAACTATTTTAAGAATTTTAACGTATTTCATATTCTTATCCTATTTGGATTCTAATAAAGAGACCATTTTAGAACCCCAGGCAGTTATCAGTTGTCTCAGCCCGGCCTGATAATAAATAAAAAAAATTGTAAGTTCTATTACCATGTGTGTGATATTGTGCTGTTACATCAGGAAATTCTCAGTACCAACCAGGAGTTTGGATTTGGACGCGAGCTTAGAATGTTAATTTCCAGATTGTTTTATACATACTGCATGGTTTCACAAATATTACTAAAAATCGGAAAATTATTTTTATCCCACTTAATCTTTGTTTTATAGTTACTGCGAGAAATTCAAGCCATGCTTGATGCGTCCGTGTTGCTCATGCAGCAGTACTCGACAGTCGTCGCTAATTTGCCGCAGAATAACGCTACTGTGTCTACCCAAACGGAAACGTGAGTTATCATTTACTTATTTGACTATTTTAATTGTCGAAGTAAAAAATAAATGCTTATTACTCCAATGAAGCGAGACGATAGTCAACTGACTAAATAAGTTTTTAGGTTTGGACGAGTATCCTTCCAAACCATTCTGTACATCAGAAAGGTGTACATTACTGACTATCAAATTGAACAATTTTATGTACTAGTAAGTAGTCGCGAAAAAATAATTCGCAATTACGATGTTAGTCCATCCTGTATTATACAGGGTGGAAGGAAACCGCTGCACAAACGGCATAATTATGCATCATGACATGACATTCACAAACAAATTTTTCAACGGTTATTAAAAAAAAAGCAGTTGTTTCCTATAAAAGTGCAATATCTACCTAATGTATGGCATAGCTGATATAAAAAAAATACCCTACACAAACAAAAAAAATAATGATATGCACATTTTACAGAAGAATAGAAGAGGTGAATAAGGAGGCCCCATTACCGACAACGTCTCAAGTGAAGACGGAGCCGGATGTGGTACCAAGCACTTCGAGCTACACGCAACCCTCACCAATACCTTCCACCAGCAAAACCATCGTCACGGACGACCAGAGTCCCATGCAACCCGATACCACGACCCCTTTAGAGACTAATAGGTAACGTATTAACTAAAAATATGTTCAACTAGCTTCTCCCCGCGGCTTCGCTCGCGTTAATTTAGAATTTGTCAATTAAACTCACACACTACTCACTCACTACTACGAAGTTTATCTATACATATAATAAGACAGTAAAAAAACTGTGTCTGTACATTGAATATATTAAAAAAAAAAATTGTGGGGTGTTTAGAAACAGTAAAAGAGCACGAATCCAAAAAAAATATTCTGTCTGTTTGTCTGTACACGCTAATCTTCGGAACTCCTCGACGGATTTGAATGATTTTTTTTTTTGTTGTATACGTATTAAATCTGGGCAACATATAGGCTATAATTTATCTTGGAAACTTGAACACCTGATGCAGAACCGCAACAGACCAGCTAAACTATAAGAGATACAAAAATGGTACTATAGCAAAAATAGTTCCACGTAATGAGCATTTTCTGCTAAGAGAATAAATTTGAAGATCTGGAACAGCTGATGTGGAACTCCAAGAGCCCAGCCACACTATAACATATATAGGAATGACGTCTTAGCAAAAGTTGTTCAGCCTGATGAGCACTCTCTGTTGACGTATAAAAATTGAAGATCTGGAACACCTGATGTGGAAATTAAAGCTATCACTAATTTCACTGTATTTCTACCAAGGGGTATCGTATTACCCAGAACTAACTGGGTTGTGGAGGGCAGATAGACAGTCGTTCCATGTAAAATACTGGTATTCAGCTGCATCCGGTAGAACTGGAAGCCGAACCCAACATCACTATTATAACACAATGTTCTCCGCCGCGTCTACCTGTCTGTTCGCGATAAACTCAAAAATTACTGCACTTATTTTCATGTTGTTTTCTTAAATAGATAGAGTGGTTCTCGAGGAATTTTTTAGTATATAATTTGTCAAGTTTTTGTACAGATTGGCTAAAATATAATGATATTTGTTGGAGGTGTTGGAAAAAAATAAGCCGTCTGGGGGAGCTTTCAACGAAAACGCTGCCCTTTAAGATATAACAAAATTATGAATGGTAGAATTGTATATCTTATATAGGTCTACAGAAAAAGCCACGATAGCTTACGTCTATCTCTTAAGGATAATATACTATATCTATTTTAATACTTTGAAAATGGGCAAACTAGGTTCCCATGAGTTGAGGTAATGGGATCATCATGATTACTTTTGGTCGCGATAACCGACATCCACGCAGGCGAAGCCGCGGGCATCAGCTAGTTTAATAATATAATTCAATGATTCGACACGTAGCGCCATCTGTTATCATAAGAACGTTATTATTGTTTTCCTCGGGATCGGTGCTTTTTTTCGGGATGAAAGGTACCTTATCGTCCTTGCGCCTGCCAAATTCGTTATGTGCCTTTCACAAAGGCACAACCACAACAAATTCGTTGTGCCTTTGTGTAAGGCACATAACGAATTTGGCAGGCGTAACGACGTTATGTAAGTGTCTGTACACCTGACGACGTGGGCAAAATTTCAGGATGTTCGGTTCAGATGTTTAGGCGTGAAAAGGTAACAAACAAACAAAAAACTTATACTTATTTAATAAGTAAGGATTTTAGAATTTGTTTTGTGCAAATAGGACATAGGTATTATGTTTCTTGACATAGATCAGCGAAACCGGTCGTTACTGTACAAACTTCATATTTTTTCATAAGCATCCGGAAATAGACGTATGTATGCTGATATACTTGTTTTATGATAAGGAACTAACACATTTTTGTACTTATCTGTGGAAGCTTGTAATTAGCACCTTACTTATATATTTTTGTTATTATCATGTTATTAGTCTGTAAGCTTTCTCAAAATGTAAAAAATAAAATAGTAAATAAGTGATATTTGAGCGTGATTCTTCCAGTGAAGACTGGGTCGGTCGGGACTGTGGTCGCTGGGTAAAAAGTAGACAGACATTTTATAAAATAAACTTTAGTCTAACGGCAGAACCTTTTGATTTCAGAGACAAGACTGAAGTGGACGCGGCCGACGAGCTGAGAAGACGTCGATTGCAGAAATTCGCGATGGATAAATGAGCTTGTTTATATCTTTTTGTTTCGATTTCCTGATGTACTATTATTTAATGTACAAAGTGTTTCGGTATGTGTAAGCATTATCTATTCTAATCTAAAATAAATGTATTTATGTTCTTGTAAATATAATGGGATATTCACATGAATACATTACAATCATACTTTGCTTTCTTATCGCGTACTCCATAGTTTTGTTGTTTTATATTAGAAGTAACAGAGACTTTGAATAAATATGATTGAAGTTTGAATAAAAACTGTGAGAGTTGTGATGAAATAAAAACCATTTTTTTACATTATCAATAATATAATTATACTACACTAATAGGTAAACTTGGTGGCTTAGCAATTATATAAAGCATTTATGTATCCATATACTTTGTTATTATAGTTTTCTAAAACAGGCATGCCACTGAAGTAGCGACTTGAGCCGTACAGTTGTAAGTCATTCTTGCTGTACCAGACATTCTTAGTACCTTCAGTACCATCCATGTTAAGTGTATTCAGTTCCAATACACCAAAATGATATTTTTGACCATCTGTTTGTATACAATTTATGTATATTGGCTCTGGTAGGTCCTTTACATCCTCCTGTGAGATGAACATACAATATATTTATTAGTAACTTGTATAAATTAAATATTTGGAGATAAGGATGATTAAATAATGTGTTATTCATCTTCTGTCCATTTTGTACATTAGCCTCAATGACCTACTAACATCCCAGGATCTGATCCTAAACATGCTGTTGGCTGTGGTTTCAATTAGTAAGAGTGTAGTTTTACCTTTTCTGCTTCAAGTTGGGTTTAACAAACACTCAAAACTCACAACACTCAGTAGATGAAATTCTGACTGCACAATTTTCGTGATACTTAGGGCCTCGTTCACCAGCTATGGTTAAGTTCCCGCTAACTTACTTGGCAGATAATGTCATACACATCCTGTTCCATTTTTTAATTTATTCGCTAAGTTAGTGGTTATTTGAACATCGTGACATAGGCCTGCCCTTACCCAAATGCAGCCTGGTAAGTAAAAGGAAGTAAAATAAGTATATAGAATGTTACATACCCCATGCAACTGCTTGGCATAGGCACTGGCCACAGTGAAGGCATGTGTCAGCGACCTCCCAAGAATCTGCTGCTGGGTGACTGGTGTCTCGTAGATGTTGTTCACTTCAGTCTTGTTGTAGTGCAGCCAGGTGGTGTGAGGGTGTCTCATGCTGACACTTGAACGGATGGCTGAACAAATTGTTTGTCAAGTTAACAGGTTGAAAAAGATATGGATCCACTTCAAATTTCATTATGGTTGGGTGCCTCATGACAAATAGCATACATTGCACAACTTAAATTGTTTTGAAATTATTTTAGTTTCAGGCAATTTTTAATTTTCTCAAAAGGAAGAATAAAAGAAGACTAGCTAAATTAGCTAGTTTTCTTTATCATTTATGTAGCTCAATCTAATCAGACAGTTATTCATAGTTAACCCATTCACTGCCCAGTACTTCGCGAAAACTTCGCGAAATTCGTTCGCGTGCCCACAACCCGTATCCGAGTCGTCGTTATAATAAGCTATAGATGACTTGTATCCATACCCAGAACCCGACTAGCGTGTCCATAGCTACGGCTACGGGTTGTGCGAACAAACGAATTTATTGTTCGACCCGTGTGTCGGGTGCTGGGCACTGAAAGGGTTAAACAGTTTTTTTTTCACTTACGGTACTTGCTAGTCTTTTCATAGAAATGCTCTGGTGGCAGTGTAACAGTGTGTTTCACGGGATACAGATCAGGGATATCAGTAAAAGTGACATCCTTCTCTACATCATGCTTCACAGGTTTGTTGCTGGTCACCAGAATATGAGAAATATCTTGGAATTGTATTAAATCATCTTCCTTCTCAAACACAGTTTGGCTTTCAACATCATTTAGGACATACTTGGACATAGTAGCTTCACTGTCACTGCTCTTTTCCACCAGTTGTAGCAATTTATTTGTCAAAATTTGACTGAAAAACAATGAAAAAAGCATATGATTGGTGATTTTTTGGTTATGAAATTATTTTAATTAGGTTATGTGTGATGTGTACCAGAAAACAAGTTAGATACTAATAAGTTTAGATTACATGTATTATTGGATCATTATAAATGTGCATACTCACTTTCTTCTTCTGTCAGTGATACCCAGTATCCTAGGGAAGTTATAAGCTGGTCTTTCTGGATCCTTCTTCTTAGGTAACTTTTTTTGTTCACAATCAAATACATTAGCAGATAAAATAGCCTTTTTAATATTTTCATGAATGGCTGAGGGAGCTGGCATTTGTGCAAGTTCCTCAATGCTAGGTGGTAGTTTGTTCTCGGCAATTATTGTCTTAGTAAGCACTTGAGCTTGAGCGATGCCCTCTAGCAGTACATTTGTACTTTTCAAAGTGTAGCATGGCTGTCCTTTGTAGTCAGGGTGATTTTGGTCCAATGGAATCGGACGTTCATAAGCTCCCACTATATTAAGTCTGCAATATTTATAGAAAGTATCTGTTTGAATAACTGACAAGTCTGTGGACAGATTAATTTAGCATTGAGTTTCGAAAAAAGCGGTTATTGAGTAGGAAGTATCTCACCGTTCCCGTATTTCAGTCTCCTCCTTTCCTTTGACGAATTCGAGAGCATCTTCAACTTTGATGCCTTTAGCCTTTAGTTGTTCCTCGATGCCAGAATCGATGGGAACGCGCTTTCCTTGGATCAACCAATGCTTTTTGAACATAAAATCAATGTGTTGTCGATTTAACACCTGTGATAACCGCATTGTTGTTTTTTTTATTGATTACTTTAAAAATAATAAAATCTCAATAAATATAACCTAACTTTAGTATCTTGCTTGACAGATGTTATAATGTCAAAGTGAAGTTGTCAGTTTCTCGTAGTTTCAGTGTCGTGCTTTAGTCGATTAAAACTGGACTAAACTTTGTTTACGTTTCAGAATTCCTACGTTAATTCTTACCCCGGGCGGAAGGTGTATCAGCGCCAGTTGTAGCACTACTGGCAGTGCTAAAACTGGCGCTGATCACACCTTCCCGATATTTACGGACAGTCAACAAAACAGTTAGGTATGCAGGGTCGAAAGATATAGTTTTAGTTTTCTTAGAAACTGTTGCACATCTTCAAATGAAATTTGAATGAATTTAACCAATGGATTATTTTTCTTCATTTAATTTTAATTTCATTCGAAAACATCGATCGGTTTTTAAGAAAAAAACAATTATATCTTTCGACCCTGCATACCTATCTGTTTTGTTGACTGTACATACCTGCTACCACGTCCATGTCAAGTATTAGATCAAATCTAGTCAAATTACTTCCGCACTATCTGTAACCGCCGCTGTTCTACCTTAAACTCACCTGCCTACCTCCCTGCGCACCTCCTTAGGCGTATGACAAGAAAGGAATATTATTAGATTCAGTGGAATTTCGTCGCTTGGCATTCGAACGCTTGCGTTTATTCGCAATTTTTGTGTGATTTTACCTATCTTCCAGAAAATTCATATCAAACAAAAAAAAAAAAGAATTATAGACTTTTGATAATTAATGGAATCAGGCGTTACTTTGTCTGTTTGGAAATCCATGATATACAAGCAAGGGCGTCGATAGCTTTTGGGCCAGGGGGGCGCATAAGGGTGCGAGCAAAACCTATTTTTAAGGCTTAAGTTTACTATTTTAACACCCTACCTTGGACATATTAGAATTGTTTCGTCCTTTCATAAAAGAGGGACTCGGCTGCATGCGAAATTTTTTTTACACTTCGCCTTGGACAGGTTCGAATGGTTTCGATCCTTCATTCAGGAGTTACAACTCCACCAAGCTAAGTTTGCACCTCGCTGGAATGCGGCGCCCCGCCTCGCTTCCCCGCTAACCTTCCTGCGTAAAAAAACAATAAATGCAAAGTAAAATCTAACAAACATTTGTTTACTTTTTTAAAGTCATAGCGAATCCTTTTTTGCAGACCGTACCTAAGCGTCAGTGTGACATAATCGACGCGAGGTGCAAACTTAGCTTGGTCGAATTGTACTTGGTCGACTTTTAGACAAAGTTGAGACAAAGTAGCCTGAAGAGCAAGCGAAGCGAGCTCGAAAATTTTAACAGTTACCCTACCTTGGACAAGTTAGAATTGTTTCGAACTACTGGAGTTACCAAGTTACTTGGCTTGACTTATAAACAAAGTTAAGATTCAAGAGAAACTATGCTGCACGAGCGAGCGAAGCGAGCTCGAAAACTTTTGTAGTTTGAGATCAAAATGCCCACATCCTCCATTTTTTGCAACCTTGTGTATGTATGTCACTTAATTGCCTATTAATATTAAGGCCTCGAGGTAAGGGACTCCTCAATTATTTCTGTTTTGCGATAAAAGTTTTAGTTTAAGTACGCGGGTACTCAAAGGCCTTGTAGCCTTAAAAATACGTATTTTATTTTGAGATTGATCATCAGGCAGTAATATCTATAACTTTTTTAAATCTGAGCTCTCAGATATTGCCACCTGTGCTGCTACCTGCTGCCCCCCAGATCTAAGGTGAAAAAATATGACGTCTCCCCTTCTATATCCATTAATCTGAAGACGAATATCCTAAACCTTGGGATAATAAGCTGGAATGTTTGTTTAAAATAATGGTTATCTTTAAATTAATTGACCGTGACCATTGTAAATAAATATTTTACAATTTACAATACTTACATTTATTTATTAAGGCATATCCTATAAAAATTCAATAATTGATTTATGGTCCGCATCACGAAGGTAAGTATGCGGCGATCTCAGCAAACTATTGTCACTAAATACTGGTACTAGCTGGGTAAAATCAGACTGACTGCTCCCACAAACCTAACGGCTATTCATATGCCGCCAATCGATCCTAGTGGAACTTAATCGAACCTTCTTCATCGCTCAATATCTATCTAGAATGTTGACGTAAAACAGCCGACCATGTAACAAGGAAGTTCTGCAAGGTTCTATTCTTGGCCTGTTTTTATTTCTTTGTCATAAAATTGGGATAGACGCAAACCTCTTAGGTCAACATGCCTGATCCCCAAAGAGTTAGATAAAGGTGTGCCTATAGTACCTATCTACATCCATATTTCGGCAGTAATGTTTGAATCCCATATTCATTGTGTATGCAGTATGCACCTGAAGATTGGGTTTACTCAACTTCTTCAGTAAGTGAGAAGATCTACCTTCTAGGTAGACCTTACTACCTTTAGGGTCAATTTATACTAGCGCAGAGTCGAAGCGCATCGAAGCGTCTATCCAAAACTGAACATAACAAATTCAACCTTAACTCCACAGCGTAACGCACACATTACCTCTGAGATTTAAAAAAGACGCGCGCATTCTTCAGAGTTCGCGCGTCTGCGCGTGAACAACGCTGATTGGTGCGCGCGTATTGTCGCGTATCCATGCGCCCACTAGCGAACCTACGCGAGTCAAACGACAAGTGATTCAATAGCACTGCTGTTGATGCCCATTACTATTACTACACGTAAAAGAGTGCGCGCGTATTCTGGCGAATACGCGCGCATTCGTGCGGCTTCGCTTTAGTTGTAAAGAATTTGACGCTTCGATGCGCTTCGACTCTGCCCTAGTATAAATTGACCCTTACTCATTTTTTACACGTTAAATAGTAGATATTTTGAATGTCATTCATATTTATAGGAATCTGAACTATCAATTGTATGAGGGAAAGAATGGTAATAAAGGTATGAAAAGAAAAACATATTTATAATTTCGTAAATATATATATTTAATTTTATATCTTCCATCAATACATACAACGACACTTATACATTCAAAATTTGGCCGTAACTACTATAGGTCTCACTTACAATGGCTTCGCTTACAAGTAAACGTGGAGAGATAATTATCTATTAGCACATAAAACAGGAGCAAAATACAATACATTCGACAATGGACTTTATTATTTAGGTAAAGTATCGTAAACAGTAAAGAGTACCTATGTCAATCGGAGTCAGACCTATCAAATTGATAATACGGGGAAGACATCGTTTTACAATATTCTGTTATATTTTTTAAAAATCGAGCGAACAGCACCGTGTGAAAATACCAAGATAATAAAAAGATTCACAAATTCTAACCTACCAACCGCATTGCACGAAACGAAAATCAAGTATCATATTGATGGAGGAGAGATATTTTACAAAATAAAACTTATCGACATATCTTCGGTGTACGCTAGGAGCTATAAAAATTGAAAATAATACAACTAATTTAATTTCATAACTAGTAAGACATTACCATCCCTTAGCACGAGATCAGCGACAGTTGACGTCACCCGGTGTTGCAGCGGTCACATTATGTATTGGATACTCAAGTATATTTACGTACATAGGAGTTTCATGTATAAGTAGTTTATTGCATGAATTGTAAGATGTCACTTGTGGGAAACACTGGTCGATAAAACAAGTTAAAATATCGTAATCACTTCAAACCAGACAATTGAGAAGTCCCTTTGGTAATTTTGTCATATCCTTACCAATAGGTGGGAATTTAGATTTAATAATCTTTGGACTAAAATCTCTGAATACAAAAATCGTTTTATGTCCATCCTCATTCTGACTACTCATTATTTTAATCGCAGATTGCAACAATTTGCGAATTAAACATACAACACTTAACAACTACTATAATATAATACCTAATTATTTTATAAAGTAACAAAATTAACTTATATTTACAGTTATCATTAAAATTATAGTAAAATTTTACTATTTTAGCACTAAGTTTTGATTATCTCGCTGAATTCTGTTCCTTGTGTTGTCGGAATTTAAATAAATTGATTTGTCGCAATGTTTGTGGACGCATACCTATCACATTGACTGGATACAGTAGACAATAATCTAAAGGGTGCTCCGTAATACTGCAATGAGTACATACTGCGTGCTACGTGCGTCCAATACAATCAAAACGAATATTTGCAAACCCAAAATGAAACAACAAGTTTTCAATAAGGCACCATTGGTTACATGGGTACATTGTGTATGAATGTAAAATATAAGGTGAACAATAACATAGGACCTTTCGGTGTTAGCCGTCATTAGTTGGTTAATATTAATTCCACTGGTGGCTGCTTATGAGATCAAATCCTTTTTAATATTATGAAGTTCTAAAAATGAATACAAAATCTTAATGATTGTTAGAGGCACTGGGCCTCGGTGTTAGCAATTAGTTTTTTGAAAACACACTGTAAGTCTGGGGTTGACAGATGCCAGATCTTCCTAGAGTCTTTTTGTACGATGTTCGTCGTACAATAGATGACAGTCTGAATGTTAAAGTTGTGTAGCTTAGTACGTTGGGTTGGAGGTGTTCTGCGAAGGGGAGCGATGTGGAGGGGGCGGCGCGTGCGCAGGTCTCGCTCAGTCCTCGTCTTTCTTCTCCATTTTGGGTTCGTACATTGCGTGCAGTTGTTCAGGCGAGATACTGTAACGAAAGAGGTTTTGTTAGATATTTAAACACATAAATTATTACTTTTATCATGAGTTATCAAAGGTTATGAAGTCTACTAGACTTGTACTGTTGATAGATACCTGGATCACAATCAACATGAAGGATTTGAAATCCTCAATGGATGTCTTTCAGACTCCTACTGACTAAAACCACATAATGTTCTTCCTCGCCACTCCTGGTTGGGCTGAGGGGACACAATTGCATTCTCCACAATCACCCCAGCAGTGACGGTTTGCTTGTTTAGTAAGAACTAGAACGGGCAGCATCCTAATTGCAACTCATCGCATGCTTAATGGAATACTGACTTAACTCAAAAAAGACGATTTTTGGGAAATCGCGAAAGTAGTTCTTGCTATGAGGACTTGTCCTACTTGTTGATGCGTAAAAGTAAAACTGATTTATATTAATCATGAATGCTTGTATTTTGAACGCCTATGATTACCTAACTATTGTTGAGATCCAAGTAAAAAAAAATCTCTATCACAATCTATATCTCTATAAGTATCTATAAGTCACTCTATTCTGACTTATCTACTAATGGGTCAATATTCCATTAAGCCTGCGACATTTGGCCTCGCCATGGCATCATGCATCATTCTACCCATTGCCCTCAACCAACTATGAATAATCGGTGCAATAATTCTGTTTCATTCATTCATCTCTACCATCAGATCTTCCATCCTTCTCTCTCGCAACTCGTGTATGAGTGCAATTTACCCTAACAAGCTCTGCAGGTCGCAGACGAAGCGGTAGACGTAGCGTTTGCCAGCCGTCTTGTGGATGATGTTCTTGTCGTAGTAGTAACGAAGACCGCGGGACAACTTCTCATAGTTCATCTTGGGCTTGTTCTTGCGGATGCCCCAGCGCCGAGCGACCTGGAATGTGATGTAGAGTTAGTTTTGTCTTTGGTGAACATGGCGGCGTACAAAATGTTGAGTAAAAGTGAAATAGCTACTGATTTTCTTGTAATCAACTACTGCACACATAGGACGCTGTGCCCAGAAAATAAATATTTCAACAAGTTCTGCAGCATGTTAAGTAACTTGAATGAATATTTAAATTGTTCTCTAATTCAACGGTTGTTCTTTAACAGTTGTATGAGACGGCTACAACGCGGAAAATTGACAATTAATTAAATTCCTGGGTCAAAAATGAAGAAGAGGAGAACTTAGAATAGAAATAAAGGAGAGAATAGAGATACTTTACCTCATCAGGGTCGGTGAGCTTGAACTCCCAACCGTCACCAGTCCATGAAATGAAGCCCTGGCAACTCTTGTCGGTCAGCAGCTCCAGCAAGAACTGCCATAGTTGGATCGGCCCTGAACCTGCAAGCGTGCCACACAGTTGCTTTACGAAATACGACTAATAAGGACTACTTCAAAGATGGACTCTTTTTTAAGACAACGGAGAAAGTAACATCACATTTATTTACAAAATCCAGATTTGACAAAATACGGTAGGAGATTTAAACTATTGCAATTAAGCCATTGATTGAGCCTATATCGTTCCCGACCCTTGGACAAGGCCTTCTCTCCGTGAGAGGGACTGGCTCATTGTCCGCCACACGGGCCTATTGCACTTTAGCAGTAGAAGTATGAAAATCTGCCTGACTTCTGTAAAATCTTGACCCAACTAGCAAAAAATGACGGTCATGGCCATTCATGTATGGCACAGTGATGTTATGTATTTGAGCCTCGTAGCTATCATGACGACATAAACACTATTTTCCCCATTAAAATAGGTTGAAAAAAGGAGATTTAGCTGGGATCAGCTGATAGTGGACATCTGTCTCGAAATAAAAAGTAGTTATTCACATACCGGTGAAGCAAGGTCCTGTAGCGGGGTAGGCTAGCTTGTCCTGCGGGATGAGAGCGTGCTGGTCAGCAGGCCACTCGTTCCACTCTGCGCAGGCGCCGCCGTACTCCTGCACGTAGCTCTCACCGTAAGCCTCGCCGCCGTACCGACCCCCACCGCCTGGACAAGAAAAAATAATGTTAGAAGGGAGCTTTAACGAGAATGGCAGGCAAGATTAGACAAGGATCAGAAGACCAGCTATGAGATATTCGAATCACTATCTACTTTGATGCTTGGATGTCTGGGCCAATTTACAACGGTGCAAAAAAATGGATGGTCACTATTCTTGTCAAAGGTTGAGGTTTTAGCTAAAGTGCTAAATTGTGTTTAATGAGCACATGGTATTACACGGGAGCATTGACTCTTGTAGGTCGTACGGGTCTCCATATTTTTTTAAATAATAATTTGAGAAAACCAGAAATAAAACTGAACCATTTAACTAACACCAATTAGTGCACTCCAGCGACGATGACAAGTAAAAATACGAGTGTAATATGATCACCACTAAATAATAACCACATGAAAGATTCAGTTAACGACGTTGTCGAAACTGTACACCACATCAATTAAACTGACCAACTCAGTTGTCTTGATCTCTCCTAATGAGAGAATGTTTGTTTTTAATTACATAATAATTATTGCTTGAGTTAATCACTGCGTTTTTTTATTTTTTACTAACGAAGGGTTTTTCTTAGTACTCGCAATCTGGAATTTTAAACAATTCGCAACCTATGACTACTTTTTGTGATTCCCCCGTTAGAAAGAAAAAGTTTAAAGACTCTTGGTTTGGGATGAAGACCATGATGAGACATTATGGTACAGGTGTAAGACTGCTGACCAATCTAAAAGGTATTAACATCGACAAATGTGTTGTAAACTAAAAGGGCGGTAAACAAAATCAGCACAAAGAAATTCGTGCGCGTGACTTCCACGCTTCTTTCGAATCTTGATTACACTAGAGCCTTTGTCAGGGTTCGGAGAACCAATTGGTTTTACGTTGTACTAGAATAGAACAGTTGTAATCTGTTCTGTGAACAGAATACACAAGCAGAATACGGTAACTCACCTCTCGGATAAGGCTTGGTGTAGGGATGAGGTTGATACTTCTGCTCGGGTTGGAGCAAGGGTTGCGAGTGCGCATGCGCGTGATGGTAGTACTCGTCGAGGTAGGGCTGCGCGGGCGGCGCAGAGGGGCCGTGCGGGTAGTCAGGGGGGTAGTACTCGTCCAAGGGAGAAGCCGCCGTCGGTGGTGGCGCAGACCCGCCGCTCGCCTCCGAGTACCCGTAGGCATTCGTCTCGCGAGGTCCGCCAGTCGTGTAGCCGCCTGTAACAAACATCAGTGGGTTTAGAATATGAACAAGGGCCCAGAATGAAGCATCATCAGGGAAGAGGGTATAGTCGAGCTAACCAGATCGTAGAACACCTGTACAAAAATAGTACCTAACAGTTGGACATCGCACCCAATCATGCAAGACCGATATCTTAAATCCCCAAAAGATGGAGCGAGAGTGAGATTAACATAAATGTCCCAATAAGTAAAATAAAAAAACATTTCAGAGATCTATGCAGGAGTAGAGCCTATCCCGAGAGGGTACCTTATCATTTTAAATTGTGGGTTAACTGTTACGGTGGTCAATTATGCGCTAACATAAGTCGTCCCACACAATTTCGTCATATGGTGTACAGCGACTGTGATATCTCAGTCAGACAAAATTTCCATTAAAAAAATCAGTACGGCATGCATATCGAGGCGTGTTGGCGGGCGCGGGGTACCGAAGCGCGTCGGTCGCGGTTCACGGCTCGCCCTTTGTTCTGCGCGTGCGCCGACGGACCCACACATCCCCCCGTCCCCCCTCGCCACACACCGCTCCTCGACACCCTCACGCCACGTAGCCACGATATAACACCAGCCATCGAATTGAGGTTTGATTTAATTTGCAAATGGCCTGCGGCCTTACAATTGAACTAGGAAATAGATGTTGGTTTTGAGAGGGAAACATTCAGATTTCTGAAGGCCAGTACTCCAGAAATCTGTTCAGGTGGTGGCGTAGACTTGAGTGCTATGTAAGCACCAATTACTATAAACTGTGCGTCTTTTGAGTGTTTAGGTCTAATCAAAGATGGTTTACTTGTAGAAACCACACCAATTAAGGTTACTTATGTGATTTGTAATGTAAGCAACCTGTTTAAGGGTTTACATGGGGTCTATCTAACTCATGAAAACAAAACAAAGAAAAACCTTGAATCGTACATTTACATTTGTCTATGCCTTCACCAATGGCATATAATGGCGTAGTTCGCGTAGTTGTAAATTAGGAACTACGAGAAACGGAGCAGATTTGGTCAAATTAGTTGTTGGATAAAACAAAATCAGGTGGTATCTACTTCTTCTTTGCGTGTCGATTGACTCAAATGATACCCGACCAGTAGGTATATTGCCACCTGCACAGCTCTGTCGTTGGCATTGTTTAAGTCCTGGAAGGTGCAGGTGGCTGCGTAAGATGGGCAAGAAAGGAGGTGGGGCATATCCTGCTCCACACATTGTATTTGGGACGGGTCGATGATACCCCATTACTGGAAATCCAAATGCTAGACAAAGCCTAGGTTTAGTTTTGCAGTAAAACTATGTTTCTCTTGAATACAGCCAAGATTAATGAATAGCCACCGACGCTATATTTTTCTCGTAAAACGATGAAATGAAAAATCATCGTTCACGCAGTCGGCGGCAGGCGGTGTGATTGAACAATTTAACAATAGGATACATTACTGTGTATGTGCTTGTGTACATGTAGGTACATTGTGCATGTGTCTGTGTGTGCATTGTGCATGTGTCTGTGTACGTAGATCCGTACCGCGGGGTCAGTAGTCGCTTATTGTTTGTCGTTTGACCGCCGATGTGATCTTGTTATGATGAAGATTAAGTGGCATCATTGATGCTGGAATAGCTGTTTCATTGCCACCGATTCGGTTATGATTTGAAGCATTCTTTATTGCTATAAATCTTGTCCAAATGTACGCCTTAGGCTAGAGACGATAACTTAAATATAAAATATTCACGTGTCACTCTATTATGGTCCAACACGCTAATCTCCGAAACTAGCCAACCGATTTCAATGAAATTTTTTGAATCTGTATGGTTGGTTCTAGCTCGAAAGATAGGAGTTTTGGACCAAATAGGTGGTACTTAGTAAATTGCACCCGTGTGAAGCCGGGGCGGGTCGCGAGTATATTATAAAGAGTAATACGTGTTTCGGGGATCGAAAGATTGTCCTGAAGATGAATTAAAAGTGACATGTTTTGAGTATGAATGTGGATGGATATAAGAGTAGAGAAAGACCAAAGAAACGATGGATACACTGTGTGAAGGATGATATGGCACGAAAGGATGTGTTGAGATAACGAGAAAAAGAGAAGTATGGAAGAAGAAGGCATGCTGCGCCGACCCCAAATGAATTGGGACAAGGGCAAGAGAATGATGATGAATGATAGATGAATAGTGATAAAAAGCATTTATTTTTAACACATGTGGCATGCAGTACCTTCCCGTCAATGGAGAAACAATAAATAGGAGTTAGAAGCTGCAGTTTTCCTTATAGATACAGTTTCTTTCCTTATTGTTTTGCATACGTTTTCCGCTTTGGTAGGATTGGTACGTACCTACACTTCGCAGTAAGTATGCCAAATTTAGAGAACTTCCCGAATATTGCGTTTAGTTTTTAAAGTACCCAGATATAGTACATAACTGCCTATTCCTTTATAAATATAGGTATTGTTAATCAATAGCGAAAATTTTCTATGTACCTATACGTACCTACATTTACTTCATATAGAGAGCATTAATTGGCTCAAGGTAAGTAATAAAGCAATAATAAGTTAGGCACTCAAAGGAATTAGGAAATCGCATTATTTCACAAAATCGACCTCGAACCTATTTATAATATTAAGTAGATACAAGGAAAACTAAATGTCAGTCCATTCAATGATTCCGTAAATAAATAATAATTATAGGTAGGTAAATAAATAACACGTGTGTGAATTGAGTGAGGCTGTGAATGTTGGTTTTTGTCGTGTGATGAGCGGTGGCTATTCAATGGGGGCTATCGTTTTTAAGCTCACCAGATGGCGTCACTGTCGAGTAAGGTCCTGTCATTAATTCTGTTTTATAATTTAAAGTACAAATAACTTGATAAAAAGTTAATTTCAATCGTATATCAACATAGTGTAAACTTCAGATACATATTTACAAATGTTCTCCCTAACATTAACAAGCATGAAACATTTAAAAATCATTCTACCTCCAAGAACTAACAAATAAGATCCTAAGTTGCTACTTAAAATCTATTAATTAAGAATGGCTCAATCTACACCAGAATCATGAATATTAGTTAAAATACGTGAAAAAAAGCACGCAACGCGCGCAAACTCTATGACATCTGACATTTCGGAAGATCCTATGGCTCGTTACATGACCTCCTTGGTAGGTACAGACGCCAGCACATCAAGCTACAACAATCTTTAAAATTTCTTTAATAGATTTTCGGCTTTATCGTTAAAGCATTAGGTTTTAAGATTGATTTGCAAAACTTGACAGTTTCGGGTAGCTTGATGTTCTGGCGTCTGTAAATTGTGTGTGATAAGGGTGGAATCAGATTTACATGCACATATCATAATTTTCGAGTAGGTATCTCTATCTCATTCTGCTACGTAAAGGCGTCATTTGCTCTCACTTTGTTTGAAAAAGATGCAAGATAATGCTGATCTGTGCGTGTAAATGTGATTGTACCCTAAAATTATCCCTATGAGTCATAAGCTACTACGCGACCTTATAGAAGCGATTCTCGCCTTAATTGACGCTCACTTTATTCGGCGAACCAGAATATTCGTCTTCTCGTCAACAGAGCCTTTCATTCTTCCGAAATAAATAAGTCACATAAAAGCCGCTTGGATCGATCTTCAGGTTAAGCCGCGCTTGCCTATGTTTATCCGTGGATGGGTGACCACCCATAACATACCAAGTTGCCTTTTTGCCCCGAAAAGCATGTTAAGCCGTTGGTCTCGGCTGTCAATTGTAGATCTTTGAAAGTCTGACAACCAGTCTTACCAACGGGTATCGTATTACCCAGTAGCAACGGTCGTGGAGGTCAGATAGGTAGTCACTCCATGTAAAATACTGGTATTCAGCTGCAGCGGGTTAGACTGGAAGCCGACCCCAACATATTTAGGAAAAGCCTGGGCAGATGATGAGGTACCTACTTATCTATTGACATTTCGAAAATAATCTCGAAAGTTGGCTAGGAGGAGTTATAAAACTGAAAAATACTAAAGAACAAAAGGCCTTTACTGTAAAAACAAAGTAATTATTTTTATACGAGTGAAAGTGTCAACTAAAACTAGAATAGGGACTTTTTATCGAAACAAATGAGGCATTAGTACGACAGTCGCGTAAACAAATCACGATTGTCACTTTGGACAAATAGAAGAATGTTAATGAAGCAATTGTTCCCTCGGCGAGAGAGGCAAAGGAATGCAACTATTAATCCTATTGAGACGGGAAATAGCTCCCTTGGGAGTGACCCGGTGACCTTCGAGGAGTTTTGTTGGATTTCTGAACTTATTGGTAGAGAAAGCAAGTTTTAGGATGTCGATGGTCTGTCGTTGTTAAATCTTTTTTAGTGTAACACTATCTTAATGAAGCTGTTTAATAGATTGGAGTTAAATTAGTTTTTGTTGGCAATAGGTACTGAACTTGGACCAAAGCAAATCGAATCCTCCAAACCTGTTCTCAAACTGAAATAAGTTTATTATCTAATAATGTCGTTAAAAATAAATATTTATTGTATAATAATTATTTCTTAATTAGACACCTGGTCAACATTATCAGATTCATTTAATATTTATTATCAATTTCCGTCCGTTGCAACATCCGTATTTATTTTCAAGAGAAAAAAAAGTCCAAGAACAAGTCAAAGACGCTCGTCAATTCGTTTATAAAATGTATCGTAAGAAAAGTACGTCCGTCACAGCATCACAGTCGAGATCGAGTAGTGGGGCGTGGAGAGGGGCGGGTGCGGTGGCGCGGGGCGGGGCGAGCCAATCGGGCGCGGCCACGCCCCGCGCGCCAACGCTCGGGTCGAAAGGTCGCCGATCCACCACGCCATTGGCTCGACTCACAGATTTATTTCAGATAGAAACAAAATGTAAGATCTATACGAGAAGCTGACTAAAAAACTTGATCTGCAAATATTTTTTTGCGTCTCAGTAAACTATGTATAAGTACCTATACTGATGTCTCTAGGTGTTGTATGAGATCTAACAAAGTTCGAATCAAAGGACTATAGAGTTTAAATAAATGTCCTGACTCATCCGGCTCGTTAGTTCATAGGACTAACTGCAACCATTTATAGAAAACTACCACAGCATGTGTAATGAGACCACAGCATGTGTCTGAAAAGGTATTTTTCACATACCTTTAACAGATTATAGATACACCGAACGGTATCATTAGCATATCGAAGTTATTTATTATTAAGTAAAAAAGACATTAATTTTCCTGCAAGAGTATAAGGTAGGTAAATCGGGCAAAAATGATCAAGATATGAAAAAGAAGGAAATGGAAAATTGTAAAAAAAATGGGACCAATATCAATACATTAAAAAGTAACTGCCAATATTATAATGATTGGAGACAATGGCGGTCAAGTATCTAACAGGAAAACTTCGTAACAAAACAAAAAAGGTAACAACATAGCTATGGACAGACAGAATTCGTAACGAAAGATCTACTTATGCAGACCACAATCTTCCTATATCAACTTAGAAGTGCAGAGCAAACAAATCTTTGGATACTTTCAGATCTTAAAATTTTGAAGTATTTATTGGATGGATGATAAGAAAAAAGGCAGACCATTGAAAAGTTTAGTGACCAAATAAAAAACTAAGACACAGCACTGTCAACAGTGACGTGAAGCCAGTTTTGTAAACATGTGTGCACTGTAAGCTTAGTTTTTGAGCGTAGTTTAATTGTATTTTTATGTAAATGTGTGCGTGTGAGCGTGTATGCACAGAGCGAGGCGTGGTTTTGCGCATGCTTCACTGTTTTGTTCGCAGTGCTATGTCTTGGTTTCTTATTTGGTCTGAGGCCTAGAATGAAATTGAGGAAGGAGAAAGAGTAAGAAATAAGAAAATTTTATCAGTCAACCTCAAGTTTATTAGGATATGTAAAGATAGGAACATTAGCCCTGGATCGAAACAACTGGAAGTCATGGGGAGAGGTCTTTACCCAGCAGTGGGATGACGCAGGCTAACAGTATCAGTAAGGATAGAAAAATAATGATCTTCATATCTTGAACACACTCAAATTGGTTAGAGCTCCAAATACTAACATATAGCTGCTGAAAAATAATGAAGTTGAAGTTGTCTTTGGGAATTCAATCCAAGAGAAGTAACTTATATAAAGTGGTGGGACTGAATTGAAAGAAGAAAAGCCCTTAAATTAAGATGCTGCAGCAATGTTAGGAGAGGAATAAATAGAAGTTGATGACGCTTACCTTAAGGGCTGAGAAGCATGTTTCAAACGTTTACTATTCGATTTGAAAACAAGGGTTTCAGATGATAACAATCGGGTAATTGAGACGATTAATTTAGGAAGTGCATCGTGACAACTAAGTATTTATAATATCACCAGGAACGCTGATCGGGTTCTTAGATATATGCCGGTTAGCTACCCAATGTGAAGCCTATTGAATGAATTCCAGGTAATTGTTATAGTCAAGTTCATCTTATACCTTTAAACGAGCAATTCTTGTATATAATATGTACCTATATACATATATTTTCTGAATCTCGGAAACGGCTCCAACGATTTTCATGAAATTTAGTATGCAGGGGTTTCGGGGATGATAAATCGATCGAGCTAGGTTTCATTTATGAAGACGTTAAAAAAAGAACGAGCAAAGCTCGGTCATCCAGGTACTAGTAATTAAGACGTAGGTAAGCACAGTTTAAGCAAACCTAAGACGCATACGACAGTAACCTTAGACCTGGCGGCAGCTGCGACACGACTTGTCGCACTTTTTTACTTGTTATCTGCAACGAAATTCGAACCGCGAGAACTTTGAGTCGTTGTTTTTTGTACAGGCGAGCACGCGCTAAGCTGCCATATGGTGTCCCGACAGAGCAGCAATAACGACGTTTTTGTAACCATATTTCGAAAGTTCATAACAGGCCTTTATTCTTATTAGAACACGCGAAACATTCTGCCTATTAAATTATGTGTGGACTGACAAATCTTTGCAAATAAAGTCAGCACCATTTTAGAAACGCTACGATTAAATTCTACTAAATAATTTAGCTGTAGTCGATTACATAAGTCCAGCACAAAGTGATCTAAATTCAAACGTATTTTATAATAACGTGGAGACGCATATCGCGCCAATTCCCATTTGGGAACGGAAGTCGAAATATGAATTTTTAAAATTAGAATCAAATGCGATGCGCAGGTGAGCGGTCGGTGTGACAGGCGGTACTGCCACAGCCGACGACAGGTCACTGCGCGCCGCCCGGTGTTTTGACATAAATAATTTGGCCTCATTAATTAATTAAAAATGTAAATAGTCACAATTAAGGAACTCTATATTTTACTGTGATCATGTTGTTGAAAATACTTTTAATAGATATTGAATGCATGAGAAATGTTGGCCCTTTTAGTCATTCTTGGCCGAGATTACTCGACTAACGAAAAATTGAATCGTTTTTTGTGATTCTATAGTGACATAATCAATGAAAATAATATAGATAAAAACAGTGCAGTTTTTTAATTGGCCTGTTTCATTTTCTGAACTAGACTGATGGTTATACAAGTAAATGATTTTAAAAGATTATTCAAATCTTTCAGAAATAGACAATCTTTTTAGACAGGTGCACATTTGAAAATTACAATAATTTGTCAAATGTGGGATGGCTTGGAAAAATTATGAACAGAAAATAATAGTGGGGAAAACTACATTATTCTCGGATAAGAGGAAATGGCTGTCAACGAGTGGTCTTTAAATCAAATTCAAAATTGGAACATCTTTCGGCAGGAAGCGTGAAATATTTTAAAGTCACAATATCAATGATGTCGCGAACGAGATGTCCATTGTGTTTAATAAGTGTTTCATGAAATCTGTCTATGGACGTATCTGAGGTGGTTCGACTTTTAAAATTACCTATTATTTGACATAATATAATAGGTACCAAAGCTTTGTTAGTACAGCATATTATGTGGGGCTTACTATCTGACATAAAAAAAAGAAACATTCTATCAGCAAGGATAAGCGTGGATAGTACGAGCGCTACCTGAGCACAATATTGCAAAAATGGGGTGAAAACGGGGTTGCCGCTTGCAATATGTAAAGATAATATGTGAAGCGTGAGAGACATAACAGCCCGCAAACGTGAGACGGTATAACAGCACATGACCTCAACTTGCGTTTAAAAATAAAGAGTCGCAATCGGTTTTCTTGCGAGCGACCGACGCGAATTCGACTAACACCAGATCCACCGATATTTATTACCAATAAAATAGCGTGTAGCGAGCCGATAATAATTACAAACACACTTTTTTACTTCACTATTTATACATCGATTTTAAACAAAAAATATCGGAGTTTACTTTTTAGTCACAAAAATAATTTGGGTCTTACAATAATATCCGGTGGAATATTACGTTTTATTTTTTAATTTTTAATCTGTCGCAGCAGATGGCGGTGTAGATTTTGACACAATTATAAAAGTTCGGTCGTTAGATTTAATCAAGGGAATCTACATTAAAATTCCACGCCCGTAGACATAAAATATAAATTGATTGACTAATGGGTGCACATGCCGATTGTGCTTAAAGACTCGTAAACGATTCCTGGGAATCCGATAGTGGTTCAATAAAACACGGTAAATTGTTCAGCTATTACATTGTCTAGACTTAATAAAACGTAGAATCAGCAAGCGATACAACTGGCACGCTGTACGTCACTACACACAGTACACACTCTGTTGCTACCTTTAGAGCTGACAGATCCTTCTAAGGAGTTTGATATAGGAGCTGGATATGTGACGGGAATTTTCCCATTTCATTTAGTTTTTGTCTCAAGCAAGTTAGAGTAGAGTAGGTATTCTGAAAACCAACCCTCATTTGCTAGGACCAATTTTTATCTCTATCAATGGTTTGATAAAACATTGCTTTGTCAAAAATAAGGCTCTTTTTATGTAAACAGACAGTTTTGCGACTATGTCCATCATGAACATTGGTTCAAGTAGCAACCTATCAACTTGGCATTTCGCAATAGAGCTGCTAATGCTAATATCAAAAATGTCAAATCGCGTGCACTATGCCTTGTCTACGGTTGTCGGTAGTCGGTATGCGTGGCAGGTGCGCGGCCACCTGCGCACGCGCCGCCGGTCGTTACAAAAACTGTGCGCGAGCCACGAGGGAGGGCAGCACCACGTAAACACTCGCCGTCATACTTAGAACATAGCTGACATAAGGGAAGCCATTAAACCTGCCTGCAGTATTAATATTATACGTTTAAAAGCCGATTTAGTTGAACCGGCATTTGGAGGAAATAAATATCGAATTACATTTTTAAAGTTAATCGGATATTTCTTTTTTTGCAACATTACAATTTCCCAACTTCTGTAGTTATTGGTGTGTTAATTTAGTAAAATTACAGAAGGTACCTAAATTATATTTTATTAATTCAGCGAAGCTGAACTGATCTTCCTAAAGGCCCACTAAACTACAAATAGCCCGTATTTCATTGTACCAAAATAAAACCAATGATACACCACTCAAAAAGAGCCCAAGTAATAGATTTAAAGCAAATAAATGTAGTGTGGTGTGGATAGTAGTGTGATAGACATAAAACTGCAGGCAGGATGTAGCGGCGCTAGTGGCTACAGACGACGGAAGTGGCGGCGCGGGCGCATCATTGGCGGCGACGTGACCCGCTCTTACGTCACGCCCATTCAGCTCTTAAACTTTGAAATAAATACGTGCTATATTTTGATTGCTAGATTCGCCAATCTATTTTGAAAACGTCCTGTGTGCTGAAAATAGTTTAATGGGTCAATGAAACCTTTCCAAAGAATATTCAGTCACTTTTTAGAAATGAGCGACCATGTCTTCGTTTAAAGGTTAATCATGATTTTTATTTTTGATAAAAATACATTGAAATTATTGTTTATTCACCACGTAAATAATTTACTATCGTGAAAAAAACGGTTACAATAGACAAGTACAGCTCGCCAGCACATCATTTTACCCCAACTGTCAAATTTCTCCAAATGATTTTAAACCATAAAATGTTGATGGTTAAGTTCAAAGTCGAATGAGAAAATTTTACAGTTTGTGACAGCACTGGCGACTGAACCAATCAATTGCAATTCAAAACTGATTGAACAATATGTGCTCTAAGCTCATCAGCTTTTGTATAAGATGAGGCAAGGAAACGGATACGTATGATGTCTTGATGTCATATTCCGATTTCCTTGTTTTGTTAATGGGCAAACATCTCTTGGTCTGTGTATCGGTTTTGAATGAGATTTGAATAATATGAAGTTTCCCTAACAGATATTTGAATAAATGATGCTCCGTCTTGAATTGCTAAACTGAACTGCAGGACAAACAATACGATAGAAGTTTTTTAGGATATAGAATACTTCATGGTGCTACAAATACCACCTTTGTAAATGCTTATTTTATGCTACATTGAATCCAATCCAATCCAATTTCTTAGAAAGTGTCGATTAGACTGAAAGCGTTTAAAAGTTGGTGTGGATTACCGCGGGCGGCGGCCGGAAGTAGCCATATTAATTTATGAATGAACCGAGCTACGTGACGTCACTGACGGCAACTGACGTCATCCGTCATGCACATTGTTCTAATCACACCCGGTATTCAGTTCGCGAAATGGAGGATTAAACTAGGAATGAATAAAATTATCCGTAGGACAAAAGAGTTCGTTAAGGCACACGACATGAATCTATTAATGCTAATTAAAAAATAATATCGGAATAAAACACAAAACTGATTTGTCAAAGTCACCATCAACTTTAATTAAGCATCGATATTTCAAATTTTGTTGTTTAATATAAAAATATGGTCTGCAGAGTTAACGAAGTCGATCGGGTAGGTTTTTTTCTGTATAGTGCTAATGAATAAAGGCGGTTTGTAGGTATTTGTATAGGTAAGTGATAAACTTTGGTATCGTGCACATGTTGCTTAGGTCAGGGGACAGCTGCGGGCGTTAGACAGGTGGTTCTAACGTGACAAGTTGTTTGTCGCCTTTGGACATAACACAGGATAACACTATATCATCTAAGTAGATTTTATTGTGCATTAGTCATAAATTGAGAGTTCCAGCTAATAGTGCTGTCTGAAAGATGAAATGTAGCGACATATTAACATCAGATAAATTTATTTTTTAATATTGGCCATGTCTCTAAATGTAGTTTAAGTTCATTTGAAGATCGGTGTGGTTAATGAGATTTGGCAAAAGGTAAACTTTGTATCCTTCATAATCCATAGCTGAAAATTAGAATGATTTTACGTTATTCGTGTGTTTTTACGTCCCCACTTTAGTTTAGACTTCAGTCAATTCTTGTGTTATTATTAATGGTATTATTATTATCAAAGTACAACTATACAGAACTTCTAATATTTCGATGAGTTATGGAATCAAACAAATCATCAGTCATGATGTAGTGATGTAGATCTTCGTAAGCCATTACTTTTAACCCCAGAGCTAAGTTAATGCGAATCAGAGGTTTAGGTAATTGTGTTATAGATTTGTTTGAATCTTAAGTACCACCGGATTTATCCGTGATTATGAAAATAGGATTTTCGTCAGAAACTGCAAGAGTCAACTTTATTACAATCTTCCAATTTTAATCACGTTTCATCCTAGATATTGTGACATTTATATGGTAGAATTCATCTATTTTTGATAAAAATCTAATTTACGATGGCAACGACCTCCCAAATCTTTGTTTTTCAAGATTTAATCATAAATAAGCATTAAAGTGTTCGTCGGCAGGTTCAAATCGTGATGTCGATCACGTCAACTATGAGAATTGCGACAACCTGTAAAAGGAAGGAAGCGATTACTGAAAGGTGAGCGACCTGGTCCGTTACCTCTAGAATGGTCACCATTTATGACCAACCACCATTTGTGAGAGCCGTGGATGACAGCCGACACGCCTCGACATCGATTACAACTGAAGCTATTGTATGAATATTCATCTCCATACGTGTTGTGCTTTATAAAATTACTATCTGATTTTCAATTAACGTTTACTCGTCGCGAATCAAGCTCAGTTTGGCTGTGAAATATATGATAGAGTCATAAATTATTGTTATAATTATAATGTTTTCCAACATTAATGGGTGTGTGATTTCGTGTAGATTCATTTTATGAGATCAATAAAAATAATTATAAACTGGATTTTCTTGTATTTGAACCAACGGTGTAGGTACAAGGGCGCACGCAACGTTTTAGATATCATGTAACAGTTTAACTTATATTATAACTTAAACTTATAAGTAATATAAGTTTAAGTATGAATTGCGAGGTACGTGCCAGGTTAAAGTCATTGTGTGGAGCACTTGATCGGGGCGTTAACAATGCTTTCACGTAATCTATGTATGCAAATGTAAGCTATGTGACAATACTGCAAAGCTTTTTATGCGCGTCACGCGGCGGAAGCGCGCGAGGTGCGCCCGCGCACCCCCGGCCCCACCGCCGGATCCAACATGGCGGCGGCGAAAGTGCTTCCGCTCCCAACTTGAGAGTTCTCAATGAAGCTCTGCTTTAAACGTAAATGTGTTTATGATTAAAATAAACGTATTACGCTTTTATAAAGATTGAGATTTGTCAGCGTTCGTTTACTTAGCTCACTTCCCGTCCTCAATGAGATAAGTGTGCGTTTATGAAATCGGAAATATAGATCGATATGTCAAATAAATAGTAGACGAATAATTACTTTTTTTTTGTGTGAAATTGGCATCAGTGTGGTTACATTGTGTAAATACGACTTCTGCTACAACAAATGCACTTTATTCGGCTATTCTGCAATGGCAAGTGAAGAATAGGTAAAAAAAAAGTAATTAATAATCAAAAGAAGTATATTCTAATTTAAATCAGCACAACAATGGTATCACATAAATAATTCTATTTCATTAAATGTTTCATGTTGTCGTATTATTTATTGTACATTTATTTACATGTTTACTGTGTTTTCTAATAATTACCATAACCGCAAACTTAATAAGTGCAGTTCATTGGTATTTAATTATAATAGGATATATAAATTAAAGGAATTAATTTGCCAATAAAATTAAGTCTTAAAAATAAACCACTGACACTAAAGATAAACATTTTAACTTTTTTCTAAAATGAATAAAAAAGTAATATTTATTCATAGAATTAAAATAATGGCCTCAACATTGCAAGCGGTAGCTTTAAAAATTTCTTTTAAGTTAAATGTTAAAGAGATACTAGAGAGGTATTTTAAGATTGAGGAAAAACCAAGACAAAATTTTACTTATTAAATAACTCACGCGTTAACGAACCTGTATTTAAAATGAATGAAGGATCTCCACACAGCGAGTCCACTGTGGGATCGTAAGCGAGCCTGCTCTGCTCATAGTGAAGCTTTCCGGGGTTGGGCACTGATTGTTCATAGTTCAGCCTGGCCACGCTGGCTAGGGCCTGTTCATAGTTTATTCTAGTATTGTCTCTGTTCTCAGATTCGTAAGGTTTGTTCACTTTAGCACTGTAGTCAGTGAAGTGGATTTTGGTGAGCGAGGACATGGGGATGTCCAGCGGCGCCGCGCACGGTGGCACGGCGGCTTCGCGCGGCGCCTCCACCACCAGCATCGCGGCCCGAGCACCCGCCCCGGCGCACTCCACCACTGCTCACCAACACATCACACCCCAACACTGATTTAAATATTTTGTAATATTTTATTCGCATAAAAAAATTAAAGTTTTATTGTTATTTTAAATAAAACTCACTATTTATTATTATTTTTAAATTAAAGAACCACTTCAGAAACAAAAAAAATCACGTATCTATGAATGAATAAGGATCGACGTAATATTATCGCGTTACTCGTGACGACTCCGAGCTTTTGTGTGCGAGAGGCATTCGTAGCACCGCGTCGCGTCGCGCCTAATCTCCGACTGAGAGCTTTCGGGCGGATCGAGAGGGCGGCCGTGGAAAATGCGGGCCGAATGTAGCCGAGCGCGAGCCGAGCGCGCCCGAAGCGCTACGAACTAACACGAGCCGCGACCTGTCGCGTCACCTGCTACAACACCAACTGTTGCACGACCGTTGATTTTTTTGCTAACCCTCCTGATGAGTATCACGAAAATTAGCACGGCCACCTTCTATCAAATATATACCGACACAATACACAATCAGCTTTTGTGTCAGACTTTGAACAATCTAATAATAGCAGAGCTCAATTATCTACGCATGTGCAAAATGTACCTACATACCTATTGCCAATCTAATTAGTCTAGCCATGCAAATGTAACAAATGAACGTTCAATAATAAATATTTTATTCTTATAATGTGGAGTTATTTTCCTGTTGGTTATCATTTAAGGAAAATGAAATCTAGAGTCGTTCAGCGCAGAACGAAAACAACGCGGAGTCCCGTTTGTGGAACACGCGAAATTGTTACCGTGGAATACGGTGACAAGGATCGGTGGATACTGGATGTGGCCGAAGTAACTGTCAGTACATGGTTTTTATTTTAGTGCGAACAATGCGCTGTAAATTATATTCTTCTTCACTAAAAAAAATACTCTGCTGGTTCCGAGTTCAGCATTGTTTCGCGAAGATATAAAAACTAAACGATTAAATTGTCCGGGCGATACACTGGACAGATAATGAACTAGCATAATGGATATAGTGACGCATCTAATTGTATTTTTTTCAGTGGCCACGTGAAAATGTAATATTGCAAAACTACTTGTGTATTTTAATTAAGCTGTACTTAACGTACAGTATCTTATGGAAATGGGTATACAAGCCTAATTAAAGCATTTTGTAATATTTTAGCCTTAGATGTAAAATCCTTTGGTGGCTAGATTTGGTTTTCTGTTATCGGTATTTGACAGTTGGTTGAACTGAAAACATTTTTTTTCTGGAAGTAACGTACTGACGAATTTTCAGCCAGGAAAATTAATATCAACTTTGAAAATCGAATTTCTATAGACGAACAAGATGCGGCAGTGACGTATCATCACAAAACAAAATAGTAAAGATTACGTTAAACTTGAGAAAAAACAGTTGGATTGTTTCGCAAATTCAGTGTGTAAGGTAACGTGGTGTATCATAATTACGTTATAATAATGACCATGACGTACGGCCTTGACTATGATTCTCATTCTCATTGTTTGATACTGGCACGCGAGACGCAACACACTTGAATTTTAAATTTAAAATACTTCCATTCGTGTCTATTGTAAGTCGGTGTTGCTATTGTTGTAACCTTTATGTAATTCGAACTTTAAATTTTAATTAATTTATTTTGAATGGCTTTGACAGAATCTCTTTTCGACCTAAAGTTGATGATGATAGATGATATTGAAGTATGCTTCCATAATATACTAGCTTCTTACAATGACGTCGCGAATAAAACAGCAATGTTAAAGAGTAAAAAAATTGGAGGTGATATTGATATTTGTATAGGCACAGTGGCAAATAAATGAACTCTCCAGGATGTTGACAAAAGTTTCACTTTACACGATCCTCGAGACAGATGCGCTAACATGCGATATGATATAATATGATGCGATGGGAGGGCACGAGCTAGTGGGCTGGCTCAAATCTGGGTCAAGTTACAGGGGGTGGTACTAAGTTGGGTCACAAAAGGTAGTTGAGGGGCGAGGATCGCTCCGGGACATAATGGGCACCTGAGCACGTGTGCTACCGGATACGGGACGCTATTGTCTGCCAGAGGAAGCGATTTCGACGCCGTCGGAAGATCCGACGCCGATTTTTTGTTAGTATGCTATAACTAACAACCACAAATATAATGGTTAGTGCGTGATAAGGGAGAAAAGTGACCATAAACTGTAGTTACCTAATTTGATAGGAGACCACACAGTGACACGACATTCATTGCGTCAAAGTTTGATTTAATGACCTTAGGAATCATTGGATTGAGAATGAAGGAAGGCAAACTAATAATGATGTTCGATTTTTGAAATCAGGTTGACATGCTGCCCCAAAAATTGACAATCACATAACTGCCGTATATATATTTTTGAGCCAAACCAGTATCAAAGCGGAGAGGGTCCTAACTTATTTAGGGGCACGTTGTCTAGTAACTTACTCACAAATAGGTATCAACCTACATGAGGTTGCATGAAACTGGGAGAATGAATCTGCGGAGCTCTGAACGCAATTAGCGAGACGCCGCACTCTGCGAGCGCCTTTCCACCGGGAAATAGCGCGGGAAATGAGTTTTCAATATTTGAATAAATGCAAAGGAAATAAACACACGATGGATATTGTGATCGACGAACAATCTCCATCATGTAACACTGGCATCAGGAAATGGAAACGCGGAGAATTGTGGTGATGTGCGCAAAAACAATATGAGATATTAGTCCCTGTGTTACTGCTATTTTAATTTTTAACACCGTTATTTTGTATGTGGACTTTTTTCGACAAATTTTATCCGTCAATAAGCTCGTTATGACTACAGTTATCTTAGCCTTTGTTTTATATCTGGACATGCAAATGTATACGCAAAGAGCCGGCAATATAAAGGAAAAAATTACGTATGGCAACGACGTAATATCGATCGCAAGAGCCCAACAGATATCGATACAAGCCGGTGGCGGCAATCGATATTCACAAAGTAAACTCCCCATTCCCATCGCCGCTTTAAATTTAAAAATACAATTTACCGAGGAATTCCCTGCTTTGAATTACATTAAGTGTAAACAATAAAGCGTTAGCAAGCGTATCGGCCACGGCAGGCGACGGAAGTGCCAGATAAACAATCTTTTTTAGATAAAAACACTGAAAACAGCTCATAAATCTGTACAGCGGCACGGGAGCACTTCATTCAGAACTGTCAGACAGACATAGATGAACTTCAGCGACAAATAACGGTTGCATATAATTACACCGCCGACGATTGACAACATAAAAAGGTTTTTTCGGTAACGGCCCTAACCTTTGCACTAATTAAAAAGCAACGCATCCGGCCCTGTCGATTATACAAACTGATTGAATTCTAATTTGAAATTCAACTTGTGTTCTCTATTAGTCCGAGACTAAGGTTTTAATTTTTTTATTTCCGGTGAATTAAGGATACAATATATTATTTCGTGACATTCATTAAGTATAATTTGTTTTTATTTTATATTTGAAATAGCGGCTATTACATTTAAAAGCAAATTTTACGAGATTGTGTTTGACGGCTATTATTTTGTGAGCTTGCATAGCCGTAGTTTTTGTCAACGGTGCGACGTTAGACGATGTTTCGTGGGTTGTGTTTTAAATTGGAGCGAGCCCGGGACGTCACTTCCGGTACCAATAATTTATTTCTCTCGGCCTCCGTCATGTGTCGCGATGGCGCGAGATACGACATTTATCCACGTTTATATTTGGAACGATTTCTGAGAACATTATGATTGCGACATATTCTTGTTTGAGCTGCGACCTCGAACTATGTACATAGCTGTCCACATGTATTGATGTGTTTAAATTATAATTATACTAGCACACATTTAATATACCTAATATTTGAAATAGAAAGTCTGCGCAGTTCTATCTTCAGTCACAGCTGTGGAATCCCAAAGCCAGAATTAAATAATACTTATTTATCAAGAACATTTATTTTGAAATAAGATTGTTGTGTCAAAGATGACGCTTTTATCACTAAAACAACAAAAATTGATAAACTGACATGACCAGCCTAAATAAGCAAGGCAAAAAAGAGTAAAAAAAAATATTATATCTGGTTGAAAAGTACAAAAAGCAGTGAATGAGCGGCGCGTGGTAGTGTTGTGACAGCCATATCTTACTCAGGGGCAATGTTGCGAAGGACATGCACCCACGCCGTCCGGCAACCAGCTCACCCCGCCCCTCGCGCCGCCGCCTCGCACCCCCGTGGTACCCTGCTGATGCTGATAACGTATCGGGGACACGTATCACATTATCGCAGTCCGTGCTTTGTGCGGAGAAGAAGTTTGGCATGATATATAATTTTTACTGTGCCTTGCTCCCGCAAAAAACTCTAACTTTTTATATTATTTACTAGCGACATGCCCCGGCTTCTCACGGGTGCAATGATATACATATAAACCTTCCTCTTGAATCACTCCATCAGTTTTAAAGATGTAAGCGCACAGGCAGCGGGAGCGACTTTGTTTTATATTATTGTAAAGATCATTTATATTTTTTCAGGGGATTTTCTTTAGGACTACAGAGTTTATACCTGTAAAATATGTGTTTCAAAATGTCCGATTTGCCCTTTAGTATTCTGGAGGAGGAAGAAAGCGTGTCTTTTTATTTTAATTTAATAATTTAACGACCGTCATGTCAGTTTCGTTAATATGTTCGACAGGCATTTAGATGTCATTAAAAGCGTCGAGAAAAATGAGTGATTTAAGTGATTTACTGCTCTCGGGGCGCAATCAAGGCTAACCAAACGAGTCGTGGCGACAATTAAAATGCGCACCACCTCATAACGGATAATGAAGACTCAGCAAATATTTGTTTTTGTGGGGGATTCCTACAATGAGCGTACCACTGCCGCAAATAAGGCAATTAATTGAATTCGGCACATCAAAGGTGCCGCCGGCGGGCTTTGTCGGCGCCTCGAGACGCGCAAACTGCAGTAACCCAACACTTGTATAGAACCTTGTCTTCCGACACTATGGGAACTACAAGGGCACACTTGGCTCTATTCCCACACTTGACGATTAGATCCCAATACAAAAGCTAATGCCGAAAAAACACCTGCAAATTGCAAAATTCGTAGTCGTATCGATTTTCACGAAAAAAGCCTGCGCCAGCTTTAACGTCCATTAATTCAATATGCTTGAAAGTACACCCGAACAGCTCGTAATAAAAAAAAAAAAAAAACTATGTGTTAAATTGTTATCTGAGTAGGTACTTACGATTGTGTGAAAAATTCCAATGACTTATTTAAATACACCCACACTTCAATGTGTTTATAGGCATCCAAATGTTATCAAGAGAATAAAATGGAACATAAAAAAGGTCTAGATATACATATACCCCTACATACAATAATACCCAAACATAAGAAATGGCTCCTATTGACTATCCGAAGATTAAACGCATTATTGTTAAGGTTCGACGCATTTTATTAAAACTGAAACTTTAAGTACGCTATGAATGTTTATCAATGCGTTTCGACGATATTAAAATAGCAGTAAAATGAATGCGATAAGGGCAGCCTTTAAATATTAAAACCCTTTGTGACTGCACTGACCCCTCTTTATATTATCCGAGTACAATAACATTGACAAGTAAATCAGATTTAGAATTTGAATCAAGGACACGTGGGTAACGTGAAGAAAAAGGCCTGATTGAAAGGGCACTCGGTAAGGGCTCTTATTAAGGGCTTATTGGAGGACAAGGACCCCTTAGGGTCGCCGCGTACCGTTTGCAAGCACCCCACCAAAGAAGTACCCTTGCTCTTTTCGTGTGCCAACCCTTGAGGGCTGATTTTTTTATTAACATCTTACCTGCTTGCACTTGAATGGTACTAAGGTGGGATCACATGTTTTTTTATTGTTGTTATACAATGAATATATTCTAAGTATACGGTCTATTAAAGCCCGCTAAGTATCATTTTAAGTAAATACGGTTCGTGCAAATATGTTCGGTTGCGAATAAAGTTGTAAATAGAATATTGGTATGTTGTAATGGCAGTGCTTTAGCTAGGTATGTTAACAGCATTGTTTTATTTAATTACTTCAAATGACTGCTATTAGGGTTTTGTTATTTTGATATCTTAAATATATCTATCTATATTTTATAACCGTTGTTTAAGATATATCTACCCTTTTTTACTCTGAAATAGTTAAATCATGAAAATTTTTCATTTTTCAAACGAGTTTAAAATATAAATAGTAAAATACAAATGTCACGCAATTACTTTTAATGGGATTAACTGTCTTTTCTCTTCCTTCATTTTATTCTCGTATTTTTTATTACATCCCTCATTCCTTTATAATTTCCTTTGTACGAAATTTTCGTAGTTCGAAATTTGAAAAGCTTGCGCACGTGCGCAGGAGTGTGTATCGGGTTGCGCCGGAAGTTCGCCAGTTGAAACACAATGGCGGCCGGATGTGGCTGCTCGAAAGGACACGTATCTCTTTATTGATATCTTAGAAAGCTCAATATTTTTCTTGTCGACACTTCAGAACTATTGACAGTTATGAAGTGAATGTAAATGATATTGATTTCTGATTCTAATGTCTTGATTGTGTTGGTTTTTTTTTGTGGAATATAACAGGATATATGAAAGCTGTGGTAGGTCACCGGTAGCAGCTTTTTGGTACTTTCAATGTTACAATGGATATATAAAACAGCACGCAAAAGCTAGGCATGAGACATATATGACCTGTGACAGCCATTTAAAACGAAGCCTGATACTCATGTGCCCAGTATCCATTACTCGTACTCCATAAGGGGCATGGGCATTCCACACTAATACATTCCTACAGTATTACAGGCTTTATTAAGCTAATACAAATGTTTAAAAGTGAAGCACGAGTCACTCAATAGAATCGCCCTGTTATTTGTTGAAAATGGTAATTAAGCGTCGTAAATAACTGATTTTATATTTTAATTACGGCTAAGTGAGCCTATTACGTTAAAATCTGTGTTTGACACGATATTCTATACTGAATATTTGCTTTTATATTATACCAATTAATGTTTGTTCAATAAAAAGCTGAATGGTTGTAGGGTAAGGCTATCAGGTTGGGGCGGGGCTTGGCCGGCTGATAAATCAGTGCGAGTCGCTTGCGCAGGACACCGCGCCGGTAGTCGTCGCCACATTAACTGGCCATATCACTTTATAGCAATAAATTATTATGATTGGCTGCCACGTAATACGCCCGATATATTGCTCTGCTAACTCATAAATGTACGCTAATAAGGATGACTGTACCCACCGCGGTTTATTGCCGATACCACCAGATGAATGATGCCGTATTACTTCGGGACATGCTTTTTGACTTCTGTTTGTTGTACTTACTTATAATTTATGTTCGACCGCATATAATCAAAAGTTATCGGTATGTAATGTAACAGATACAAGGATAAGTGTATGTGCACATCGGAGGAGTTGGTTTAAGTCAAGCGCGTTACTTCAGCGGCTCGCGGCGACAACCGGCGGCGGAGCGTGCCCATGATTTTTTCAGAACATTCGACATATGGTTTGACTGTAAGCGATTTTGCAACGTTGTTCCGAGGCGCACGTCCGGCGATTAGTCGGCGAGTGCGCAACGCGAGGATGTGCCGGCGGCAAGCGATGGCTGGCCCTTGCGACAGCGCGGATGCCACGAAATTGCACCAGCGCAACATTAACCATATACCCAGCAGTTTATTAATACGAGTGCAGTTGCAAAATATTGAATATATACGATGTGTTTTTGTGCGTTAACCTTCAGCTTCGTCGGTCCACTTGCATTAGTTGGGCACGCTCGAGTTGACGCGAGGACCCGCGAAACTCACCCGACGTCGGCGCATGCGCACGGTGACGACACACCATGCAGCCTTCATGCACTGCACTTATCTTTACTGATAACTTTCAAACTAGGTTCGCATTGAGTCCTTAAGAACAGCGAAACTCAATTACTGGTCGTAGATTAGGGAAACCCAAGAAAGCAATGAAATTTTCTAATGAAGAAACTTGCATTGTCTTCCACCGAATTTCTATTCGGTGGAAGACAAGGCAAATTTAATTCAGCAAACTTCTATACGATTTTACAAAAGAAATTGATTTTGAAAAATAATAAAGTACAAAATGATTTAATGACCAGACACTAAAAGAAGAAAATCTTTACCGAAACAAGATAGTTCAGGAGTTCACAAGAGCTAAAACTCACCACGCCACACCATTCCAGGGTCCAGTTCTGTGGAGTCCCTAGACCGGGAGCTCGGGTGTAAAAACATAGCTTAACCAGAGTCCAATCTCTCCATACTGCGTCACATACACTCGTAGCACTTTGCACTTATCCTTAAGGATAATTATCACGAAGAAAATAATAAAAAGGTAAATTAAAACGAAATAAAAATAAAGAAGAATTAATTAAAGTTCAGGTTTGGTTCTCGACAGTGAACTTTCAGGTGCGTGCAAGAATAATGCGAGTGATGAGTAAGAGCGTTGCAACTGAAGACTGACGCGCTGCAACCTGCGCACGCGTCGAACCTCGTGGTAGGGGATTGGATTGGACAATCTACTCTTAGAGTACTTGTGTTATTTGATTTTAATTGATTGTGTGCTATAATTAACTTACTCAAACTTTGTTATTTATCAGATCGAGAATGAACGATACTTATTGCTAAGTTTATCATTCTCTAAGTTTGATAAGACGATGTTCTAACTAACTAAGCTTAAATGTTATCGAAATACTAGGCATACTCAAGTAATTTATTTATAAAATAAACGTTATTTGCGAAACTAAACATAGTTTTAAAATAGACGCAACATTTCATTGTTACAATAGCGTCATCGCAATGTTAATGATCAAGTAATCTAGCTAACAGGGTGGGCTGTGATTTATGATACACTAAATTAACGTAGGATTCCCTGTCTGGCCTTGTTTTTTAATCACTGTACCAGTCTTATTGTCCTACCTTACCGTAAAGATTGCAAAAAATATTTCTAGGTTAGGTACAATTTATTCTTGCATCATGATTTCATGAAAGTTAGAAACGTTTAGAGTTAACAAAATAATGTATGTATGATTGTATGAAGATGTCACGTTTGGAATTGTGGTACAAGGTGCAAGACGGGTTGTTAGACCTCGGTTCAGCTGAAAGAGAGCGGAAAAACAGCGCCAAGGTCGGAACATTGCGCCATACGCCCAGCCAACTGGAAACCGTATGTGTGCTGATACTTACGTTACTGTAAAACGTAGTTTTTTTTAATCAACGATAGTGTTTTTATAATTGAGTTAACTAGTCGAAACGGTATCGGAGTAAGGTTGGCGATCGCAACAGTAAAAGTTATGGGTTTTTTTTTAATTAAAATAACTTTCGGGATTGAAGTATTCGATTTTTATTGATATCGTGATATTGTATAAATTGACTTTAGAATACATTGTATTACTAGAAATATAGCCGGATTATTGTAACGTAGACAATAGGGTATTTTACCAAAAAAATGGAATTAGTCTGTTAGATAAATTTCCAAAAAATGTTGGACACGTATTTTTTTTTTTTCACGTAAACAGAAAATGAAGACGATACAGTGCGTCGAAAACTTGTGTGACGTCACTATGTCGGTACACTTTTAGTGGCGAAGTGACGTCACAAGCCCCCACTCACGATCTTTCATGCGTTTTATCTTCGTAAGTTTTTATATTTATATTTTTATACAAAACAAAAAATACGTATCCAATATTTTTCGATAATCTAACTGACAGACTGAAGAGAATCATATTTATCTTACTCAGAAAAAATCCCCATAGTAAAGAGAGGTGGACAACGACATTGTTGCCATCGCGGGATTTATATCCTGGATGAGACTGGCACAATAGCGTGGAGCTTGGCACTAGAGAAAAGAGGCCTATACCCGGCAGTGGGTGAAGTCAGGCTGTAGATGATAATGATGACGAGACAATTCTGAATGTTATCTGTATTTCATTATTTAGTCATATACTGCAATCTTTTAACTTTTTCAACAACAAAATATTTGTAGTTAAACCAAATGCATCTCAAAATAGTCTTTATCCATCATCGCCTATTTCCAAAACACGATAAAATATGGCGCACATCAATTAGTCGTGTAAATTAGTTGTCTAAATGTTCGAGGTGGTGACGAGACCACCCGAGCTCACGACGGCCAGAGGACATCTTGTCTTCTTAGTTAATTTATTATTTCAGTAGCTGAGCTCCGGGTTGCAGTCAAAACATCCCGCACTGATGATTTACAACGCAATAAACACACCGTTTTATATCTAATGGAAATGAGCTTTTATCCGTGAGATTACGCAGCCACCCCCGATTGTAAAATTTGATTAATTATCATTTACCGACGTTTACCTAAAGATTGGTACAGTTACATCATTCAATGGGAATGAGATGTTTGATAAAACGACCTTATTGCTGATATTTATTGCCTTATTGCTCTTTGGTGGCTATTACATCTACGCGAAAATTCTTATCGTGGAATATTATATTTGATACGCACTGCTAGGACCCACAATAAGGTCTATTTTTCTTTAAAACTTACAAATACATCTATTCTGTACTAAAGTTATATAATTCGACGTAATATATGTGACTGCGATCAGATTTATGTGCTGATTAACAGGTCGATGTGAAATGAGCCGAATTTCCACAATGTTGGGCGAAGTTTACTGTTTTCTTGTGTCAAAACAAATTAAATAATAGATCTAATCGTAATTTTGGTTTTATGGTTTGTAATGTGAAATTCGTGTAAAAACCGTTGAGTAAATAGCTCGTACAAAACATATTAGCGTTTGAAAACATTCGTTTTTTGAAAGTACCTGCTAAATTAAGCTGAAGAAAACGAACCTGGCTAGAATGCTCTGTAGGTAAGATAACAATTTATAAACATAACATAACATCATGCCTGTAATCCCCAAAGGGTTAGGCAGCGGTATACCTAATGGTACACCACTACACCCTATTGCGCCCGTTATGGTTTTTTTTTAAGTCCCATTTAATAAAGGGCACAAATTCAGACTCTGTGGCTGCTGCTGAGAAATTCCTGATGGAAAAATCCAATAACACTTTGCCGGCCCCAAGAATCGAATCCAGGACCTTATGCTCAGCAGTGGCGCTTGCGACCATAAGACTAACCAGGTGGTCATAATTGGCACTCATTATTTCATGTTATAATGGTACGGTACGACATAAACACAGTGAATCGCAAAGTGCATCGAACGAAACCGGCAGACGACGCGCAAAGTTCTTAATTGAGAGTTTTACGAAGATTTTACAAACTTGCAGTATTTAAAATCACACACAAAAAGTTTCCAAGCACATTTACTTGTAAGGAAATGAACCACGTAAATGTTTGTTTGTCATAAACGTGACGTTGCCAATAAACGCTGTCTGGGGTTCGAACCCACCTGTGTAATTGCCGAGTTATCAGCTACTTGTAATGAGGCTCACTTTGGCGCAGTTGACACCACCCCCTTATCTGTATTAGTCATGATAGCCGCATTTGTGTTTCTACTGTTGAAATAAACGAGTAAAAGAACAGTTCGACTACAGTCTTATCTGTTTTAGTCTGTGCAGAACGGTGTAAGTACCAGTAGCGAAGGGTCAATTTATGTATGAGGGAAGCCGGAGTGCATGTCTTTCATGTGATTATATTATTTGTGTATAGAATACTGTCTGTACCATTTTTCAAAGGGAAGCCGGTAGGAATCGAGTTGTATGGAACCTTCGCCACTGGTAATTACTTACACCAACACAGAAGTATGAATTCATAAATAAATACTAAATTTAATAATATTCATATTTTACTTCTACCTAACCCTATTGGAAAATATAGGCGTGATGATGGTAATACTATATTCTGTCTAATTAATGTAAAAAAAATGAAAAATCTCATAGATAGTTTAATTTTAGTGTGATAATAAATCGATCTTCGTAGCTGCTACGAAATTGTCGTAGCAAGCGTAGACCTCTCGTAGACCTTACCTACCCTTTGCTACGCTTGAATTGAAATTCGCCTTTCACCTTGCGATTTTCCGCTAGTCACATGCTGAACTGGATTGCAGATTACATTCAACTTATTTTGGAATATAAATATGAATTCAAGTGCTTTTAAAAAAAATAGTGTATAATAGTGTATAGTTTATTTTGTAGTGTAACAGGAGGATGGTGGAATTTAGATGGCTATTCTAAACGTAACGCAACAGTAGTTATAGTTTCCCTGTTTTATTTGCAGGAAGATAACATCGCAGGGTACCCTTTTTGTATGACACCGTGCAGAATGTAAGCAATCAAAATAATGACGGCGAAAAAAAATTATTATCGCAACCCAACCTAAGGATCCTAATTCCTCGGTCATTCTTCATTACAACGATCTCCTTCAGAACCTCCTTAGAAAAGTTTTTAAACTGAAATGAAATATCGAGAACTCGAAACAAACAAACATAGCAGAACATCACGCCTATAATCCTTGAAGGGTTGGCAGAGGTGTACCTGATGGTACACCCATATTTCCTCAGTTATCTTAAAGTCCCGTATAATAGGGAACAAACACACACAGATGGTATAAATATCTCGTATAAGTGCTAATGATAATTAGCTCGTTTTCACAAAAACATGTCACAAAATTACTTTGCGAATTTGGCTAGATGTTCCGTGTGGTGTAAAAGTATGACTTACCAGTGTTGTTGTTGTTGTTGTAGTGGTGCGCAGGCGCCGGTATGTACTCGGGCAGCTCCGGGAGGCACACGTTGCTCTCGTACATGTTCGGGGGCACGTTGGCCAGCAGCGAGCGCTCCTTCTCCACATCTATGGAGCATTCTGACATTTGAGTCTAGCTGTCATTTGGCAGACAGTTGAGTTTGGTGGTGAATTATAATATGATAAAGAATAGTCCTCTTGACAATAAGAGTCGTTTCATTATTTCGTTAAAATTAAGACTGAATCCCAAGTCAGGACTCAAGAGATGAAATTTACGTCTGCCCAGGACGCAGAAGATTAAAAAAAAAACACTTTTTGGAAGCGGAAGATAGGTAATTAGAATTAGGTAACTTTACGAAAACGGTGCAGGCAGAGTTTATTACTTTGGAAATCAAGATATATTTAATCTGTTGGAATAAGGTGTTCTTGAAATATTTTCAGTGTATTTCACAACTTGTGTATCTACTATAAAGATTATATAAAAGCATGCCTCTAGCGGTAAACAATACCTACCTTTCTGCAGGATCTCGAGATGTTCCCAGAGTATGTCGCCCATGAAGGCGGGTGCGCGTGCGACAAACTCCTCGCGGCCCATGGCGCAGATGTCCTTGCCCTGGGTGCGGGCGAACTGCTGGAGGGCTACGCCTTCCAGGGAGAACTCCCGGGCAGCCCACCGCAGCCACGCTGCTACTGCCGCCTCGTTCCATTGGCGAGGATCTGGGGGAGAAGTGTTGGATGTAGTGGAGAAGGAATGTGCATCTTAAAGACTGAGTTTTATTTTAGCACACATAGGCTTGTCTGCAATCAACGTATGGTACGTCCAGGCTTTACATAGTTGTAAAAATGCTTTGTCCACATTTTTTTTTTCGCAGAATAATTAACTAATATTCTACAAAAAACCCTAGTTACCAATACAACGATCGCAAATAACAATAATTCACAATTTCAAGATAGACATATGCAGATAGGGCTCACATATGAAATCAGGCCATCAGTGGCCGTCAGTGGCCGTGATTGGCGCTCGCTATCAAGTAGTAAAGTGCACAATTATCGGCAGGGCTGCAACATCGACAATTAGCAGGGCAGCGAACCGACTGGTTGAGTGGTTGCCTCACAGCGGAACTTGCGCAGGCGCAGGAAGCGGCCCGACCTTGACGCCCCAATGTATGCACCCAGCCGATTGTCTTTATAGCGGTCGTAAATGATTTCTAATATTCTGTTTCTGTTAAAATGCAGTTCAATTGTTTTTGACAAAGTGATACAATCGGATGTTAAAAAAATTAATTGTTTAGCAAATTCACACATTTTATATAACTGTTAAAGAATGACTGATGTTTAAATAAAAAAAAAACTGACTCAAGTGGAAATACTAAGTTTCTTAATTTATTTTTAAAAGTATGACATATGTCGTAAAGGGAAAACTCGTAACTTTGGAATACTTTACAGTGTTTCAAGCGAAAAGGGGTTTATCACCTTGCTCCGAAGGAAGATCGATCAACTTAATCAGTGGCGGCCATTAAAGATTTTCTAATCGCTCCTAGCTAGGTTAACTACAAGAAAAAGTAAATCGATACAAATGGAGTTATGTGTTACGCTGTTATAAATTGCTGTTGCACTCAGAACTTAAGTTTTTCCCTTGGAAGCGGGAGAGCTGTCTAATAATAAATAATTAGTTTAATTACAGCTTTTAGTCGGAGGCCGTCGGGACATGACGTTTAATGTTTATGCCTTGGCCGTGTGGCCACGAGAACCACGAAGACGCTGTCAGTTCATAACTTTACAGCGATTTAAAATGGCGACATCAAAGGGAAATGACAACGTATTCAGTCGTGCGACAATAAAGTATGATTTAGCATCAATGCTGTTGAAAGAGTGACAAGTGAATGCATGTAGTTATATATTTCTTAATTAGAAGGAGGTTCTAGTTTTATTGCGAGTTCTTTCATTGCTTTGCTTGTTCGAATTCATTGGTTTGATGTCAGAAATTTGTGATCTGAGAAGTGAAAATATACGAAAAATACTTAATTTGCGTCACACAGTGACTGACGATGTTATTCACATTTATATTTCTTTTTTTTTAAACTAAATTCTAAAAAGAAGGAGTTTACTAAAAGTACTTACATTATATATACGTATATACACATTTTTATTTATTGCTTCATTTATTAGGTTAAACTAACTATATACATTAATAATTAAAAACTATTAAACTAAAATAAATAAACTAAGAACAAACTATAAAAGGGCATATACACTACATATACTTCAAAAATTACTGAGAAATAAATACTGAAAACGAACTATGTAGTTTCTAGTGTATTTTTTTTGTACAAATAATCCAAGAAATCTTCAATCGACTTACGTCACAAATCGTATTTCCCTTTACACTGGTTTCCTGCTACCACAAGTTGAACAACGAGATGTTGGTTTAAAATTAACTAATAAGTATAGTGAATAGTTTACGTTAATTGAAGCCCACAGGTAGAACAAAGCCAGTCCGTCCGTATGTTAATGGAGCAATTTTATTAACAATCGATGGTAAGATAACGACGGAGACAGCTCCTCGACTACAGCACGTCATTCTGAATGCAGGGATTCATTTTATTAAATGGTAAGATCTCTACACAGATAATACACTGGCTCTGCGACTATAAAACTACAATGAACGAATTTTGAGTTTGTTTTTCGTTCCATTGCGTGTTTTTAATACATACGTTACAGTATATTTTTTTATAAATAATTCAATGGATTATATAAATAGTTTTTTTACCGTTAGCCACTTGTTAGCGGTGAGTTCTTTGGACAACAAATGTTTGTTTAACACGTGTTGGAAGGCTACTTCTTTACGATAATTGCATAAGAGGTTTTTTCTTTCTCTGTTTGATGATGATAGCTTACGTGTGTACATAACACCTAGATTTTACTATATTATAGCCTGTCTTTGCTTAGATAAACAAAAATAATCGCCTTTTGATAATCTATTTACCTACCTACATTTCATAAATTTGTTTTATTAATAAAAGTTAACATAGGTAACATATAAGTTAACAGTCCCATTTTTTATTAAACGATACTCGTCCTTCTTTCAAACAAGTTTAATTAGATTAAGAACGTTATTGCAAGTGCTACCAGAGTACCAGTTCCCTTGCTACTTATCACCCCCATGTGTTACTAGCTCTGATAAGATCTTACCGTTATCTCAACTGATATTACGAACAGGACTAAGGTGGGCCCCACACACGAGGTAGAACGATAGAATTCTTGAACAGACGCCAGCACGTAAACTTACCACAATCTATCAAATCTCATTCCATTTTGAAATTAACCGTTAACATTTTATTATATTATAGCTATTATAGCTAGCCCATATTGTCCCACTGCTGGGCAAAGGCCTCCCTCCATTCCTTCCAACGGTCGCGATTCTGTGCTACTTCTTTCCAATTTTTTTACATGTTAACATTTTATGGTTTAAAATGATTTGGAGAAATTTGACAATTTGTGGTTCCTTGATGTGCTTGCGACTGTACAATATTATGCTGAAATGAATTATTGTATGCCTAATTCCTGTGATACAGGTGTAACCTTAGTTGTGAAATTTTTAAATTAGTATTATTACCAAAGGATATCGCATTACCCAGTACTAACTGGTTGTGGAGGTCAGATAGGCAGTCGCTCCATGTAACATACTGGTATTCAGCTACATCCGGTAAGACTGGAAGACGGCCTTAAATAATTATAAAATGGGAAAAGGCAGGCAGATGATGATGAGTATTCTATTTGCTAAGATCAAAACTATTCTAAATTTTGTGTAAGACTCGCCGGACCTATCACCTGAATTATTTGCACATAAAGCTACCCGAAACTGTCAAATTTCTCGCTTAACGCTTAAGCGATAAAGTTGAAAATTTATCAAAGGAACTTGACAGATTGTAGTAGCTGTATGTGCTGGTGTCTTTACTTAAATTGATTATAAGGTTACATTAAGTGTTCGGTCTGCAACATTGTGAAACGTTTATTTCCATTCGAAGTACTTTAAAATTTTATCAAACTGGGTTTTATGACTGAATTTATTACGTTGAACAATTAAGGAATCAAGTCGATTTGACAGCGCGTGTTCAGCTGACGCACACATCACTGTGGCCTTTGATAAGGAGCCGTGTACTCCACTGGAATGACGGCGAAGAGTTATAACTGTTCCGTCATTATATCGCTTCAACTCATGTTCAATGAAAAGGGTACTCTTGCGAAACACAAGAACCCGATTATCAAAAGTTTGGTAGTTATTTTCCAATTTCATGATCAACATTTCACTAAATAGTTGTACTACATTCACTATCCGAATCCATTGATAAAATATAATAATCATAAAAGATTTAGCAAGTGTTATTCACATCCTGCGCGTGATTTCGTGTTAGATGCGCGCGGGCACACCGGAAGCGCGAATAGACGCGGCGCAGACGCACGCACTTCCGCCGCGCTAGGGCATCGAACCCGCCACCTGTCCACAATATGATCCTAGGCAAATATCAATACGTTCAACACGGAGTACAATTTGCGCAGCTAATTGATATTTTACCATTATTTTTATGCGGCAACTCGAAGGGCTTTTGGAATAAGAAGAATGTTTTTGCATTTTTTGCTCTTGTGTTTTCGTTAAATATCGCTATCGCTATCGATATAGCTGGTCGTCAGTCAGCACCAACAAAGGTGGAGGTGTGTGTCGTTGGCGGTCGCGACACGGCGACGCGTCCGTCACATTACCATATGCAAATGATACCTTGTATTTATACGCTTTGTCAACTGTACGCTAACAGTTTTTGCTTGTAACCAGTATACACTTAAATATTGAACAAGGGGAAAAACAAGACGGCTATCACAACATTCTTACGCGCTAACGACTTCACTTTACCACTCGCTGACAAAAAGTGTGGCGATTATTTGTCGCGCTTGTACATCACCACAGACCACACCAGACTAGCAATTTGCACTTTAATGATTTCAAGCTTGATCATCTGTTAAGCGATCGACTGGATTATTCCTACTGCAACTTGCGACTTAGTAACAGAAATTAATCATAATTTTATTAGCTTATTTAAAAGCAGGTGCATCAAATTAAAACGAACTGATTGCATTAATAATAACATTCGATGATTTTTTTCCCTCCGTCTGTTAGATCTCGAGCGACTGAAGTCTAAAATTAATATTTATGTGGTTTTATAGCCTTTTCTTCCTGAGCATAAAGTGCTATTGCTGAACTCTAATAAAATGTCTGCGTTTACATTACTGAGAAATAAACCATTGCTGCGATATTTTCATATTCCTTCTCTGGTGAACACGACCAAATGTCTTTTTATGAAATTATCTAAGCATTTACTGAACGTTAAACGGTAATTAGATTGTATTTTATTGATGAACCTCCATCCAATGCTTACTTTAATTGTCTATAAACAAAAGTTAATTATTAGGACATAATAAGAGTCCAAATTAGCAGTAAAAATACCTAAGCTACCTACCTGAGTTTAAATGCCCGAATTGTGTTCATTGCAATTAATTTATTTAACCATTTGGTAAACTTAAACTTGCTGTCATGTTATACAAACATTTTATCCAGGATATTTAACAGGCAAAGTGACTCCTATGTTCAGGGAATTCAAGTCGATTACAGAAAACTTAGGTGTGATGACTTCAGTTAAAAGTCTCTTTTCGTATACAATCAAATTGATAGTGGCCTGAGGCATCCCTTTTATGTTGAAATTCAGTCGTTTAAAAACATGTCCTAATTACAAGAGTCCAGAGTCCAGTTTAAAACTAAAGTGGGATGCAAGTATTACCTTTGGGTACGCCGAGGCGCAGTTGCTCCTTCTCCCAGGAGGCGAAGGTAGCCTTCAGCGCCTCGGCCATCTTCTTGTTGGTGCCCGGCGTCAGCGGTGGCACCTGCGACGGGATGTCTGTAACAAACACAAAAATGACTTTAAATCTCTACTGTTTTATCGTGAATTGCTTCTTCATACTTGGTAATAAGGTTCAAATCGGTCCTGTCTTCAGTAGCTAGTGTGAACTTCTAAATGTTGTAGGTAATGGGAAATTATTGAAACTGTTACTTGAACCATAATAATTATGATAGCCTTCGAAGATTGAAGAGTTCAGATTGAAGATCGAAGATAAAAGAGTGTCTACGGAGTTTGGTCACTTCTTCTCTTGAAAGATTTACGTTGTACCGATTTACGTGTTATCGTTGCTGCATATTCTAACTGCCTCGTTTAAAATCAAAAAGTGCTTTGAATTGAAATTTTGAATTTTTGCTTTGATTTTGAGTTTGATGTTAATTTAAAAAAAAACATACGGGCAGATTGCCCTAACCCTGATCTTCGTTCACAGCCACATCGTAGAAGCTACTTATTATTATAATATGCTCCTTATAATCAGGTTTGTTCATATGCATGGGTGCTAGATATGATCTGTTTGCAATGAGTTATTCATAAGCCTCAGGGTTATTTGAAACCATATCCACATAGATTAACGCCATAGTTTCACAGTATATTACATGTTGGTGGTTTTCTAATATGGAAGCGAGTTCTATCTGTTGTCAACCGAGATGTTTATCATTCGGATTAATTACTTTATCTACGGCATTTATACCGAGCACCGAAGAACAAATTAATAGCCAACTTTTTGAGACTTGATGGTTTCGAATAAAATAAATCAGAGATAAACAAGCGAGATTGAATTTGTTGTTACTGTGTGTGTGAGTGTCCGTGTGTAGTTCTTGTGCAGGTTTGTAGGCTTCATTCATAAGTGCGCCTGGTTTGCGGCGCTGGTGTGCGTGCCTGTGGCGGTGTGCGTGTGCTGCGCGCGCGCACCTGCCGACCAGTTCTGAGATGCGGAGATTTGTGCACCTCTCCCACGGTCGGTGCCCGCTCGGCCTCTGATCTGCTCTAGCTGAACCTCATTCTGATATAATTTAAAAAAATTCTCTGTGGTCGTCGTTTTAGTTTCAATTAGAGTCAAAGAATTTTGTATTCCAATCACAATTAAGTAGAATAAGGCTCGAGCTGCAGCCCGGCCCTTTGATGTTGTGTAAATGCGGTGTCTGTTTCAATAGTGTCATGTTTTGATGTCTCTAAATGAGTTGAAAGAAATGTTCCGTATGAAGACTTCTCAGATCTATTATAAAACATGATGTGAAACTTTTGATATTTAAATGTGTTTTTATTGCTTAATTTTCTTGTGGCTGGCATGAAGACATTTTGAATACATTTTGAACAACATCAGTTGACAAGATTAAAATCAAACGACGCAGAAAATAAGCTGAACGAAGTAACAATGGGGATTGCTGATTCTATTTTTGCCGGGGATAACATAAAGAGGTGTTCGATGGTGCAAGGTGGTCGGAGTCGCGGCGGTTGCGAATCACGCCTGCATTAATTGCCGCACTCCGGCACAATGTGATTTACTCGGACTATATATCTCGCGCAGCTGCACTTGACTCACGATTATTGCGCACACATCTTTTTATACTAACGCTGTTACAATGAGATAGGAACTGCGTGCATTGATTGCGTTGTTAGGGCAATCTTTATCATTAAATTTTTTCGCATTTGTTTATAGTTTTTCATGAAGAATTTCATTGACTAGGTTTATACTGGCAAAACTGTCTCTGCATATATCCTATGTTTGTCCATTTACATTAAATTTGCTAAGAATATTTGTCGAACGATTCCACGTCGGCAATTTGTTCTTGAAACGTCTTCAAAAAACTTCTCATTACGTCTTGATGAATTTTTATTTACCTTAACGGATATTAATGGCTCGTTTAATTGAAGTATTTAAACTCATCTCTGTACATGCAATGTGCATTATACAATACGCTTTTTATGTTCATTGTAGTGATGTTATTATATTGTGAGTGTATCGAATATATTGCATTTATCAGACACCTGCTCGTGCAATATATCCGTACCGATATAGTACATGTAACTGATTGTGAAGCTCCTCGCTAACAAGCCTCCGGCCCTGAGCAATTGTAGAGAATTGATGGCTCTCTAATTCATATTTCTCTCAATGAAAACCAAAAAAGCAAGTACTATATTTTTATATCATGAAGATCAAACCAATCCCAACTAATTAATGGTGTTACGCATATTTTCACATCAAACAACTCGGTGAATAAAAAGTACATAATATTTAATTTTTTATTTAACTTATGTTCTTTTAAAATTATTTTAAATGTAATAGAAGACTAGTGTCATCAAAAAGTTTTAAACAGAAATATATGCACCGCCTCCGTGGTCGTTAACTCGGGTGTTGGGTTGGTACCAACGTTTTTTTTTTTGAGATGAAAGAACATTAATTCTATTTGAATGTTATAAAGTTAGCAGAATGTGAGTGTCATATGCGCTAGCAAAACTCGCTGTCGGACATTATAAAGAAATAATTTGATAACAAGTAATGACTAATTTGATGTTCTGATGAAAATATGTTAGAATTAAACAGTTATTTCTTGGGAAATGTGCTTTAAACTTGCAGCAGTTTAAATACGAAAGCTATCATCGCACTGAAGAAATGAATGTTCAGTGAGACGGTAGTTTATTTCTTGTATTTTATAATAACTTAAATAAAGCTAATTGTAATTATCTGCGGGATAATTCAAGAAGGTGGTGGCACGAATAACAGTCGTGCTTGGCATTAAGATCTGGAATGGTATTTTTGGATGTACAAAAACTACGACGACAAGACTTCCGTTTCCGTAATTAAAGTAATTAATCCCGAGTGATTTCGGTGTAATTGTCGCGTAGTTTCCGATGAGCCCCATCCGTTGTACGATATTGTTACTGATAGCTTATAAGTAAAAACGGGGAATTGTATTACTTAATTATAGCAGTTTATTTATTTTTCGCAGAAGGTACTTTTTGGAGTATTGTACAGTTTTTCAATCAGAATTTACTTTTTTCAATCAGTAATAAGCCTGGATTTTGAGTTTACATATATTATGCATCCGGTATATGGCCATACGCCGCCCTACTAAACGGAAGGGATGATATGTGGCAGTAGGTTCTACATATTTGTATACTTGTGCTCGTATTCCTCTATGCGGAATACATTGTTAGAGTTCCGGACCCAAAGAGTAAAACTGGACCCTATTACTAAGACTCCGCTGTCTGTCTGTCCGTCTGTCACCAGGCTGTATCTCATGAACCGTGATAGCTAGACAGTTGAAATTCTCACAGATGATGTATTTCTGTTGCCGCTATAACAAAAAATACTAATAACAGAATAAAATAAACATTTAAGGGGTTTCCCATACAACAAACGTGATTTTTTGCCGTTTTTTTGCTCGATATTAATAACGGTGACAGGTAGACGCTTGAAATATTCACAGAATATTTAGTTGTATATTCACTTTAAAAATAAATAATGGAATTAATATAGAATAAATATTTAAGGGGGGTTCCCATACAACAGACATGTTTTTTTTTGCCATTTTTATTGATAATGAAACGGAAACCTTCGTGCGCGAGTCGGACTCGCACTTGGCCGGTTTAGTTTCACTCCCGCCCTTCAACAATATAGTGTAATTCACACCAACTAACTTAATCAGCCAAACATTCAGCGCCACTTAACAATCTCCTAAGTCATCGAGGTCTCCACAACATGTCGAATGTTCTTGGTATAGCTGCGGCGAAGAGAATCGTGAATGGCGTAGATAAGTGCACAAAACACCGGAGATGCGCCGCGTGGCTCCACCGCTAGCCGTACCCGACCGAGGACGGCCCGCAACCTTCGTACTTTCGGCCGTACTTACTAATACCGTGCTTTGTTTTTGAATTAGGAACTTTGCTTGATGTGTGTTGCCGTTGAAAAATGGAAAACTAAAAAAAGAAACCTATTATTTGCCTATTTGTAAAATTACTAGTGCTGTATGCAGAATATTTTTAAGTATTTTTCAGAGAGTTTTTTAAAAGTAAAGTAGTTGCTCAAAAGTGTAAAAACACGAAACAAAGTTCATTTGGTTAGAATTCTTTGAAAGTTCAAACTCCATTTTTATATCGTAAAGCAATCAACAAATTCCCGGTACCGCTAAATAAGAATGTATAACAAGAACAATGCACGCAACGGGCTGCATTTCTTTACAACTCCAACACATTTCACATTATGCTAATGTTCGGTGGTTTCACAGTAACAGGTGGCCGACAAGGGTTGTTCGAGGGGAGCCCAACCGACACTTGTTGCGTCAACTTGCGTCCAGCAATTTCTGAGTCAAGCTCGTTGATAAACAAATGTAATGACTCCATTATGTCCCGTGTTTATCTAGACGGATTGAATTGTAACAGACAATTATTTCCAAGTAATTTTATGTTCTAGATAGTTTGATATCTAAATTATTTTAGGAATAAAGTGAAGGGAACAGCTGCTTTGGAATCGAGAGTCATTCGATGAATTATTTTCAAATTATTGGCTTTTGCAATCGTAGAATCTGTTTAGTAATAGACATGTGTTTTGTGGACTGTAAGGACTTCAGTGATGTTGTCTTTTACCTTAACGTTTTAGGGGAAAATGAGGTGATGCAGCATGAATATGTAATGTGTATCTTCATAGCCAAGCAATCTCTACCGGCGGTCGTCACAATAGCGAGCCAGAACAAAAGCTCGCGCCATTTTTACCGAACCCATTGTTCACCGTTTGAACTTGGAACGTCGCGTGACGTAAATGGCTCGTGCGCTGTTTCGCATTCAAATCGCCTTCTTTTTGCTTATAATTATACTAAATATCATTGTAAAACGATCATTCTTGCTAAAAGCCTCGATTAAAGGACTACATTGTAAGTAATTACCTTTTTCGTGTATGTAACTGTCAACTTAGAAAGACTTTATTAAAAGGCTTGCTTTAACATTCTTTGAGTGTTTTATGCACTGCATTTAGGTAGTATTTACTTAATGTCCTATAATTATAGTTACCAAACTAACACTGTGGCTAATGTATTACCCTGCTTAAGCTATTACCTTCATACCTTACCAACATATCGTTACCGTGTGAAGCCAATTATGTCAGTAAGTATGCATTTTGAAAAATTGTTCATTTGCTTACCGATATCACCCTTCCAGTCGTTGAGGCGTGGAGGAGGGTTATGCGGTAAAATTGTTATTGTTCAAACGGTTCCCTGCTCACTCACGCAGAAAATGAACGTTTTGCGTATGAGTTGTACTTTTATTTAATACATTAAAATTCGTTACACTGCCCAACCGTTGCGCTACTTTAATAAATTGCAGGATACCTACAGGGCAGGGCCCAGGGAATTTTGAATTAACCGCGCGAGGCAAAAGTAACATGGGTTCATTATATTGTTTGAACGTACAGTTGTTGTAACATTCCTAGTAAGATATCAGGGGTCCTCATCGTTTTTACGTTCCGAGGTGGAGAATCTAACAATGCTCACTTATCTTTCAGTGATCTGTGGTGCGTTGATCACGAACGTAGGCGACGGACCTTTGCTCAATGACAGAGGCAGCCACGGCGGGCAGGCCGCGGCGCGCGCGCATCATCTCATTGAGCGCGCACCGGATGGGCCAATCAGCGGCGTGAATGGACGCCCCCGCGCCGTGTCGCTGCTGCTGCTCTGCGTTATTAGCCGCCGTACTAGATGCCACTGTTTCTTTGTTATGTCCGTAAATTGTTATGACTTTTTATGGCCCAAAGAATGTGTTGAGTCGTAAATCCGTTGTTTGCCTCATTGATAGCGCTATTGTTCGTCGCATGAGAAAACGCGCGTCCTCAGCTACTGCATATGAACCGGTTACATAGTTCAGCTTGTTAGCTCGGAGGTGACATGTCCGCTAGTCGCGCGGACACCGGCGCGGGCGCAGGCGCGGTGCGAGATACTCATGTGCACGTTTACGTAATGTTTGGACGGAAGCGGCGCGGGGTGGCTATTATTTTAGTTTATGGCGTTCAATTAAATAAATGTATTTTTGTATTCAATTAGCAGTTTGATTTGATGTTTCGGGAATAAGGTGAGAGACTCCGAAGCGAGCTCCAAGGGCTTAGCGGAAGATAAGATACTTTTATCTTTTGTTGTTCCGGTGTGATTGTTAATGTAAGCGTCCACCCACACCGCTGCCAACTATGATCAAACACGATCAACAGAACATTTACAGCAGTCGTGCGTCGTCGTCCCGATTAACAAGCAGCCAGTTTGTATACAAACATTGTTTCCAGTTCCCAGGTTATGAGCACGCAAGGTCTTTACTTTCAAGATCAGCAGAGCATACGAGGAGCTAGTCATAATTACGGTAATGGTTGGCCGAGTGTTGCTCAACCGCGGTTGTCTGTACCCTAGAGTAGCGGAGCCGGACACGCTGTTTCAAAATACAGTGATATTAAAGGAAATTGAGTTGCGATATGATGAACTGTTGGATGTTCGAGCCTTTGAGTTATTGATTGTAGGTTTTATTTGCTCTTTACTTGCTACTACTAATACACCTTGTACTTGTGGTCTTTATTACAATAGATGAGGATATTCTTAATCATGAAAACATGTTGATTTAAATCTTCATTCTGACACTTCACGACCATCGTTTCCCAAGATGAGAAAAGTAAACTCAAAGACAGCAAGGTATTTGTAAACAGCCTACGTTCACACGCAATAATTTTGCAATTCCTACGCACAAACTGTCCAATGGTCTGTAAACTTAGTAGTGCCATAGGTAATAATTTAGAAAATGAACGTTTTCATATTTTTCTTTCGGTCACGGCGCGTTCACATTCGGGACAAGTGCACGCGAAACCGAGAGCGTTGCGCGGTTGCGTCACCAAAGCGAAGCGAGGATCACACGTCGCCATTTTTGTTACGATTCCTTCGACCACGATCCATATTTGAAATCCGAACGCTATTGTGGAACAGTTGAGTCTATGATTTGGTTGATAGAATAGAATATTTATTTTTGACATAAAAAGTAGTGATACAATTGTTTATATTTGGTTGAGTTTTTGTAGTGCTGTAGAAGGGAAAATCTACAGGTTTTCAGTAATATTACCTTACCTTTTGGCTTATTGAAAGCTTTCATCATGACTTTGATTCCCATGCCTGCGATGGCCGCCGTCGCCTCGATGAGTGGTCTGCTGCGGGCTCTTGAAGTCCGAATCACAACCCACCAGCAGGACGATTATTATCTATTGTCCTTTTCACTTATATTTATTTTTACAACGACTTTTTACACACTATTTACTTAAAAATTAAATAAGATCAATAAATATCACACTGTTTCTGTTATTAAAGTTTTTCGTCAGTCTAAACACTCTTCGCTATTTTTCATTTTGGGGATGATACTATTGTCACGTGACGAAGGAGAAGTTCATTCTTATTGTATCAGTTTTATCACTGTTCATTGTTTTTAGCATTCACTTAACAACACCTGTTAATAGAGAAATATTCTATATAATTTTGTACTTGACTCCTATTTCTGACGTTTGAGATAAATACGTTAACTGTTTGTAGAGGTAATAAATTAAAGCAATGTTAGTTTTTATCTGCAGCAATAGCTATAAATAATTGCTGAGTGGTAATTAAGAGATAAACGATAGCGCAGTTGTATGATAATAGTTAAAGTACTAGGCTGACACAGTGTTGGAGGAGGTACGGAGGTACAAATAGTGGCAAACATTCCCACAGGTGTGCGGAACGATCCGATGCAGGCGCTTCCGGCCCGGTACCCCACTTACCCCGAGTGGTTCCCACCCTCGCACCACCCCCGCGTGTTACCCCGCCGCTTCAACGGGGTTGTTCTCACGCAAACCACTAGCCCGCGACTGATCATTTTGCTAACTTAGTGTCGATGTCGATCTGTCCAAGTCAATTTAGTAACAATGTTAAGAAAGTTAGTATTCACTCTAGCAAATAGGCCGTAACTACTAGTTATGCTAGGTATTCATGTGCTGTTAAATTCTAGACACCACTATTTTGAAGAATAAATAAAACTATGGCCACATGTTTAACTGAATTATGCTCGAGAAATAATATTTGAATAAGAGATTTTTTGTTTGTAACTGTGTTTTTCCGTCCTTTTTAAAGTTACAAATAAAATTACCCACGTGATGGTCAACCTGTTCAACATATACTGAATATTCGGTAGTTATAATGAACCATAATTGTCCATGCTTATTTCGTTGTGCGTGACCACGATATGGGCACAATAATTACAATAATGTCGACTATGAGACCTACAACGGAACAACAAGAACCGGCTTTTAACAACACTTTCTAATAACAAATACCATTTTATGTTGAATATTCATTATTCAACAATTGATATCTACTTTACATCATGTGGGTATCGAGCGTAATTTAATCACGATGCTGCCAGATAATCATCCCATGTTTATGTTCTTAATATTCATAGTCATAACACGTTCAAATAACCAATAACTGAGCGACACAAATTGATGAAATTGGTACTTCAAACCCCACTAAAAGTCAAAGGGTTAAGTACCAGTAAACTTCTTCATCTCGTTTTATTAAAAATGTTCCATGAAAAGGGGTGCTAATGCTTGTTTTTATTAAAATAAAATGTATTGCCACAAGTGATTAATGATAATCTGTTAAAACGCTTTTCAATGAACTTTTTTCGGTTCACACGGTGATAGAGCATATTTATTTTTTGGCTATTTGTAGCACTAATTTATTTTTAAATTTATAGTTTATGCAGATAAGAACATCATTTTAGAATTTATTGTTTTTTTTTTAGATCTCGCAATATAGTTTCACACGCTCTTAATATGGAAGTGAGTGATGAATACCTAGCTGTTTGTATTATAGTAGGGACCTATATACAGGGTTACTGGTAACTCGATGAAGTAATAGTAATAAATTACAAAAAAAAGGTTTGATTAGTGATCTTTGCCAAACTCTTAAGCATTTTTAACTTTTAATTATTAACAAATATTGACTTCGGCATCAACTATGATAATAACTTAAATTTCAGTACATTCACGCCCTAAATTATTTTTAAATCGGCTTCAAAAATGATTTAATCTGGGATTTTTGGAACTCAAAAACTACTGAATTTTGGTAGAACATTTCGTGGCTTAATTTGTTGCATTTCAACTCTGACGTCCTGAAGGAATACACCAGTTACCAGTAACCCTGTATATAGCAGTGCATACTCTAGGTATTGAAAACAATTGACATAGCATTAGTCAATGAAACATGCTTGAGTCACAATGGGGGCGACGAATTGCCTCTAATCAAAATCACATTTAGAAACATAACTGCCATATTATTGGTCGAGGATTTTATTGGACAAATGACGCTGTATGCAATAACAAAACGGACAGTGATGTTCGAAGGGCACGACATGAGAATGTTTAAAAATTATTTAAATATGTTAGATCGACTTTAAAAAAGATTAACGCCAACTTGGACCACAAAACACTAAATGCATTTAACACTAAATATATTCAAAAGATCATTCTGTCTGTCTTCTTCAAGCAATTGGCGGAAACTTAAGGATGTTTTATATATTACTAGCTGTTGCCCGCGACTTCGTTCACATGGAAATTTTGATGTGTGTGTGAGAGAAAGGAAAAAAATGATAGTCAAACTCCTTTCCCAGGACGTAATCTATCTTTTGCCAAATTTCATTACGATGCGATCAGCCTTTAGTTATACAAAGGTAATAAACAAACGGAGTTACTATCGCATGTAAAAAATGTATCAGTATAGAAGTATGGATGTTTAGTGCTAAACGCATGTTATGATGCAACTGGGCCTGAGATGCCATATATACTCATTTAGTTTAATCAATCAGAACGTATTATATGCCTATTAACATCTACTGCAATCCAGATCATTAATTCCGATACTGAATAAAGCCAGAGAATTTCTATTGGAGGTCGAGACGAGTCCTTTGTGTCCTAAGTAGTCGCATTCAATGAGTCTAGTTGCTCGACCAATATTGGAGGACAATAGTCAAATAACGTACTGGTCACAGCGCAGCGGGCGTAAAGCGAAAATTATGTTTAATACAGATCAGTCCGGTTGTACGTCTGTTGACTTCGAGATCTCTGGAATATTTTCGAAGGATAATGATGATGTGATGCGTAGTTTGAAGATTTTTAGATTAGACATTAGCTGTATTTTTAGATTATACTCTAGTTGTTGGGTAAGAGTAGAGGCAGACCAAAGAAAAAGATAAACTGTGTGAAAGATGATATGGCAAGAAAAGAGGTGTCTGATGAGATTACGAGTAATAGAGAAGTAGGAAGAAAAAGATATGCTGCGCGGACCCCAAATAAATTGGGATAAGCGCAGGAGAATGATGACTCTAGTTGTTAATGTGCACTAAACTAACCAATAAATTATAAATTTTGAATAATTCTTGTATTTTCAATTCAAAAGTAGAATATTTTACGAATGATTTCGCACTTTGCGTTTGTTCAACGTAGGCTGCTACGCCGCGTAGGAGCCTACGCTGCGTAGGCACTACGTAGCAGCTGCGTTAACGCAGAGTTGTATGAAATAGTTTCGAATTTCGATATAAAAATTAACAATATGGAGTAATACTTTTGACTATGCGGTATAACACTTTTATTTGCTACATATTTCATCCACAACTGTATAAAGACGAAAGGCTCTTTATAATTGACTGTAACCCTTCTAACAATCTGTGCAGCACAATTGAGTGTGGCGGATAGCTTCGTATCTATTACAGGGCAGTTAGTGCGTGCGTCTGTGTGCCTGTATGTCTGCCTGTCTATGTGTCTGTGTGGTTAATCGTGTGGTGTGAGCACAGATTGGCTGGGCCCGGGTCAACTAACTCGATTGTCGCGCCCAATTTGTCACCCCACGCCTCAATGACACCAACCGCATTACATTTGTCTCTTATTTTTTACTAGATTACATTTTGATCACGTTCTTTGACATTAGGCTCCCTTTGTTTGTTATTACGTGGACGCCAATCGAAATAAGTATTTAATTATCAGGCTAAATCGACATAAATTGAATTAAGCGTCGAGAGTTAATATTTTATCTGTCTGTAGTTTCATTTTCGCTAATTCTAGAACAAGATCACTTGTTTATCTAGTGATAACAAATGTTAAATAACAAAAGATGCAAAAGCGTAGGCGAGTGGCCGAGACCAATAACCTACATAAGTGCTAATGTACAATGTAACCGAATGTCGCACCACACTAATTGATGGCTCTCGTCTAGCGGCATACAAGCAAATATGTATTATTTAAGTGTTAGGTGTGCGGAATGAACCCGCGGTCAAATGGGGTCGCATCTTCGACCCCATCTTAATAGGAAAGTGGACACCCGCATATCTGGACCGATGATGCAGACGGACACTAATTCGGTTGTAGATTTTAATATTTCTAAATTAAGTGGATTTACGATAACTGCAGGGGACCAATCGTATAATGTAACGGACATATTGAGGATACTTAGTTTTGGTGCAGGCAGGAGAAACAATTTCTGATGCAGTTTTGAAATAAAAAGTAATAAAAGGAGTCTTTATGGGTTTC